>CM070777.1:33959506-34633673 GCA_036346955.1 Dipus sagitta
CCTGTGGTTGGCATTGTTGTCAGAGATAGCCTTGGAGGTCAGCTTGGGAAGCAGGCAATTGATATGGAGGTCTTTTCATGGCCGTAGGAGATGGAATTTGGCAGGGATGTGGAGCCATGGAGCCAGGAAGAAAGCCCTGTGTGGATGAGGTGGGCAGGAGAGAGCTGTGTATAGCCTTTGTCACAGGTATTAGGTGCTAGCCTGCCAAGCCCACCCAGTGGTTAGTCTCAGAGCTTGTGAGGGGCTCCCACCCAAAAGCCTTAACTCTCTAAGTGGCAGGGGTTATGTGGCCTGTCCCTCTAAACCTGACCACTGTGCCTGTACCAGCAGTACTCCTATGAGGGAAATGATGTCAGTGATCTGCCTGTGAACTTGTCAGTTGTGTGGAATGGCAACTTTGTCATCGACAACCCCCAGAACATCCAGGGTAAGCGGTGAAGTCAAAGGTCTGGGTGGGCAGTGTGTGGAGCCACACTGACCGGGCCTCCCCTCCCCTCTGCCACCTGTAGCCCATCTGTACAAGTGCCCAGCCCTGCGCCAGAGCTGTGGCCTGTGCCTCAAGGCTGACCCACGCTTTGAGTGCGGTTGGTGTGTAGCCGAGCGCCGCTGCTCCCTGCGCCACCACTGCCCAGCTGACACACCCACCGCGTGGATGCACGCCCGCCATGGCAGCAGCCGCTGCACGGACCCCAAGATCCTCAAGGTATGATGCACTGGAGGCCAGGCCCCAAGCCCCGCCCTGGTTAACACTCACCCAGCACCACCTGTTACCTGGCATAGTGGACCCTTTTCACTGCTGGGCTTTAGCCGCTGCCTTTCCACAGCTGTTTCCTGAGACTGGCCCCCGTCAGGGAGGGACTCGGCTGACCATTACTGGTGAGAACCTGGGCCTGCGGTTCGAGGATGTGCGGCTGGGAGTGCGTGTGGGCAAGGTGCTATGCAGCCCTGTGGAGAGCGAGTACATCAGCGCAGAGCAGTAAGTGCAGGCTGTGGCAGGCAGGGTTGGGGTGGCCCAGAGGGGATCCTTCTCATTGCTGATGCCCGCCATGCCTGCAGGATTGTCTGTGAAATTGGGGATGCCAGCACATTGCGGGCCCACGATGCCCTGGTGGAGGTGTGTGTGCGGGACTGCTCCCCGCACTACCGTGCCCTGTCACCTAAGCGCTTTACCTTTGTGGTGAGTCCAGCCCTTCCTCCCCTCTCTGTTCCTGGTTGCTCTGAGAAAGTGGCTAAGGGTACTGCTAAGGTCTGCTTGGGGTATGGGAACAGGCCCTGGCCCACAGCCAGGCCACATCCTCTGGTGTAGGATACTGCCCCTGTGCCTGCACCATTAGGCTTTCTGAGCATCTGGGAACACAGGGTATGAGATCCAGCTCAGGCCTGTGGATTCCTGGTCTGGGGGCCGGCCAGCCAGCCAGCAGGGGCGTAGGCTGAGCCGGGACTGTGCTTATGTGGCCTGAGAGGGACTCTTCCCTAACAAGTCCCTCTTCTGGCAGACACCAACCTTCTACCGCGTAAGCCCCTCCCGTGGGCCTCTGTCTGGGGGCACCTGGATTGGCATCGAGGGAAGCCATCTGAATGCTGGCAGTGACGTGGCTGTGTCCATTGGCGGCCGGCCTTGCTCCTTCTCATGGTATGGGGTGAGGGGGGTTCAGGGCTCTCCCTCTTGGCTCTGCTACCCCCTCCTGTTGCCTGGGCAACGGGTATGGAGAACCTGGCTGGGGTGATCACCATGGAAACACAAGAGGTGGAAAAGGTTGCTGTGGATACAGGGGCTGACTCCAGAGTAGGAAGGGGGTATGGCCTGAACTCAGTGGGCAATCACTGCCCTGGCTCCTCCCAGGGAGGGGGGTCCTTGTGAGCAAAATAAAAAGTATTTCTTTAAATTTTTATTTATTTATTTGACAGCAACAGAGAAAAAGGCAGATAGAGAAAATGGGCGTGCCAGGGCCTCCAGCCACTGCAAATGAACTCCAGACATGTGCGCCCCCGTGTGCATCTGGCTAACGTGGGTCCTGGGGAATCGAGCCTTGAACTGGGGTCCTTAGGCTTCACAGGCAAGCGCTTAACCACTAAGCCATCTAAGAAGGAGCCGGGCTTGGTAGTGCACGCCTTTAATCCCAGCACTCGGGAGGCAGAGGTAGGAGGATCGCCGTGAGTTCGAGGCCACCCCGAGACTACATAGTGAACTCCAGGACAGCTTGGGCTAGAGTGAGACCCTATCTCGAAAAACAAAAACTAAGAAGGAAAAATGTACATCTTGACAAAAGCTCAGAGGTTTGAAGTGGATAATTTTAGATTAGGAGTGATAACAGAACAGCCCTTAAAATATTTTCCTGTGGTAATTACTAGTTATCAGGCTAATCACTGGTATGTGCAGCCTAGCTGTGGAGCCTCCACCGAGGTGATGGAACCAAGGGGCAGGGCATTGGAACAGGTGAGACCTGGCTGACTGCCCTTGGAGGTGACTTGTGACCTCATGCCCTATCCCAGCTCACTGTGTCTCCATATAGCCTAAAGGCCGAGTGTTTTCCTCATCAGGGTCAGGTGTGGGGGAAGGGGAGCTGGTTTGTTCAAGGCGTTGTGGAGACTTACTAGGCTCAGGGCTTAGAGTGCTAGAGCAGGTGGCAGGGGTCAGGCCCAGAGCTTGGTTGCACGGGCCTCCTGCAGCAATGCGCCGTCTGCAAAGTGAGCCTCCTCCTCCTCAGCCTGCCTGGTGGCTTTGCTGTCTGGAACTTTGCAAAAGGTAATGGCCTGGCCTGGGTCTCCTGAGAAAGCTGGCCACAGTCGAACCTTCCTCATCATGCAGCAGTACTGCCCTGAGGAGAAGAGGCTAGAGGTTAAAGAGGCCTAGGAGAGGTATTGAGTCAAGTCCCACAGCCTAAACAGGCAGTGTGGGCAAGGCCCAAGAGGATTAGGGGTGAAAGAAGTTAACCAAGGCCCAGGGTAGGTTAGTGATCACCCTAACAGCCACCTGGAGGCAGGCCTGTGCCTTGCCCTTGGGGAGCCAATGCACAGCTTGACATGAAGGAGAGCTTCCCATGTCGGCATGCCACTTCACTGCACCCTCACCCCTAGGAGGAACTCCCGTGAGATCCGTTGCCTGACACCCCCAGGGCAGAGCCCTGGCAGTGCCCCCATTGTCATTAACATCAACCGTGCCCAGCTCTCCAACCCTGAGGTGAAGTACAACTACACAGAGGACCCCACCATCCTGAGGATTGACCCTGAGTGGAGCATCAACAGGTAGGAGGCCATCGGAACCCATCTTAGAGCTCCTGACAGGAAGTGTCCTGAGCCTTGGACCACAGACTCACTAGGGAGGGCTGTCCATCCTGCTTGGACTTGTAGGCCTAGTGCTTCTTCTGACTGACTCCTCATTCCTCTAGTGGTGGGACCCTCCTAACCGTCACGGGCACCAATTTGGCCACCGTCCGTGAACCCCAAATCCGAGCCAAGTATGGAGGCGTGGAGAGAGAGAATGTGAGTCCACACCCTGAGCCAGCTGATTCCAACCCCTGCCTCACTCTGCCCTCCACTCCAGGTCACCTGGACCTTGCCCTAAGCTGGGGCTCCTGCTGGTAATGCCCCTACCTGCCACCTCCCCATGCCTGCCTGGCTTTCCTAAGGCCCCAAGGAAGGGAGGTAGCAGCTGCCTGGAATGGGCTCTGGCCCTGGGTGTCTGGCCTGGCCTCAGCTTGCACAGGGAAAACATCTCAAGGACACCTCCCTGGTGTCTGGGCCAGTCCTCACAGGAAACTGGTCCCCAATGTGAGATTGTGTTGTGGGGGGGGTCCTAGCCTTCCTTGGGGAGTCTGGCCTATGGTCCTGCTGCCTATGTCCCAGAGCTGCATGGTGTACAACGACACTACCATGGTTTGCCGGGCACCGTCGGTAGACAACCCTACGCGCAGTCCACCAGAGATGGGGGAACGGCCTGATGAGCTGGGTTTCATCATGGACAATGTGCGCACACTGTTGGTGCTCAACAGTTCCTCCTTCGTCTACTACCCCGACCCTGTGCTGGAGCCGCTCAGCCCTACTGGGCTGTTAGAACTGAAGCCTAGCTCCCCGCTCATTCTCAAGGTGGGTCCCAGCTCCTGGGATAGGGCAGAAAGGGCTGGAAAGGAAGTTCTGGCACAACTTGGACTCATCCCACCCCTTGCAGGGCCGGAACCTCCTGCCACCTGCACCTGGCAACTCGCGACTCAACTACACGGTGCTCATTGGCTCTACACCGTGTATCCTTACCGTGTCTGAGACGCAGCTGTTGTGTGAGGCACCCAACCTCACAGGACAGCACAAGGTCACGGTACGTCCCCCAGCCACCTTCCCAGGAAATTCATGTTGCAGTCCAGCTATGGTCTCCTGCCTACCCCATTCTGACCATCTGGCCCTGCTCCTACCAAGGCCCCTTGACCACAACTCTCTTCAAAGGAGGTGAGCTCTAGTACAGGCTCAGCTCAGCCCTCGCCCATCTTCACGTATGATTTCCCACTACCACCGACCAATCAGGAGTGCTGGCCCAGACATGTGCCCAGGGTTCCAGCATCCCATACTTGCCAGCCACTCTGGGTACCCGTTGGTGGGATCCTGCCCACAGGCTGGGCTATTGGGCAACAGCCTTGAGCTCCTAGTTTCTGGAAGCCCCTGAGCACCTCCATGCCCACTTGCAGGTGCGGGCAGGTGGCTTCGAGTTCTCTCCAGGAATGCTGCAGGTCTACTCAGACAGCCTGCTGACACTGCCGGCCATCGTGGGCATCGGTGGGGGTGGCGGCCTCCTCCTGCTGGTCATTGTGGCTGTGCTCATCGCCTATAAGCGCAAGTCCCGGGATGCTGACCGCACCCTAAAGCGGTTGCAGCTCCAGATGGACAACCTGGAGTCCCGTGTGGCCCTGGAGTGCAAAGAAGGTCTGCTGGGTCGGGGGCGGGGCCCTGGGCAGCTGCTTCCTCTGAGCCTAGTTTGGTGATGCTGTGCTTGGCTCCAGGGACAGGTGGCACTCTGGGCCTGCTGATGACGGGACCAATCTACATATCTCACACTTAGCCCAACTTTGGGGAGTGTGCTACCTAACTTTAAGTGGGTTGGTCACCTTGCCTGCAGAATGGGCATAGAAGGCAGTGCCATTCCTAGGCGTTACATACAGGAGCAGGATAGCTAGGGCAAAGTCCAAAGAGTGCTAGTTCAGGTGCTCATGCTCAGCCCAGCAGACCCAGGTGGACCCATGGTTGGGTGGACATGCTTGTCCACCTGCTCTGTGGGTGACCCTGCTGGGACAAGAAACAGTTTAAATTAGCCCAAACTAATGAGAGGAGGGGCCTTTGGCCCACCTCAGAGCCCTCACATGTGGAGGACTCGTGCATGGTGCCCTCTCTGCCATGCCAGCACATGTGGCATGGTCTGTGCCAGAGAAGGAAACCAGGTGCTTGCACTTCTAGTGCTTCATCAGACATGCCAGAAGCCCCCAGAACCCCACCCTGCCTGGCTCCTCTGACTTATGATCAGATAGTCATGCCCTGGGCAGCTGGAGGGTTGATGCCTCACAGCTCTGGAATGTTCTGTAGGGCCTATTGCTCTATTCCACTTCCTTTGTTCCTGAGAGAGGCTGGGGGCTGAGGTGGTGATGTTGAGGGGCCCCAATCATCACCACCCCAGCGCCATGATTTGCATAAAGCAATGGCTGGCATGGGCTTTGGAAGCCTGAGGACAGTGTTGGGACCTCCGTGGCTCTCACTCCTCACCTGGCTGGCCAGGCTCCATCTCTTCCATAGGTGGAGGAAGCATTCCCGAACAGCTTCTCCCTCAGATGTGAGGGGGACAGGTGGTCCTCCTTCCCACCCAGTGTTGGCCTTGTAGTTGTTCTTGTCTTAGTTAATCACATAGCAGCACATGAGGGAGAGGGGTTGTCCGTGTTAGAACTGGGGAGACTGAGACACAGGGAGGTGCAGTGACCAGACATGGCAGGTGGGTTGGGGCTTTGGGAGGGCAAGTAGGCTTTGGGCACGCTGCCCCTGACCCCATGCTGGGCCACAGCCTTTGCAGAGCTGCAGACAGACATCCATGAGCTGACCAGTGACCTGGATGGTGCCGGGATTCCTTTCCTTGATTATCGCACGTATGCCATGCGGGTGCTCTTCCCTGGCATCGAAGACCACCCTGTGCTCAAGGAGATGGAGGTAAGACCATCTGTCCAGCAGGCCCTGGGGGATGATATGCAGCCAGAGAGATTCAGTGTAGCCTTTGGAAGACAAACTGGGCCTGCAAGGTGCAGGGCACTGGTTTTAGACCCATGTCAGGGTCAGTTCAAAGCTGGGGCCCTGAGCCCTAGGGCAGAGGCTTACCTGTGGTCCACTCCCCACAGTACCTCAGGAGACAGGAAGAGTACTCCCTGGCCTGAGAGCATCAGGCCAAGCCCAAGCAAATCATCCTTTAATCTAGGTTCCTGGCACTTCCCCTATGGCTGGTCTACGTAGGGCTCCCTCCCACTCATCTGCCTGGGTCTCCTGGAGTCTAGATGCTGAGCTTTTCTGGGTAGGGTCACTGGATGATGCTGGCAGGTAGGTGTCCAACTAGAGTCCACGGTCATTCAGAGTGGGGCCTTCAGAGCTGAGCTCAGACCACCAGAGCCCAGGTCCCAGCCAGCAGCAGTAGCATCAGGGACTGGCAAGATGCCTGCCACTCTGGCCCAGAGCACCTAGCACTGCATTTCTGGGCAGACCTATGACCCCTGCCATGTCCCTGTGGACAAAAAGTCACCAAGTCAAAGCTGGGCATGGTGGCGTACACCTTTAATCCCAGCGCTCAGGAGGCAGAGGTAGGAGGATCACCATGAGTTCGAGGCCACCCTGAGAGTACATAGTGAATTCCAGGTCAGCTTGGACTAGAGTGAGCCCCTACCTTGAAAAACAGAAAACAAACAAAAAAAAGTCACCAAGTCAAACTTGAATAGGCCTTTCTATCACCCCAGCTCATTTCAAACCAGCCTCAGCTGTTCTCATTGCCTTCTTGTCCCCCAGGACTGCCATCATGCTGGGGCTCCTTGTCGTCCCTCTGTCATATCTCCTCCAGTGTTTCCATATGCTATGATTATGTTCTGCCTGGTTCCTTTTACTTACCGGCCTGGTTTGGGATCCAGGTATCACTGTATCCCTCTTGGCAAAGTCTTGGTATAGATAAAAGAGAATCTGGAACCAACCGTGCCTACACTCTACCCTTCCACATGTCCGTGTTGTGTGACTCTAGACATCAGCGTCCTCCATTATAGTTGTAAAGGCAAATTGAGACACTATGCCTTCTGGTACCTTGCAGACAGGCAGTGACATGAGCTTCCTCGAGCTGCTGAAGCCAGGCTGGTCAAAGATCTGGCTGCAGAAGGGACCGTAGAAACAGGCCTCTTACCCCACCCCACCAGCAGCACAGGTGACACTCTGTGCCATATCTCCAGTGACAGTGGTTTCTTATAGGCAGGCCTCCATGCCCAAGCCTGTCTCAATGGCAGTGGGGGTGGTGCTTTCATTGGTGCTCATCCATTCTACCAGGGATTATTAAGCTTGAGGACTGACCTGTGCTGGCCCTGTGGAGTCAGGGATCTGCCCTGCCCTGGCCTGACCTGCCCATGTGCACCATGCCTGGATAGCTGCAGCACAGTGCAAGGTCTTTCCCCTGCCTCGGCCATGAGAGCTGTATGGCCTGTGTTCTAAGCAGGCTTGTGTGCTCCCAGGTGCAGGCCAACGTGGAGAAGTCACTCACACTCTTTGGCCAGCTGCTAACCAAGAAGCACTTCCTGCTGACCTTCATCCGCACGCTGGAGGCCCAGCGCAGCTTCTCTATGCGTGACCGTGGCAACGTGGCCTCGCTCATCATGACGGCCCTGCAGGGTGAGATGGAGTACGCCACAGGAGTGCTCAAGCAGCTGCTGTCCGACCTCATAGAGAAGAACCTGGAGAGCAAGAATCACCCCAAGCTGCTGCTGCGGCGGTATGCCTGCTGGGGTGGGAGGGGCAGGTGGCACAGGGCTGGGTCTCTTCACTAGCCACTGCCCTGTGTGGGCTCTAGGGGAAGGGCTTGGGGTCTCTGTGGCAGTTGCACTATAGCCTACTGTGTTATCCTTTGAGTCCTGACTGGGTGGAGTTCTGTGGGAGACTGGGCATCTTGGGCCTCCTGGATAATGGGAGTGATGCTGCTCCATCCTGTCTGCTGCTCTGTCCTGTAGGACCGAATCGGTGGCAGAGAAGATGCTGACTAACTGGTTCACGTTCCTCTTATACAAGTTCCTCAAGGTAGGTGGGCCATGAGCAAGCATCCTAGCTAGGCCTTAGGCCAGTGAACACTGGAGGGGAGGGTGGAGCAGGGCAGAGAATATTGCTGGGCTCTGGCCCACAGGTGAAGGTACAAGGACCTGCACAGAGTAGGTCCCTGGCCAGGAGCCCTCCATGTGCTTGCTGGGAGAAGAGTGATGGACAGGAGACAGGATAGGTGTGGGCAGTGAGCAGAGGGCTGGCTACAGAACCAGTAGTTAGGAGGGTGTGTCCTGGGTAGCTAGAAGGATAAGGCTCTAGATCTTTTCCTGGATGGTCAGTGCATGCATGGACAGCTGCCTGGGCCATACCAATCCCAGCTCCATCCTCAGACTCAGTGGGGGCTAAGCAGAGATCTCTGGATCTCAGACCCATCAGCTGTGGGGTCTCCTCACTGTAGAGGGTACCAAGGCTTGACTACAGAGGAGGCTACCTGGTGGGCCAGTCTTCTGCTCCAGGATGGTGCCAGATTGGCTTCGGCCTGCTCTGCCCTATGTCTGGTCACTGCTCAGCCACATGAGCCTCCAAGAAGCTGCATACTCACTGGGGAGGGTGCACAGACCAGGGTCTTCTGCCTGCATCTGGTCCACACAGGCCAGGAGGAGATGTGGCTCCATTCCTCCCTCTCCCAAGTGCTGGTCCTGGCCTCTTCCTGCCACACAGCTTTGCCTTTTTCAGAGTCCTGTAGTAGAATTCTCATGGTATACACACAGCGTTGTCAGAGTGGCTTCTAGCCATGGGCTTGAGTTCCTTTATCTTTCATGGCTTGACAACTGATTTCTCTCTGTCTCTGTCTCTGTCTCTGTCTGTCTCTCTCTCTCTCTCTCTCTCTCTCTCTGTGTGTGTGTATGTGTGTGTGTGTGTGTGTGTGTGTGTAATGCATATGCTTGCATGTGCACAGGGCCTCTTGCCACTGCAGACAGACACCAGATACTTGGGCTACTTTTTGTGGACAGCTTAGAAATTAAACCCGGCCTGGCAGGTTTTTAAGCATGTGTCTAACTGCTGAGCCATCTTCCCAACCCTCATTCAACCTTTGTACGTGGATTTGGAGATCTGAACTCAGGTCCTCACCTTGCTCGATAAGCATTTTACCCACTGAGCCATCTCCCCAGATGATAACTAATCCCTTTTTAGCATGACACAGGCATAGGTTTTTCATACTGTGATTAAGATACACATAATACAAAATTCACCATCTTAATGTGTTATTTCATGCCCATTTTAAAAAATTTATTTATTATTTGATCGGGAGAGAGAGAGAGAGGCAGAGAGAAAATAGGTGTGCCAGGGCCTCCAGCCACTGCAAACAAACACCAGACATGTGCACCTCCTTGTGCATCTGGCTTACATGGGTCCTGGGGAATTGAATGGGGCTTCTTTGGATTTGCAGGCAAATGTCTTAACCTCTAAGCCATCTCTCCAGCCCTTTATACCCATTTTTTTTGAGACAGGCTCACTGTGTAGCCCTGGCTGATATGGAACTCATGATCCTCCTGCCTTAGCCTCACAATTTCTGTGATCATGCTAAAGTGTGTGGTTCATTGTAGTAATTGTCAGTAGTGTGCGATTCTCACCACCATCCGCAGAACTCTTCATTTTGTGAAAGTAAAATCCGTCCCTGTGAAACACTCTCTGTCCCCCTCCTCCACCACTGGCAGCCACCACACTACTTTCTGTCAGTATGAGATTTGACTCTAGGATGTCCTCTAGGAAGAATCCTCCAGACTTCCTAGACTAACCTGGAATTCAGTGTATAACTCAGTCTGGCCAAAAAGTCACTGATCTTACCTCAGCCTCACACACCAAGCCCAGCTCTCCAGTATGTCTTTGTGTGGCAGGCTTATCTGGCTCAGTATGACATGGCTACTGCCCCATGTCCATTGGCAGACACATTATGGTCTCCGGGGCTCCCCCATGTTCACTGTGCCTTCTCTGGTTTCAGTTGTCTGAAGTCAGCTAGTCTGGAAACACCCAGTGGAAAACTGGAGACAACATGAGTATCACATTGTGAGCCTTTCTGAGAACCATGAATGGCCCTTCCTGGTACAGGAACCACCGTGGTCTCTCCAGAGTGTTTGCCCTGTGCACTATACCTGCCTGTTGGTCATAATAGTTGTCGCCTTGGCTGTCGCATTGTCATAGGGCTTATGTCCACATGGCCCTCACTTTTTAAATTTTATTTTATGAGAAAGAGCAAGAGAAAGGGAGAAATATTGTGCCAGGACCTCCAGCCACTGCAATTAAACTCCATGTGGGTCCTTGCACACGTGCATCACCTTGTGCATCTGGCTTGTGTGGGATCTGGAGAATCGAACATGGGTCCTTTGGCTTTGCAGGCAAGCACCTTACCCACTAAGCCATCTCTTCAGCCTGGCCCTCACTTTTTTTTTTTTTTCAAGGGAGGGTCTCACTCTAGCTCAGGCTGACCTGGAATTCACTATGGAGTCTCAGGGTGGCCTTGAACTCACGTCGATCCTCCTACCTCTGCCTCCCCGAGTGCTGGGGTTAAAGGTGTGCGCCACCACGCCCGGCTGGCCCTCACTTTTAATAGCAGCTCTGACGTCAGTCTTGAGAGACTGACAGTTCCAATATACTAGAAAGAAGCTGCAATGGGCTTCTTCAAGTGGAAGCTCTTGACTTGAGAAAAGAAACCACATGCTGAGGTGGCTGATGTCTGTGGTAAGAAGGAGTCTTCTGTGAAATGAAGGAGAAAGGAATCAGTTCCAGTTTGTCCATCTTACCTCAAACCTCAGAAGTCACAAGCACAGTGTGGGATACCTGCCACGGCAGGTAGAAGAGCAACAAGCCTTGCTCTGACCAGGGGCCACAGGTGCTCTGACGTCTTTGAGTTAAAACAGGTGCCACAGGCCCTGTGCTGCAAGTGGGGCATTTGTACTCTCTCAAGTAGGCTTGGGCCCCACAGGAGGAAATGAGATTTACGAGGGTTTGGTCATGTTGGAAGGCTGAGGAGTCTGCGGGATCCTGAAGTCATCCCCCCATTAATACAGGGGATTGGAATATAGAGTGGGGTAGTGACTTTCCCTTAAGTTACTGTCTTTGCTTGCTATGCTTGTGTTATGATGCACTTCTGGAAGGGTGAACCGGGGTGACCAGGCACACTCGTTTTTAATGTAAGATGTGCTACCTTGTCCTGTAAGAATGGGCACGCTGGTTCCACGTCCAGAATTCCTGCGTAGGCATAGTGACCCTTGCCTCATTGGCTTTCCCACCTTTGCCAGTGTGATAAGCAAGCATGTAGTCGTAGCTTACTATGGTAACTGGCACCTAACAAGTTAAGTGTCTTTCTTAATGGGCCACTTTTTTTCTTTGAAACTGCATTTGTAAATGCCTTTTTTTAAAAATCCTAGGCATGTTTTTCTAAGGTTAGTTCTTTCAGTATATGATAGGATTTTTGTTTCATTTGTTTTTTCAAGGTAGGGTCTTGCTTGAGCTGAGGCTGACCTGTAATTTACTATGTAGCTCAGGCTGGCCTTAAACTCACATCAATCCTCCTACCTCTGCTTCTCAAATGCTGAGTTTAAAAGTGTGTTGCACTACTCCAGCAGAGTATTTTTTTGGTTTGTTTGTTTTTAAATATTAGCTCTTTTGTTAGCTGAGAAGTGACTTTTACTTGTGGGTGGTGTGAGGTTGGATTCTGTCTTGGTTTTTCCCACCAAAGAGGAAGCAATATATGGCCATGGTACCTTGAGCTCCTTGTGTGGTCTTTTATGTGAAAAACTTTTTGTTGAGTCTGTTTGCATTTTCACCTAGGCTAAAAGGAATCTGAGGTCCTCCCTTACCCTTGTCAGAGGACAGGAAACTAAGGCCCAGAGAAGGGAGGGCCTTGAGCCTGGGGGCTTCATTCCTGGTCTCTAATTGGCCTGGCGTTGATGTGGGAAGGGCTGCTGGAAGCAGTGGCTGGGGCTGGCAGGGAGGCTGCCTCCTGGGTCAGGAGTGAGCCAGCTTGACTTGGGCTGAGACATATTTGAGAAACTTTGGCTTTTAAACAGCAGTTGTATCAAGGTTGAAGGGATCTGAATTCCAGTCCTGGTCTCTGGTTATGTGCTATGTATCCTCTGACTTTCGAAGACTATAGCTCCACTCCTTTGACCTCCTGCAAAGTCCAGGCCTGGGAATCTGGAGCAGAAATCTGATCTGGAGAAACCTTGATAGGTTCTGCGTCCTTCGTCCCTCTGTCAGCATGGTGTCTGCAGGTAGAGGCATATGATGGCTCTACATCCTGACTCTCCCTGCCTCCTCCTTGGCCGACTTAATTAAGCCAACTTTGCAAATGAAACGTAATCTCAAAGACAGGCATGTTGTTGGAAGGTCTCAGGATGATCTGTGCTCATGAAGGTTCCTTAGCAGCTGTCTCTTTAATTACTGCAGATGTTAACGAGGTGCTGGAGCATCTGGTTACAGGGGCAGAGCCACTGTGGCTGGCCAGAGGTAGTGGAGGCAGGGCTGCCTGAGCCTGCTGCCTGCCTGGGCACTGTCACCCCTAAACCTGCAGGACCTCAGCTTGGGCCCTGGTGGACCTTCACCCGCACTGTGAGCACAGCCAGCAGCACTGGCCATCAGGGGCAGGTCTTGAGGCTGACAGGCCAGGATGGGCTTCAGCCGGCTGCTGAATGCCATGAATCTTTCTTTGATGTCTTTGTGTTCATTTGGTTCACTCAGCAATGTCTGCTCCCTTCTCCCCCTGCCCCCTGCCCCAGCCCTCAGAACTTCCAATGCATCTCAGCCCAGAAGGGTCGAGGAGGGGTCCTGAATGTAGGGACAACAGGTGCAAAGGCCCCGTGGGACCTGGAGGTGGCCCTCATGGCTGCAGTATGGGGAACTGGAAGGCAGTGGTTGGAAGTAGGGGTCCTTGCTAAGTGCCATGGGGCGACCCCTCTAGTGCCTCACACCTTCACACCTGACTTGTGGGCTCCTGTGCTCTCAGTGCTGCAGAGCCTCTGGGGTTGGTGCACTTGCACTGATGATGGTAACAAAGATGTGTTCTAGAGTGGTCCTAGCCCTGCCGGGTGGTCCCTAGATATCTAGCCAGTCATGACCACACCTGGTCTGGAGCAGGACTTCTTGGATGAGCTTTATCTTGAATTGGCTCTGGGAATCAGGGATGGAGCAGAGGTCACCATAGAGGCTGCAAGCTTCAGTCCGCCGGCCTCTGTCCGTTTGCCATGAGCCTGTTGGCCACTTGCTCTGACCCTATTCTTGGTGCCTCCTGGCTCGCAGTGTGTGAAGGATTTCCAGAAGGGTGTCGCTAGCACTGGCTCTAGGGACAGGCTTGCCTCCTAAGAGGAAGTAGGGGTATTGGTGGTCTATTAGATAGCCCCAGAACTGAGGGGCCCCAGGAAGCCTCAGGTCCTGGCTGGGCCTCATGCCCCACTGTTCCCATAGGAGTGTGCGGGAGAACCGCTCTTCATGCTGTACTGCGCCATCAAGCAGCAGATGGAAAAGGGCCCCATTGACGCCATCACGGGTGAGGCCCGCTACTCCCTGAGCGAGGACAAGCTCATTCGGCAGCAGATCGACTACAAGATGCTGGTGAGCTGGGGAGCTGGGTGTGGCCTCCCATCCTGGCCTTACCCCATCCTAGTCATCCCTGGTGTGATGGGCTGACACTCCCATGCCTTCATCTCCACAGACCCTCAACTGTGTGAACCCTGAGAATGAGAATGCACCTGAGGTGCCTGTGAAGGGGCTGAACTGTGACACCGTGACACAGGTCAAAGAGAAGCTTTTGGATGCTGTGTACAAGGGTGTGCCCTACTCGCAGCGACCCAAAGCTGGGGACATGGATTTGGGTGAGTGGTGGGCAGTGGACTGGAACAGACTCTGGCACTGTTTTGAGAGATTGTGTGTGGTAGCTGAAGGGGCTGAGTATGTCCAGAAGCCCTAGGGGGCAGGACCGTAGTGCTGCCTATCCTGATAGTGGGGATACTATAGAAGTAGAGGGTCTGCAGGAGAGAAGAGCGTTGGGGTGGGATCTACAGGCCAGGATATGGCTGCCACTCTGCTAGGTGGGTTCAAGCCAGAGCAGAGGGGCCTCTGCCTTGTGGGCAGTTGGAGTCCATGGAGGACCCAAGTGGAGGTGGGATAGAACTCTGGGGTCCTATTGCAGATGTGGCTAGAGAGGCTGGGTCAGGACCATCAAGGAGGACCTGAAACCTAGGACAGGCAGTGGCCACAGGGCAGAGGCTCGACTCTTAGGCCAGTGTGGGGAGGGGCCTCGCCTGTTCCTGTGTTCCAGGCCCTTTCCCAGGTGCCCATCAGGCTTCTCCCTGCCACCCTGTGTGCTAGTGGAATGAGGAGCTGGGACAAGAGGAAAGAGGAGGGAGGCTGCCTCCAGGGACTGGGACAGGAGGAGGAACGCTACCTCCAACCCCCTGCTTCCCACAGAATGGCGCCAGGGCCGCATGGCACGCATCATTCTGCAGGATGAAGATGTCACCACCAAGATTGACAATGACTGGAAGAGGCTTAACACGCTGGCCCACTATCAGGTAACCCCACCATCTGGGGACTCCATCCCTCCCTGCCCACTGGGTGGGCTTTGCTGCTCCCCAGACTACAGGCGCTGGGTGCCAGTTTCCAGAAGCCCAGCCTGGGGCTGGTGTGAGTGTTGAGGAAAGGAGGCAGGTCACACATGTTGACGGTCCCAGGTCCTTGCCAGTGCTGCTGCGGTATCTGCCCACGGTAGAGGCTCAGAGTGATGAGGGCCCAAACCAGGGACGTCTTTAGGTCTTTAGGCAACTCACTGGATCTGGAAAGTCACCCTGCTCCTCTGCCTGCAGGTGACAGATGGCTCATCAGTGGCATTGGTGCCAAAGCAGACTTCTGCATACAACATCTCTAACTCATCCACCTTCACCAAGTCCCTCAGCAGATACGGTAAGGGACTGGCAGGGTGGAGCAAGTGTGCAGTGGGCCTGGCATGGTGCCTCTCCTCAGGCTGTGCTACAGCAGGTCCTTTGCCAAGAATGAGGGCACATGGCCGTGGCATGTCACTGGGCTCTTGATCTTTCCTTCCAGTTCTGGAGATGTTGCCCTCTCCCTACAGCCTGCACCCAAGCTCCCTCTTGTTGTCCTTACGGCCACAGTGGCCATCATCCCAAGACCACTAGAGGCATAATGGCATTCCAGTTTCCCATGAGGAAGCTGGGTGCAGTGGGCTATGGCTGACGAGCTGTCTCCACAGAGAGCATGCTGCGTACAGCCAGCAGCCCTGACAGCCTGCGCTCACGCACACCCATGATTACGCCTGACCTGGAGAGTGGTACCAAGCTGTGGCACTTGGTAAAGAACCACGACCACCTGGACCAGCGCGAGGGTGACCGTGGCAGCAAAATGGTCTCGGAGATCTACCTGACACGGCTGCTCGCCACCAAGGTAGACCTGAGGGTGGATGCAGGCATGCCAGGCCTCCAACTAAGGATGCTCAGTTCAAACAAGCCCCTCAGCAGTCCTGTTTCTGGGGCACCTCCAAGGGTCACCCATGAGGTTAGCACCTTCCCTTGCCCTCCAGGCAGCCATGAAGTTGTCTGTGCCTTGCCCCACAGGGGACGCTGCAGAAGTTCGTGGATGACCTGTTTGAGACCATCTTCAGCACAGCGCATCGTGGCTCGGCCCTGCCGTTGGCCATCAAGTACATGTTCGACTTCCTGGATGAGCAGGCTGACAAGCATCAGATCCATGATGCTGACGTTCGCCACACCTGGAAAAGCAACTGGTGTGTGTGGTGGGGCTCGTGCTGAGGGCAGGTTGCTCCCTTGGCCTTCCCAGTTGCCAGGGATCTCTGAGGCAGAGGGTGGGGCACAAAGGGTGGGCCTCTAGGCTTGTGTCCCTGGGCTGAACCTGAGTCCGGGGTTCCCACACAGGAGCATGAGTGTGAGCCACCATGTAGGCCTCAGGGATGGTGACAGTGTTCAGTGGGCCCTTAGGGTCCCTGGTCTGCCTGCCCTGCCTGTGTGTGATCACGTGTCAGCATGTATGTGACCACCTGCATACCTAGGCATGTGGAGGATGCTGTGTGGAAGGCGCTGGGTGGTGAGGCACTGCACCACTTAGGCCTCCATTTCTTACCCACGTGTACATTAACCACCTTGCTGGAGGTCAGCCTCTCCTGTTAAGAAAGGGGTTGAGGTTCAGAGGGGTCCTCTGAGCACCCCGGGCCTACTCACCCACAGCCTGCCCCTGCGCTTCTGGGTGAATGTTATCAAGAACCCACAGTTCGTGTTCGACATCCACAAGAACAGCATCACAGATGCCTGCCTGTCGGTGGTGGCACAGACCTTCATGGACTCCTGCTCCACGTCAGAGCACAAACTGGGCAAGGACTCGCCCTCCAACAAGCTGCTCTATGCCAAGGACATCCCCAACTACAAGAGCTGGGTGGAGAGGTGGGTGGGCCATGGGGCCTGGGGGTCTGGGCTGTAGGTAGGTGGGCAGGCTCCATGACCCCACTCCATCCACCCTGCCACCTCCTGGCAGGTACTATGCCGACATTGCCAAGATGCCCGCCATTAGCGACCAAGACATGAGCGCCTACCTGGCCGAGCAGTCCCGGCTGCACCTGAGCCAGTTCAACAGCATGAGCGCCCTGCACGAGATCTACTCCTATATCGCCAAGTACAAGGATGAGGTAAGCCCCACTCCCATTGCTGCTGGGTCTTCCTGCATCTTGGAACTGGCCTGGCCTTTGATTTGCCTGTGCATCTGATAATCCCCCTGGGCCCACAGCAGGCATGGTGGCCGCATCCCAAGGTGGAGAGCTGTGGGTCTTGGCCCTGCCTGTTAAAGGGTTTATTGGTTTCAGTGATGTTTCCAGGGTTGGGAAATTAGTTCTTTCCTGTCTGGTGACTTGGAATGAAGCTGCAAGGGACCTCTTATCTGCACACGGAGCTGGAGCCCTGTGACTCATCTCCTGATGCACAGGCCCAGAGAGAGAACAGGAACAGGCGTAGCCAGTGCTGAGGCACTGAGGCAGGAGTGAGCTAGGCAGGCTGAGGTCCAGGGAAGCTACATGTCTGAGCCAGAGCCAACCTAGGAAGGGTGAGGGATGCTCAAAGGCCTGGGCATCCTAAGTGTGCAGGAGGTGGGAATCTCAGAAACCCTGAGTGTTATAGAAACTGTAAGGCTGTGGTCTGCCAGCTGAGCTCAGCCAACAAGGCATCATGGCCTCGATGCTGACTGGCAGCCTGACTGTATGCAAGGAGGCTTGCAGGAGGCAGTGGAGATATGGGCTCGGCAGGGGGAGGGGGTGCCAGGTCAGACCTGGAGGAGAGCAGAGGAGAGGACAGCGAGCTTGGGCTCCCTCCCACATGGGCTGAAGTGTGGTAAGTCGGGTGGCCAGAAGTGGGGGTGTGGTCCTCAGGCAGACAACCCCAGAGGACTGGAACCTCAGCAGCAGGGGTGATGTGCGACAAAACTGCAACAGAGGACAGAGAGTGGAGCACTGCGCACAGTAACCTGGAAGGGAGTGAGGAGGATCATGGTTAGGGACCAGAGCCTGCTGATTGGGAGGACCAGGGTACCATAGGGAGCTCATCCTAGGATATTGGGCCCAGTTTCCACAGCTAGGGAGAGTTGGGATCGAGTCTCCACTGTCTGCTCCTAGACCCTGCCAGGCAAGCCATGTCACACAGAGTGCTGGTTCCAACACATGCCTAGGAGTGGCCTGCCCTGTGCCTTGTCCCGCCCCACAGATCCTGGTTGCGCTGGAGAAGGATGAGCAAGCGCGGCGGCAGCGGCTGCGGAGCAAGCTGGAGCAGGTGGTGGACACGATGGCCCTGAGCAGCTGAGCCCCGGCAGTGACACCAGCAGAAGGCAGAGCAGGAGGCCAGCAGAAGGAACCCCAGCAGACAGCCCTCGGCCCACCTGCGCAGAGTACTGGGCACCAGGGCTGCAGCCCGTGTCCTGGCCCTCCCCTTCATCTCTTTGTGTGGTGGGCCACTTGGTCTTATTGCTGCGATGTGCTGGCTCCTGCCGAGCCACCTCAGTTCCCTGGGCTTCCTGCTTGGGGCTAGGAGAGCATAGCATAGTTTGTCCTGTCTAGGACTTTTGCTGCTTGGCAAGAGCTGCTGGTGGCCTTTATGGGAGAATGAAGTGGCCTCTGAAGGTCTGAGAATGAAGGCCAGGGCCTCCAGAGGGAGGGGCAGCCAGCCTGGCCTGTCCCTGTGAGGCCAGAGTAAGTGGCTGGATATGCCTGCAGCTCCTGGCTTCCCTAGCGCCTCTAGCAGGTAGAGTCTAAGGGTCTTGGCCCAGTCAGCAGCCGGAGAGGGGAAGAGAGGCAAAATGCCCAGGCCTGGGTGAGATGAGCCACAGCCTGGGCCCATCCCACCAGCCTCTACGTCCAGTACCCTGTGCTCGCCACCTACTGCCGCCACCACCCTGATTCACCGCGTGCTCTGCGCGGCCGAGGCCGGAGCGCTCTGTCCTCCTACAGGGAGAGGCCCCACTCCTCTCCTATGGAGGGGCTGTAGACCTCACTCCCAAGTGACTCATGGATGGACTAGGCGACCCCTCTCTGTCCTCAGGGCTGTGCCTCTGGGAGCTACCAGGCCTGGGGCTCCGTGTCACAGAGGGCATGTTCCCATTATTTATTCCCCACCTCCTCCTCCCGTCGTAGGCCTGCAGCTGCCCGTAAGGGTGGGCTGAGTTTTCCCACAGTGGAGCTCCAGGGACAGCCAGCCATCTCCTCCATCCTCCTCTGCCCTCCCTGCCCCCAACACTCCCCAGTGGCTTCCAGCCTGGCATCTCAGCATCCTGGTCCCTCTAGGACAGTGGGACACCCAGGGACTGCTTTGAAGGGAACAAGAAGTCCTGCTGCACTCTGCTGGGGGGCAGGGCCCCTCTGCCACCCTGCTGGCTGTGGACAGACCTGAGGGACTGGAGAGCGGCTGTGTCTACCTTTGCCCTTGGTGAGCAAGAGAACACATTTTTAATGGACCCTGTACATATATATGTATGTATGTATATATATATATATGTGGCCCCAGTCCCAGTGGGGTGCTGTACAGTTACCCAAGGGAGAGACAAGGGAAGGCGGTTCAGGAGAAAACCCAGGCAGCAGAAGAGCAAAGCCAGAGGGTCCTGGATCCAGTGGCTGACTGGTGGCCGCCCTCTGCTTCCCACTGAAGGAGCCGCTGCCGCCCAGGGCTTCCGGGTGTGTAGGGCTGTGGATCTGCATGACTGTGCTAGCGTTTAGTCTGAGTTGAACTTTTCAAACTGCAAGTGTTGAATACTAGAGGTGGTTAGACCCTTTTTTTTATGTTTTTTAAATTAATCTGTCACTTGGAAAAGCAAATGAATGGCCCGTCCCCTTTTCAAGTTCACTTTTTCGATGGTACTAAAGATTCTAACGGACCTTAAGGGACAGCTAACTGTGGCCAAGCCCAGCCTCAGTGCCAGGGATAGCACACCCCATGCTCACAGGCTGCTGGCCTTGAAGTCCCTCCCCTCTAAGCATTGTGAGCCAGATGGGACATGGTAGAGGTCAGATTAGAGTTGCGCCCACAGGTCTCTGGGGCTGATGAACTGACTCAGGGAGCCCCTTCCTCATGGGCACACCACGGGGCTTGGGCACCCTGGCCAGCCCCTGCCTTGCCCATGTGGCTCACTCCCCGAGCCAACACAGCCCAGGGCCAACGCCAGTCAGTCTGGATATAGCTGTTTCTTGGTAGCCCCTGGTGTTGCCTAGGATTTTTATCTCTGGGCATATTCCCCCCTTCCTGATTTCTCTGGGCCATGCCTGGGTAGGAGCCTCAGTTTCCCCCAAAGTCTTCCCTGGATGCTGGCTTCAAATGGAAGCCCCTAGTTCTTCCAGTTCTGCCTGGGCCACACAGCAGCTTTTCGGCCTGACTGCCTTCACAGTCCAGCCCCACACGTCCTGCCGGCGGCCTCCAGGCTCCTGCAGACCAGCCTCTGCCCTGCCAGGCTACCTGGTCCTTGCAGGTGCCATGGGTGGAGCCGGGGCACTGCAGGATGTCTGTTCATAAGCACTTTAGGGATCTGTTTACACGTGAGCTGATGCCGTTTTTGGCACCGTCTACCTAGCATATGAGGCAGGCCTCCAGGCGTCACCTTCCTGCCAGTCCTGGACTTACATTAGTTCTCAAGGGCCTTCCACCTCTGGCATCCTGTGAGCTCAGTCCATGCACCTGCCCTTGGCCTCCCTCCTGCCAGGGACTTTGCTCTGGCCTTAGTGTGGTCTGGGGTCCTGGGCCCTGGCCAAAATTGAGGTTGGAGCCCATCATGCACTGGATGATGGTGAGGTTCTCTAGACCCACAGAGCTGGTCAAGTGACACTCCAACTGGCCTGGCACCGACAGTGTTGGCATTGCCGTCCTGCCATGGGCCCCATTCCTCAAGGCCCTTCCCACCTATCTGGCATGTCCTTTCCCTACATCCAGACTCAGGAGTGCCTAGGTGCCTGGCCTCCACATGCCTTGGTTTTGCCCTGTGCTCCCAGACTGCCCTGCCTTTCCCATAGCCAGAGGGACCTTGTTGGATGGTAGGTACCTGAGGTTCCCCAAGAGGCGCAGCACTGAGTCCAAGGCATGGGCCAGCAGCCTCTTTGCACAGATGAGCCCATTCACCACCTCCACCCTGGTCCCCCAGGCACGGGCCAGCAGTATCTGCTTAGGGCTCAGCCACTACCCACCCCAGTCCCCAGTCTTGGATCTGGTGGCTCATGTCGGTGCTACACAAGCTAGAGTAGATATATTTAGAGAAAGAGATATTTTTAAGATGAAGCCCACAATTAGCTGTCCTTTAATGCCACAAAAACCCCCTCCCAAAAGAACGGTCCCTTGGATGGTCTGAGCTGACGGAGCCTGGTCATTGCTTCTCAGGAAGCAGCAGGGCAGATGTGCTCAGCCCTCAGATGTGTAAATACACGGCTATTTCCTATTTTACGGTTCTTCAGATTTAGTACTTGTAAATAAACACATTAAGGAGAGAGTAAACATTTTTGCTAAAGCTCCTGGCTTCAAGTTTTCCTTGCTAGGCGGGGTCGGTGGGTGTGACCTGGAGGCAAAGGTTGGAGAAGTGCAAATCAGACCCCTTGGCAAAGCACCTCAGGCAGAAGGGGCCTCGGGTGTGCTAGTGCTGGGGACTTCATGTGGGAAACAGTGACAGCGGTACCAGAGAACGGAGCGGGACATCTGGACCGTCTGTGTTCAGGTGACCCAGGTGACTTGACTCATCTTAGACCAAAATTTCCAGTGCCCACCCCCCTTCCCACTCACATGCACACCCCTTGGAGTAGAGAACGGTGGCAGGAATCTCAGGTGGCCTGCATGACCAGGACCTTGTGCTATCCCTTGCTGAGAGCACACCATCACCACAGGCAGGAATCCTGGGGCTTTGTTACTTAAAACGGATTCTGGCCCCAAGACCTGGAGCCATCCAGAAGCCCATGGCTAACATGCATAGGTGACCCAGGCTGTGGCCTTGAGACCTACCTTGCACACGAGGGACTGGCAGTGTGTTTGGGTGCTCAGCTAGGGAGCCCCTCCAGCCAGGCATTGAGGAGCCCAGCATGGGAATGGTCAAGAGCTTCCTGCAGCCTCTACTGCCACAGCTTTGCTCCAGACCCCTGGTGCCAAGCATCATGCAGAGCTCATGGCCTGGGCTGCCTCTCCAGGAGGGTGCCAGGGCTGGTTTGGTGCCTGTACTCCAGGCATGACTGAGGTGTTAAGGCCTGATAACCATGCCTCCTGATCCTTCATCCATAGCACTGCTGGGGGTGCAAGCTTGCTAGTCCTCCAGTGGCCCTAAGGGAATGGAAGTTCTAGACTTCAAGCACCCCACAGGCTACACTATCCCTGAGGGTTCGGCAGTGCCCTGCCTGCCTCTATTCAGTCCCATTCATTCCTGGGCTTCTGACAGCAGCCCATAAATCACATTGAGTCCAATGCTCCCAGTCAGTGGCAGCCTTGGTGACCACCTCGGACCAGCTCTATTACTAAAATAAAATCAGTGTAATCACCATGAAATTGCATGGGAAACAGATTCAGCAAACGTAGCCCTGTTTGGGGTGTGATGTCTGTTATTGTCACTGGGATCCTTCCAGCCTTTGGTACAATCAGCCCTGCCTCAATTACCCTCGTTAGGCTTCCAAGGTCTCTGGCCTGCTGCCTGGGAAGGAGGCAGCCTCTAGGAGCTACAATCAGTACTTCCGCGCTGGGGTGATCAAGTGTGATTACCACGCCAGCAGCAGTGTCTGATTGCTGCGAGCTCGTGGAAGGTGTCAGCCCATCCTGGCAGGGCCGCGGCAGCTCTAGGCAGGTCAGCCATGGGGTCTGGGGTGGCAGAGAGCAGAGGTCAGCCCTCTGCCCCACTCTGGATAGAGAGGACATTTTTGCCAACTTTCTTCTCTCTGGAAGTCCAGAGGAGCCACAGCTCGGTCAGAGGACAAAACAGTGAATAGCAATGAAAACTAGGCCAGATGGAGTAAGTCCTTCGCTCTTTTGATACCAACTATTCTGTCATATGCTTGTCTACCTCCAACCTGTATCAGTCGGTTGGTGGGCATTGGAGATCTTTTCGTCTTTGGGCTGTTGTGAACAGTATTGCCATGGACATCCATGGGGAAGTTTCAATGGGCTTCCATTTCCTTGGGTCAGCACTGAGGTATGGCATTGCTGGTCCACAGGGTAACTGCTGTTTCATTTAAGAACCACCAGATTGTTTTCTAGTGCACTGGCCTCATGGTATATCCCGCCATATGTGAGGCCATAATTCTCCACACCTTGTTAGTATTCTGGCATTCTGACCAGGGCTGGCAGATGTGGAGTGGAATCTCACCGTGGTTAGGATTTTGGCTAACTATCTTTATGCTTTTAAGCATCTCTCTGTGTGTGTAGGTACATGTGTACACATATGGAGGGCAGAAGACAACTTCGTGTCATTCTTCATGGGCCATTCACTTTTTAAAAGATTTTTAAAATACGTGTATGGGCCGAGCGTGGTGGCGCACGCCTTTAATCCCAGCACTCGGGAGGCAGTGGTAGGAGGATCGCCACGAGTTCAAGGCCACCCTGAGACCACATAGTGAATTCCAGGTCAGCCTGGGCTAGAGTGAGACCCTACCTCAAAACACCAACCCCCCCAAAAAAAAATTTTTATGGGATGGAAAAGATGGCTTAGCAGTTAGGGCGCTTGCCTGCAAAGCCAAGGGACCCTGGTTCGATTCCCCCAGGACCCATGTAAGCCAGATGCACACAGTGGTACACGCATCTAGAGTTCATTTGTAGTGGCTGGAGGCCCTGCGTGCCCATTCTCTCTCCCCCTCCCTCCGTCTCTCCTTCCCTTCCTCTCTCTATCTCAAAGAAAGAAATAAAAAATATTTTAAAATGTGTTTGTCCTCTCCTTCCACCTTCCTTGAAACAAGATCTTCCTTGTTTTTGCCACTGGTGAGGAGAGCATGATGGAGGAGCACATGGAGGAGGAGAGTGTGGCAGAGGAAAGCATGGAGGAGGAGAGTATGGTGGAGGAGAGCATGGTGGAGGAGCGCATGGAGGAGGAGACCATAGTAGAGGAGAGCACAGAGGAGGAGAGTATGGTGGAAGAGAGCATGGAGGAGGAGAGTATGGTGGAGGAAAGCATGGAGGAGGAGAGCATGGAGGAGGAGAGTATGGTGGAGGAGAGCACGGAGGAGGAGAGCATGTTGGAGGGGAGAGCATGGTAGAACTAAGCTGCTCTCATGGTGTCCAGGAAGCAAAGAAGAGGAGAGGGCAGGGACAAAGCATCCCCTTCAAAGTCATGTCCATAGTGTTCTACTTTTTATAACTAGACCCAACCTCCTAATTTTCACCCTCTCCTGGTAACACCATCAATCCACAATGAGGTCAGCATCCTCATGACCCAGTCATATCCCTATCGCCCAGCTCTGAGCACTGCTGCACAGGGACTCAGCCTTCAGCACTGAAGTGCCTGGGGCATGTTTCAGATCTAAACCCCAGTTCTGCTTGGTCATTTCTCTCATTCCAGAGTAGCAATTCTAGGACATCTCCCCTATGATGTCAGCCACCACCTTGCCTTCCCCATGGGGCTCTGTTTACAAACTCCATGTTGCTCCTGTCATGTGGCATCATTGTAGGCTTTATGCTGCTGGTTCCAAGGCAGTGGGGACAGGTTAACTGAAGGTCTCTCCCTGCAAAACCCCACACTACTTGCATGGAGACTTTTCCCTTGACTCTGGGCCCTAAGTGGCTCACACTCACCCATCTGACCCGTGGTGTGTGGCAGGAATGCTGTATGCCAGCTTCCAGTCTGAATCTCAGAGGTTTTGCTGCAGTCACTTTCTGTGACGGTTACAATGGACAAGAGACCACATGGAGAGGTGGCCAACCGCCCTGGACACAGCCATCAAGGACCTGCTATGACGAGCTGTCCCCAAATGTGGTCAGGAGAGCTTGTGATGTGGGCCAGGGGCCCTGTAAGCAATTAGAACCATATATTGTCCAATAGGCTCCCATGGGGACTTGTGGGCATTAGCTGCCAGATGAGACACAGGTTACCCTATTAAGCCCAAGTGTTAGATAAGCCACAGGAAGTGGGGGGTGCTTATCTGAAATTCACATTTAACTAGGGGACCATGTTTCGTTTGCTAACCTTGGCAGCTCTAGCTAAATGGCACTAGCTGACATAGCACAGAATGCCCACCATGCTGTCCCACCTGCGCAGAGCAGCCTGCACTCTGTCCCCAAGCACCTCACACCCTGACATTAGTAGCTGGGCCAGAGTCCCTTCCAGGTCCTCATCCAGAGTGGCCCCACTGTTCTGCCTGGCAAAGGCCCACTGCGTGCTGGTCAAGTGAAGAGGTGTTTTCTGCTCATGTCTGGAAATCTGTGTGGAAGTTTATTTCCCTTTGGGCTAAAGTCTGGCTTTCCAGGGAGAACATGCCAAGCAGAGTAGGCAAGTGAGCCCCATGATCCCAGATGCTCATGGGCCCCATACTTAACAGGGTTCCCCGTGGCTGGCTGGAGTCAGCAGCTATCTGCCCTCCTGGGCATGTGTATTGGGGATAAAGATGAGGACGACACCTAGGCTCTAGTGGAGAGGCTTGGGATGACCAGGATTCTCCCCTCACAGCTGCCAGGGTCTGTATTCCCTCTTGATCAGGTCTTCCACCCACCCATGCAGCCAGGGCACCTGTGACCAGCACTGAGACCTCGGGAGGGTCAGGGTCTCTGAAACTGCTGGCTGGGTGTTGGCCCTGGGCAGCTCCTCCTGCTGGTTCTGTGATCTGACTCTGGCCACCATCCTGGCTGTGTTTTCCTGTGTTTGCCTGTGTTCCTGGAGAGCCATGAGCACCATCAAACCTCACGGTGGCTTGAAGTTCTGATCTCCTTTGGCTTCGAGGGCCTCGTGTCTGCTGGGCCCTCGGGTGAGATTGAGCGGTCGCTGCCAGTTGGACAGGGTGCCTCCCTTGTGCACTCAGCCTCTATCCTCTACGGTTGAATAACGGGTCAAAGAGTGGGGGAAGCAATCTGACCCTGTCCAGAGGGAACACAGTGGACCCTACATGTGTTCCCCAAGGCAGCAGAAGTGGCCCAGGTCAGTGACACTCCCAACTTAAAGTGACCCGGCACCCGTGACCTGGTTTGCTTGCCTCTCAAGTTTCCTGACCCTTGGGCTGGAGAGATGGCTTAGCCGTTTAAGGCATTTGCCTGCAAAGCCAAAGGATCCCAGTTCGACTCTCCAGGACCCACGTAAGCCAGATGCACAAGGGGGTGCACGCGTCTGGAGTCCGTTTGCAGTGGCTGGAGGTCCTGGCATGCCCATTCTCTCTCTCTCTCTGCCTCTTTCTCTCTCTCAAAGAAATAAATAAAATTAAAAAAAAAAAAAAGATTCCTGACCCCAGCACACCACTCCAACTGCCACTCTATAGTCATTTACCAGCCGCTCCCTCCCCAAGGGCTGAGGGCTCCAGAGGCATCCAGAAACATCCCGGAAGGCAAAATGAAGGTCCTCCCCAGTACATAACCAGGCATTACACAGTCTGCATGCAGCATGCTGGGGCTCCAGCTCCCCAGCCCAGTGTGTGCTGAGCCCTTTGAGTATCCAAACCAATGCTAATGTTTAGTCCTGTCCACGTCTGAATTCTGGAAGATGTTTTTTTTCCTGTTCAGTCGGGGAAAGGGTGTGCATGCTCTCCAAGGTTTCAAATTATGTCATCAGCTGTTTCTGACTTTGGAATACTTGGTTACTGACTAATGGTGGGTGAGTCCTTCCATCATCCCCTTAGGGGCCGGGGCTTATCACTCACCAACTCTTTTCATGAAGCCCTGCTGGGTCTTCCTTGAAACCTCTACCCTACAGAGGCTTCAGGAAGGTTCAAGCCATCTACACACAGCTCCCTGGTGACACTGGTGTTCTCTCTATCTGTGTGACTCTGTGGCCTTGGCCAAAGGCAGCCTGAGCCAGCAGCCAGCTATAGCCGCTGTGGCTCCCTGTGGTGGGCAGATATGAGCTCTGATTTACAAATGGAGCAGAGCTTATGGAAGGACCCTGAGCTGTCCTAGCCCTCCAGGAGTTCACAGGGCCCAAGTTATGTCATAGGCCTACTGAGGAGCCAAGGCTTGCCCCACTCTGGGCACTCCTGCGGCCATGGTGGCTGCTGGTCCTGGCTGTTTGGGTCATTGGCTTTCCCTTCAAAGCTGACTCCTGTGGGTCAGTTTAGATCCTCCTTCCGGGGCGGTTCTCAGTCAGGCCATCAGTGGTCAATGACCCCTCATATTAACATCTATTCCTGGGTGACAGTTACCCTGAGACTGATGGATCACCTCATCAGTACTTAGATCCTCTGAATCCAGCCTGTCAGGAAGCTCCTCTTCAAGGACTTCTGTCAGGTCTCCATGTGATCAAGACGCTGACCAAACCATCATCAGAAGGCCTGCTGAACCAGGGGTACCCACCCCCATGATGCCTGAAAAGTTGGTGCTGTCACTGGGCGGGCCC
Organism: Dipus sagitta; assembly: GCA_036346955.1. Taxonomy (NCBI): domain Eukaryota; kingdom Metazoa; phylum Chordata; class Mammalia; order Rodentia; family Dipodidae; genus Dipus; species Dipus sagitta. The sequence continues at coordinate 33,986,780 of CM070777.1, forward strand.
CCCAGGGTCCCTCAGGTGACCTTACTACATGGTGGTTGGCTTCCCAGGGTGGCGACCCAAGAGGAAGCCTAAGGAAGTCCCCAGGGCCTATTGTACTCTAGCCTTGAAAGTCATTACAGGTTGCCCCCACTCAGCCGGCCTAGCAATGATCTCCTGGGTCTGTTATAATTGCAGAAGCTCCGGCCTAAACCAGAAGTCCCCACCCTGAAGGGCTGCCCTTTTGGGGAGCTGTGCTCACAGAAATGGTGGTCCCACACAGGACAGCTTTGAGAACAGGAGCTGTACCATTATTCTTCTAACTGTGGAGTTGGAAGTTTAGGTTCAGTCCAGCTGCATTCATCTCTTTATTGTCTAAGTACTCAAAGCTGTGAATTTTAGTTTAGTTTAGTTTAGTTTTTGTTTTTCAAGGTAGGGTTTCACTCTAGCCAGGCTGACCTGGAATTCACTATGTAGTCTCAGGGCAACCTTGAACTCACAGCAATCCTCCTACCTCTGCCTCCCAACTGCTGGAATGTAGCATTTTTACTTCAGAATATTTCAGATTGGGGTTTTGAGTTCTCCCTGGATGTTAAGAGAGAGTTTTAAAATTTTTCCAAAAGGCTTTTATCTTAGTTGCAGCTAGTTTTGTGCATTGGGGATAATGTTTCCTATACTTAGCTTTTAATCTTTTTAAATATTTTATTTATTTATTTGACACAGAAAGAGAATGGGCATGCCAGGGCCTCCAGCCACTACAAACAAACTCCAGATGCATGCGTCCCCTTGTGCATCTGGCTCTTATGTGGGTCCTGGGGAATCGAACCAGGGTCCTTTGGCTTTGCAGGCAAATGCCTTAACTTCTAAGCCAGCTTTTTTTAATTTTTCTTTTAATTAAAAAAGAAAATATGTGCATGTGTATCTGTATGTGTGGACGTGTACGATGCTCATCTACATGGGTGTGTGTGCCACAGCACACATGTGGAGGTCTGAGGACAATCTTGGGGTGTTTGTCCGCCCCTTCCACCCTGCTTGAGGCAGAGTCTCCTTTGTTGTTATTTTGTTTATTTACCACCTCCACTTTGTGTGCTCTAGACTAGCTGGCTGCATTCTGGCTCTGTTTCCTATTGCCATGGGCCTGTGGGTAGCACAAAAGGGCACACCAGAACCAGATGATGACATCAAAATAAAAGAGACTGATTGAGAGGGGGAGGGGATTATGATGGAGAGTGGAGTTGCAAAGGGGAAAGTGGAGGGGGGAATTACCATGGTTTATTGTCTATAGTTATGGAAGTTGTTAATAGAAAGAATAATCAATTTTTTAAAAGGCACACCACTTCATATCCTGCCTTATGTGGGGTACTAGGGGGTTGAACTCAGGCCAGCAGGCTTACAAGCAAGTGCCTTTAACCACTGAGCCATTTCTTCAGGCCCTTCCTTAGCTTTTAATGTTCAAGTTTTATTTATTTATTTGAGAGAGGAAGACTCAAATAGACAGAGAAGCTGGGCACCTTTAATCCCAGCACTCAGGAGGCACAGGAAGGAGGATCACTGAGAGTTTGAGGCCACCCTGAGACTACATAGTGAATTCCAGGTCAGCCTGGGTAGAGTAAGACCCTGCCTCGACAAACCAAAAAAAAAAAAAAAAAAAAATAGAGAGAATGGGCGCATCAAGGCCTCTAAAAACTCCAGACACATGCACCACAGTGTCTTATCTGGATTATGTGGGTTCTAGGGAATTGAACCTGGGTCCTTATGCTTTGCAAGCAAGTGCCTTAACCACTAAGTCATCTCTCTAGCACCAGTGTTGTATTTCTAACATAATAAAATGTATGTAACTTGAACCTTCAGATTGCAGCACTGTCATGCTAAGGACAAAAATCCTCTGTCCTGGGCTGGAGGGATGGCTTAGCAGTTAAGCACTTGCCTGTGATCCATGTAAACCAGATGCACAAAGTGGCACGTGCATCTGGAGTTCATTTGCAGTGGCTGGAGGCCCTGGTACACCCATTCTTTCTCTCTATCTGCCTCTTTCTCTCTCTGTCTGTCGCTCTCAAATAAACAAATAAAAATAAACAAAAAATTTTTTAAAAAAATCCTCTGTCCTAGGATGGAGGTGTGGTTGAGCACTTACTTAGTATGCATAAGGCCTTAGGTTCAATTCCCAGAGTCACAAACAACAAAAAATGGGCAGACTTCTGCTCTGTATCTTGCCCACCCCCCCATGGGCCCATGTTTGCCCCAAGCCAGGTGTTTCCAATTATTTTATTTTATTGAGACAGCAGGGTATCACTCTAGCTCAGACTGGACTCAAATGCATGGCAAACCTCCTGTCTGGGACTCCGGAGTGCTGGGATTACAGATGTGAGCCTCTGCACCGACTTCTAACCCTTTAGATGCCTTTCAGTTATGTATTGCTGTGCATCTCAATCACGGACCTAATTCTGTTCACTTAACTACGAGGTCGGATGTGTGTAGAAGACAGGGCATGGGTCTTAATTTCTCATATCTTTGCCCTTGGGCATGTTCTCCTGTCTTTCAGTCTTATCAGGATTGGTGGCTGAGCCTCCTGTAGACTGCTCTAGTTTAGCCACGCACATAGTGCACTCTGTAAACTACAATTACTACTTTTTTCCTTCCTTTGGAATTGCCCCATTGGGAGGGGGGGATGGCTTAGTTTTTATTGTTATTCAAAACAAAATTAAATTTAAATATTTTCTTGTTCCTGGAGCCCAGATGCTTCAATTGCTTGTTGCTATAGCCTTGGTCTCTCTGTCCTTGGTGCCCTGGAACACCCTTGCCTCAAGGTCTGTTTATACCCCCTTTTTTCCTGGCTTATACCTCATGTGGGCCTAGCACATCTTCCCATAGGCTCTCAGTAAATGTGCACAAAGGAGGCAGATTTGTGAGGCCTCAGGTGTCTCAAACTTTTTTAAAATTTGTTTATTTATGTATTTTTTTTTTTGAGGTAGGGTCTCACTCTAACTCAGGTTGACCTGGAACTCACTATGTAGTCTCAGGCTGGTCTCGAACTCACAGCCATCCTTCTAATCTCAGCCTCCTGAGTGCTAGGATTAAAGGTGTGCACCATCATGCCCAGCTTTAAATTTATTAAGTTATCTATTTATTTTTTAGTTTTTTGAGATAGTGTCTTGCTCTAGCCCAGGCTGACCTGGAATTCACTCTGTAGTCTCAGGGTGGCCTCAAACTCATGGCGATTCTCCTACCTCTGCCTCCCAAATGCTGGGATTAACAGGTGTGCACCACCACGCCCAGCTAAATTTATTTTATTTTATTTTTTGGTTTTTCGAGGTAGGGTCTCACTCTAGCCTCAGGCTGACATGGAATTCACTATGTAGTCTCAGGGTGGCCTCGGACTCACAGCGACCCTCCTACCTCTGCCTCCCGAGTGCTGAGATTAAAGGCGTGCGCCACCGGCTAAATTTAGTTTTGTCACATGTTTATTTTCCATGAGTATAGCTGCCCATAGAGTTGACGGTTGTTAATTTGACAGAGTTTACAATCGCCATGTAAACAAATCTCTGGTCCTGTATGTGAGAGATTTTTCTAGATTAGATTAGCTAAAGTGAGGGGATCCACCCTGCCTATGAGTAGCACTCTCATGGCCTGGGTGTCTGTGTCGCACAAAAAGGCGAGAACGGGTTGAGCAGCAGCATTCCGTGCTCTCTGCCTCCTCACATGGACAGATGCAGCCAGCTTCCTGTTCCTGCCATGCTTTCCCCGCCACGATGGAACTTCCCCCTGAAATGATGAACTATTGGAATAAACCCCTTCCTTCTGGTCAGGTATCTTTGTCTCAACAGCCAGTAAGTAACTGACAGTGTTATTCTGTTTCCTGTGTACTTGTTGCTTCCTTGTTGCTAGGACCAGATACCTGACAAGAGCAAATTAAGGGAAGAAGGCTTTGTTTTTTGGGTCACAGTCTGAGGGTAGTCCGTCAGGGTAAGTAAGACATGAACTGGGGAGCTAGCCAGGGATCCCAAGACTCCATGTGGAGACTGGCCCATGCGTACCATGTTTTCAACCCCAAAAGGGCAGGTCTACAGTGTGTCTGGCTTCTGCCTGGCTTCCTGAATGCTCACACTCCAATGACTTCTGCTTTGCTTTTCGGGGTCTCCTATTAGTGAGTGACATGCCATCCAGACCGATTTCCTAACTTCTCATAAGTTTCATCTCTTTCCTTTTTCCTTTCTTTTTCATTTTCTCCTTCTTCACAGTGATCATTTAAGAACGAACAGACTACTTTCTAGAACAGCATTAGATTTGCAGAAAAATTGAGCAGGGCGCACACAGGTTCTGTTATTTACACCTCGGCACTAGCCGAGGGCACTTGTTACAACTAATGGACTAATAAATACTGTGATTCGCAGTTAAACGAGACTCGTTGCTGGCTCTTAGCGTGGCACAGGTGGCATGAGTTTGCACAAAGGAGCAGTGTTGTGGGTCCTGTCTGTCATCACTGTGCCGTGGGTCACTGCCCCTAAACATGCCTGAGCTTTAGCCACTGCTGGCCTATTCGCTGTCTTCATAGTTTTACCTCTGCCAGGAAGTCAAGCATTTGGAATCACACTATGTAGCTTTGTCCTATGATGACCAGGGTCATCTTACTTGGTAAGATACATTTAAGGTTCTTCTGTGTACTTTTTTTTTTTTTTTTTTTTTTGCTTGTTGGTGTGTTGATGTGGTTTTGTGTGTGTGTGTGTGTGTGTGTGTGTGTGGTACATGTATGTACATGCATGTGCCCATGTGGCACCCCCTGCATTCTCCTGCAGCAGGGTGCACTCACCTGTGGTGGCCAGAGAGGATGTTGGGTATCTAGCTCTGTCACCCTTCCATCCATTCATATTTAAGCCAGAGTCTCTTACTGACCCCAGAACTTGCTGTTTTGTTCTTTTTTTAAAATATTTTTTGGTTCATTTTTTATTTGTTTATTTGAGAGTGACAGAGAGAGAGAGAGAGAGAGAGAGAGAGAGAGAGAAGAGGCAGATAGATAGAGAGAGAATGGGCGCGCCAGGGCTTCTAGCCACTGCAAACGAACTGCAGATGCACTGCGCCCCCTTGTGCATCTGGCTAACATGGTCCTGGGGAATCGAGCCTCGAACCAGAGTCCTTAGCCTTCACAGGCACGCACTTAACCACTAAGCCAACTCTCTAGCCCTTGTTCTTTTTTTTTTTTTTCCCACATGCTCTGGCAATTCTCAGGTGTCTGTTTCCCTAGAAGACTTGGGTTACCAATGTTCATGGCCACACCCAGCGTTTATGTGGGTCCTTGGATCAAACTTGAGTCATGTCTTAGGCCTCCTCAGGCCCTCATGCTTGTACAGGAAGCGCTCATAACCGCGAGCGATCTCTCTAGCATTCCTCTATGTATTTTTGTGGCTTGAAGGATCATTAATCTTTTTTTTTTTTAAAAAATCACTAAATAATATTCTGTCAGGCAGATGCACTCAATTTGTTTACCCACTCACCTGTTGACAGCTGCCTTGGCTGCTCCCAGTTTGGGCAGTTATGAATAAAGCTGTTATACACATAGCAGTATGTGGATGTATGTTTTGAACCCACCTGATAAATGCCCAGGACTGTGACTTCCACATCATATGACAAGGCTATTTCATTCTATAAGGAATGACTAGGAGCTGGGCATACCCCAGCACTCGGGAGGCAGAAGTAGGAGGATCACTGTGAGTTTGAGGCCGCCCTGAGACTACATAGTGAATTCCAGGTCAGCCTGGGCTAGAGCGAGACCCTACCTCAAAAATAAAACAGAACAGAACAGAACAAAACAAAACAAAAGACTAGGATGGGCTGGAGAGATTGCTTAGTGGTTAAGGCGCTTGCCTGCGAAACCTGAGGACCCAAGTTCAATTCTCCAGGTCCCATGTAAGCCAGATGCACATGGTGACACATGCGTCTGGAGTTCGTTTGCAGTGGCTGGAGGTCCTGGTACACCCATTCTCTTCTCTCTCCCCCTCTCTTTGTCTCTAATAAATAAAAAAAAAAAAAAAGAAAAAGAAATGGCCAGGAGTGAAGGAGATGTCTCTGTGAGTAAAGCACTTGCTGTCCAAGCATGAGGCCCTGAGCTGACTTTGGATCCCCAGTAGTCACATAAAAAGGCCAGGCATGGTGGCACACTCCTATAGTCCCAGTGTTGGGCAGACTGAGACAGGCAGGTCTCTAGGGCTTACTGGCTAGCTAGTCTAGCCAAATTTTTGAGCTCTACGTTCAGGGAGAGACAAATAAGGTAGAGAGAGACTGAGGAAGACACCTGATGTTGACCTCTGACCTCCACACCCATGTGCACACATGTGCATGCTTACCCACACATATATGAACACACATACACACACCACACACAGATATACATGCAAAAGGAAAGAAGAACATCCAGGCCCGTTTTGCCTTCCATCACAGTGTATGAGCATTCTGGAGGCTCTGCATGCTTGTTAGCATTTGGTGATTTCTCTTGATGGGCTGTTGTTTGGGATACCTTTCTCGTATTTTTCTCTCCTCTATATAAGTGCTCATTAGCATTAAAATATGTTTGTTTGTTTTTTCAAGACAGGGTCTCACTCTAGCTCAGGCTGACCTGGAATTCACTATGTAGTCTCAGGGTGGCCTCGAACTCTTGGCAATCCACCTACCTCTGCCTCCCGAGTGCTGGGATTAAAGGTGTGCGCCACCACACCCGGCGATATTCTTCATTTTAATATGATGGATTTTACCCTTTCCTCTTTCTGTTTGAGGGAATCCCTCTTATCTGATTTGTCCCCCTGAAGTCTTTTGGAAGGTTGTGAGTTTTACTCGGAGCTGTGTAGGTGTGAGGCAGGGATCCATCCAGCTTTTCTCATGAATGACTGGAGCTCCTCCCACTCTCATTCTTGAGTTTTGACTATTCTAGCTACTTCCCACATTTCCACAGATGCAGAGGTCTCTTTCAGTGTGCTCTTCTCTTCTCTGTGACCAACTCTCTTTTTGACACACTTGCTACAATTTGGATATGGACTGTCCCCCAAAGGCCTAAGTGTTGCAGGCTTGCCACTACTGGGAGGTGGAAAACCATTAAGGGTAGCACCTCTCTTTCGGGGCTGGAGAGATGGCTTAGCGGTGACGGTGCTCGTCTGCCAAGCCAAAGGACCCAGGTTCAATTCCCCAGGGCTTACATAAAGCCAGATGCACTAGGTGGCACGTGCATCTGGAGTTCATTTACAGTGGCTAGAGGCCCTGGCGTGCCCATTCTCTCTTTCTCTTTCTCATTCTCTCTCAAGTAAATACATAATATAAAAACATTTTTTTTAAAAAAAGAGTAGAACCTCTCTTTTCTGACATCCCAGGCAGGAGGTGGATGGTTTTGTGTCTTGTCTGCTCTCACCACAAGATGCTACCTCCCCACAAGTCCCAAGGAACTGGGACCAATCACTTATGGATTGAAATGTCCAAAACTCTGAGTCAAAACAAACCATTTTTTTTTAGAAGGTCAGGTATTTCCTTACAAAAATGGAAAGTTCGCTGACAATGCCTCAGTATGTCTTTGGCTGGACCCTCCCTGGGTAGAAAGGGTGGCTCCTACCTTGATGTCTACAGGCAAACAGGGACGTGAGATCCCCTGTCCCTGAAGAAGCTGTGGCTGGGGAGGAGGTCCTGGAGACTACTGTAAGTGTTGGGGAGGTGAGGAGCGAAGGACGTCCTTAGGTCAGGAGAGTTGTGGATGACATAGACCTGTGTCTTACAGTGGTCACTCTGGCTGCTTTGTCAGGGACCTGCAACAGGGACCAGCCAGAGTGCCACCCTCCTTGTGTGATTTGTCCCTCCCTTCAGGAATTTCTGTGGTCCCCTGTAGAAATACACCTGGGTGACACCATCATGTCATCAGCACGCCTGTCTCCCCAGCCTGCCTTTAGCCCTGAAGAAGAGCACCTGTGTCCCTCAGGGCCCTTACACTTTCTGCTATCTCTGCCTGTGCCCTCTGCCAGTAGTTTTTTGCTCTCTCTCCTCCTTTTGGCCAGTACCCAAGGCTTGCTTTTCCAGTGAGACATTCCCTGGCTACTTGATTTAAAATTATAACTCCCCATCACCAGGATAACGCTGTCTCCTTGTTCTGGCCTTACTTATTTCCACTGACTTCACACCATCTGCCTCACTGTATAATAGCTCATTTATTTGGTCCTTCGTTCTCCTCCCTCCCCCGCACATGACTAACACACACAGCAGATGCTTGGCAGAAATTTGCAGGGCGTGGTGGCGCACGCCTTTAATTCCAGCACTGAGGCGGCAGAGGTAGAAGATCGCTGTGAGTTCGAGGCCAGCCTGGGACTAAAGGGTGAGTTCCAGGTTGGCTTGGGCTACAGTGAGACCCTACCTCGAAAAAAAATTAAAAAATTAAATTAAATAAGAAGAAATTCACTGGCTGAATGAATGACACCGGGGTGAATGAAGGAACCTGAGGCGTGAGGCCCAGCCTGGGGAGCACAGGTGCTGAGAGTACCGAACGAGAGTGAGGTGGGGAATGCCTCGACCGAGCTGAACCCCGGTGCAATCAGGGGAGTCCTGCCTAGGATTCTAGGCTCACAAACATCCCACGCCCATCTCCTACCTTCCCTTCCCTGCTCAGCTGTGACTCCCATTTGACAGATGGTACCTGATGCTCTGAGATGGTCATGTGGCTCTGTCAAGGTCCCACAGCGGGATTTCCCTACCCCCCTCCCCCGGCCAGTGAGGCCCAGACAGAGGCACCCTGGCCCAGCACCCACTGACCTATATACTGCTTCCTCATCCCAACCTTGGAGCATCCACCAAGTTCTTTGGCTGCTCTTTCTGAAGATTGTTGCCTGGCAACGGTTGCTAGGCAAAATTCATAGCTAGTAAAGAGTCAGGCAGGGCCCTCATGCTTGTGCCCGGAGACCCTCAGAACTGCAGAGGCATCTCAGGCTGTGTTGACCCAAGACTGACATGGCCCTGAGATTCCTTCCTCTGCGTGTGAGGGGGGACTGTGAACGAATGGGATAGCCAAGCTCTTGTCAGCTGCCACTTATGGCCTGGGTGGTGGACGGTGACACTGTGAGCACTTTGTGCTGACTCGGTCACAGTGGCTGAAAGGATTCCCTGGCCACCATGAGGTGAGCAGCCAAGTCTATGGCCAAAGATGGCAGCAGCGGCATGCCCGCCACCAAGACCACAGAGACATGGGGCCTGCTCCTGCAAAGAGCTGATTTCACGCCACGGGCTACAGGAGAGCCTGGGAAGCTGGCCTTGGCTAAGAGCACAGCACAGCTGACACCCGCACAGTCCAGGGGTTGTCAGCTCACCACACTGGACGCCTGGCCCTCAGACATGGCCAGGCCATCAGCAGTGACAGCTGAAGTGTGTACGTATCAGGAGACCTCTGCAAAGTGGGGGCTCTGATCCCACACTTGCAGAAGGGAAAATGAGGGTCAGAGAGGCTATGGGTTGCCCAAAGTCACACTGCCAGGAAGAAGTCAGTCTGGGACTCCAATGCTGAGGCTTGAAGTTCCTGGGGCCCCTTTTATCATCACTGACAAAAAAAAAAAAAAAAAAGTGGGCTGGAGAAATGGCCACTTAAGGCCAATGGCCTTAAGTGATTAAGGTACTTGCCTGTGAAGACTAAAGACCCAGGTTCAATTCCCCAGTACCCATGTAAGCCAGATGCACAAGGTGGCACATGCATTGGAGCTCCTTTGCACTGGCTAGAGGCCCTGGCGTGACCATTGTCTCTGTCTCTCTAATTAAAGAAATAATATATATATATGTGTGTGTTTTAAAAAGGCTTCCGGTGGACTGGAGGGATAGATTAGCTGTTTAGGCACTTGCCTGCAAAGCCAAAGGACCCTGGTTCGATTCCCCAGGACCCACATTAGCCAGATGCACAAGGGGGCGCATGCGTCTGGAGTTTGTCTACAGTGGCTGGAGGCCCTGGCGCACCCATTCTCTCTTTTTCTCTCTGTCCCCCTCTTTTTCTGTCAAATAAATAAATTTCTTCTGTCAAATAAATAAATTTCTTTTTTTAAAAAAGGCTTCCAGGGCTGGAGAGATAGTTTAGCAGTCAAGGCATTTGCCTGCAAAGCCAAAGGACCCACACAGTTCAATTCCCCAGGACCCATGTAAGCCAGATACACAAAGTGGTGCATGTATCTGGAGTTCGCTTGCAGTGGCTAGAGGCCCTGGCATGCCCATTCTTTCGTTCTCTCTCTCTCAAATAAATAAATTAAAAAAAAAAAAGCTTCCAGCATATTTCAGACCAAACTTCCCCAAGGGGCTCAGTCTTTCTGAGTATCGCTTCACATGTATTCCTCAGGAGGAAAAGGATTTCCAACTATTCCAAAGGCCCCTGGCATTTAGTGTTTCAAGGGGCCCTGGGCTCCTTTGCATAATCCTGGGCTCACTGTGGTGCTTGCCCACTGTCTGGCCACTGAGAGCTACCACTTGAAGACCTCTCTTCATTCACAGGCAGCCAGGTTGGGACTCTTGGGCAATTCCCTGCCATGGTGGGCTTGGGACTGAGCTAAGCCTAGTCATGTTCTCTGGAGTGGGAATCTCAATTAGAGGGGCACAACTGTTAGACAAGAACCTTTATCTTCCACTCCTGTGTTTACATGGGTGGATTTTTTTTTTTTTTTTTTTTTTTGAGGCAGGGTCTCGCTCTAGCTCAGGCTGACCTGGAATTCACTATGTAGTCTCAGGATGGCCTCAACTCATGGCGATCCACTTACCTCTGCCTCCTGAGTGCTGGGATTAAAGGTGTGCACCACAACGCCCGGCTTGGATTTTGTTGTTGTTGTTGTTGTTATTGTTGTTTACACCTGAGACTTCCTGCATCGCCTTCTCCCTGACCCTGGGGCAAATTCATACCAGGCTGCTCTGCTGGGTGTCTGTGCTGCTCCCCATCCTACCCCATCACAGAGCAGCAGAGGTGGTCTTCTGGGGGTTCAGGGCCATGGTGTTACCAACCTCACCTACTTCTGAGCAGGTGTCCCAGGGTCTAGACTGGGAAGGAGGGTCTAGGTGATGAAATGAAGGTGTGGAGTGTCCTCCAGAGCCTCTTGTGTGTGTGATTAAACCTCATACTTGGGCTGGGGAGATGGGTTAGCGGTTAAGCACTTGCCTGTGAAGTCTAAGGATCCTGGTTCGAGGCTCGATTCTCCAGGACCCACGTTAGCCAGATGCACAAGGGGGTGCACACGTCTGGAGTTCGTTTGCAGTGGCTGGAAGCCCTGGCGTGTCCATTCTCTCTCTCTCTCTCTCTCTCTCTCTCTCTCTCTCTCTGCCTCTTTCTCTCTCTAATAAATAAATAACTAAATGAACAAAAATAAATTAAAAAAATAAAATAAACCTCATACTCGATCCCTAGCCAGTGCTGCCTTTGGGAGGTGGAGCCTTGCTGGAGGGAGGTATGTTGCTTGGGGTGGGCTTTGGAGTGTTAGAGACCAACCCTACCTGCCACACTGAGGTCACTCGCCCTGCTCTTCCTCCCTGCTGCTGTGGAGACGTGATGCCTGGCCGGCTGCTCTGCCGTGCTTTCCCCACCGTGATGAAAGTTCCCCTGGAAACAGTAAGGTGGAAATAAACCCTTTCCTTCTAGAAGCTGCTTCAGGCTGAATGTCCCAGCAATGAGAAGGTAGCTGCCACAGCCTGAGACGAAGGGCAGGAAGTTTCGTCTTCCACCCCAGCTTCGTGCTCAAGCAGGCACTGGTTCTCCACGTTGCCTCTCGTCTCGGGTCAGGGAAGGCAATTACTTACTGGCTGCCTTGGCCCCGGTGTGTCCTGAACGTGTCAGGAGTTTCCTCATCCCCATTATCCCGCTTCCCATACCCCGGAGCTCCAGGGCTCTGGTTCTTGCTGGGATCCATCTGCTCTGCAAACAGCCCGTGATCCCTCCCCAGACCCCCGTTCCCAAGGGGCCATGGCTGCCCAGTGTGAATTCTCGGAGTTTCATATTCAACATGATGGGGGCCCCCTCTCTCAGGACGCTGCTGACACATGCAGGTTGGGATCAGGATGCTTGAGCTTGTCTCTCCTGTGGCTTCCCTCTGTGGTCCGGGATAAGCCATGCATGCCATCTGGGAGACCTGCAGTGCTGGATCAGAGGGTCCTCCACGGAGTCCACTGCCATTCTCCCCCCGCTCCCCCGGCTGCCTGGAGGATATTAGAATTATGGGGCATGTGCCAGCTTTGGGTCCCTCAGAGAAACAAGTCCCGTGAGACATGCCCGAGAAGTATTTCCTGTGTGCCCGCCCCCCCCCCCGCCCCAGCTCTGTGTTCCCTGTGCCACACTATCCTGTTTACTAGAGGAGGAAGCTGAGGCACAGGGAAGTTAATCAATGTGGTGGTTTGAATGTATGTCCCCGTTGACTCAGGCGTTTAAATAAAGCTTGTAACTTGTGGCTCCAGCAGGACGTGTCACTTGGGGGCGGATCTGATTTCCAGCTCAAAGGTCTGCAGAGGGGTTTGAGCGCCTTCTGGGTCCCTGCTCGCTGCTTTTTGTTTGCTGTTTTGGTCGCTTTTGGTGTTTGCTGGCTGGTTGTGGTCTTTCTCTCTGCTTGGAGGTATGGAAACAGCTTCTTCCACCACTGATGGAACGTCCCCCATCTGTAAGCTTGAAATAAACCCCTAAACTCTGCCTGGGTTGGATGTTCATCTCAGCAACGCGGAGCTGACTCCGATAAGCAAATTGCCCAAGGTCCCACATCCAGAATAGAGGAGCCAAGGTTTGAACCCAGTGGACTGCCTTCTGGCTTCTGCTAATACTGTCTGTGTCCCTCCATCTCTCTCTCTCTCTCTCCATCCATAGTCGTGGCCCTATGTTCCCTCGGGTGCACATCACGCTCACACTCTGTCAGAGATACACCCTTGGCTTGGGCCAGGCGCAGCCCACGTGGAGCTATCCCAGCACACTCTAGAGCCTGCCCAATCCCATGGCTGTGTCTTGGCACTTGCATTAGCGACTGCAAAGGAATGAGGCTGTGGACTCAGAAAAGAACTGTGGGTGTCAGACTCTGGGCCTCCAGGCTGCCTGGCCATACCCTCGGGTCGTCAAGAGCAGCACCATTACGGCCCCTTGCTAGGCTAGCAATTCAGGTACCATTTCTGGAGCTGGGATGGAGGCTGGCAATTGGGCTCTCAACGTGTATGGGTCCTGAGTCCCCTGGGAAGTGGGCAAGATTCCTCCCTGATTTGTGTGTGTGGGGGGGGATTTACAACAGTCTGTCGAGATATTTTCTACTGCTAAATTTAATCTAGAAAGGGTGGGATATTTGGTCACTTCCTTCTGGAAATTTCATTTAAGAGGAAGCCAGGGCTTCCCCCTTCCTGTTGAGCTCCTGTTCTAGCTGAGCAAGACCACCCACTAAGAACCTTGGAAATTCCTGACCTTCCCAAGGTTGTGAGACAAGTGTACTAGAAGATCCTTATTCATTGTTACTTTTAAACCAAAAATTTATTTCAAACTAGGAGGGGCATACATGCTTTTTTTGGTGGGACTCTCCTATCTTCTTTCTATGCTCACAGATGCACATGTGTGCACTTACATGTGTGCACTTACATACCCACCTACCACCAAGTTCTTTTCTTTGAAAAGAAATGTGTCGTACTGCCAGGCGTGGTGGCGCATGCCTTTAATCCCAGCACTCAGCTGGCAGAGGTAGGAGGATCACTCTGAGTTCAAGGTCACCCTGAGACTACATAGTGAATTCCAGGTCAGCCTGGGCTAGAGTGAGACCCTACCTTGAAAAACAAAACAAAAAGAAAAAAAGGAAAAGAAAAATAATGTTTTACTCTGTGTGTATCAGTTACTCTTGCTTTGCTATGACAACATATCCAACAGAAGCATCTCAAAGGAGGAAAGGTTTGTTTTAACTCACGGTGTCAGAGGGCTTCAGTCCCTCACTGTGGGGAAGACGTGGAAGAGCGGCACAGTCTGTGTCAGCAAGAGATGAGTGTGTGACAAAGGGTTCCCACAGCTGTGGACCAGAGAGAGCAGAGAGACAGTGGCAGGGACCAGGGGCTGGGATATAACTGTCAAAGGCCTGTCTCTAGTGACCCACTTCTGCCAGCCAGACCCCACCTCCTAAAGGCTCCACAGCCTCATGGGAGCCTGTGGGGGACACTTCACAGTCAGACCACAGCTCTTCACAAACACTGCTGTGCAACTTGCCTTAACCCGAGTTCATGGGCACGACCCCCCCCTCAGAGCAGACGGGCGGCTTCACCTTTGACTGGCTGTGCCGTCCTTCTTTAGAAGTGTGGGCCTAGCGATGGGATTTAGGAACTCCTCTCTTTCTAGTCTAGTGTTCCAAGTACTTTGAGCGGAAGCCCAGGGATATTTCACATTGTTTTCGGCTTTTGAAGAAAGATCCTCATGGAAGCCTGGGCCTGGACAGTAGTGGCCTGGGGTCCCTTGGGACTCAGGACCCTTTCTGCCGTGTCAGAAGCTCAGACACTGACCACCTCCAGTAGTTTCTGAACTGCAGGGCAAAGGCTGGGCCACCCTCCGAGGACAGCCACTCCTGTGCATCAGGGGCGTGTCATGGAGACCTCACTGCCTCAGCACCCATGGGACCTCTCGCTAGGCAGAGTGAGAGGATGTGGATGAGGGTCTCAGAGAAGATTCTAGCAAGCTGAAGGCCTGGCTCATCCCTGCCACCATCAGTCAGCCCTTGCTCCTCCCTCACAGCTGCCATTGTGAAAAGCGGAGGAGTGAGCCAGGCATGGTGGCGCACGCCTTTAATCCCAGCACTCGGGAGGCAGAGGCAGGAGGATTGCTGAGAGTTCGAGGCCACCCTGAGACTACACAGTGAATTCCAGGTCAGCCTGAGCTAGAGTGAGACCCTGCCTCGAAAAACAAAAGAAAAGAAAAGGAAACGCAGAGGAGTAAACTTCAAGGGAAGAACTGTTTAAGGAGATGAAACTGGAGATGGAAAATGAGATGGTAGGAGTAAAAATAAGTTTTAAACAGAGAGAATACAACCAAAGGACAATATTTATGTTGTTCCTCCCCCTGAATCACACAGAGGCAATCCCAGCCGCTTCAAGCTGAACAGCACTAAGAAGAAGCAGGACTGATGGGAAGCCGGAGCTGGGCTGCGAGAAAGATCGATGGATGTGATTTAAGTCAA
Source organism: Dipus sagitta (assembly GCA_036346955.1). Taxonomy (NCBI): domain Eukaryota; kingdom Metazoa; phylum Chordata; class Mammalia; order Rodentia; family Dipodidae; genus Dipus; species Dipus sagitta. The sequence continues at coordinate 34,001,902 of CM070777.1, forward strand.
TAAAATAACACAAAGGCAATGAGCTATAAAGTTACAAGCCTTAGTTTCTTCCTTCTTGTAAAAGGAAGCTTCCAGAAACAGTCAGACCCTTCTGAGCAGCTGGGTCCTGGGACCTATGTTCCCATCCACCATGGGTGGGTTGGTTACTCTACAGAGGTTCATGTTGGGCTCCCAGAACTGGCTGGTTGTGAGTCCGTCAATAGGCCAGTATTTTCTCCATCTCCTTGGGCCATGGGCATCCTACAGCACGCTCTTGCTACTGTCCCCAGGCCATTCTCTGCTGCTTGGAGCCCTGCAGAAACTAACTACACCTCCCTCGGTTCCCAACCACAACCAGGCTGTCCTGGTTATGTGAGCAGAAGAGAGTCAAAGGGCAAAAACTAAGACACGAGCCAAAGATGCCGTGTGCCCTATTGGCTATGCCACAGAAAAGAATTTCAGGAGCCATCAGAGTGAAGCAAAGTTTGCAAGTTTATTAGGTAGAGATAGAGACAGTGCCCACGTGTGGGGGTAGCAGTTCCCTTCTCATTGCTTAGACAGAACACCCCGTGAGAAGCAGCTTATGGAAGGAAAGGGTGTATTTTAGCTTACAGTCTTGAGGGGAATTTCATCATGGCAAGGAAAGCCTGGCAGAGCAGAGGCTGGGCATCACATCTTGTCACAGCAGCAGGGTGGAAGCAATGAGTCAGCTAGCTCTGAACACGCAGTGAGCTGGCTAATAATTTCAAGGTCTTTGTCCTCAATGACACGCCTCCGCCAGCAGGGCTCCACCTCCCAAAGGCTCCACCAGCTGGGGCTTGAGTATGAGGCTTCATCACAAACACATGAGGCTATGGGGGACACTTTACATTCAAGCCACCACCACGAGTATTTAGAGAGAGACACATGAAAGACAGTGAAAGACAGTCTATACCAGTGTGAGTGCTGAAGATAGACAGTGGTGCTTAGGTGGATTTACAATGGCCACATATATAAAATCATTCTGTAGCTTTCTAAGTTACATTTGCTCAAGTGCTGTAATTGACAGCAAGGTTTAAAACTTTAAAGTTTATGGGCTGGAGAGGTGGTTTAGTGGTTAAGGTGTTTGCCTGCAAAGCTAAAGGATCCAGGTTCAATTCCCCAAGACCCATGTAAACCAGATGCACAAGATGGCACATGCATCTAGAGTTTGTGTACAGTACCTGGAGACCCTGGCATGTCCACTCTCTCTCTCTCAAATAAATAAAAACTATATATATATATATATATATATATATATATATATATATATATATAAACTTAGGCCAGGCATGGTGGTGCACACCTTTAATCCCAGCACTCAGAAGGCAGGGGTAGGAGAATTGCCATGAGTTCAGGCCACCCTGAGACTACATAGTGAATTCCAGGTCAGCCTGAGCTAGAGTGAGACCCTACCTCCAAAAAAAAAAAAGAAGAATAAACTCTGAGGTGGCTGGATAGGTGAGTGCTTTCTGAGAGGGCCTAAGACCACCTGGGTTTGATTTCCCAGGACCACTTAGATAGCTGGGTGTGGCTACACACTGCTGTAATCCCAGTTTTATGAGGAGCAGAGAATGGAGAATCATTGGGTCTCATGCAAACTGCATGAGGTCTGTGTCCAGAGGAAGACTCTGTCTCAAGGCAATATATAGATGAGTAATAGAGGAAGGACACCTGATGTCCTCCTCTCATCTCTACATGTCTGTGTGCACATTTGCACATACATGTGTATACACTACACATATACCACACCAGATATAACATGCACAAAAAATTTCTTTTTGCATGTTTATGTGTTTGTGGTGTGTATACTTGTGTACTTGCATGTCCATATGGGTGTGGGCACAACTGTATGCAGGTGTGTGTTCAAGTGTATACATGGAGGCCAGAGGTAAACAGCAGGTGCTTTCCTCAATAGTTATCCACCTTTTGGGCTGGAGAGATGGCTTAGCAGTTAAGCACTTGCCTGTGAAGCCTAAGGACCCTGGTTCAAGGCTTGATTCCCCAGGACCCATGTTAGCTAGAAGCACAAGGGGGCACACGCATCTGGAATTCGTTTGCAGTGGCTGAAGGCCCTGGTGCGCCCATTCTCTCTCTCTCTCTCTCTCTGCCTCTTTCTCTGTCGCTCTTATATAAATAAATAAAAATAAAACAAAAAATTAAAAAAAATAGTTATCCACCTTTTTTTTTTAATATGTGAGGAGAGAGAGAAAGAATGAATAGGGGCATACAAGAGCCTCTTGCCATTGCAAATGTGCCACTTCATGCATCTGGCTTAATGTGAGTCCTGGGGACTTAAACCCAGGCCATCAAGCTTTGCAAACAAGTGTCTTTAACTGCTGAGCAATCTCCCCAGCTCTCCATCTTATTGTTGAATTTTTAAAAAATTTATTTGCAAGCAGAGAGAGATAGAGAGAATGGACATGCCAGGGCCTCCAGCTGCTACAAACAAACTCCAGATGCCTGCGCCACTTTGTGCATTTGGCATTATGTGGGTGCTGGGGAATTGAACCTGGGTTGTTAGGCTTTGCAGGCAAGTGCCTTAACTGCTGAGCCATCTCTCCAGTCCTTCACCTTATTTTTGAGACAGGGTCTTCTACCTCCCCAGCACGGAGATTATAGGCTTGTACCACAATGCCGGTCTTTTATGTGGATGCCAGGGATCCAAACCCAGGTCCACATTACCCACTGAGGCTCTTTCCGTAGCCCAAGCATTTCCTTTCGTAATGTAATTTTATAGTGGTTTTATGAGGTTGCACTGTTTAGATTTAGGAGCAAGAGGGGAGTGGCACGACTGGTAAATTCAAGGTCACAGCCATTCTGGCCCTAAGCAAACATGACTTATTTATTGTTTTCCACATCCTTATCTGAGATGCCTTTAGGAACACACACCAGAGTGTTATAGGCACTTTTTACCTGGCTCTCACCCAGCAGGAAACCCCACCTAGATCCCGGTGAGTGGCTTCTTTTCCCTTCCACATTGCTATCCTGCTTCACCCATCAAATATTCAGAATCCTAACCGAGGTCTTGGAAGGGGCCCAGTAGGCCACAGGCAAAAGCCGCCTCTCTGCGCACTGTGGTTTACGGCTGGAGGAAGGGAAGAACTTGCTCTGACGGGACACGGTGGCGGCCAGTGGACAGAGAGTGTGTGCTCCCTGCTGCCCCAGGGCCTGTGTGCCCCTCCTATAGCAGAGGGCTGGGTCAGCTCTGGTTCCTCCTCGGCTGGGCCCTGCCAACAGGGCCCACACCTCCTGGCATGAAGGTATCTGGGGAGCTTCCCTTCCGTACTGACTCTCCCTCCCCCTCGCCTCGCCTCGCCTCTTCCTGAAAGATGCATGGAGGAGTCTGAAAATTTCATCAAAGCCCCGGCCTCCGCTCACAGGCGCACCGGGGCTCAGGCGTCCTGCTGTTGGCCAGCTCCGGATGCCACACAGAGGTTGCAGGCCTAGAGCGGGGGTGGGTGGGGAACTCGAGGCATCCCTGGTGTGCAGGCACGGGGGGGGGGGGGTGGACAGAGAAGGTGCAGGATCAGCTTCCTAGGCAAGAGGGGCTGGCACCTACAGGAGCACAGTGCCAGTGGCTGGGGTGGGCACTGGGGTAAATGGTGGAAGGTGAGGGCTGGGAGGTGAGGTATGGCTCAGCAGCTCACTTTCAATCCCCACCCCCACCCCACTGAAGTTGCATTTTATTTAGTTTTAGTTTTTCGAGGTAGGGTCTCACTCTAGCCCAGGCTGACCTGGAATTCACTATGTAGTCTCAGGGTGGCCTCGAACTCACGGCGATCCTCCTACCCCTGCCTCCCGAGTGCTGGGATTAAAGGCGTGCACCACCACACCCGGCTGCCTGTTGAGATATTTTAAAGAGCCAGAACATGCATTTCAGTGGTTTTGGAATAGGATGGCTGTTCAGGGGACACACCTAGGCTCCTGCTGTCAGATAGAAGTGCCATTACCTTGTCCTTGCATGAGTTTCAGAGATGTTCCTGGGAATGTGGCTTGCATGGCGGGTGGCCACACTGCCCTGGGTGGGCTACCCCACAAGAGGCTCACACAGTGGGGTGGGAAGCATCAGTGTCTGAGGTCTTCCCCAACACAGCACCTCCAGGGCACTTGGAGTCTAGCCAGTCTGTTAGGGAAATGCTTTTGGAGAAGAATAAAGGGGCCTCTGGCTTTGTGCTCGCTGACGGGCTCTCGGCCTCAGTGCCAAGGCAGGTCATTCCGTGACTAGCGCGTAGCGAGCCTGTAACTGCGTGAGTGCAACCATGCTATGCGTGCCTGTGTGTGCACACGTGTGCATGTGTCTTACCCAAAGTATCCGGTCCATTCCTGGGTCTGGGGAGGAGAAAGCATAGAATGAGTACCAACCCCCTACCTGGGGCCCTCTGGGAGGGAAGGCCCCATCCTCTCAGCCCTGTTCTGGTGGGCCTGAGGACAAGATGAGAGGCCAGCACAGGCTGGTGAGGAGCCAGAACTGGGCAGAGGCAGGGCTGGGCTGGACTGGGCTGCTCTAAGACCGGCTGGGGCTAGAATGGCTTCTGTGCCTTCCTGGCTCTGTCCTCAGAGGTCTCCCAATCCCAGTTCAGGCCTAGGCTTGCTGTGCACAGCGGCAGGATGCCAGGGAGTGAGTCAACGGTTCCTATAGGCACCAATGCCCTTCCCTGTCAGAAGGAAGGCCCTCAATGGGAGTAGCTTCCTAAGGAGGTCATGGGCGCAGGAAGGAGGACCTTGAGGCCAACTTTGCTGTCCATCTCTCTGATGAAGACTTGAGGCCACTGGTGTGTGTATGGGGCCATGTATGTCAAGCTGGAAGCCACCGATGTCCAGCTCAGCAGATGGCAGGAATGGCTGCTGCCCTGGAAGGCTCTCAGCAGGGAATAGATGAAGACAGGCCATCAGGGGAAACACCTGGAGCTAGGAGGGAAAACGCGGGAAGGGCTTTGGGGAGGCTCTGGCTGGCATTTGAAGGGCGCGTAGGAGTTCACCTGGGGGACAGCAGGGAGAAGTATGGCTAAGCGGAGGGCAGCTAGCCATGCTGAGGAAGGAGGAGCTCCCGTGGGTGCTCTGGAGCCTGTAGCCCCACACAGGCTGCTCCTGCCCAGGCAGCCCAGGGATTAAACCGACTTTGTTGAGATTACACCTGCCAATCAAGTTCAAGTGCATTTTTTAAGAGCTTAATTTACGGCCCTAGGTTTCGAGTAAAATCATCAAGTCCAGTCGATTAAACTCATTAAGGCGGGCGGCCCGGCTGGTGTTTGCACTGCCATCAGATTCAGAGAATTAATTAGGGGCTGTTATCCTTTGCCGGGATTAGTGGGGCCAGCCCCCACGGCCCGGGGTGTCTGTAGAAGGCAGGCTGTAATCTCTTTAGTGGGCCACGAGACCGATCGGTGTCTGCGGAGGCAGAAAGACCACGCGGGTGTCTTTGATTCTATGTGGGTGTCTTTGATCCTGCACGTGGGAGCATGGTCCTGTGAGCCCCTGGGTGTGCGTAGGCTCCTCCATCCTGAGGGAGGCACGGTGGGCTGGCCCTGGACACTGAGGTCACATGGCTGATGTCCCTCCGGGTGTTCTACACAACAGGGGGGAGTAGGCTCCCTCAGCTTGCAGATTGCTCCCCATCCCAACAGTAGCGTTTCAGGCAGGGCTCCAGCTCTTTGTCATCCAGACCTAGGTGGCATCCTTGTTGAAGTGCACCCCTGGGACCCCAAAATTGGCTCTCAAAGCTCCTCGGGCGACTAGAGAGATGGTTTAAAAGTTAAGACACTTGCATGCAAAGCCTAAAGATCCAGGTTCTACTCCCTAGAACCCATGTAGGCCAGACGCACAAGGTGCCCATTTTCTCTCTCTCTCTCTTTACCTGCCTCTCTCTTAAGTAAATAAATGAATAAAATAATTTGCAGCTGGGCATGGTGGCATACGCCTTTAATCCCAGCACTCAGGAGGCAGAGGTAGGAGGATTGCCATGAGTTCAAGGCCACCCTGAGACTACATAGTGAATTCCAGATCAGCCTGGGCAAGACCCTACCTCAAAAAACAAACAAACAAACACCAAAAACAAACAAACAAACAAAAACCTCCTTGGGCCCTAGCCCAGTGGCCAGGATCAATGTTCCAAACATCAGAAATCAAGTGACATCACTCCCTTGAGGAAGCACCTAAGATGTGGCTGAAAACGCCTTGCTGAGTCAGGTGCTGGTGGGCATGCGCCATTACAGTTTGCTCTGTAGTCCTGGCTGTGCACTTTGGGCATCAGGACTGTGGACAGCACTCAAAGGCTGGTTTGTTCCTATCCAAGTCTGGGCTCAGCCAGGACTGGGTGTATCAAAAGGACCACCTGCCTGTGGCCCATGTGTGTCTCTGGTTCCTTCCACCTTGGTGGCTGGGTGCTTGCACAGCCTGATGGGAGCTGTGTGGCCCTTTCTGACCTCCTATTGGAAGACACTCATCTCACTTCCACGGCCCCCTGTGGTGGTTTGAATCAGACGTCCTCTATAAACCCATGTGTTCTGAATGCTCGATCCTCAGCTGGTGGCAATTTGGGAGATGGAGGAGGTATGTTTTTGGGAGGGGACTTAGGAGTGTCATAGCCAGCTCCCTCTTGCCAGAGCTTGTCTAGCTGTCCTGCAGCTGTTGTCCGCCTGTTGTGGCAGAGGTGGCATCCAGCCTCTGCTCAAGCCACACTTTCCTCTGCCAGCATGAAGCTTCCCCTTGAGACTGTAAGCCAAACTAAACATTTTTCTGCTCCCAATAGCTGCTTTCGGTTGGGTTCTTTGTCTCAGCAATGAGAAGGTAACTACAAGAGAACCTGCAGACCCAACAAGGCAAGGTATCTGCACCCTCAGTCTCAAGGGGAGGATCCATGGCTGGAGGAATGACTGTGTCACTCGTACACAGAAAAGCATGTCAGATGGGAAACATCGGCGTGGCCATCTCTGGAAAATGTGGGTTCTTCCTCCATTGTCTGAGCCTGGCTCATGCATCAAAAGGGGAGTCCTCCCCTCTTGCTCACTCCTTCCCAAGCACTCTGTCTCAGGGGCTGGCATGCACTCTTTCCTCTGTCTCCACATGGCTATCTCCTTCCATTTCTGAAGATCTCAGCTCTGGTGTTACATCTTCAGAGAGGCTTTCTACCTCCCTCCAAGAATGTTCTAGAAAAGGACCAGCCCATAGAAAGATCACACAAGCCATGTGTATAATTTTAAACTTTATAAGAGCCTCATTGATAAGAAATAAAACTTAGGGCTGTGTGTGGTGGCGCATGCCTTTAATCCTAGCACTTGGGATGCAGCGGTAGGAGGATCACCATGAGTTCGAGGCCACCTTGAGACTACATAGTGAATTCCAGGTCAGCCTGGGCTAGAGTGAGACCCTACCTCGAAAAAAAAAATCAAAAATAATAAATAAATAAAACTTAGTTGATATTCACATGTATGTTGTTTTTCTGCATTTTTATTTAATCCATTTTACCCAATATATCAAAAATCTTATTCCATGGGTAATCAATGTAAATTACCGAGATATTTTCATAGTCTTCTTATTGTACTATGCCTATGAAATATGGTGTGCACTTTATACTTAGAGCCCATGTCAATTCAGAAGCTAAATTTCTACCGGAAATGCTCCATCTGCATTTAGATTTGATAAAATTTACCGTTGAGAGAGAGGATTTACATACCCAAGTAGTTCCAAAATATCTGAACTGATTCGAGCCTCAGTTTTTAAATTTAAGTTACTTAAAATTCAACAAAATGTAAAGAACTTCAGGCCCCATCTCACCGGCCGCCTCACAGGAGCTCATGATCGAGATTAGAGAGGGAGAGTGGCTATCACTGCAGAATGCTGGAACATTCTCTGAGCTGTCATGGGCAGCCCTCACCCTGACTGCACAGAGCTTTCTCCATGTCCTTATGCATTTGTCTCCTGGCTTCCTCTAGTCAGGACACTCTGACAGGGTGGAGCCCGCTGCCCAGAGATGTCACCTGCGCAAAGAAGGCCCTAGGGGGTAATGATGGCATGATCGAATCCTGCCACACTTGTCTTCTTGGGCAACCCTCTACATGCTTTAGGACCTCACAGGGGAGGTGGCCAAGGCTCAGATTGGCACAAGTGCCCCAGGTCTGCCAGTGGAAAGGGCAGAGTAACAGAACCAAGGTGGAGTCTGGGACAGAGCTGAGCTGTGTCTCCCCAGATCATGGGACTTCAGAGGTAAGAGAGAGGCCACTGGCCTTGGGAGTGGGTCCTGCCAATGAGATGAGACACACTGGCAGCAGTATGGAGTTCAGGATGGCTAAGGGGAAAGCTAGGCTTTCTAGAGGCTGTGATGAGGCCCTGGGCTAGAGTGTCTGCAGGACTCGGTCCCCGGGGTCTGCAGGAACAGTGGACTAACTGGGATGGGCTGAAGAGAAAGAGGCATTTCTGGATCTCAGTGTGCCCGCCCCCAGCGCCAGCCTCAGGATGGTGGTGACCTCACTCTCAGCCCTTGCTGTCTCCTTTGGGCCACCCTAACCTTGGCCCACCTTTGGTGCCACACTCCTGCAGCCTTTAGTGTATAGATCATCTTTCTCTAACAACTGCTCTGCTCAAGGGGACTCATGGCATCACAGAGCAACTGAGGGAAATTTGGTGACTGGCCAGACTGGGAAATGGGGGCGTAGGGGGGTGGTTTCAGTAAAGTCCATGAGCATGGGGTGAAGAGTTCCCAAGAGAGGCAAGTAAACACCTTGGGACCTGAGGGAAAGCACTCTGCAAACTGTGGGGTGTTCTTGTATTCTGTGGCTAGAATACCCTGGGTGGGGCAGGGAGCTGGGACTCAGCATGGTGGGAAGGGTCCTGGGCCAGAATGCCCTGGGGTGCAGTGGAGCTCTGATTCTGACTCATTGGAACACTTCGTCATGGCTGCAGAGGCTGGCTGGGAGAGGGTCTGGGAAACCACCTGTCCTCGTGGGAAGGACAGGACAGGCGTTGCATCCTGGGGGAGCAGCTGGTGAGCGGGAGGAGACCAATGGAGAGGAGGAAGCCAAGGAGGGAACCCAAGATGGGGAGGAAGACGGGTGTCACAGCCATGTTCCCGAGCGTCCCCTGAGGTTGGTGCCTCCGAGGCACCGTGCCAGTGTGAAGGAGCCCGTGGGAGGCCGTACCCAGAGGCTGGTGCCTGGTGCCCTAGGCTCTGTCCCATGCAGCTTCAGCATGGGACCAGATGGAGACTCGAACCCGGGGTGAGATCTGGCCCCCAGCTTGCCTGCATGAGCTGAAACCAGTGTCCGACACACAGAGCAAGCAGGAGATCATGAGTGTAGGGTTGCAGGTGCCTCATGGGTGCTCAGTGACTTGAATCCCTCCCTCAGTTCTTCTCACAAGACCAGCTGGGGGGGGGGGGAGCTACTGTGAGAACATACTCTTCCTGGTACTGGACACTGCTACATTTCTTTGTGGGGAGCTGCACCTGCTGTGTGTGGGGGAGTTCGGGGCCTTTCTTCCCTCTCAGAGTCTCTCCCCAGGGTCCTGCCTTCTTGGCTGACCAGCAGCTTCTCTTGTAACTCAACCTCACCTAATGCTTCCTTAGCAACTGGCCTGTGGCCACTGCCCCCATCAGCTGCTTCTTGGATCAGAAGTCCCCTCCCCCCGCCGACACACAGGGCTTTCCTCAAGGGGCTGCAGGCCCTGTCTACTCTCTGGTCCCATCGGTAACACTACATGGTCTCAGAGCAGGGCCAGGTGGGGGGCTACAGGGACCAGCACAGAGGATCTGGGATGGCGGTAGAAGGTGTCACCAACCACAGTGGTTGGATTCGGGCACAGTCCCAGTATGTGACCTGATCAGGCCTGGGAGAGACCAGGGCGGCCCTGCCATCTGCAGACCCTTTGGTCCTCAGCCCTCTTCAGCTTAGGTAAATCCAAATCAGCTAGACATATGTCTGGGTGGGGGACCCTCAGGAGCTAGTGCAAAGTGGAGACATGGTGCGGTTGGGAAGGCTACGTAAGCCCAGGCCCACCTAGAGGCAGTGTACCCAGAGGGCCTCTGGGGAGGCGGCTCTGGGAGCTGGTACAAAGCAGGGGATACCAGCAGAGAAGGTACCGGAGGTCTGAGCCCCATCAGGTACCTGATCCTCTGGGTCAAGAGGACACAGAGATGTGTCCCAAGATCACCATCTCAGGCCCACATCCATACAGGACACCTCCCTAGACAGCTCATCTTCCATTTCTAGGCCCCAAGGGAACTCCCTGGCCATCCTGGGCTCTCCTGAAGCTTGGGGTTCCTCTGCCCTCTTCTGCTCAGGGCCTCCTGGGTCTGGTTCTCATGCTCTGTCCTAGGCACTGAGTGGTATTTAGCTTCTCCTGACCAGGAAATGAAGGAGTTTCCAGCCCGAGCCTTCCCAGTGGGTGCCGAGCTGGGGCCAGGAGTGTGGGAGCTCCCTCTTACTAGCAGGATCTAGCATCCCTGTGGTGATGACCTGTATGGGAGGGGTCTGTGACCCAGGTTCACTCAGCACTGGACTGTCACACGGGTCCTGGTCCTTTGCCACCTAGGGGCAGAGTCTCCTCTCTGGGCATGGCATCTGGGTGACCCTCTGCTGACTGGTGAGGCATGGTGGAAGCCAAGAATGAGGGAGGAGAGGGAAGGTGGGGGTGGTGTTGCCTGTTGGGAAGCCTCTTGTGCTGATTGTGTTTACTTGTTGTTTGGCTCTTTTGGGGTTGTTCTCTGTCATGTTGTCAGTGGACTCCAGACAGGTGGATCCGAGTGACCATTTTCAGAAGGTGGTAAATAGTGTCCCCTCCTTTCTAGGGCCATTGTGAGTAGTTAACTCATGAGATAACCCTCAAACAGAACTTAAACTGATGTCCCAACGCTTACTATGACTGTTAGTAAAGAGTGTTGGAAGGAACGAGTCTTGGCACTGCCGTGGTGTTTTAAATATTTATTTTTATTTATTTGAGAGAGAAAGAAAGAGGCAGAGACAGGAAGAGAATGGGCATGTCAGGGCAGCCAGCCACTGCAAAGGAACGCATGCACCACATTATGCATCTGGCTTACTGTGGGTCCTGGGGAATTGAACCTGGGTCCTTTGGCTTTGCAGACAAGCGCCTTAACTGCTAAGCCATCTCTTGAGCCCACTACGGTGTTTTCAGAAGGGAAGCCTTGCAAGCCTGGGACCAGGTGGCGTGTGGGGGATAATCAAGGAAGAGTTTCCTAAGGACTCACATGGAGCAGATATTCCAGGCAGACAGCAGAGACAGAAGTCCAGGCGGGGAGGCAGCATGTGCCAAGGGCCTCAGGCGGGCAGCATGTATCTAGAGAGAGACTAGATCTGACATCTGCGCCCATGGACTGTTTTTCTCAGGACTAAGTGGAGACTGGAGCCTTGTCCCATCTGAGGGGGCTGCTGTGCACTGGCAGAGACCGGAGACAGGCCAGCAGCTAAGTCACATGGGTCTGTGCCCATCAGCTAGGGGTCAGGGGCAGAACATGAGGCTACGAAAGGCATCATGCTTCAAGGACCTGCCTGGCATGACAGTCCTCACCCATCCTGACCATCCTGTTCTCAACTCAGCCCTGCTGGCCTTTCTGTGGGATAGCCACCTGCCATGGCTCTCAGTTGAGACCCCCCAGGATTGAGAGCAAGGTAAGTAAGGTGAGGCCCTTCTGGGTTCAGGCTCTGAGCGGGATGGAGAGTGAGAGACTACACGAAGCCTGGGCTCCCACCACTTCTGGGAAATGGTCAAGTTCTCTGGGTAAGTCTGGCCCTTCTGTGGCTCTGGGGCCTGGAGCATCAGCAGAGTGGACACTGAGTGGCCTTTGTCTGTCCTTGTGGCCTAGAGCATCAGTGGATTGGACACTCCGTGGCCCCTGTCTGTCCTTCAAGCCCTGGCCCAATTTTGTGGCCAGCATGGCTCCTCCTGGCACTGCCCTGTAGCCTGGCCCTTGCCTGGAATTGCTGGGAGGGGCCGCAGGAGAAAGATGGAATTACACCCTAGCCCGAAGCTACACTGACCCTCCTGGGCCACACCCAGACTCAGCATACTTTAATTAAAGACCAAGAGCTACTGAGTGGAGTTGGCTCAGCTGTCCGCCTCTGCTGAGGGGAGCCTTGCCCACCGCTGCACTCCTGCCCATCCCCCTCAGTATTGTATGCTCCTGCCGGGGCCTTCTCATAGGCAGCCACTCACTGCAAAGGGCGGGCACCCTTCCTTCGTGACTGGTGTGTCTGGGTGCCACACTGTGGGTGCTCAGCCTTCTGTAACTGAGTCACAGGCCTAGGGCTCAATGAGGCAGAGGCCAGTGTGGGTGGAGCCTCCCTGGGTCCTCTGCCCCAAAGCCAGAGTCTGCATCCATGGGCTCATGTGGACGTGGAATGAACATACCTTGGACTGTCCGCTGTTTACCTGCGCAACTGGGGCCAAGTCACTGACTTCCTGAACAGCGTCCCCCAACTGAAAGGGACGGATTCCACGGACTCCCATCCTACATGAAGCGGGGTTAGCATGGTCTGTTGGGCACCATGACTTTGTACTCTTTAAGCCACGAGACTCTCCTCAGCCGAGGCCCTTCCACACCAGCCTGGGGACAGGGCAACCTGGAAGGTCATGGCTGGCGCAGAAATAACCCTGGAGGGTCAGAAAGTGAGAGCTAGGAGAGCCAGTGCTCAAATAGCCTACCTTTTGTCAATTTTTTTTCTCCACATGTTTATATTGTTTTTATTTTATTTTGTGGAGTTCTTTTTCATCACAAGTAACATCTCATTAAGTACATATGTAGAATCACTATTTATTTACTTATTTATTTATGAGAGAGAGAGAGAGAGAGAAAAGGGTGTGCCAGGGCCTCTAGCAATTGCAAACGAATTCCAAACACATGAGCTACTATGTGCATCTGGCTTACCTGGGTTCTGGGGAATTGAACTTGTGTCTTTAGGCTTTGCAGGCAAGTGCCTTAACTGCCAAGTCATCTCTCCAGCCCTGGAATTACTATTTTTTTTTTTTTTTAACGAGAGACAGCAAATGAGAGAGAGAGAGAGAGAGAGAATTGGTGTGCAGGGCCTCTAGCCACTGAAATCGAACTCTAGATGTGTGTGCCACCTTGTGGGCATGTGTGATCTTGTGTGCATGTGTCACCTTGTGCGTCTGGCTTACGTGGGTTCTGGGGAGTCGAACCTGGGTTCTTAAGCTTCACAGGCAAGCGCCTTAACCGCTAAGCTATCTCTCCAGCCCCTAGAATTACTATTTTTAATTGTGGTAAAATATACATGGCATAGTGCTTGTCATGTTTGCCATCGCTGAGTGTGCAGTTGAGTGGTGTTAAACAGAGCAGCTGCTTCCAGAACCCTCTTCATCTTCCCATTAAACACTCTGCTGCTCCCTCCTCTCAGCCCCTGGAAGGTTCCCCGTTCTACTTCGTGTTTCTGTGAACCTGACTGCTCATATGTGGAGTCACAGCATTTGTCTCTTGTGACTGGCTTATCTTTCCTAGCAGCATGTCCTCCAGCTTCATCTGTGTGGTGGCGCACGTAGAATTCTTTCCTGTTTAAGGCCCCGTAGCACTCCATTGTATGTGTGGGCCTTTCCATTGTCTGTGGACACACACAGGGATCTGTGGTGGTTGGAATCAGATGTCCCTCATAAGCTGATGTGTTCTGAATGTTTGTCCCCAACCGATGGCAATTTGGGAGGTGAGGCCTTGCTGGAGGAGGCGTGTTGTTGGGGTTGTAGCCAGCTCCCCCTTGTCAGGTCGGGGCTGACTCTCTTGCTGCTGTTTTCACCTGCTATGGCAGAGGTGATGAGAGGGAGCCAGGTAGTTAGGTAGCTCCTTTAGGCAGTTAGGGTGACCCCTAAAAGTTAAAAATAAAAAGCAGGAATGTCTTTGGGCCAGGACCTGACTTCTTGTGAGTTTTTTTCTTTCTTCCCTGACTTCTTCCTTCCTTCCTTCCTTTCTTTCTTTCTTTCTTTCTTTCTTTCTTTCTTTCTTTCTTTCTTTCTTTCTTTCTTTCTTTCTTTCTTTTTGTTTTTTGAGGTAGGCTGACCTGGAATTCACTATGGAGTCTCAGGGTGGCCTTGAACTCATGGTGATCCTCCTAACTCTGAATGCTGGGACTAAAGCCATGTGCCACCATGCCCACTCGGCTAAGGATCTGACTTTTTATTTTTTGGTTTTTCGAGGTAGGGTCTCACTCTAGCCCAGGCTGACCTGGATTTCACTATGGAGTCTCAGGGTGGCCTTGAACTCACGGCGATCCTCCTACCTCTACCTCCCGAGTGCTGGGATTAAAGGCATGCACCACCATGCCTGGCTTAGGATCTGACTTTTTACCTTTTACCTAGATCTGCTTTTCCACAAACAACTTGGGCCCCTCCTGGGAGGGAGGTCTCTCCTAGGATTTAAATCTAGCCCTAACATGGTGCTTGGTCAAAGTTCAGCCCCCAGAATTTGGCATCATGGCTAGCCTTTTTCTGAGACAACCCCTAGCCCAGACCAGTCAGCTGCTCTCAGGGTGAGCTGAGCTGGAAGATCGGGCCCACGACCATAAGGTTATAAATACGTTTGTGACGGGAGAACAAGATCTCTGAGCTGCCAAGTGGTCAACTTGGGAACTTGCAGCTGCTAGTGAACTGAGGGCAGAGTCCCCCAGCCCTTACTCTCCACATGGGCTCTTTACCCCCTCCAGCTCCCCACGGGGCAGGAGCTCTTCAAACTTTCTTTTATTTTTCTCCACGGTTTTCCCAGGCCCTCTACTTGGGATCTCTAGCCACGTGGGTGCCTTTCCTTGGCTCTGTACTCCCCTCAGTAAATATGATTTAATCATTCTCCATCTCAGCCTTATTTTATTCAATTCTTTGATTAAAATTAGGCATGAATCTAGGGTTTAGGGTTCAAGGACTTTCCTGAACTCCTAGCTCCCCATTCCAGTGATGTCTACCCTCTGCTCATGCCATGCTTTTCCATGCCAGCTTTCCTGCCACTCCCATAGCTGCTTTAGGTCAGGCGCTTTGTCCTTTCAATGAAAGGTAACTGCATGGTAACGTGGTTCTATCTTTTCACTGGTTCACAGGCACACTTACGGGTTCTAATTTTTAGCTTTTGTGAAAAATACTGGTTTTGTGTTGTGTGTAAAAATCTGTCCCATTCCTCGCCTTCAGTTCATTTTAAGTGCTAGAAGTGGACTTTTCATGGTAATTCTACTTTACTTTTTTTTTTTTTTTTTGGTCTCACAGTGGTTCTAACCATGTAAAATGGTACAGCAGTGTAAAACTGACAGCAACAGTGCCCTGGAGTTCCCAGGGCACCACATTCTCACCAACTTTTGTCATTTGCAGCTTACCTCACGGATGTGAAGCAACGGCTCAGTTGCTGGTTTGGACGTTGTGATGGTGGTGTAGTTTGAACCCAGGGCCCCGTGCATGTCGGACAAGCACTGTACCACTGACCTATATCCCCAACCCTCCTTTTACATTTTAATTTTGAGACAGGGTTTCATTATGTAGCCAAGGCAGGCCTGGAACTTTCCATCCTTCTGCCTCAGCCCCACAGTGCTGGGATGGCAGGCCTGTGGCACCCACCATGTGGTGGTTTGATTCAGGTGTCCCCCGTAAACTTAGGTGTTCTGAATTCTAGGTCCTCAGCTGATGGCAATTTGGGAATTAGGGCCTCCTGGAGGCAGTGTATTGTTGGGGATGGGATGATGGGTGTTATAGCCAGTTTCCTCCTTGCCAGTGTTTGGCACACTCTCTTGTTGCTATTGTCTACCTGATATTGACCAGGAGGTGATGTCTACCCTCTGCTCATGCCATGGTTTCCCCCTGCCATCAAGGAGCTTCCCTTCGAGTGTGTAACTCAAAATAAACCCTGTTTTTTCCCACAAGCTGCTCTTGGTCAGGTGCTTTCTGCCAGCAATGCGAACCCGACTGCCACAGACCAGTTCAGGCTTTGATTTGCTTGTCCTCTGGTCTGTCCCTGCCGTCCTTCACGCATCTTTGGGGAACTGTGCGCAAGTCCTCAGTCAAATGAGGCCTGGCTTGTCTTTGTTGTGGAGTTGAGGGAGTTCTTTGCTCATTCTGCATTGTAACTTCTCTTCAAACATACAAGTTGTAAACATTTCTCTCATTCTTCAGATGTCTCTGCTGTGTACTTAAGTTTTCCATTTTAGCTAAGTCTGATTGATGTGTTTTTATTCTCACAGTCCGTATTTTTGTCACCATAGCCAAGAACTTGCCGCTGCCGGACCCAACGGCATGATGCTCCCCGGCTTTCTTCTGAGAGTCGTAATTTGAATCGGAAGTGACCCCAAGGCACATGTGTCACAGTCCTGCCTGTCAACTGATGGGCTTTGGGGGACTCTGATCTCACCCCTGGCTCAATCTGTACAAAGACTCATGAGTCAGTGCCATCATTGGTAGGTGGTGGGAACTTTCTGGGGCGAGGCCTGGTTGGAGGAAAAGAGTCACTGGATGCTGTGACCTGGATGGGTCTATCGAGGCCAGACTGCCCTCCCTGTACTTCTCCCTGCTATCTGGCAACAGAAAAGTGTGTGATAATCTGCGCTGGGCAGAGGAGAAGAGTCATTTACAGAAGTCAGAGCTGAACAGCGCCTGCTCTAGTTCAGCCCCTTCCTGTTCTCTCTGCTTCCTGTCCACCACGGGGTGACATTTTGCTGCACCCTGTGCTCCCCACCCGCCATGATTCTCTGCCTCTCTGCAGATCCCAGCGACTGTGGACTGAGACCTCTGTCACCAGGAGCCAAAACAAACCCTCCCTGTGTCAAGTCATTTGCTGGTGTTTTTTTTTTTTTTTTTTTGGTCACAAGGACCGAAAGTGACCAACATGAAGAGCTCTGTACTTTATGTTGCTCTTGAACTGACACCTGGACATATTTCCAGGTAGATTTTGTACGCGGAGAGAAGAGCCCACATCCATTCTTCTGCCCGCGGGAGTCCAGTTTGCCTGGAAACATGTTAAAAAGATTACTCTTGGGATGGGGAGATAGCTCAGTGGTTAAGGCACTTGCTTGCAAAGCCTAATGACTGGGGTTCAGTTCCCCAGTAGCCACATAAAATTAAGTGCACAAAGTGCTACGTGCATCTGGAGACTGTTTACAGTGGCTAGAGGCCCTGGCACACCTGCAATCTCAATCTTTCTTTCTTTGCACATAAATAAATAAAATAGGGCTGGAGAGATGGCTTAGTGGTTAAGGCATTTTCCTGCAAAGCCAAAGAACCTAGGTTTGATACCCCAGGACCCATGTAAGCCGAATGCACAAGGTGGAGCATGTGTTTGGAGTTTGTTTGCAGTGGCTGGATGCCCTGGCATGTCCGTTCTCATTCTCTCTCTCTGCCTCTTTAAAATAAATAAATAAAATATCTAAAAAAGATTACTGCTGGGCTGGGGAGATTGCCAAGTGGTTAGGTCTGCTTCCTGTACAAGCCTGAGGGCCTGAGGGGACCTGAGACTGCCCGAATTCGGATGTCCAGAACCCAGGTAACAGCTGGGTGTATCCATGCTAGCTGATAGCCCTCATCCTGTGGGAGCAGAGACTAGACAATCATGGGCTCCGCGAACAGCAAGCTCCGGAATCAGTGAGTGACTTCTTTGCAAAGGAAAACATGTGGGTGAGTGACGGAGGGGGACACTGGTGTTTTTCTCTGGCTGCTGCAGATGAGAAAAATGGGAGCAAGGTGCCACAAGCCAGGGCACAGGGCACCACATGCATACATCATATACATTACCACATATACTACACACACGCAAAGAGCAAAAAAATATAAATAATTAAAAGATTACTATTTCCCACGTATGTGGTCTTGGCATTTTGTTGAAAGTGCTTAGCTGTGCTCAAGGGCTTATTCCCAAGGTGACCATTGTACATGCTTGTTATAGGCCTCAGAGGGCACCTGCTGGACGGAGTGACTGCTGCCCGTGGCACCCCGCTTGTATGGCATCGCACCTCACTCTCCTTCCTGGCCTCCCACATCCTCCTTTGCTTCCTGGATTGTTGCCTGGAAGGCTACCTGGGCTGACGACCTCCTTAGGATCTACTTTTTGGGGCATCTAGAATTAAGTGAGTGCTGTTTTTGCAGTCAAATGCTCTACCACTGAGCTATACCCCCCCCACACCCTGAAGTGCTGGTTTTAATTCTTTCTACAACATTAATCACTACTATTTTAAAAGAATCTGATATTTGCAAGACCTCAAATTGGCTGCTTTACATCTGGGTTGACAGAGGAGAAGAGAGATGCTGGCAGAAGTCACGGCTTTTCCCAAGGCCACGGAAGTAGTTGGACCTGGCCTGGGTCTCTCTCCACCCGGGACCAGCTTGAAGGCTCTCGAGGAGGCTGCACAGAGCTGCTAGACCAGCCTCGGAGTCCAGCAGGAGCTGGGCAACATGCCACAATTCATGCGTGTCTGCTCTTCCCTGGGTCACCTCCTCCACCCCAGGGACCCTGCAAGGTGGGCCCACCCAGGACATATCAAACCGACTCTCTGCAGATCAGTGGACCAGGAGCCCAAGGACACAGCCTTTCTATCTTGACCTTCTGCAGCGGAAGCTGTTGCCCCTGCCAACCCTAAACGTAAGACCCTGTTGCCTTCTATGCTGCCCGCCCCCCCCCAACCCCGGCCCCTTTCCTACAACCTTTCACCTGCCCTGGGGCTCAGCTCTGGCCGGGTCTTGGAAGGCTCGGAGCAGCTCAGCATGGACGCAGCACACTGGATGGTCTTACTGCAGCGTCACTACCTCCTTGGCATAGCTGAAGGCCCGGATGAGCCTGGTACCCACAGGCCCACTTGGAAGTCACACGGGGCTGAGAGAGAACTCTCACAGCCCCACGGTTGACTTGTCCTATAGTCACAGATAGTAGAAGATGGTCCAAGCTGTGCCCCAAGATAGGGGACTTCAGGCCAGCTGTCTCCTAGTGGTCCACTGCCTGCAAGATTTCACAGGGGCCCAGCGAACTCAGTAGCCACAAAAGCTCACCCTTTCTCTGTGTCCACATAGCCACAAGGTTCACCCTTTCCCTGGGGGGTCAAAGGGCTCCAGTTGGTCACTGGCGCACACAAAGGTAAGATCAGTGGGTGTGTCCTCCGTGTATCCTCAATCCTCCAGCAGGATACAGTGATGGGCCCCCGCCTTCAGCCCCACAGCTCTCTGTCTGATGCTGCTGAGGGCCCCGGCTGAGGGATAGAGGTGAGAAGCCACCACTCAGGGCTCCTCACAGTAGGAACCCCACGGGGGTCAGGCCAAGTCCGACATGCACAGGTAGCATGGAAGCTTGGCAGGGCTGAGGTGATGGTTAGGGGAATCTCTGCTTCTAGGCGCAAGGAGGGGGACAAGCCTTATGGCCCCAGGATCGTCACCAGCAGGGCAGGCATCCAGGGAGACTGGGACAGGCACAGAGGAGAGCAGGGTTTGCAAGGGGTTCTGCAGGGTGCTGGCTTGGGTGTGGCTGCTCGTAGGGATGTCACTGGCAAAGACACCCATCCAGGGCAGTGGCAAGCAGAGGCTGGGGCCAGTCAGAGCCAGGGAATCCTCATTTGTGGAGTAGGGAACAGCTGTCTGGACTGGGCCCCTGAACCCCTTCCCTCTCTCCCGTGGAAAGGTCTCACTTTGCCTCGTGTTTTGTGTGTCATCGTATCCCTCCTACCACAGGGTCTAGAATGACCACCTCGGGGTTTAGTGGTCAGAGATGGACCTGGCACAATTCAAATTCCTCCGCAACCCACAGTATAGACAGAAGAACATCACTGGGGTGCAGCGTGTGGCTGTGGGGTCCAGAGTAGCCAGGAGAGTCCTATGGCTGCTGGGCCTGGAGGGCAGCTCTCTCCTGTGGATGCTGACACAGTGAGCATGGGGCCTGTCTCCCATGTGACTGTGGTTCGGGCCAGTGTGTCTGCACTGGGGCAGCTGGGAGCCTGGGGCTGCCGGAGGCTGCAGGGCTGGGCTCAGGGCCATTCTCCTCATGAGCCCAGCAGCTACTGGGCCAGTATAGATTCACAGGAGCAGGTCAGACCCCCACCTTGAGTGGCAGGGTAGAGAAAGACTATTAAAAAAAAAAAAAGAAGAAGAATCCGGGCGTGGTGGCACACGCCTTTAATCCCAGCACTCGGGAGGCAGAGGTAGGAGGATCGCCATGAGTTCGAGGCTACCCTGAGACTACAGAGTGAATTCCAGGTCAGCCTGAGCTAGAGTGAGACCCTACCTCAAAAAAGCAAAAAAAAAAAAAAAAAAAAAAAAGAATCATACATGTGGCATTAGACCTTTCTTAAAGCTTTTAGCGTATTTCCTTCAAGTCTTTCTTCCTTTTTGATTTTTCCAGGTAGTGTCTTGCTCTAGTCCAGGCTGACCTAGAATTCACGATGTAGTCTCAGGGTGGCCTTGAAGTCAAGGTGCTCCTCCTACGTCTGCCTCCTAAGTGCTGGGATTAAAGGTGTGTGCCACCACACCTGGCTCAAGTCTTTTTTAAAAAAAAATTTATTTAAATTTATTTTATTTTTAATTTTTTTATTAACAACAATATCCCATGGTAATTCCCTCCCTCCCCCCACTTTCCTCTTTGAAACTCCACGCTCCATCATATCCCCTCCCCCTCTCAATCAGTCTCTCTTTTATTTTGATGACATCTTTTCCTTCTATTATGATGGTCTTGTGTAGGTAGTGTCAGGCACTGTGAGGTCATGGATATCCAGGCCATTTTGTGTCTGGCGGGAGCACGTTGTAAGGAGTCCTACCCTTCCTTTGGCCCTTACATTCTTTCCGCCTCCTCTAAGGCTCAAGTCTTTAAAAACCACACTGCCATCACGAAGTCTGCCGTTTTGATTTTATATTCTGGACATTTTCCTCAGTGGCTGAAATGTCTTCCTACATTCGACTTGGCATCCTGAAGGTACGTGCTGGCCTTCACGAAGGTCCCCACCACTGGACATTCCTGCTTGCTTTCCAGGCGAATGGTCCTTATGGTGACCACCAGTGGCTTGCCTGCTTCAAATCCCACAGCCTCTCCCAACTCTGTCATCCAGCCTTGCGGAACCATCTTGGCCCAGGCAGGTGCTCTGGTCTTGTGGGTTTGGGGCACTGGATTGCTCCCTGCATTGAGACTCTGTCTTGTGGGCACTTTCCAATTCTCTCTGGAGAGCTTGTGGGAAAGTCTGAGCCCTGCAGCAAGGGGATCTTGGAAGTGTGAGGTTGGAATTCTCCTTGGGGTATCTGGGTATCTATTTAAATGAATGGATGGGTGGGTAGATGGATGGATGAAAAGATGAATGGAAGGATGGGTGAATGGGTATGTGCATGGTAGCAAACATGGAGAGGGTCTCCCAAGGATTTGGGGCAGCCATGGGTAACGTGTCTGCCACATGTAGCAATGCTATTCCTCATTGCTAGTGATGTCTAATGCTAGCAAGGAAGAGGTTATGATTCTGGCCTGACCTCTATTCACTCACCCAAGGTCACACAGTTTCCAAGAGGGGTTTGAAGTCAATGCTGTTCACCTCCAAGTTCAGAGACTCACAGGAGCTCAAGCACATGATGGTAGTTAAAGAGAGCTGTATGGCCCAAGCCAGTGAGGCACAGGGGTGGCTTGGGACATACCCAGAACTTTCTGCCCTTAGCCACCTAGACCCCTTCTTTGCCTGGAGGCTCAGGCAGGTGTCTTTCCCAGAGGCCAGCATACTGTACATCATGGTCCAAGCCAGCCGGGTTTCCCCTTTGGAAAATAACATGTTCTCACAGAGCCACACCTGTTGCTTAATTTCATTAGGTTAGGTTCATGCTACGGGGCTGGGAGTGGGACTGGGAGTCACTGTGATGGAGACTGTGTGGACTACAAAGGCAAGATGATTCAGTACTGGCCCTTTGCAGAAAAGCTGACCCGCCCCCACCTCCACCTGAGGATCCGTAGCCTGATGACCGGGACTCTGACATCATGTGGATCTTGGCAGTATTGTATAATTCAAGAGTCTTTCAGGACCATGCAAATCTCCCTGCAGGGAAGGCAGGGACCAGGCCATGCCCTTTCTGTGTTTTCACACCCACTGTGACACGATCGTCCTGAGTATTTGTTGAGGGCAGGACACATTCAACCATGCAGGGGTGAGGGGCAGCTTCTGGTATATCTGTGTGTGTGTTTTCAGGACATTATGACAGAATCTCAACTCAAACACTACCAAAACCGGAAAGCTATTGGCTTACGTCACTAGAAATCCAGAAATACATCAGCTTCAGACATGACGGGATCCAGCCGCTCAAAGACAGACGCTTCACCTCTTGGGTTTGGCTTTCTTTGTGCCAACTTCATTCTCAGGCAACTTCAGCCAAGACTGTGATTGCTGAATGCAGGCACTGAGCTCTCAGCTGGAAAGAGAGTGTCATGTTCCTAATAGCTACTGTACAAGTCCTGAGTCGGGTTCCCATAGTGCCAGGTCTGAAGCCTTCCTCTGAGCCCTGTGGCCAATGTAGTCTGACCGAGTTGGGCTGGGTGATCCATGCTCACAGGGCTGAGAAGGCGTGGGTGTGTTTCCTAAAGGAAGCCTTTCAACAGGATGAGACAGGTCTTGGCTGGTGCAGAGAGTAGGTGTCCAACTGCAAAGCCCTGGCAACTGCCGGCCTTGGCCTTGGCCTTGGTCCTGCTCCCTGGTCCTTGCCATCTGTCCTGACCCACCTTCCTCTCTAGCCACTTCAACCTTGAGCTTCCCAGGACAGATTTTGTGGCTGCCATCAGGCTCTGAAAAATATAGAGAAGGGCCAAGGCCGTGGAGGACATAGGGTTGGCATGACTGGGCAGGTGGGGGTTAGTGTCACCTGGAAGGAGGGGACACATGCAAACCCAAACATGTCCAGATGACATGGTGGTGAGCTAAGTTAGGCAACTCCATGGATGGCAACTAAGGGAAATCGGATGGAGACAGAGTCACAGAGGAGACCCTGAGGGAGTGCAAGACCACCTGTAGAGGATGGCTCTTTAGACCCCATGGATCTAGGGTCACAGAGGGCCTCAGATCTCCAGTCTCCTTCAGACCCCACATGTGTGTTTAGGAAGATAACACAGCAGGTTTGGGGGAAGGCTTCCTGGGAAAGTGCCTCCCGAGAAATTATTAAAAGGCACTCAGGAGAGGGCCCAAGTGGAGACCTGGATCTTATCTCCCATGAGATCCAAGAAGCCCTGCTAGACCTGAGGCAGTTTAGGGGAAGTGGGCCGGAACTAAAAAGCAGAAATGTCTTTGCGCCTGCCCTTGCAGTCTCTATTTTGCTAGAGATCAGAGAAGGTCTCTTGCCTAAAGGAGTTCCCTAGATCTATTTTTTCATAAACAACCTGAATACCCTTCTGGGAAGGAGTTTCCTTTTCCTAAAATTAAGGTTTAAATCTGATCCTGGAATTCCGGTTGGTTAAACTTGGCTCTAAACTTGACATCATGGCTGGTCTCTTCCTGAGCCACCGGCTGAGTCCACCGGTCAGCAATCAGACTCACCTGAACCTGAGGGTCAAGCCCACCACAAGATTATAGATGCTCACCAGCTGGGCAAGTCTTCTTTTTGGCTTTTCACTTCATCTGAACTTCCAGGCCCCTGTCCTGGTAAGCCCCCCTCATCTTGGCCCTGCTGGGGTGAGATGGGGGACCCTATTCCCATGTGGGTTCCCTACACCCTCCTGCCAACCACATGGCAAGAGCTCCTGCACTTTCTCCTCTTTTTGTCTCTTGATCTAGTACAGTCTCTCTAAACCTTACCCTCTGGTCTATGGATTTTAATTCTTTACATTCATAAGACAAGAAGCTGGGTACCCTAAATTTATTGATGTGTTGGTGTGTTGGCAAAGACCCCAAAATCCCTGTTTCAGACCCAGAAGCAGGCAGGTTGAGTGCCCAAGGCTGACTCCCTGCCTAGGGTCAGTTCATGGGCAGAGTGGCATGGGAATGCAGGACTAATCAATCTGCATGGCTCCCCACAACCAGACTGGAGTGAAGCACACCTTATTATGTGCCATGGCAATTCCCCACCAGAATATAAGCCTCGCCTTTGTCTTGTTTATGTGGGCATCCTGGTGCCTAGACAGGCCTCCAAATTAATTAACAAGTGCCAGCCTTTTCACTCCCTTCCTCCCCGTGCTGACCTGTAAGACAGGGACCGCAAGGTCACTGGTTCAAGGCTGGCTAGTCTGTTCTTTCTGCCTCACAAACCATGGACTATGAGCAAGTTGCTTTTCCCATCTAGGCCTCAATCCAGAGCTCTGGAGAAACTCCAGCGCCCCACAGAGATGTCTCCCCCTCACCTCAGGGCCAGCCATTCTCTTCACAGCCCTTCTCTGGCCTGCCCATCCTCTATCTGATTCTCCTACTTCCCATTTGGTGCCCAGCACACCTTGGCGCTCAGTGTGTGGGCAGGGAAGATACAGCAACTAGGAAGCGGAAACAAGTAGAAGAGTGAAACCTGGACATGACCAGTGCTCCTGGGGCCTTCGCTTCCCTGCGTCCTGATGACTCTGAGCCTGTCTGGAAGGCCGCTGTACGGCAAGGCTCAGGCACAGAGATGGCTTCAGGTGCGTCCCCATGACCATCTCTGAACAGGGACTCACTGAGGTTCCTTGACATTAGCAAACAAGGCACCCACTGAGGCTAGGGTTTCCGGGTCATCCGTCCTTAGAGGTGAGGATATCAGTCACTTTTCTCATTGTTACAACAAAATACCTGGCAAAATTAAAGATTTATTTCAGCTTATAGTTCCAGATTGCAGCCCAGCATGGCGAGGAAGCATGGCTGCAGGGGCATGAAGTAGAGCTAGTTATATTCACTTTGCAGTCAGGAAACAGAGTGATGACTGTTGATGCTCAGCTCCTTTTCTTCTTTATTTGTACATTGTGCGTGTGTGTGTGTGTGGTGCTGCTGGTAGAGGGGCAACATGCCAGGGTTTCTTGCTAACGGCACATGGAGTGCCAGACCTCATGCTGCTTTTTGTGTGAGTGGCTGGGGAACTGAACCCAGGGCAGCAGGCTTTGCAAGCAAGGGGTTTTAACCACTGAGCCATCTCCCAACCTCACTTGTCTCTTTTTATTTATTCATGGAATGGTGCTACCCACAGTGGGCTAGATCTTCCCACTCCAATTAACTTAACCTAGAAACAGATATGTCTAAAGATTGGTTTCCATGGTGATTCTAACTACTGTCAAGTTCACAACTGAGATAAACCTTCACAGAAGGCATGTCCCCAAACAAGAAAAAGGTGGAGGAACACTGGCCAGGGTCTGACAGGGCCAATGCCCTCCTGGTTGTAGCCAACCAAAAGAAGGTTGAGAATGAGACTTCCTGAGAAGTCTTAAACTCAGCGAGGGGGAAAAGCTGGGAGAGGTCCTTCAGGTGACAGATGTGACAAGACCAGCAAGAGATCCCCACTCCTGAACATGTGTTGTGACTTTGTGACCTTGGGCACCACATCCTGCTTATAACCCAACCACTCAGAGACTTTAAGTACTGCTCTTTGCAAAGACAGCAGAGCAAGAAGACAAAAGGATGGCCTCCCTCCCTAGCATGGTCCTGCTTCAAGGTGCCCTCTCTTTCTCTGTGGCCTGTGCAGGATCAGGAAACATAGCGTCTCTCTTCCTTTCTGGCATTTCCTTCTCCACACCCCTCAGCTCTTGTATATCTGGACTTTCCTTCTCCACCACCTCAGCTCTGGGACACCTGGACTTTGCTTCTCCACATACCTTAGCTCTGGGCCACCTGGACTTTCCTTCTCCAAATACCTCAGCTCTGGGCCACCTGGACTTTCCTTCTCCACACATCTCAGCTCCGGGACACCTGGACTTTCCTTCTCCAAATACCTCAGCTCTGGGCCACCTGCACATTCCTTCTCCACCACCTCAGCTCTGGGCCACCTGGACTTTCCTTCTCCACACATCTCAGCTCTGGGCCACCTGGACTTTCCTTCTCCACACATCTCAGCTCTGGGCCACCTGGACTTTCCTTCTCCACACATCTCAGCTCTGGGACACCTGGACTTTCCTTCTCCACATACCTCAGCTCTGGGCCACCTGGACTTTCCTTCTCCACTACCTCAGCTCTGGGCTACCTGGACTTTCCTTCTCCACCACCTCAGCTCTGGTCCACCTAGATTTTCCTTCTCCATGCACCTCAGCACTGGTCTACCTGGACTTTCCTTCTCCACACCCTTCAGGTTTGTTCCACCTGGACTTTGCTTCTCCATACACCTCAGCTCTGGTCCACCTGGGCTTTCCTTCTCCACGCATCTGAGGTCTAGGCCACCTGGACTTTCCTTCTCCACACCCCTTAGCTCTGGTCCATTTGGATTTTCTTTCTCCATACACCTCAGCTCTTGTCCACCTGGATTTTCCTTCTCCATGTATCTGAGGTCTAGGCCACCTAGACTTTCCTTCTCCACACACCTCAGCTCTGGCCCATCTGGACTTTCCTTCTCAACGCACCTCAGCTCTGGGCTACCTGGACTTTCCTTCTCCACACATCTCAGCTCTGGCCCATCTGGACTTTCCTTCTCCACACATCTCAGCTCTGGCCCATCTGGACTTTCCTTCTCAACACACTTCAGCTCTGGGCCACCTGGACTTTCCTTCTCAACGCACCTCAGCTCTGGGCTACCTGGACTTTCCTTCTCTACACACCTTAGTTCTGGGCCACCTGTTATTTCCACCTGCCACCTTGTCCTGCTGCTGGATCTGTTTGTAACTTGTCTTAGGTCATGATTCTTTATTGACTGGCCTTTGTAGGGGCTCCATAAACTCTGTATCTTGGAAATCCCTCTCTCAAGTTCTGGGTTTAACATCAAAGTATAGTGTCACCATACTATACTTCGGGGCTGGGTGGGTGGTGGTCTAGGGCCAGAGTTCATATCTAGAATACCCTCTCACCCCTATTTGCATATCGCCTGCCTGATACTCAGTGCCCAGAGGCCTGGCTGCTTCCCATGTTGTGGGTCCTAGTACTGAATTCCTGCTCCTGTCCTGGTGGGCACCTGCTCACCAGGGGTAGGTCTCGCCACTGCATTTCTAGCACAGGCTTCAGAGGTGGGTGGTCGTTTCCACCTGCTCATTAAGCAACCCTCTGACTCCAGGCCTTCTTGCATCCTTTCTCCTCATGTACAATCTGGTTCCTTCCTCCCTCCTCGGAACATTTTAGAATCAAGGGCAGGACAGACACTACGTCAGATCTCCAGCCACCTCCACTCTCTAGAGGAAGTCACTAGAGGAAGTCACTGTGTCCTTTTGTCAGAAAACCAGCATTTTTTGTGTTTTGTATTTCCCCTTTAAGAAAAAGAAGCTCTATGTCAGCAGAAAGCAGGCAGTAGCAGCATAAAGCCAGGTAGCCAATCACCCAATTGTATGCAAATATATGCACCTGTTGGGAAGGGGGAGGGGCAGCCGGAGGAAACAGGAAGCAGCTCATCAAAAACTCTAGATTTCAGCAACCTCTTGTCAGATTCTCCTCCTTAGGTTCTGAAGAGGGTGCTGGGGTGTGGTTTAGTGGTGGGCATTGCATGACATATGGGGGTCCAGGGTTCCATACCACCCCACAATGGAGGGGGTGGGAGGGACAGAAGGATGTCTTGGAGTGCTGGCTTATTCTAGCAGGACCAGGCCCTGGGTAGTTTCTCTGCTGCTCCCAGCGTCCTAGAGCAGGTGAGAGTAGGTGGGCCCCTGTGCCTCTCAGGGCCTGCCTCCAGCTACTACTTCAGGTGGCTACCAAGTCCTGGACACCTCTGAACTGTGCTGGTGTGAGCAGCCGTGCCTAGACGTGGTAGGATGTCAACTACCTCATTTACCATCTTGTATCAACTGCACAATAAGGTGGTAATATTTTACGTATATTAAATAAAACAAGATGAAAAGTAATTCTATGTGTTTTTTTTTTAATGTGGTAGGATTGGGGAGATGGCTCAGTGGTTAAAGGTACTTGCTTATAAGGGCTGCCAACCTGGGTTCAATTCCCCAGCCACCTACGTATAGCTGGACACAAAACATGGTACAAGCATCTGGTGTTCATTTTGTTTGCAGGAACAAGAGACCCTGGCATGCCCATATGCGTGTGCACAGTGCGCATGCAAATAAATAAATAAAAATGGAAAAATGTGGCTATAATTCCAGCACTCAACAGCCTGAGGCAGGAGCATGGGGAACTTGAGGTCAGCCTGAGTTACAGTAGCGAGACTTCGTCTCAGAAAAAAAAAAAATAAATAAATAAAAACCAATAGCAACTGGAACATTAAAATTACAAGTGGCTCTTACACTATTCCCCTCAGACAGTATATGTTGGTAACTAAATAATACATGCATGATGAGAGCACCAAGGAGACCATACCCTTCTGCTGCTTTAACAAAAGAAGCACAGACGGGGCTATTCATCAGGAAAAGAAATGTATTTCTCACATTTCATATATATATACTTTAAATATTATTTATTTATTTATTTATGTATGAGCGAGAGAGAGAATGGGCATGCCAGGGCTTCTAACCACTGAACTCCAGATGCATGCGCTACCATGTGCATCTGGTTTATGTGAGTTCTCAGGAATTGAACCTGGGTCCTTAGGCTTCACAGGCAAGCACCTGACCTGCTAAGCCATCTCTTCAGCCATATTTCTCACATTTCTGAGGCTGGCATGCAAGACGGAGGGCCTGCATCTGTAGGGCCTTCATTCTGCTCCAAACATGGCAGAAGCACCAAGTGACCAGATGGTGCATGGGAGTGAGTAAGAGGTCCAAAGAGGAAGACCCGATGCCCCCGGCTCTAAGTTACTCCATATTGTGTGAAATTGGCTTTTTAGAATGTTCCTTGCCCAAAGGGACTTCATTTTGAGGGTAGAGGATGGCTCTGCTACTGGGTGGACACATGACTGGCACCATCTGTCTGGTACCACCAATGCGGCACAAACTGATAAATGACGTATTCCTGGTGTAGGAATGTTGCCACTCTCTAAATTTACTGGGGTGAATGGTGACTCTAGGTGCACACAGGTATATTAAAATCATAGCAGGTTAACTAGGCCCAGGAACTTATCAGACATACCAGACAGAGGAGGGAGTATCACTGCCTCACCTGAACCCCATCAAGAAGTGGACACCTAGCACTGCAATGACAATAGCCCCCACTGACCTCCCAGGGTGCACATTAAGACTTGCTCAGTTGCCATCTGCCTGGTCACCCGTCTGGACCTGCTGTCCTGCCATCCATTTATCTGGACCCAGTCAGTGTTCCTGTCCCCAGGTTCTTAGAGCTCAGCTCTGACTCACAGCCTGACTATGACCAGCAGCTTCCTCCAGCCTCTCCTGCAGCAGGTTATCTTATCAATAAAGAGACTGCATTTCTATTTCTTAGCTCTGGCCTCTGGGGCGTCTTTGAAACCCTTCCCTTTCTAACCTTTTCATAGTCATATATAGAGATACGTTTGTGTGATGTGTATTGTGTGATTTGAGAGTTAACATTAGTAATTAAGACTGGGATAAAAGAACCTGCATTTGCCTCAGCCAGGGCTATCAAGGAAAGCAGGAGTATCTGGCAAATTGCTGCCATTGAAACCATTGTACCTTGTGAATTTATTGTTATTCAATACATTCTGACATTATGGAAAGACAGGAGTGTGCTCATCTATGTTTATGACATAGCATGTGGAGTGGTTTGATTCAAGTGTTCCCCATAAACTTAGCTGTTCTGAATGTTAGGTTCCCAGCTGATGGAGATTTGGGAATTAACGCCTCCAGCAGGCAGTGTATTGTTGGGAGTGGGTTTATGGGTGTTATAGCCAGTTTCCCCATGCTAGTGTTTGGCACACTCTCCTGTTGCTATTGTTCACTTTATGTTGACCAAGGGGTGATGTCCACCCTCTGCTCATGCCATCATTTTCCCCTGCCATCATGGAGCTTCCCCTCAAGCCTATGAGCCAAAATAAACCTCTTTTTTTTTCCCACAAGCTGCTCTTGGTTGGGTGATTTCTGCCAGCAATGCGAACATGGCTGCAACAATAATGTTGGTACCATGGAGTGGGATTGCTGCTAGACACCTGACTGGCTTTGGCCTTTGGAGCTGATTTTCAAGAGGCATGTGGAAGGATTTGAAATCTTGGCCTAAGAGTCACCTTGCAGTGCTGTAAGTACAGCTTGACGGACTATTCTGGCCAGTGTTGAAAGACCTGAATGCAGTAAGAACTATGGACTGTGAGGTTTGATTTATGAGGGTGAGAAAGAGCTTTTCCTGGACCAGGCTAGAAGCAGTTTGTGTGAGAGGCTTGCTGTTATGGCCATGTCCTGAGAAGTTGTGCAGGATTGCTTTGCACAGAAACGGACTGGTGTGTGCAGAGGGATATGGTACAGAAAAAAATCTTTAGGCCAAAACTGCTGCCTATTCAGCTGCAATTGTCTGAGAGATTACAACCATTGAGATTGGGCCAGCTAACCTGCATTATGACAACAGAAAGAATGCAGTTTTTTGAAGGGGCCTGGATGCTCAAGGAGTGTTCTGTTCTTCAAAGTCTGCTTTATTCCCCCCTGGATTAACAAAGTGACACCCACCTGGTATTGTGGAGTATAAGAAATGCAGGAAAGAGAGGGCCATTGAATTTGAAACATGGTCTTGTGTTTTTGGAAATGGCCATGGGCAATGTGTAGCAGGTTTGCTGGATTGCCTGCATGGAGACCCAATGGAGCCATGAGGATGGACCGTGGGTTGCAGTGGAGACCCAGTGGAGATGCTAGGACCATGAGATGGATGTTAAGGAAAGCTGCTGGCCCTGGATGAAGTTTTCCATGACTGTGAGTAGCCTAGCTAGAGGGGCGAAATTGGAACTCCAGAGATGTGTTGCTGGTTAGAATTATCAGACTTGGAGATTTGTCACTGGCTAGAGTTGTTGGACTTGAAACTACAGAGTCTGATGTTTGCTCTGGTTGTTTTAAATCTTGTATTGGTTGAATATTTCTTTGCTATGCCCAATGCCATCTTTTGCAGCGTGAATGTTTAATCTGTGCGATTATGGGTTTTGGGGGGATTATTTTTTTTTGGTATTATTGTTCAGTTAAAATACCTTGGATTAGCCAGGTGTGGTGGCGCATGCCTTTAATCCCAGCACTCGGGAGGCAGAGGTAGGAGGATCGCCGTGAGTTCAAGGCCACCCTGAGACTCCATAGTGAATTCCAGGTCAGCCTGTGAGACTCTACCTCGAAAAACCAAAAATACCTTGGATTATGGGGCTGTTTGAACATTATTAGGATTGATACAAAATGTGGGGACTTTGAAAGTTGGACTGAATGCATTGTATTTTCTATTATGTATGGTTATCAGTTTATGGGGTCCTGGGGCAGAAGGTGGTGGTTTGATTCAGATGTCCCCATAAACTTAGGTGTTCTGAACGCTAGGTTCCCAGCTGATGGAGATTTGGGAATTAATGCCTCCTGGAAGCAGTGCATTGTTGGGGGTGGGTTTATAGGTGTTATAGCCAGCTCCCCCTTGCCAGTATTTGGCATACTCTGTTGTTCCTATTGTCCACCTGATGTTGGCCAGGGGGTGATGTCCACCCTCTGTGCATGCCATCATTTTCCCCTTCCATCATGGAGCTTCCCCTCAAGTCTATAAGCCAAAATAAACCCTTTTGTGAACCTGAATGCAACAGTGTGCTCATGACACTAATTCACTCTGAGGAACCAGCCTGAATCCCTTCCTCAGAATTCCCATGACCTAAGCGTCTTCCATTAGGCTCCACCCCTTAACACTATTATCCTGGCAGCTAAATCTCAATGTGGGGGCTGGAGGGATGGCTTAGCAGTTAAGGTGTTTGCCTGCAAAGCCAAAGGCCCCAGGTTCCATTCCCTAGGATCCATGTAAGCCAGATATACAAGGTGGCACATGCATCTGTAGTTCATTTGCAGTGGCTGGAGGCCCTGGTGCACTAATTCTCTCTCTCTCTCAAATAAGTAAAAAAATAAATTAATTAATTAAATCTCAAGGTGAATCCAGGTTGGCAAACACCTAAACCAGAGAAGGCGGAATGGGCAAAGCATGGTGGCACATTCTTTTAATCCCAGCATTCGGGAGGCAGAGGTAGGAGGCTCACCATGAGTTCAAGGCCACTCTGCGACCACATAGTGAATTCCAGGTCAGCCTGGGCTAGAGTGAGATCCCGCCTTGAAAAAAATAAACAACGAAGAAGACAGGATGAATTGATCTCCCAAGTAAATTCAGAAAGTGGCTCAGTCTGACGACATAATGGTCACCTTGCCGTCTAAGGGTGTGAGAGGATGGAATGAGATTCTTGTCCTGGAATAACAGATAAACCATCTGTTACTCTGTGACCATGCTGGTGGGTTGAAAGATAAGTACTCCCCAATGTAAGTGGTTCGTGGAGGCAACCTTTTCCCATTGAAAACTCCCTGATGCACTAACAAGGGTAACTACCACCGGGGGAGGGAGGTAAGGCCCAGCCCTCCACATGCCCAGGGTCTGGGTGTGCAGAGGCTGCTTGTTGGTGGGAGTAGGCAGTGTGTGTCTGGGAATGAGAAATGCAAAGCTTTAACGATGAAGTCATAGGTGGCCAGCCCAGACTTGAGCATGGAGCATATCAGTGGCTCCTTACCTGCCACCTCTGCTCTGTGAGAGATGGGGAGATGTTGGTGGGGACCCAGGCCCGTGACGTTGGGTGGGAGAGTAACTGTGCTCCCGAGAGATGGGCTCTGCAAGGACAGTGAAGCAGGAGCCTTTGGCCATCTGGTCCCCTGGGGCCTTGTGTGGTGCCTTTGATCCTGGGTTCTGGCTCACGCTGTCTCCTGGCACCTGTCTGTCCACACGTGTCTCAGTATGCTCCACCTGGATAGGTGTTTGCTTTGCAGAGGGAAAGGGGCCGTTTCCCAGGCGGGGTTGCAATGATGAACAGGCAGAAGCAGCGAGAGCAGGTCCCTCTTCGTCTTTTGATTTCAGCCGGACGCTGGTCCTCGCATACCACGGGGCGGGAAGGGACCCAGCAAAGCCAGTGGCTTCCAGACAGCAGGAGCAGCAGGGCTAGACTCAAGGTGGGGCGGGGCTGTGCAAGCTGCCCTCCGGGAGGTGTGTATGCACCAGGGAAACATAGGCTCACTTTTCCTTCTGAGACACGAGATGAAGGGGCACAAATCTAACTTCTAAATACAGGCCGTAAGTAGTTCAGTAACAGTCATGGTGACTCCTAGCTTTTTCTTGCTTGCTCTTTGGTTAGCCAGTTTATAGTCTCACCTGTCATATGTTGCCTCTGGTATTTGCAATGGGAGGATTTTTTCTAAAAATAAAATCCTGTACTTTTTTTAATGCTTAAAAAACTTTTTTTTTTGTTTGTTTATTTGAGAGAGTGAGAGAGAAAGAAACAGAGAGGAAGTGAATGGGTGCTCCAGGGCCTCCAGCCACTGCAAACAAACTCAAATGCATGCACCACCCTTCTGACTTATGTGGATCCTGGGGAATTGAACTGAGGTCCTTTGGCTTTACAGGCAAATGCCTTAACCTCTAAGCCATCTCTCTAGCCCTGCAATGGAAGGTTTTTGACAGATAATTCATTGTCACAGGCTGTTTGCCCTGGGTGACCTTTAATCAGTTTTGCAAGTGGACTGACTGTTTGGGAGGGACCAGACAGTTAATTCTCTAGGAACAGGTTTTTATGGTGTCTAGCTCCCACCCTTCCATTGGCTTCCTGACGACTGGTTTCACCATGTTTATTTATGGGCTGTTGGAGTTCCGGGTTTCCTGGAGCTGTGGTAAAGCAAGGTATAGGGATGGGACAAGTTCAAAATGCCACCAAGTTGGCTGCTCTTCCAGACTCAGCCTTTTCCTTGATGAAAGCCTTTGGTTAATTTCCAGACCAGAGTTCGGAAATGTTGTGACAGTCTTTGCCAGAGTGTTCAGGGCTTCTGTGGAAGAGAGGATTTTAGAGGTCCTGAATAATAATGTCACCATCCACTGATGTCACCTCTCAGAGCGGTTTGTTTTCCATACAATAGTAATCTGTGGTTTCTGCTGGGAGCAGAGCAGGGGAGGGGGGCTGTGGTTCTATGGATGCACCTTCTCCTCACTTCTCTTTAGGCTGAACAGCGAGGGCAGGAGCCTGCCATGTAGAGTGCAGAGTGTGAGAGAATCCCACTTCCCAACACTTCATTGTCTTTACTGGCTCCATTGAGTGAGCCCAGGCCGTAAGGACCTCCTTCCAGCCTGGACCTGACTCTGTGGTCAGGTTTGGAGGCTATGACTTGGCAATTAGAAAGCTTGGTTTTCTGTCCCTGCTCTGGAGACCTCCCAGAGCCAATTCCTACCCACTTCCCCCTCTCATCCTCACATCTTGCACAGCCGGGTGGCCGAAAAATGACTTCATTAAGCCCATCGTGCTCTTGATTCTCCAGGATGCCGGTCCATTAGGAAAAGTCTGAATCTTCCTCCAGCAGCTGCGAGGCTGGTCCAGAGCCATATGTGGAGACTGGGGAGGGGGCCCAGGGGCGATGTGCCAACCATGACTCAGGCTACCATTCCATGTTTCCGGAGGGCAGCCCAGGTGTGGGTGTGTGGGTAATGTTTCCACCTCCTATCTCTCCCACCAGTGAGGTGGGGCTCTGCCCTGGGGGTTTGGGCTGGACATTGGAAGGATGTAGAAAGGTTCAAGTGCCTGGTGTACCCACATGCCAACTGAGGGGTTTGGAGCTGACAGGGAGGTCAGAGCTCAAGAGCAGGGTCAGAAAGTCAGGGTAGATTCTGGAGGAAACGGCTCAGGAGAGAAAGTCACAGAGGGGCTTTCTCACTGTGTGCCCCCAGCTTGGATGTGAGATGGGGGAACACGTGTTTCCTCTGAGCCTCAACTCTCTCCCCTCTCAAATGCAATGACAACCGGTGATGAGAAGCCCGAGGTTAGTAGGAAGTTGCCTCTTTGTGAGGGGCAGGGCTGACTGTCCACACAGGGAAGCAGGTAGGACTGTCCAGCACCTGGCTGAGTGACTTCAGGGAAGATTCCCTACCATCCTCATCTGCCCAGAGGGTCTCAGGTCAGCCAGGACTCCAGCCTCGTTCCAGAGAAAGACATCTGGCTTCACACAAGCAAAGGGTGGCCGGATCGGCTCGTGTAGATGGCCAGCGTGGTCAACGTGGTCAGCGTGGAGTCATGCCATGCATACCTCTCCCCTTTACTGTTGCTGCCTTCATTTTAAAACAGGCTACCCTCCCTGGTGTCTACATGGCCGCAGGCAGCTCCAGCCCCAGGCCAAGTGGGGTCCCTGGCACCCCAGGTGACTGTGGGGCTCACACTGGTCCTTACAGTACTGCAGCAGTCAAGTGACCCCAAAGCTCAGACCTGCCTGTTGTGAGGAAATTGAGGCTGGTGGGGGAGGGGCCTCAGCTTCTTTGACACAATGTGACATGAGAGCAGGGACATGACAACCCAGAATACCAGAGTGCTGTCCCCAGTGTGCTATTCCCAGGGCACTGTCCCCTGGCTGCTGTCCCCAGATCACTCTCTCCAGGGTGTTAACCCCCAGGGTACTGTCCTCAGGGTATGGTCCCCAGAGGCACTGTCTCTGGGGGCTCTGCCCTCTAGGGGATGTCCCTAGGATGCTGTTGCCAGGGTGCTATCCTTGGGGTTTTGTCCCCAAGGACGCTGTCCCCAGGGGCTCTGTTCCCAGGGTGCTGTTCTCATGGGCTCTGTCCCCAGAGATACTGTCCCCAGAAGCACCGTCCCCAGGTGTGCAAGCAGACAAAGCCATCAAGGGCACGGTCATCTTGGGACCCACAGCTGAGGCCATGCCTGGTACGGCTTTTCTTCCTGTGCCCAGACCCTCTGTCTCCTCTACCTGGTGCTCTGTACGTGTCCTCCCTGCCCATATAGCTTCACTCCACCCGAACTACCATTCCTCAGGACTTCTGGGCTCTAATGCCTGGATTCCACCTTGGATACAGTCTCCTTGAGGCCCACACGGCCCTCAGCTAGGGGTCACCTCCTGCTCCCGTACAGGTCTTAGCTGATCCTCCTATTTTCTCACCCTTTCTCTCTCTGTCCATCCACACTAGGCAGCATAGGTGAGGCCAATTCCATAGAGAGACACACAGACAAGTGGATCTCTCCCAACCCCAAATCCGGGAACTCTCTTCTCCTGGCCAGACCCTACATTGACTGATCCATTTAACTCTGGGTCAAAGTATCATCGCTGAGCAATGATTATCACATAGTTAAACTCTACCGGCTAATGTGTCATGATGCGATGCCGTCAGCCCTTGGTACCTGGGGATTCAAGTGCCCAAGCATCAAAACACGCACTAAGAAGTTGCTTCTGTGCTCAACACACACTTCTGTTTTGTCACTGAAACCCCAAACAATGTAGCACAGTAATGTTTCCATTGCACTGGGCCTGATGAGTAAAGCCAGACTTGAGCTAAAGCATGCGTAACACATTATGAGAGGGGTGGGACATGGGTACCTGTGGAATTTGGTATCTCTTGGGGGGGGGGGATCTGGGAGCCAATTCCCCTGGGAGCTCAAGGGAGGACCGTGCACCATCACTACCACCCAGATACAAGCATGTCTGTCATCCCTAAAGGTTCCAAGGGCCCATTGTCATTTTCCCACCTTGACTTTGTTTTCTTTTTTCGGTCACTGTAAACGATTTCATTCATTTCACATGCTGCGTAGCATTTCACTGAGTAAACAGATGATCAGTACTTTCTTGTCGTGCTGGCTTAGAGTTTGTCTCATTTTTCTCTAGGACAAGCCGAACTGTGGAGACAGTTACTGCGTGGGGGTTAGGAATGGAGTTACTGGAGTAGGGGGTGTCAGTCCCTATATTTAGATATAACCAAGAGTGGTACCAACTTAAATACTTACCTGCAGTGTGAGAAACTTCTACTTTTGCTACCGTTTCCCCATTCCTAAAAGGCAAACAAAAGCCCTGTATAAGGCAGGCACTCGATAAACTCCCTTTGAGTTGAAGCAGAAAAGTCATGAATTTGAGGCTAGCCAGTGCTACATAGCAAGACCCCATCTGAAAACAAATGAACACATGAATGAATGAACACAACCTCAACAAAGCCAAAGCCAAATAAAAACAAACAAAAGATGCATGGAACACAGGTGGAACACAGGGAAGGCCTTAGGTATACCTCAAAGCAGGTGTTGGGAACCTTCCCTGTGTTAACTTGGATACTCCACTGTCCCTTTCTGGGAATTCTGTCTTTGTGTCTTTCACTGGGTCTTTGCTGGGGTGGCATTTTCTTCTGACAGGGTAGGTCTTTGGTATTCTCAATAATGTCATTGCAAACCAGATGCAGAGCAAGCAGCCCTCCCAGCCAGGGTTCATTTTGATTCCCTCATCTTGTGTCTCAGAAGTGTTATGCCTTAATGTATCCAACATTCCCAATATTTTCCTCTACAGTGTGTAATCTTCTGTCCTTCCCACCTGAAGTTATACACATATTTTCCCATTTTCATAAGCCCCCTTTGTATTTATTTATTTGAGAGAGAGAGAAAGAGAGCGAGTGAGAGAGAGAGGCAGATAGAGAGGGAATGGGTGCACCAGGGCCTCTAGCCACCGCAAACAAACTCCAGACACATGCCCCCATCTTGTACATCTAGCTTATGTGGGTCCTGGGGAATTGAACCTAGGACCTTCAGCTTTGCAGACAAGTGTCATGACCACTAAGCCATCTCTCCAGCCCCAATCCCTTTTCTTTACCATCTATATTCCATAATGTTTGGATTTTTATGTTATCTTTCTTTCTTACCAAAAAGGTGGCACCAACTTCAATACTTACCTGCAGTGTGGGAAGGATCCAAGCTATCCCCACTTCTAAATGACAGGTAGATGCCCCTGTGCAAGATACTTAATAAACACATTGAGGGAGGTTGAAGCAGGACAATTACAAGTTTGAGGCTAGTCTGGGCTACACCATGACTCGGAATAAACAAACAAGCAAACCTGCAAACACTTAGGGACAAGGTTCCAGTCTTCTGTCTTCTGTCTCCAGGCATCTGGCGTGAGAGTTCTGTCGGGATGAGTCAGTGTCTGGGCTCTGTCTGCCCCGGTGTATTATTTTTCATCCTCTGCCAACACGTCACTCAGTCAATAAACTGAAGCGGATCTTTTGCGATGTTTTGATGAGACCCCTGCCTTTTTGTTCCCAAACGTCACAGCTTTCCTCAGTCCTTTATTCATCCACATAAATTTCAAAATTAGCTTGTCATGTTCTCTAAAATTCTCCATTGGGATTTAGTTGAGATTAAATTAAATTTATAGATCAATTTGAGAGAATTGTCACTTTTATGACATCAGTTCCTCTCACTCGTGAGTGCAGCATATCTGGCTAATTTACTTTATGTTTTTCAATGAGGTCTTATAATTTTCTGTGCAAAGAATATGTATATCTCGGCTGCATTTCTCCCTAATCCTATACAGGCATTATTATTTCCAGTGGTGTCAGTTTTAAAATTAAAATTTCCATTTGTTGTTATGGCACAGAACAATTTGTCTCTGTGTTGTTGTTGTTTTTTTTCTTTTGGATCCCGTGTCCTGCAACTTTGCTGAACTCTTGAATTAATCACATTACATTGTCTGTAGGTTCTCTGGGACTTTCAATGGAGAATCTCATCCTTTGTGCATAACGAATGCTTCTGTTTCTTCAGTTCCAGTCTCTATACAGGCCACTTCCCTTCCTTGTCGTACCGCACAAGCTGAGACTTAATCCGGCGCCTGAGTAGATGCGGCGAGAGTGGGAGTCCTTGTCACCCTCCTGACATTTACTGGGGTGGTTGGTCATGAATCACGACTTTGTAGCAGGTTTTTCGCTCACATTTTCTATTATGCTAAGGAGTCCTTTTATTTTGTTTTCTGTTGTGAATGGACACTGTCACATGAAATGCATCAGTTCTGATGATCTTGTGATTCTATTCTTCCATGTGTTCTATTCAAAATGAGCGTGTCAACAAGCGCTCTCGGTGTACATGTCCTGCACGGTGCGGGGAGACCTTGCACGTGGACCTGGAGCTGTGTCTGGTCCCAGCCCTGCCTCTATGGGAGGCTTTTTCTCCCAGGAACTAAGTAAAGCAGAAGTGGCCTTTCCTCAGGGCTGCTTATCCTGAACTTGCTAAGCAAGGGAACTGCCATTGTCCCTGTGTTTTGACAGAGGCTCAGTGGGGAAGTGGAATGGATCAGCCAGGTCTGCCCTGGGGTCCGTGGGCACAGAGAAACTACAGGTGGCACCCAGGAACAGCATTCTGCATGACTGTCAGGGGTGCATGTTTTGTGGCCTCTGGTTAGTCCTGAGTCAGAAACAGACCAGTGCTAGGGAAGCTGTGTCCTGACCACGTGGGCTGGCCATTACTAGGTCTCATAGGGCCCCATGCTGGCTACCAGGGACAACGGTCTGACTTCCCACAGACCTGCCTGGGGTCCTGGGTGCAACGTGGGTCAGAGCTGCTTTCACACTTGACACGGCACCTTCAGCCTTTCATCAGGAAGGGCTCAGCTTTGTCCCTTGTTGTCCAAGGTCAAGGTTTCTGTTCTTAGTCCTATAGGGCCATCAGGACTGGAGCTCCCACACACCTGCACCCAAACATCTACCCCACCTGCTCCCTTCTGCCTGTGCCCCTCACTCTCTCATTTCTTGAACAAATTGTCTACTTTTAGAGGGACATTTGCCATACTTGTTCCTCTGTTTCCATGAGTTGGCTGTGGGGAGTTTTAAGTTACCTAGTCTGCGGAGTCACCATACAGAAGTCCCAGCATCTTCGAAGCAGGAGGCACTTTCTTTGTGTTCCCCTGGCTTTGATCTGTCCTGGGGTCCTGGGTGCCCATGCAGTCTCTGGTACAGCCATACCCAACCTGCCCTCCTCAGAGCTTGCAGCTCATTGCCAAGGCTTCTGCCAGTCACCCCACCCCCTCCTTACCCTGTACTGCTAGGCATAGCT
Source organism: Dipus sagitta (assembly GCA_036346955.1). Classification (NCBI taxonomy): domain Eukaryota; kingdom Metazoa; phylum Chordata; class Mammalia; order Rodentia; family Dipodidae; genus Dipus; species Dipus sagitta. Next base: position 34,041,787 of record CM070777.1, read on the forward strand.
AGATCTAGGCTGGGCAGGCTGTGGAAGGCTATAAGGCCTTTCCTCTCTAGACTCAGAGAACTAAGGAAGGGTGCACATTCATAGGGCCATAATCCAGTCTTTTCTTTAAAAAAATTTTTATTTTGTTTATTTGAGAGAGGGGAAGGGAGAGAGAGAGAAGAGAGAGGAAGAGCAGATACATAGAGAGAATGGGAACACCAGGGACTTCAGTTAGTGGACAATTCAGATACTGAGGAATTGAACTTGGGTCCTTATGCTTCACAGGCAAGCGGCTTAACCACTAAGTCATCTCTCCAGCCCTCATAATCCATTCTTCTTCTTCTTCTTTTTATTTGTTTGGTTTTTTGAGGTAGGGTCTCACTCTAGCTCTAGCTCAGGCTGACCTGGAATTCACTAGGTAGTCTCAGGGTGGCCTTGAACTCACAATGATCCTCCTACCTCTGCCTCCCGAGTGCTGGGATTAAAGGCGTGCGCCACCACACCCGGCTCCCATAATCCATTCTGATAATTGTTGATTTCAGGAGCCAGCCTGTCTGCTTTCTGTAGTAAGAAGACAAACAGAGTTTACTCCTGAGGCCAACATGGAGAAAAGTGTGGGATATGGAAGAAGGGCAGGAGAGAAGACAAGGGCAGAAAGTGGGGAGCTGCAGGAGAACCCTAGGGGAAGCTGGAGGCCTCCTCTGCCTTGAAATTTGTTCAGAGTTGGAGGCAGTGCCTGGCTCTTTGCTCACTGAGCTGAAATGAGTAGGGGAGAGAAGTGAACACAAGCCCTTCACTGTCATCTCCGCATGAAAACTTCCTTTTTATTTTCTTCAAAAATCTATGTTTTGTCTCAACCTCTTAAAATGCACATACATATGCATATATAACTATTGTTTAAAAAGCAAGAGGCCTCACAGTATGCCATTATTCTATCTCAGCTTTCTTTTTAAAAATATTTTTATTATTTATTTACTTTATTTCACACACACACACACACACACACACACACACACACACACACGGATAGAGAGAGAGAGAGAGAGATAATGGCCATACCAGGACCTCCAGCCACTGCAAACAAACTCCAGATGCATGTGCCATTTGGTGCATCTGGCTTATGTGGATACTGGGGAATTGTACTTGGGTCCTTAGGCATTGAAGGCAAGCGCCTTTACTAAGCCATCTCTCCAACCCCATATCTCAGATTTCTTTACGGGGACGACATGCTTTGAGATATCTCAGTGGAGCTTTTGCATGCTTCTTAGGGCTGTCCTGTGATTTCCTGACAAGTCTGTCATTGACAGAGCTACATTGTTTCCAGTTCACTGTTTAGTAAAACAGATCTGTTTCTTTGTGTGGTGTGTGTGTGTGTGTGTGTGTGTGTGTGTGGTGAGCACATGGATGTGGTGTGTGTGCTAAGTACTCCCTCTTCTGTTATAATGAAACAGGTGCCCTGCTTTGGTGCATGTGTGGTGTGTGCAACTGCATGTGTGTATGTGTTGGGCATTTATAGCTGTTGTATGTACACATTTGTGCGCATGTGCCGTGTATATGTGGGGCACGTGTAATGTGTGAATGCTAACACCTATTCTTCGCTTCATCAAGTAAGGCAGGAGCCCCAGCCTGGTGTGTGTGTGTGTGTGTGTGTGTGTGTGTGTGTGTGTGTGTGGTGTGCATGCATGTGTGTATATGTTGTATGAATGTGCTGCATGAACATGTGTTGAGTGCCTATTCTGTGTGCATATGATGTGTCTGTGAACCCAGTATCTTCTCTTCCCATGAAACAGGAACCCTGTCTTGGGTACAGCCCAGTCACATCCACCAGGTTCTGTAGGCCTCAGTGGTAGGTCAGTGGCTCAGACATGGCCCAATGGATCATGTCAATGGAGGGCTTCAGAGAAGTCACAAGGCTTGATCTGGGGCAACCCAAGTCCCTTCTGACACTTTGTCTATGGAGGTGAGTCCCTTTCTGTCAGGAGAGTTGCTAAGGGCAGCCTGGCCTCCCGTCTACATTGGCAGAGATAAGGTGTGGCCTGGTGTTGTGGACTATTCTTGCATTAGATTGTGCTTGGGACAGCTACTCTGTGTCCCCAGGCTATGTGAACCCAGATGTTCCCTGTATTAGTCAGGGTTCTTTAGAGAAACAGAACTGATAGAATGAATTGTATTAAAAGGGAGATTTATTGGATTAGTTTATGGCAGTCCCACAATAGCTGCTCAGTCCACGTGGCTGCATGCCTCAGCAGTCCCAGTCCAGCACTGAAGCCCTGGAGGCTTCCTGGAGAGCGTTGGTCTTCAGTCCACATGAAGAGGCTGAGGAAAGTTGGTTCCACTGCGGACGGATAGCCAAACAGGGTAGATGCATGTACAAGTGAAAGCACTCACCAGCAGCCAAGGCGAGAGGAAGGGGCTCTTTTCTCCCAGATCTGCCTTATATAAAGTGACCCTCTGGGAGGGCCACCAACTCTGGAGGAAGGACTTCCTCCTTCAGTCAATCCTTCCTGGAAGCAACCTCAGAGACCCACCCATGAGGAATGTCTGTGGATCAGATCACGTTGACCACAGAACTAAACCACCACCTTCCTTTGGCCCAGAAGCCAGCTGGGGGTGGGTGCACCTTTGTGGTGCCTTCTGTATACCCACTGTAGGCTAGAAATGGTAGCCAGGCCGAGCACTCTCTCCTGGATCTCCTGTGCTGTGGGATGCAGGAAAGCACAAGTTAATGAGACCCCGAGGAACTTTCAGATGACAGCACAAGGTCCTGCCATAGACACCCACCGAAAGAGACGTGATGGAAACTACGCTGCGGCATTGCTGTGTGATTGGCAGTGAGGCGTGGTGACTACCAACCAAACCCCCCAAACTGCCTGGCTACTTCTGATCACCAGAAGGCTAACAGAGAGAAAACAACAAACTCAGAGCTGTGACATCTCCCAGGATACTGTCAGGAATGAGAGGGCCTCCACCGTTCTAAAACGACCTCATGTCCTCTGTAGCTACAGGCCTATCTACTGGAAAGCGACTCCAAATTTGTTCATGAGGGTGCACGGTGGCAACGTTGATTGAATTCACAACCTCAGATGTGTTATACAAACGCCGGGGTGAGAAACAAGGCATGTCATTGAACTTGGATGAGTCTGAAAAATAGCTGCTTCTTTCTGTCTGGAGTGATGGTCCCTTCTCTCCAGAAAAATCTGTAAGGAGCTCTCGGGAGTGAGTTTCCAGGATGCCAACTCCTGTCCTCCAACCTGAGATGTTAGAGCCCACCCCTCTGCCTCAGGAGGCATGGCTCAGGTCTGATCCAGAGTTTTTTTGTTTTTTTTTTTTTCTGTGATGGAGGAAGATAGATTGTGTCCTCAGTTTGCACACACTTCCGTATGATGTGGGGGTGTTCCAGAACTGACTCCCCCACCACCGCCACCCCTGCAGTGCTTGGAGGTGGAGTCTATTTGGCTGACTAGAGAGATGATAAGAAGGATGGCTTATACTTGTACCTGGTCTGAGGGGCTTGGGTTTGGGGAGGGTAGGTGAACTTCTCAAAAGTGTTTTCTGGGAAGGTTTTCATGGCCCACAGGACCACTCACCAAGAGAAACCCACTGATGAGCTGGGGAAATGGCTCAGCTTGCTTGCAAAGCTTGCTAGCTGTGGGTTCAATTCAGTGACCCATATAAAGCCAGATGAGCATTCATTTGCAGCAGCAAAAGATCCTAGGGTGCCCACCCCCCGTATACACAAATAAAAAATTTAAATTTTATTTATTTATTTATTTGAGAGTGACAGAGAGAGAGAGAGAGAGGCAGATAGAGATAGAGAGAGAGAACGGGTGCGCCAGGGCCTCCAGCCACTGCAAATGAACTCCAGATGCGTGCGCCCCCTTGTGCATCTGGCTAACGCGGGTCCTGGGGAGTTGAGCCTCGAACCTTAGGCTTCCCAGGCAAGTGCTTAATGGCTAAGCCATCTCTCCAGCCCACAAATAAAAATTTTAAAGAGAGGTACCCACTGAAGCAGGGTCCCCACCAGCAATGTGGCATGCTGAGACTCAGTCCAACCCTTCCAGCTGACTCCAGTGCAGGTCGTTGAGGCCCTGTGTGAGGAAGGGGCTTTCTTTCACTGGTGCAATGCCGGCTAGTGTCACTACAAAATGCTCAGCAACACGACCAATTTAGATACATGGGTGTGGCACTGTACTCCCAGGGACCAATTGGACCCCCTAAGCACACACAGACTACATTGAACCCTAACATATCTTGTCCTCAGGGAATTGCCTTCCTGGTTGCAACACCATCAATCTGCTCATCAGTATCTTATGGAAAGTTCTGGACTTATTTTAGGTAAAATATAAGTAGCTATGATCTCACACCTATAGCTTTTATTTGTTCTCTTCCTACGTCACTAAGTGTCAGCCAGCCTTTTGAGTACTTTAGGTTTTATGGGCCACACAGTTGCTGTAACATCTGCGCAACACTGTTCTGGTAGCAAAGGAGCATCCAAGAAAGATATGGAAAAATCTTGGGCCTGACTGTGTCAATAAAACTTTATTTACAAAAACAGACAACAGACCAGACTTGGCCCATGAAGTGCAATTTGCCGAGTCCTCATATAGAACACTGGCGAGTCAGTTCCACAGCCAGGAAGGAGAGTGCATGTGCCAGGTTGGACAGTTGTCCTGAGGGTTCCGGTCTGCGCTTTGGGCTTGTGACTAACACATGGTGCTGTTTTTATCAATGGCCAGATTTGTGAGCCTGGGAGCCAATGGGAGAAGTGGGAGCAAGTGTGAAAACACGCTTGCGACTTGTGCTCCATTTGCACAGCTGCAGGCGCTGCTGGCTCAGACGCCACATTCTGCAGGAAGAAATGCTTACAACAGGGGCCACAGCTGTGGCTCCGTCGAGTGGGAAGTGGGGACCGACACCTGTTCATGATGGGCTCTGAGTCAACAAAGAAGGGGGTTTTGGTATTGGCTGAAGAGATGGATCCTATTTGTCAGGGGAAGTGGGCTACAGGGAAAGGGAAGGTCATGGTGGGAATGTAAGGGTCTCTCGGGAATCTCTCAGTGTTTCTGTGTCTAGTAATTAAAATTCATGGAGGGCTAGAGAGATGGCTCAGTGGTAAAGCCGCTTGCCCATGGAGCATGAATCTGGAGTTCATTTGCAGAGGCTAGAGGTCCTGGTGCACCCATTCTCTCTCCCCGCACTCCCCCATGGTGGTGCATGCCTTTAATCCCAGCACTTGGGAGACCAAGGTAGGAGGACTGGTGTGAGTTCAAGGTCAGCTATATAGTGAGTTTCAGATCACAGTGAGGTCCTACCTGGACCCCTCCCCCCAAAAAAAGAGAGAGAGAAAGAGAGAAATAGAGAGAAATAGAAGACAGGGACATCCTAAGAAAGCCAGACCACACAGCTCTTTCAGGAAAGACAACTGGTCTCTTCATCAGCAAGGAACCTCAACTGAGGGGCTGAAATCAAAGGGAACTTGAAACGGAGAGAAGAAGGAAAGATAAAAATGGACTGTGGAGCCGTTGTGGTGGCACACGCCTTTAATCCCAGCACTCGGGAGGCAGAAGTAGGAGGATCACTGTGAGTTCAAGGCCACCCTGAGACTACATAGTGAATTCCAGATCAGCCTGAGCTAGAGTGAGACCCTATCTTGAAAAAAAAAATGTATTGTGGAGGGTCTGGGGAGATGGGTTGCCACACAAACATGAGGACCCGAGTTCAATCCCCAGTGCCCACATTAAAACATCTCACATGACCACACATGCTTGTAAACCCAGTTCTGGAGGATCAGAGACAGGAGGATCACTGGGGCTTCCCGATCAACCAGTCTAGCTGAAAAATGAGGAGCTCCAAGTTCAGTGAGAGGCCTTGTCTCAAGAAAATAAGGCACCAGGGCGTGGTGGCGCACACCTTTAATCCCAGCACTCGGAAGGCAGAGGTAAGAGGATCGCTGTGAGTTGGAGGCCACCCTGAGACTCCATAGTGAATTCCAGGTCAGCCTGAGCTAGAGTGAGACCCTACCTTGACCCTCCCGCCCCCCGAAAAAAAAAGAAAGAAAGGAAAATAAGTCAGAAGAGTGAGAGAGGAGAGAGGAGGAAGACAGCTGATGTTTCCTTCAGCCTCTGCGTGCATGTGCACAGGGCATCTGCACACACACGTGCATACATCACACACACACACACACACACACACACACACACACACACACACAAATGAGCCCTGGCTGCACAGTCAGTGTAAGCATTAGAAGTGCTTATTATGGCTTTATTCACATATATTTATAAATTACTTCTTTTTCCCCTGTTCACCATATACAGTTTTCATGTCAGACAACATACGGGCTGTATGGTGACTGAACCCAAAGGAGGTAAATGCTGCCTACGGGGGGACATGACCCTTTTGGTGAGAGGTGATTCAGACAGGGCATGACTGCACAGAGAACACACTCTTGCTGTTTTTGTCTGGGACAGTGAAGTGTGGATGGTGAGCTTGGCATGTTGCTGAGGCCGTGGACTCTGTAGGCACCTACAGGAGCACACCAATCTCCTCTCTCTCTCTCTCTCTCTCTTTATTTTATTTATTTGAGAGAGAGAGAGAGAGAAAGAGGCAGATAGAGAGAATGGGCACACCAGGACCTTCAGCCACTTCAAACCAATTCCAGACACATTCACCAACTTGTGCCTCTGGTTTATGTGGGTCCTGGGGAATCAACCCTGGGTCCTTTGGCTTTGCTTTGCAGGCAAGTTCCTTAACCATGAAGCCATTTCTCCAGCCCTCCTTTTTTTTTCAAGCTCTCCTCTTGGAGGCTGTTTCCTGGGCTCCCGGTACTACCTAGTCAGCAGCATCAGATGAAGTCACTGGGAGGAGGACAGAGTGGAGGCGGCAGCAGCGGACAGGGCAGCCACAATGGTGGCCATCCACATGACCCCTGGGCTTCAGGTCTGACCTGGGCACACAGCACGAGCGCTCTGGCTGCTCCGTGGATGTCAGGGCAGCCTTCCACCGGAGGCTGTGGTCGGTAGGGTTCACCACGGACAGCAAAGCTGCAGCTCCTCCAGCTAACACTGGCTTCGGGGAGCCTTGTTCTATCTTTTCACTCAGCCCTGGGGTATAGAATATTTCCGAAGTTACAAATACCTGGGCAAACTCAGTTTCCCTGTTTTGGTAACAGGACCCTTCCAACACTTCATAACCAATACACTATGTAAATTCACCCACTCCCAGTTTGTTTTGTTGTGGCTGGTATGCGTGCTCCCAAAGTTCACATGTTGGAAATCTCATCCCTAACTCATGTGCCAGTGAGAGTTCAGGGTGGGGCCTTTGGGAAGCAGCTAGAGTTGACTGATGAATGGGGCCGAGGCTGTGGCAATGGCTTCATCAGAAGAGGAAGAAAGGTCTGAGCTCACACACTGCTCTGTCTCCATGGACACCCCACAAGTTGCGATGCAGGACTTGGTCCTCACTAGATGTTGGCACCATGCCTTTAGAATTTCCAGAACTGTGAGCCAAGTAAACCTATATATATATATATTTTTTTGAGGTAGGGTCTCACACTTGTTCGAGCTGACCTGTAATTAACTAGGCAGTCTCAGGGTAGCCTTGAACTCATGGTAATCCTCCTACCTCTGCCTCCTGAGTGCTGGGATTAAAGGCGTGTACCACCATGCCCGGCTCAACCTCTATTCTTTATAAGTTGTCCAGTGTCGGGTATTTTGTCACATCAATAGAAAACCGGATAAGACTTACTATATGTAGGATGTGGGGTGCCTACTGCTAGAGTGAGGCACCCTACATATGTCACATTCTCCTGGAGCACCCCTCACCCTTAAGGCTTTACCTCCTCCAGGTGACATTCACCTACCCCTATGGATAAGTCAGGGTCCTCTTCTGTATACTCATGGCCGCTGTGCTCATAACTAGTTCCTTTAGTGGACCTACTATGTGCCAGGCACAGTGAACTTGCAGTGCTTAATGCTTGCATAGACTCACAGAAGCAGTCAGCACTATTCCCATTCTACACAGAGAGGGAGACTAGGGCTCCAAGCCAGAGATTTACTTCCAGCATACGCAGCCTCACAGTCTGGTTCCTCCATGGAAGAGCATGCCTACCACCGTGGATAGGCACACTGTGCCTCTGATCGGTGCAACAGGTCACTTTTCCAGCCCAGCGCTATCCAGTAGTCAATAATCCAACAGAGGCAGAGGGAATGATTCAACACCAGGGGGGCACCAGCTTCGCTTCTTCCTTCCCTCCCTCTCTCCCTCCTTCCCTCCCTTCCTCTTTCCCCTTCCTTTCTCCCTTCCTTCCTTCCTCCCTCCCTCCCTCCCCTTTCCTCCTTTCCTTTCCTTTCCTTTCCTTTCCTTTCCTTTCCTTTCCTTTCCTTTCCTTTCCTTTCCTTCCCTTCCCTTCCCTTCCCTTCCCTTCCCTTCCCTTCCCTTCCCTTCCCTCCCTTCCCTCCCTCCCCTCCCCTCCCCTCCCCTCCCCTCCCCTCCCTCCCTCCCTCCCTCCCTCCCTCCCTTCCTTCCTTCCTTCCTTCCTTCCTTCCTTCCTTCTTTCCATGAGTCCATCCAGTCTTCTTCCACTCATTTATTTATTCATCCATCCATCTACCCAACCAATAAATGTAGCTCAAAGTCCAGGTGACAGCTGCAATGTTAATTGCTAGGGACAATCAGAATTTGGATATGGTCATCTTTACATTCAGAAGTCACTTGTTCCTACCCCCCCCCATGCGCACTCACACATACTCCTGCACACACACACACAATCTATGGCAGGGCAAGAGATGGCCCAAGGCTGAAGCTGAAAACCCCAGTGGTGCAGTCTCAGACCAGGGCAGCTCTGGGCAAGAAGAAGGACTGAATGACAAGCGATAGATCTGATGTGCCCGGGGCTGCCCAGCGCCAGACTGTTTTGCATTCATCTTGGGAATTGCAACAGGGCAAGCATGGTGCTGCTCTTGCTTTCCCTTCAAACCATGTGTGTAGCAAAATTCACCAGGAACTGTTTTTTAAAGGTATTTTTATTTAGTTATTTATTTATGCGTGAGAGAGTATGAGTATGCCAGGCTCTCTTGCCACTGCAAATCAACTCCAGATGAATGTGCCACTTTGTGCATCTGGCTTTACATGGGTACTGGGGAATCAAACTCAAGCCATCAGACTTTGCAAGCAAGTACCTTTAACTACTGAGCCAAAAGCTCCAGAAACTGGACTTTTTTTAATCATAGTGTCCAAATATGTATATTTCAATAATTTTGCACATCACATGCAGTAAATATGAACATTTAATTGTTCATCAGGGGTGTGTGTGTGTGTGTGTGTGTGTGTGTGTGTGTGTGTGTACCCAGATGCTTACCTTATTGGGCATGCACACTAGCATCTCCTGTCTATAGGGAGCAATGCCTTTGCTTCCAGATTTGGCTCTGTAAGGTGCACGGTCCAGGGAAGGAAACGGAGAGCAGAGTCGGAGGTTGGATGAGTGGAAAACACATAGGCAGAGAGCGGGGTAGGGCAGGAAGTGAGACCTGAGGTTTCCCCACCTGTGCAGTGTGGGAGCGATCGTGACCCTGGTAATGAACCAGAGCCCAGGGAAGGTTCTGTATGCATAGAGGTCAAGCTTACATATCCTTTTAGGTACCATCAGCTTCCAAGGTTTTCTGACTGTGACCCTCTGCAAAGACAAAAGACTTTGATACTTTGTCCCCTAAGTAGTAACACAGAATATGACACTGTCAGGCAGGCTGTCAGCTGAGGATCACACACATTTGGGGCAGGAGGAACTCTGCTGTAAGGGTCGTCCTAGGCCTCTACCCAGAGATTACCTACATCCCCAAAGTCACAAGTAGAAATGTCCAAGACACTCTAGTACCCTAGGGACAGTCTCCTTGAGAGTGAGAGCCATTAGGGCGAGGGAGTGGGCACAGGCAAGGGTGGTTTCCTTAGGGCAGAGGTGGTAGGGTGGGATTGTGGGGTGCAAGGATGTAATCATCTTCTTACAAATGAATATAACTTCTAATTATAAAACAGTGCATTTTAGCTAAAGCCAATGTGGACAGTGCACAAAGAAAGACACAAAGAAAAAGAGTATGCCAGCATTGTCCCAACCACAGAAATACACAAAGAAAAGAGCATCCAGCCAGAGATAAACGTTCCTAAGAGTTCCCTTTCTAATCTCCTACCACTTTCCTATGCATATAAATAGATATATTTTCTGTTTTTTCAACGGAAAAGAGATTATAGCACACACTGTTTTGTAATGTACTATTTTCATTTAAGGGTGTGGGATGACCATCTTTATGTCAATAAATTCAATTTTACAGCACAAATTTTGTTGGCTGTTGATTGGGACTGTAAACTATTATAATTTTACTCAGTCCCTATCACTCTTTGAAATTTTACTTTTACTACCCAATTAATGTATGCTTATTGTACAGAGATTTAAAGGGGGAAAATAGCCCCAATGCAGGAAATAGAAATCACCCACCACCCTCCCAGTTGTGGGAGTCGGCACTAATATTTCAGTGGGGCATCTTTTCCAACTTCCCTGAAAACAATTGCTGTTTGGGCATGTATTATTTCATCACCAGTTCTTTCACCTAAGAATCCAACAGTCATATGCACACTCATGTAATGCCATTATGAATGGCTGCATCGAATTCTATTGTGCGAATGTAAATGCTTTACATAGCCAGGGATCGCCTATTAGTTGACATTCACATTTATTTTTTTTTACATTACAAAAAAATTGCTGCAATAAACAGACTTATAGCTAATTCTTTACTTCAGGACAAATTTCTTCAAGGAAAAATGGGTCAAAAGGTTTGCGAAACAAATGTGGAAAATGAAATTGCCCTCGAACAAGCTGCACCGCCTCGTGTTTCCTGCAAGGGAGTACAAAATGCCCAGACCCCACTCTTGTGAAAACTGAACATAATAATAGTAATAATACTCCTAAGAAAGAGCCAATGTCATAGGTGAAAGTGGGAGCTCATTGTTTTAATTTGCATATGCTTGAATGCTAATGAGGCTGAACATGTTTTTCCAAATGCCTTTTGATATTTTTATTTCTTCTATTGAAAATTGTTGGTTCGTAATCTTGGCTCGTTTTTATTTACATGTTAATATTTCATATATATATATATATATATTTCTTTCTTTCTTTCTTTCTTTCTTTTTTTTTTTTTTTTTTTTGGTTTTTCGATGTAGTGTCTTACTCTAGTGCAGGCTGACCTGGAATTCACTATGTAGTCTCAGCCTCAAACTCCTGGTGATCCTCCTGCCTCTGCCTCCCAAGTGCTAGGATTAAAGTCGTGCCCCACCATGCTTGGCTCCTTGATTTTTTTTATTGACAACTTCCATAATTATAGACAATAAACCATGATAATTCTCTCCCCCCACCAACTTTCCCCTTCACAACTCCACTCTCCATCATATCCCCTCCTCCTCTCAGTCTCTCTTTTATTTTGATGTCATCATCTTTTCATCCTATTAACAGGGTCTTGTGTAGGTAGTGCCAGGCACTGTGAGGTCATGGATATCCAGACCATTTTGTGTCTGGAAGAGTGCATTATAAGGAGCCCTACCCTTCCTTTGACCCTTACATTCTTTCCACCCCCTCTTCCGTAATGGACCCTGAGCCTTGGTAGGTGTGATAGAGATGTTTCAGTGTGAGCACTTGTCTGTCACTTCTCAGCACTATATTGCCTTTTGAGTCATCCCAGAGGTCACTGCCATCTGAAAAGAGAAGCTTCTCTAACCAAAAGTGAGAATAGCATTAATATATGGATATGAACATTAAGAGAAGTGGGAAGTTTGGTGAGCATAATGTATGCATTTAGCCAGACACTAGCAGTCATTACACCCCTAGGGCTCATTATCTCCCCTGTCATAGGTTTTCATTATCAGGCATGTATTCCCTCCTGTGGAGCAGGCCTCAAGTCCAATTAGAGAGCACTTGGTTTCCCTCATAACAGACATGTCACTATTGCACCCATTGCCTCATTTGGCCTGGTTGGCCAAACTTAAGTCTTACAGTGCCCACTGTTGTTTTTCTCCACTGATGACTTCTCTCCCACGGAGCTGCATGCAGCATAGCTTTTTCCAGCTTTCTGTCAGCTGGTCTACAAGGAGGAGGTTTTCAGCTCAGCTCCAGCAGGATTTCCTAGTGACCTTGCAGCCCAAGTATGTGGAGTCTTCAGCAATAGGGTCTTACCACCTATTCCTGGTGGGAAACCAAGGGCCTCAGCAATGGCCTGTAATGTTTTGGGGGCATCAGGGACCTCCCTGGCCAACAACTCACTGGAAGGTATCCCTTCCCTGGCACTGAAAATTTTCTAATAATTATCTATGGCTTCTAGATGTGCCATTGTTCAAAAAAGTAGGTTACCATATGGCTTATTCATACCCTCTTAGATATTTTTTTTCTAGGTAGGGTCTCACTCTAGCTCAGGTTGACCTGGAATTCACTATGTAGTCTCAGGGTGGCCTTCAACTCACAGCGATCCTCCTACCTCTGCCTCTTGAGTGCTGGGTTTAAAGGCATGTGCCACCACACCCGGCTTTTTCTTTTTTCTTTTGGTTTTTCGAGGTCGGGTCTCAGTCTACCTCAGGTTTTCCTGGAATCTGTAGTCTCAGGGTGGCCTTGAACTCATGGCGGTTCTCCTACCTCTGCCTCCCATGTGCTGGGATTAAAGGCGTGAGCCACCACACCTGTCACCCTCTTACATTTTGATTAACCCTCCTCCCATCCTTCCTTTACTCAATCTCTCCCCTGACCTCACTTAGGCCTTTCCACCTCCAGTAATCTGTTCATCTACTTACATATATACAATACCATCCTCTTAAGTCCTCCCCTCTCCTCCTCCCTTATAGCCCTTTTCTACCTTACTGGCCTCTGCGACTGAGTTTTATTTCAACTTATATACAAGTCCAAACATTTGTAGCTATGATCCACATATGAGACAGAACATGCAGTGTTTGGCTTTTTGGGCCTGGGATACCTCACTGAAGTATAATCCTTTCCAGGTTCATCCATTTCCCTGCAAATTTCATTTTTCTTTACCACTGAATAGAACTCCACTGTATAAATGTACATCTTCATTATCCACTCATCATTGATTTGATTTTCATATGTTGTAGATGTTAACTGCTTACCTGGCATATGTATTGTGTTTATTTTCCCAAATCCATCTTCTCTCTCTTTTTTAAAGTTTTCATTGGGTTTATTCCATTTGCTTCAACCTATATAAGAAGTGTGACTTTGGTACTGGTGTCATGTTTAGGAAAGCATGCCTCACCTTGACATTGATGTACACGCTACATCTTATGGTTTGTTGATTTGTGGTGTTGGCGATCGATCAGGGTCTTCACATGCTAGGCAAATGTCCTGCCACTGAATCACACTCCCCAGCCCCTTATTTACTTAAAAAAATACTTTGGGAGGGGGTGGAGGGATTGCTTGGTGGTTAAGGTACTTGCCTGCAAAGCCAAAGGATCCAGGTTCAATTCCCCAGGACCCACATAAGCCAGATACACAAGGTGGTGCATGCATCTTGAGTTTGTTTGCAGTGGCTGGAAGCCCTGGTGTACCCATGCTCTCTCTATCTGCCTCTTTATCTCTTTCTCAAATAAATAAAAATAAAGTAAGTATTAAAAAACAAAAAATAATTGGACTGGAGGCCCTCTCCATGGGGGGGAGGGGAATACATCCCTGATACTGAAAACTTAAAACAGGGGTAGTCATGAGCCCTAGACATCTGCTGATGTCTGGAAAAATGTATATACTATGCTTATCAAACTGTCCAGTAAGCACTTTTCTTAATATTTATACCCTTATATTAACACTACTCTCACTTTGGGTAGAGTATCTTCTCTTTTCAGATGGCAGTGACCTTGGGATGACTCAGAAGGTATCATAGTGCTGGAAAGAAGTGACTGGAGTACTGAGTAACATCTCGATCACACCTTCCAAGGCTCAGGGTCTAATGCAGAAGAGGTGGCGGAAAGAATGTAAGAGCCAAAGGAAGGGTAGGACTCCTTACAACGTCCTCCCTCCAGACATAAAATGGCCTGGATATCCATGACCTTACAGTGCCTGACACTACCTACACAAGACCATCGTAAGAGGAGGAAAAGATCATGACATCAAAATGAAAGAGAGACTGATTGAGATGGGGAGGGGATATGATGGAGAATGGAATTTCAAAGGGGAAAGTGGAGGGAGGGAGGGTAGCACCATGGGATATTTTTTATAATCATGGAAAATGTTAATAAAAATTAAGAAAAAAAAAACAAAAAATAAAAAATACTTTCATTTATTTGCAAGCAGAGACAGCCAGAGATAAGAGAGACATAATAGGTATGCCAGGGTCTCCAGCCACTGCAAATGAACTCCAGATGCATGCGCTACTTTCTGCATCTGGCTTTGCATGGGTACTGGGGAATCAAACCCAGGTTGTCAGGCTTTGCAGGCAAGCGCCTTAACCACTGAACCATCTGTCCAGTTCCTTTTTTCCCCCTGAAACTTACTACATTTTGATTAGACAACATTACTGAAGTAAATACCTCTTTCTCACCATTCCAAGCTGTGGCCCATTACCCAGAGTGTTGTGGTGTGTGTGTGTGTGTGTGTGTGTGTGTGTGTGTGTGTCCATGCTCAACCCTGCTCTGTGGGAGAGTGAGTACCTCTTGAGTTGAACTCACTATTTCCTTGCCCATTCATGAAATACACCTTCCTGGTAAGTTTCACAGTGTTCTTTTCAAAGTTGAAAATATAAAATTTTCTACAGGATTTTGGAATTGCATCATCTCGTGAGGCCAGTTTGGGTTGAATTTGTATGAGCAAGTCTCTCTGAAGAAGGATAAGGCACATGTTTATATTTATTAAAGTCTTCCATGCACCTTTCTGAAGGATCTTTCTGGGAAGTTTTTCAGTTGAAAATTAAATGTTTCTTGGTAATTTTTAGCAGAGTTGTGCTTGGGGACCAGAGAATGGGATCTGTGTGATCCCTCTCAGCTTTTTTGTTTTTTTGGGGGGGAGGGGATAGACCTTATTTACATTTTTTGATGGTTAACTATTTTACAAGTTTATTCCATAGATATTGCAAAGGAAAGCATGTTTTTTGTTTGTGAGACACATGTCTGTATTTCTGTTACCTATTCATACACATGCACACGAGCATGTCACCATACACAATGCTCTTGCTAATATTCAGAATCTCTTTCTTCTTTTATCCCTTCCTTCTTCCTTCCTTCATGTTTATTTTCTTTTGCCTAGTTGATCCATCAAGAGTATGAGAAATAAATTATAGTTCCCAAGTAATAGAGTATTTTCACCAAACCCCTTTATATTTTAAGAGTTTTTACTTTCTCTTTTAAAATGCCATGTAATTTGGTTCATGAAATTTCATGACGGTTTGGTCTCGTGTCCTGTGGAAAGCTTTTTGTTATATGCTCCTAAATCAGAATGAATATTTAACCCACACACTCCTTCAGATTTTATATGCTGGCATATTTTTATCTTGTATAAAGGCGTTGGAAGAATCTCTTAGGAACGGTACTTAGCTTGATTTTGTTTGACTCAGTATGGAAAGGTTGGCGCTTTAATTTTATGGTGATTGTAAAACAGTGAGTTAAACACTTATTGTTGTAATTAATAACTCCAGACTTGCTTCTGTCTTCCTCCTTCTGGCTTCTGCTCCCCCTGCCCCCACCTTTGGATTCTATTGCCACCTTAGTGGTTTTTTATGTGCTTCAATGTT
Organism: Dipus sagitta; assembly: GCA_036346955.1. Taxonomy (NCBI): domain Eukaryota; kingdom Metazoa; phylum Chordata; class Mammalia; order Rodentia; family Dipodidae; genus Dipus; species Dipus sagitta. The sequence goes on from CM070777.1 coordinate 34,057,527, forward strand.
TTAGAAGGTTGATGTGTTCTGCTCTCACCTTGATTGATTTCAGCTCTTCAGGTTTATTCTTTAGACCTTATTTTTCTAGCTGCCAGACTCCAGCAGACCATGTGGCATCCTTGGGCATGTAACAGCTGTCAGATTGTGTTCTGATTCTGATGGACCGTGCCATTGTTCCACATGGGACATGTTGGCACCTTCAGGTGTGTTGGCCTCTCACAAGCAGGTGCAGACTCCCTGATGCCACTTGAACGCAGTACAGATTGGCTATCCACCCTTGGGCTGCCAGAAATATGTCCTGTTGACAAGCACTGCTTCAAAGCACAGGGTATTGGTGGTCTTCACAGTAAGTTGGGATGCAGGATGTTACATGGAAGGAAATGTAGCTTTTTATTTTTTTAATTTTTATTTATTTATTAGAGAGAGGGAGAGAGAGAGAGAGAATGGGTGCGCCAAGGCCACTGCAAACAAACTCCAGACACATGTGCCACCTTGGGCATCTGGCTAACGTGGGTCCTGGGGAATTGAGCCTGAGTCCTTTGGCTTTGCAGGCAAATGCCTTAACCATAAAGCCATCACTCCAGCCCAAATGTAGCTTTTAAAAATGGTGGCATGGAGCCGGGCGTGGTGGCGCACGCCTTTAATCCCAGCACTCGGGAGGCAGAGGTAGGAGGATCGCCGTGAGTTCGAGGGCACCCTGAGACTCCATAGTGAATTCCAGGTCAGCCTGGGCTAGAGTGAGACCCTACCTCGAAAAACAAAAACAAAAACAAAAAAAAAAAAAAAAAAAATGGTGGCATGGGTAGTGTCAGAGAGAATTTCAAGGGTCATTGAATTGGCCAGAAATTAGTAACTGCCTGGAGTTGCTGCCACCTTTCAAGGCTAAAGGGTGAGGGAAGGAGCAGTGATGCTAAATCCAGGGGAGGGACAGATGTATTCTGGGAGGAAGGAAGCAGCTATGAGCTTATCCAGAGAAAGGAGTGACGCAGGGAGGGTGTTAGGGCACTGATGATGGACCAAAGAAACATGCCCGGCTTGGTCAGTGAGCTTATTGGGGTTACTTAAAGGAGCGTGGGTGACTCACAGGCACTGAGAACCCACACCAGCAGCGATGACAACATACTGCGTAAGCAACAGCACTGACTATGAGGTCATGAATGCCATGGCCACTTCATGATCGGGAGTCGGTGTTCCAAAGCACTCCTCCCCATCCTCTGGCTCCTGCATTCTTCTCCCCCCCCCCCCCCGCCCACCTCTTCTGCAATGTTCCCTGAGTCTTGGCGGGTATGAAGACCATGTCTCATTTGGTGCTGAGCACTTAGCTGTCACTTCTTCTCAGCCCTTCTATGAATCTTGGGTCTCCCCAGTAGTTACCATCACAATCTACAAAAAGGAGCTTCTCTGACCAAAAGCGAGAGCAGCACTAATCTATGGACAGACTTATAAATATTTAGAGGGCAAACTGATGAGCACAACACTTGCATTTAGCCAAACAACAGTAGGAGCTTCCCCCTAGGGCCTATGATTTTCTCAACTATTGGCTTTTGGGTAGGTTTTCAGTGCCTGGCATGGATTGTCTCCTCAAATCCAATCAGATATCGATTGGTTTCCCAGCATCTTTACTTCTCTAACCTATCTTGGCGCTGGAGCTAGCCAGTCTCACTAGAACGGAGCCAAGCTGAGCTATGAATAGTAGAGTCACAGGATGGTAGGGTTGCCCGTCTGGGCACAGGTGGGTGAGTGGAAGATGGTCAGCCAAGGGGGCTTCCAAGAGCTGACAGGACATGCATGCATCATGAGGTGGATGTCTACAGTAGCTGAAAGCACCCCACGTTCACATGTCAACATCCAGCCAGGGAGGGAGGAGGTGGGCGCATGCAAGCAAACTTGGGTCTTGATATCTTGTGTCCCCAGCTTTCCCAGCTGACTTCCCCAACAGCAGTGGGCAAGGTGATAGCTACTACGGATAGCCAGACAGTCACAGTGCATTGCCTCTGCGGGACACACCAGGTTCTCTTAGCCACCCCCGCCTCGACCATGCTCCCCAAATGGAGTCAACAGGACTAGCTGCTGTCAGGCCTCACCCTGGGTAGCAGTTGCATTCTCAATGCAGGGACAAATGTTCCACTAGAAGCAGCCGATGGGTTTGGTTCAGTTTACAGTCTCAAGGGCAAGTTTCGTCACGGCAAGAAAAGCATGAGAGGCGGCTGGGCATCACGCCTTGTCACAGCCGCAGGAAGGAAGTAGGCTGAGTGAGCTAGCTCTGACCACCCAGAGGACTGAACTAACAAACCTCGAGGTCCACCCCCAGTGACGCACCTCCTCCAGCAAGACCCCTCCTCCCAGAGTCCCAACAACTTTGCCAGATTGCCACCAGCTGGGGACCAAGTTTTCAAAACAGGTGAGCCTATGGAGTTTTTTGGGGGGCGGTAGGTTTTTCAAGGTAGGATCTCACTCTAGCTCAGGCTGATCTGGAATTCACTATGTAGTCTCAGGATGGCCTTGAACTCATGGCAGTCCTCATACCTCTGCCTCCTGAGTGCTGGGATTAAAGGCATGTACCACCGTGGCCCAGCAAGCCTATGGATTTTCACATTCAAACCGCCACACCCTGCCCCATCTCTCTGTAGGAGCCAGTCTATCATTCTCTCTTTCCGTTGTTTTTCTGAAATAACTTTATGGAGGCAGAATTTACATACAATCAAATGCACCCACTGGAAGTATGCAACTCAATGAGTCTTCACACATGTGTTTGTGCTCTTAGCCACTACAACTCAGCTACCAACACTCACGTGACGCTGGAGTCCCCTCCCTCCTGTGTGCCCTCAGTGCTGTCCCCAGCCACAGCCCAGGGAAACCACAGCAACCACAGAGCTGCTGTCCGTCCTGTCGCCAGAGATTCCTCTGTGTGTTTCAGGATTGCCTGGAGGTGGAAGCTCCCAGAAGGCTTCTTTGAGAGGCTTCTTTTGCTCAGCGGGATGCTTTTAAGACGATCCAGGTCTGTGGCTGGGGTCTGTGGGGTCTGGGTACACTGCAGTATCCTACCCCACACAGCCTGTGTCTGCTCGCCTCTCAAAGCACTCACTTTCTTGGCTTCCTGGAGGCTCCTTCCCCACCCCCAGCCTTTTTTTTTTTTTCTGCTTTCTTTCATCTCCTTGACCTTCCATCATGGGGGGTCCCAGGACTCCCGGAGGGTCTTCTTCTTGTATCTGCCATGGAGTTACGTCCCGAACACTAAAACTTCACTCACCAACCTCAGGCCAACAACTGTCACCTCTAAACTCTCACTCATCCCCAGACCCGTGTCTACGACATCTTTAAACAGCTACTGCCCCTCACAATGTATGAGCCTCCTCTTGACTGCTGTGATTAGTAACCACAAACTAAATGGTTTCAGCCATACACACTATTCTGCTGCGAAGGCCCAGGATGAAGGTGTTGTCAGGGTGGTGGTACTCCAGGGAGGCGTGAGGGAGGACACCTCTCTCATATTTTCCAGTTTGGGAAGGCTCCCATGTTCCTAGGCTGGTGGCCCCTCTTCTCTCTTCAGATCTATCAGAGGAGCATCTTGGGTTTTCTGTGACTCTGTCCCCTCTGCCTCCCTCTTACAGGGCCCTGGGGATGATATTTAGGGTCCCTTTGCGAGCAAGTGCCTTCACTGCTTGGCCAACTCTGCAGCCCCTTTAGGGTCCATTCGAATCACTTGAGACCACTTTTCCACCTCAGAATCCTTCCTAGTCAATACTGTGAAGTCCCTTTTGCCATGTAAGGTGACATATTCTGGGAGTTGGAGCATGGACATCTTTGGGGGCTATTTTTCCACCCACCACAATATAGAAGCAGAAATTCCTGCAGGCTTCGTTAATCTCAGAAGATAGCCATGGTCATTCAGTCTTGTCCCTCTTTCCCCGTCATCCTCCCATGATCACCCATCAGAGGAATTGCTCATCTTCCCTGTGAACCCCACAGAGCCCAGCATGTCTCCCACCTGCTACCTCTGAACCCCTCACAGCTTCTGCCTGGTGGGTTCCCGACCTTCAGCGAAGCTCCTAGCTGCTCAAGTCTCCGCTGGCTCATTCAAGGCCAGACCCTCAGCCTGCACCCTCTGTCTTTGTGGCCTTATTGCGGGCTGCTCCCCCTCCCTCCGTGCAGGGTGCCATCAGAATCCCTTGCTTCTTTTTGTACTAGCTGTGAACACCCCACTTAACCTCCCCCAGCCAGCTGGGACCACCCCTCGCCTTGCTCCAGGTCTCCCTTCCCTGGCATTCCCTCTCACAAAGGCATCATGGCTTCTTCTGCCTTCCCATCAGAGTGCAAGATTCATGGGGGTGGGAGATAGCTACGCCCCAGCTGCTAAGTTGGATACTCCAGTGGGTAACAGTCTTGCAGCCCTCCAGTTCCAGCCCTTGTCGGCTGATGGAGTGAATGAGGACCAGAAATCAGCTGGGGCTCAGCTGGGCTCGGGGCAGAGGTGGGGGCAGGCCTCCCTAGGGTGTATCAGTGGGAGGATGGCTATGAGAGCTGGGCTCTGAGGTGGGGTCCTAGGTGAGGTGACCCCGGAGTAGGGGGGTGAGGTTAGATCGGGGGCTGTACCAGGTAAGAGGGCTGGCTGGGAGCATGAGCTATAGGGGTTTGCATCTGGAGCTCAGACGTGCCTGTGAAGAAAGCTGGGCTTCAGTCAAGGCATATTTGCCCTTAGAGGCACACACATGCCTGTGTAGGATGCTCTGTAGCTCACTGTCCACATGTGCAGACTTGTTTCTGTGGGCATATGTGTATCTGTGTGCAAGCATGTGCTTTGTGAACAGGTATGTGTTTTGGTGTCTGGTCACTGGGACCTTTGGGTCCACAAACATATGCAAGTGCATGAGTGTATTGTGTGAGTGAAGGCAGGTCTGCACATCCCACTGCATGTCTCTATGCCCCACTGCGTGGCTGTGCCCTGGGCCTGGGTATCTGTGTATGAATTGGTATGTGATAAGAATGGCCATGTTTGTGAGCCCACGAGTGGACCCAGGCAAGTGCACACTTCGCATTGACCCCTGCCTGCCCCTTCCCACCATTCCCAGAGATAAGGAGTACTGTGCTGCCAACCCAGTGCCTTGTCCCCGGGTAGGTGGGGCCGGACAGGTGGCCTGAAGCTGGCCTGAGGAATGAGAGCAGCCTTTGTCCTATCACTGTCACTGAAATCCTGTGTCCTAAGCATGGGCTTCGAAAGCAGCCAGCTCAGGGGGCCCTTAAGCCCCATGCCCGCCCATCCCATGCTGCTACCACGGCCACTTGCTTGGATTAACTGATGGCAGGGAAAAAGCCATTAAGCTCCTGCCTCTCCCAGTCATCCGCTATCAGCACGTTGGCTTGGCTGACATACACCTGCTCTTCTTCACATAATTGGAGAAAGTTTTCCCATCACCGGAGCCTGGCGTTCCCCATGCCCTCCCGGGCCCTCCACAATTGTGTGGGCGCTCCTCTCCTCCTTCAGAGGCTGACCTAATTTCCACTCTGTCATTTTCTTCCAAACGCTGTGGTTTTCTTAGGAGCTCTTCTGAGCCTTAGCCCCGCAAAGACATTTACTCCCTCTTCCTCTTATGTAGAGGGACACTAGCAGGGCTGTCCCTGGGGGGAGACCCATGGAAACGCCGCCACATACTGGCGCTGTGGACGGACAGTGCAGCATCTGATCAGGGCCTCTGTTCCAGCAGGATGACTTATCCAAGATGGGAACAGGGCCATCCCCAAAGCTGCTTCCATAGGTGTTCTCTTTCCCCTATGCCTTACATTAACCTCTGAACTAATGCCCACAAGGACATCTTCCTGGGGTCCACTGCCATCATATTCTGCAGCCTGGGCAGTGCTTCATCCCACCAGCTAGGCTCTGCTCCACTGGGCACCTGATGATGACCCCGCTGAGATGGGGCTCTACGGAGCACGTGAGCAGCTGTGGGACCCAGGAGAGCGTCAGCACCATAATCAGAGCCTCGGCCTGGAATCCAAGTTGGAGCCCTCAATGTGCCCAGCCTCATGGCTGGGGAGCCTGTGCCATCTTCAACCACCCAATTTCCATACAGGCTGGAGAAAGCTAGTGCCTGTAGCTCAGGCTGTCCCTAACGTTCTTCACATGGCTAGCCTGGGAACCTCTCCATGCCTGGCCAGGCCCAGTTTTCTTAAAGCCCTGAGATCTGTGTCCCGACACTTGGGTGTTTGACAGCCCGGAGTGGCAAGACCCCCTCTCAGGCCAGCAGCCTGCCCATGGCAACCTCCAGTCCTTCTCACTCTCTGTCTCCAGCACCTAGCCACTCCACTGTCGTCTCCTCTCATTCCCTGAGACAGTGTCCAGGGTGTCCAGTATCCCAGCCCACTACCCTCTGTCCACACTCAATGGCCCAGTATCCAGTAGGGGCCTTCATGGGGCAGTGTGTTCCTCTTGGGGCAGACATTTCCCTTGCAGTATGTTGTCACATTTTACACAGTATTCCAAAGTGTGCACACCCTTTTTTAAAAAACAATTTTTTTTTTTTGGTTTTTCGAGGTAGGGTCTCACTCTAGCCCAAGCTGACCTGGAATTCACTATGGAGTCTCAGAGTGGCTTTGAACTCACGGCAATCCTCCTACCTGTGCTTCCTGAGTCCTGGGATTAAAGGTGTGCACCACCATGCCTGGCTAAAAAATTTATTTATTTATTTGACAGAGAAAGAGGGAGAGAGAGAGAAAGAGAATGAATGGGCACACCAGGGCCTCCAACCACTGCAAATGAACTCCAGACATGTGTGCCCCCTTATGCCTCTGGTTAACATGGGTCCTGGGGAATCGAACCTGGGTCCTTTGGCTTTGCAGGCAAATGCCTTAACCGTTAAGCCGTCCCTCCAGCCCCAAAGTGTGCACGCTCTTTGGAGCACCTTGGGGATGTTCAATTAGCTGACAACATTCAAAACTCAGGAGGCTTCATAAAATGAGATGCCTGACTTCTCCAGAACCACTGGGAACCCGAGCCACACACTACAAAGTGGTAGACATGGTGCTCAGGTGGCGCCACAGGGAGCCACAGTCCTGCAACTCCCTGTAGTGGGCCTCACCCAGCCTGGCTCCTGTCCGTACATAGCCTCTAGCAAGGTCCTGCAGTACTCTGGCTGCAACCCCTGGGAATTCTGGAGGGACCACCTCACCATCTCCCCAACTGCTTCCAGGGAGGGTGACCAGTTCCTCCCTACCTTCTCTGGGGACACCGCTCACCATGGGACTCTGTGATCCCTGTCTTTGGGGGGTGTCTACTGCCCTATGTCTGGAATCGGCCCAGCCATGTGGCTTGTTTTGGTCTAGGGACATTAGGATGTGTGTGGGAGCTGCGGCCGGCAGAGGCTGGCACAGGCGAACGGGCCAACCCGCTGCTGGCGGGTGAGAAGGCAAGCAGAGACCATGGCCGGGGAGACTGTCGACCGGCAGCCACGGGAGTGAGCCCCTCTGGAGCTTTCGGCTAATCACAGGTACTTGGGAGAGCCCAGCAGATCTGGGTCAGGCTTGTAACCCAGACGCAGAGTAAAATAAATAGAATGAAACCCTAGTGGCTTTGAACCCTTAAGTTCTGAGATGGGTTGTTATGCAGTAGAAACGAGCTAATGAATCGTGCTTCTGCCGGAGTCATGTGATACTGCTAGATGGCCCTGGAAGGATGTCACAGCTCAACTCCTTTGGGACTGTCTAGACCTTTGCCCTCAGACCTGTCCTAAGCCCAGCTGACAGCTTGTACCAAGGGACAACCCCCTCCCACCCCCCGGTTCTGCACAACAGGCTCTGCTTGCCAGAACCAGGCCTTTGGAGGGAATCTAGGAAATGCACCGTCAAGATGTCTCTGCTGCCCCTTCCATGCCCTGTCCTGGGGCTCTGACTGTTGTTCTTACAGGTGATACCCGCTGGGCATGCTGTTTGCATTGCCCTCGACTAAGGCACCCTCCCCAACACGCCTGCTGCGAACAAGTGCTGTGAGTGATGGGTTGTCACTTGCCACAGTTCTGAGCTCCTTGGCACCGGATCACATCACATGCAAACCCATGTAGCTCACTGTGGTGCTTTGATTCAGGTGTTCCCCATAAAGTTAGGTGTTCTGAATGCCATCTCCCCAGCTGTTGGAAATTTGGGAATGAAACCCTCTTGGATGCAGTGTGTTGTAGGAGGTGGGGATTATGGGTGTTATAGCCAGCTTCCTCTTGCCAGTGTTTGGCACACTCTCCTGCTGCTGTTGTCCACCTGATGTTGGTGAGGAGGTGATGTCCACCCTCTGCTCATGCCATCATTTTCCCCTGCCATCGTGGAGCTCCCCCCTCGAGTCTGTAAACCAAAATAAACCTTTTTGTCCCAAAAGCTGCTCTCAGTCAGGTGTTTTCTGACAGCAACGCAAACCTGACTGCAACACTCACATATCCACACACACATACATACAGGTGCATGTGAAACATCTTACACGTACATCATTCTTTCATGCACACACACACACACACACACACATGCCTGTGCACAATCACAAGTGCGCATACCTATGTACATGCAACTGTCACATGCACAGTCCTTATACAACCAGGTACACACATATGTGCATGCGAGCGTCATGCAAGCCTGGATACACTCAGATGCATGCACATATATGTATACACAATTATCACATGCACAGACCTACACACATTCATGGATGCATGGCCATATGTGCATGCAACCATTATATGCACAGAGACATGTGCACACTCACATGCACATCTGTGAATATGCCCATCCCGCCCTAAGACCTGCATACACTCGTAGGTGCACACATGCATGCACACACCCTGATGCCGTCCCTTCAGCTTTTGTGTGGTGATCTTATGTGTGTGCCTGTCTTATACTAGATGCCAGGTAGCCCCATGAGGGTGGGCTGACTGAGCTCAGTATGGAACCCCCGAGGCCTATCACCACACAGGAGACATGAGAACTTGCTTGCTGGCCAAGGCAGGGGAGCGGGCTCCTTCCTGTGGGCTCCCTGCCCACCCCTCTGGCCCTGCAAACCTCCCCATTCTGTGCTGAGCGCGGCACATGCTGCCAGAGGCGGAGATGTCAGGGAGAAGAGAAGGAGCCTCGAAGTGACAGGTGCTTCTTGGCTCTGGGCGCGCCCCAGGCTGAGGCTGAATTGGATGTTGCAGGAGCCCCTGTTTCCTGGGCTAATTGGGGAAGTAGCGGGAAGGGGAGGGTTGAGCACGCTGCATTCTGGGCTCAGACCAAAAGCAACAAGCCTTGCTTATAGGAATGGTACGCTGAGATGTGTGTGTATGTGTGTGTGTGTGTGTGTGTGTGTGTGTGTAAGAAACAGCTACACAGAGAGACAGAGAGAGGCATAGAGGAGACAAGAGAGACAGACAGCCACAGAAATATAGACAGGGGGAGGGAGAGAGAGAGATAGGGAGGTAGAGATACAGAGAACAAGTAAGAGAGAAGAGACAGTTGAGAGAGAAAGACAGAGAGAGAGAGAGATAGATTATGAGACATACAGAGAGTGCCAATACCAGAGGGGCAAAGAGAGACAAAGAGGGGAGATAGAGCCCACATCCAGCCAGTGATAACCTGAACCTTCCCATGCCCATCAGAGCATGGCTGTGCTGGACCCTCTGGTGCAGAACCAGCTCCATAGGTCTCAGGCCCTGCTTCTTGTCCATTCTCTGACTCCTGGCATTGGGCTCCCTAGCTGTCAGCCTGCCCTAGGCCTGGGCCCATGTCTCATGCATATGTGCAGCCTCCAGAATGGGGGACGCAAGGCCCTCTGTGAACCCCATGGACTCACCAGAGCCTCTCCCCAGCCCTTCCAGAGTGGAGGGATGAGAGCTGGGGGATGGGGAGCCTGGAGATGAGTTTAGGAAGGTGGTAGGGTGGTCTGCTGGAAAGCCAGTCTCCAAGAAATCCAACAGGTGTATTCAGGAGGTGATTGTGCAGGGGTCAAGGAGGATGGAGAGCTGGGAGATGTGCGGTTGCAGCCTGGCCCCCTCCCCCATCACCTTGTCCCATGTTTGCATCTGATGGAGCCTCAGTATGGTCAGTGTGGGACAGTCACCTCCCAGGTCTTCACTGTGACTCCTCTATAGCCTGTGATCCCCAGATTCTCATCCAGGTCCATTTGTCTGGCTTTCAAAGCTCCTGGGTACAGGATCCTCAGACTGTTGACCATGCCTACTGTCTGGCTTTTAGACCCTGTTGGCACAGGCTTCCCAAACCCTTGTTCAGACCCGTCTGACTGTCACTGTCTCACTCATGACCAAGGCACATTGGGACCCTCAGGCATGCCTCAATATCCCCACCCTTTCTTACTCTCCTTGTGACCCGAGCCACCCATCCCTACTCCCCCTGCCTTGCTCACCCTTCTACAAGTGTAGACATCATGTTGATAGTGCCATCCTGCCTGGCCAACACTGTGGAGGCAGCAGACTACAGCCACAGCCTGGCACTTGGAGGGCAGAGGCATCATGGAGTCACTGGAGACCCAGCTCTTTGGTCCTAATGGACACTCTCACTTCCAAGGAGCCTTTGAGTCCTCCCTTCCTTCCTTCCTTCCTTCCTCCTTTCTTTCATTCATTCATTCTTTCTTTCTCTCTATGCAGAGAGAGATAGAGAGAAGAGAGACAGATAGAGATAATTGGCAACCCAGAACCTCCAGCCACTGTAAATGAACCCCAGATGCATGTGCCACGTTGTGCATCTGGCTTTATGTGGGTACTGGGAAATCAAACCCCGGTCAGTAGGCATTGCAGGCAAGCGCCTTAACCACTGAACCAGCTTTCCAGCTCAGAGTCCTGGTTCCTTACCTGTAACATGTAAGCTCTTGAGGTGATGGAGGTGGACACCAGTGATATGGCACATGATTCTTGCTGAGGTCACCATGTGGCCTCCTTTCCTATATCATCTCTCCAAAAGCCACCAGGAAGCCTTGGTGGGCTGGGCACTGGGTGGAGGTATATTGAAGTTTTATGCAAATGAGATATAGACTAGGCCGAGCTTTCCCTTCCAGTGGGGTAGAATGATAATTAGGGTTGTCAGTTGGGGGGGGGGTCTAGAAGTCAGGGAGCCCTATCACATTGCTAGGCTAATGGGGAAACTGAGTCCCAGGTTGGAAGGCCCTGACACAGGCAGCCTGTTTAAAGTTTCCACAAGAAATCTAAGACCATCCTCGAGTGCTGCTGGGAGCTATTCTTTTCAGAAACGACCCTGCAGGGAGGCCGCAGGCAGCGGCAGTGTGGGAGTGGAGAACTGGCCTCCCTGGCTAGGGGGCCAGTTATCTCCCCAAGCCGACAGTTACTGCCACAGATAAGAGTGGAGCCAACACGAAAGCCCTTAACACATCTGCTAACAGCTGGTCTGTGTGTAGATACTAGGCCACTCACAGACCCAGGGTCACAAAACAGGGATGCTAGGCTTGGGACCTTGCCTGTCGCATCAGCCGGGCCTGCCCTTTCCCTCTCTGGGTCTCACTGTCCCCGTGGGTGGAATGAGCAGTCCCAGCACTGATGATCTACAAGGCACTGGCGTTCTCTGAGTCGGCCTACAAGGGCAGCAGGTAGGCAGCGCGCGCACGCACGCGCACACACAGACATGCCAGGAAGTCAGCTGTCAAGTGCTATGTTTTAAAATGCGCTTATTTATTTGGCTTGTTGGGTGCACTGTCTCCTCGGCTGCCTTTATAAATATTTATCAATGTTGTCACAGTGACATTTCCTGGGAGGACGTGAGAAGGGGCGGGTAGGAGAGGAGGTTGTCAGAGGGGAGCTGACAGGCGGGGTTTGCAGGCTCCAGGGCCACAGACTAGCCCGGGATGGGAGGTTGATGCGGGCCGGCTCTAAGGGGCGGAGGCTACTACGGACACTGGCCAGCTGGGGTTTGAAAGTGGGAGGCAGATGTCAGGGCTTCAGGTAGGGATGAATCAGAACCCGGAAGAGCCGCACATCTCCCACCAGCAGCCGAGTCCACAGTTACTTATTATAGCAGCAGTTAGCTTTAATAAGCAGTACACACCAGACCCCATAGTGGGTATTCCCCATTTAATCCTTACCAACAACCGGATGGCAAAGTAGCTGTTGCCCTCATCTTGTGGGTAAGGAAACTCAGCTCTGAGATTGTCATCTGCCCCTCCCCATTGGGGCAGACCAGCTCTGGGAAGCTGGGGGCTCCCCATCTTGGGAGATCCATTTGCATTTTTTTTTTTTTTTTTGGCTTTTCGAAGTAGGGTCTCACTCTAGCCCAGGCTGACCTGAAATTCACAGGGTGGCCTCAAACTCACGGTGATCCTCCTACCTCTGCCTCCTGAGTGCTGGGATTAAAGGCATGCACCACCACGCCCGGCTGTCATTTGCTTTTGTTTCTTTTGATATTTTCATTTCACATCTCTCTTCTTTTTTAATTTTTTTTTTGTTCATTGATTTATTTATTTATTTGAAAGTAACAGACACAGAAAGAGGCAGAGAGAGAGAGAGAGAGAGAATGGGTGCACCAGGGCCTCCATTCACTGCAAACGAACTCCAGACGCATGCGCCCCCTTCTGCATCTGGCTAACGTGGGTCCTGGGGAATCGAGCCTCAAACTGGGGTCCTTAGGCTTCACAGGCAAGCACTTAACCGCTAAGCCATCTCTCCAGCCCTTGCTTTTTCTAACAAGCATTTCTTGAAGGCTGTTCCATTCCCAGCCAGTCCTGACCTTATTACTGGGGCAGCAGAGGTGACCAGAGCCCTTGACCTCCAGAAACACAGAGCAAGGCAGTCCTGAGGACACGTAGAGGGAGCCATCAAGAGGGTATGTGAACTTCAGGCCAGCTCAGGGCAATTGGCTGATCCCAACTGGCCCAGGCCAAGGACGACGCTGGTGGGAGGGGAAAGCATAGGGGAGCTGGGGGAGGGGTGGCAGTCAGAGGAGGTGCTGCTTCGGAGCTGAGAAAGAGTGGAGTTGTAGTGGAGCGTTTGCGGCACGCCAACCTCCCCCAAGCCCCGGAGATAACACACCACCGTTCATTTGGTGGCCCATGCTGTAGTTTTCCATTTGGGCTGGATGGCCTCGGCTGCTCTTTCTGGTCTGGCTCTCATGTCTGCAGTCTCTGCTGAGATGCTGGGGCCTTCTTAAGGTGTCCTTCTAGCAGGCTATCTTGGGCTTCTTCACCCTTGGGTACCAAGATTCCCAGGGTGGGAGGATTGTAAGCATGCCAAGCCTCTTGAGGCTTGGGCTCAGAACTGGTGCAGTGTTATTTCCAGTACATTCTATTAGCTTAAAGGGATGGGGCAATAGAGCCTGCTTTGTTTTTCTTTTTAATTGGAGGAGGTATAGTACCTTATTGCAAGGAACCTGGGTAGAAAGAGGGGTGGGGAGTGGCTATGTCCATGGTGGGGACTTTCTTCACCTCAGGGTATATGGACACATGTCAGAGGGGAGGAAGAGGATTTGGTTTTCTGAGGTAGGGTTTTGTTCTAGTCCAGGCTGACCTGGAGTTCACTCGGTAGTCTCAGGGTGGCCTTGAATTCGCAGTGATCCTCCGACCCCTGCCTCCCAAATGCTGGGATTAAAGGCGTGTGCCACCAGGCCTGGCTTGAATTCTGATTAAGTTATAATAGCATTGGAATTATTGGCGGAGCCTACAAATACAGCCTTGAAGCCTGGAGAGGTGGCTCAGTGGGTCAAGGGCTTGCTTTGCAAACATGAGGACCTAAGTTTCATTCCCAGGCTCAGATAAAAATGTCAGGCATGATACATGCTTGTAATCTTACTGCTAGGGAGTTGAAGGCCACCTCAGTCCCTCAAACACTGGGTCTCTGTGGGTGCTGTCATCCATGGAGCCTTCTCTTTTTCTTTTCTTAATGAGTATGGAGAACAACTCTAAATAAAGCCTCTGAATTTTAGATTTATGTTCAGTATAAGTACATCACACATCCCGTTCACTTATTGGTTGTCTATTGAAAGTGTGTGTGTGTGTGTGTGTGTGTGTGCACGCGTGCACATGTATACAGAGGCCAAAGGACCTCAGGTACCATTCCTCAGGCACCATCCACCTCTATTATGGGGAGAATGTATGCATGTTCATATGTGTGTGGGGAACACTGTGTGTGTGTACGAACATGCATGTAGAGGCCAGAGGTTGATATCAGGTGTCTTCCTTAATCACTCTCCACCTTACTTTTTTTTTTTTTTTCCTGTGTGTGGTGGCATATACTTTTATGAGAGAGAAAATGAGAGAGAGAGAGAGAGAGAGAGAGGTCGGGGTGGGTTGGAGAGAGAATTGGCACGCCAGGGCCTCCAGTCACTGCAATCAAACTCCAGATGCATGCACCACCTTGTGCGCATGTGTGACCTTGCATGCTTGTGTCGCCTTTTGCGACTGGCTTATGTGGGATCTGGAGAGTTAAACATGGGTCCTTAGGGCCCATAGGCAAGCACATTAACCATTAAATTATATCTCCAGCCCTCCACCTTACTGTTTTTTTCTCCTTACTTTAAAAAAATATTTTATTTTTATTTATTTATTTGAAAGAGGGAAAGAAAATATATGTAGATATAGATATAGATATAGATATAGATATAGATATAGATATAGATATAGATATAGATATATAGAGAGAATGGCTGCACCAGGGCTTCCAGCCACTGCAAATGAACTCCAGATGCTTGCGCCCCCTTGTGCATCTGGCTTACGTGGGTCCTGGGGAATCAAACCTGGGTCCTTTGGCTTAGCAGACAAGTGACTTAAACGCTAAGCCATCCCTCCAGCCCTTCCTCCTTACTTTTTGACCCAGGGTCACTCATTGAATCTGGAATCCATCTAGTCAACCAGTGTGCCTCGGGGATTCTCTTATCTCTTTCTTCCCAGTGGTGGTATTACAGGCATGTGCTACCACACCAGCTTTTATGTGGGTGCTGGGTATCCAAATTCAGGTCCTCATGCTGGAAAAGCAAGCACCTTACCCATTGAGCTATCTTCCCAGCCCCATTGCTGAAATTTGATTCGAAACATGTACTATGCCCCATGTTTGGGTTGGCTGTGTCTGGGGATGGGGGTGATAGAGTGATCCTCCCTTGGTAGGGCTCCTGAGAGATGTGGGTACCCCCTGGCTGTGTTGAGGTGGGTTTGGGTCGGGCCTGAGGAAAGCTGATCCTGGGCTAGGAGAGGAATGTGTGGCTGCCAGATGGATAGAGCTTTGGGCTGAAGGGAAACAACCAAATGGCCCAGGGATCCCTGAAGCCCCAACACATGGCTTTTCCCTGGCCCCCATTGCTGCCGATACCACCCACATAGGAAACAGGCTGGTATCCTTACCCTCAACCCTGAGGCGGAAACCAACCCAGCCCTGGCATTCGGTATTGATGAGGGTTGCCTCTCTTGCCCGACCTAGGTTAGGCCCACCTTCATGGACATCATGGAAGAGGTTCTGAGGACCTCCTCACCCCCACTCCCAGCCACAACCATCCTTCACCTTCTCCCAGACTCCCCATCCCCTCTGCTTCCTTCCTTCCCTCCCCAGCCACACTTTTGTCACCGGAGGTCTGCCACTGAACAAGACCACAGTCCCGTGACATTGGTGAGCGCTCTGCTGCCCACAGGCCTCTCTGTCTTCACCACCCTCAACTTTTCTCCTCCTGAGGTTCACAAGCTCCCCCTCATCCTCTATAGTGAAGGCCCCAAGAAGCCTTTTCTGACCAGTACCCAGCCCCCTTCTCTGCCTTGCTCTTCCCTGAGGCTCTGTCTCTCCTGATGGATGCTACAGCGGAGGGCCTCTATCAGCTCTCTCGGGATAGGATGCCAGTGAACAGAAGCATTTGCACCCGCCTGCTCTCCTTGTGCTTCCTGCACCTTTGGCACAGGGCCAGGCCCAGAGCAAGCACACGACAAACAGAATCGTGTGAGTGAGCGGGTGGGTAGGTGAGGAACAAGTGGATAGACAGATAGATGGGTGGGTAGACAGGTGGGTGGACGGACAGTTGGACAGATAGATGAAGGGTGGGTAGACAGGTGGGTGGAGGGACAGGTGGTTTGACAAGTGGGTACACAGGTGAACAGATGAATGGGTAGGTGAGCAGACAGATGAAAAGTGGGTGGACAGGTGAATGGATGAATGAGTGGTTGGACAGGTGAGTAGACAAGGCGAAGTGATGAATGGGTGAGTAGACAGACAAATGAATAGGTGGGTGGACAGGTAGATGGACGAATGGCTGGATGGACAGGAATATGGATCGATGGGTGGGTGGACAGTGGATGTATAGATGAGCGGGGGACAGGTGGGCAGATGAATGGATGGTACATGAACATACAATGAATTAAGCTTGCTTTCAGAGCCTGCCAGCCCAGGTTCAATTCCCCGGTACCCAAAGTGGTGCATGTGTCTGGAGTTCGTTTGCAGCAGCAAGAGTCCCTGGCATGCTATGTTCTCTCTCTCTGTTCCCTCACAAATGAACAAATAAAAATATTTTTAAAATATCTGCATAATAGGAGGGGAAAAGGATGACATCAAAATAGAAGACAGATTAGTTGGAAAGAAGAAGGGATTCAGTGGAGGGGGATATGAGAGAGGAGACAAAGGAGGGTGGTGGGGGAGGATTAGGATTATGGTATGTTGTGTGTATGTATGGAGGGTGTCAACGAAATGTCTTTTAAAAACTACAGGATTTAAAAAGGAAGGGGAGAGACTTCCTTGAAGGTGTATATATAAGAATTAAATGCCTTATGAGCCGGGAGTCTCCCTGATGACTAGTTGCCATACTGGTGGCTGGGGGAGAAAAGCCATCAACTGTCTTAACCGAGAGTGGACCTTGCAAGATGTGCCCACTAGTGTAATAGTGGTATGACTGTTATGGGGATAACCAGCTGCTCTCTGATTGGACTTGAGGCCCGCTCCATGGGAGGGAATCCATGGCTGGCACTGAAAACCTAGTCAAAAGCCTATGGCTGGCATGGTCATAAGGCCTAGAGAAGAACTACTGTTGTTTGACTAAATGAATATATTGTGCCCATCAAATTGACCTCTAAATATTTATGTATTGCCCATATATTAGTGTCCCTTGCACTTTTAGTTAGAGAAGCTTCTCCTTTTGGATGGCAGTGACCATGGGGAGATTCAAAATGTCGAAGTGGGGGCTCAGAGATGGCTTAGTGGTTACGGCACTTGCCTGCAAAGCCAAAGGACCCAGGTTTGATTCCCCAGTACTCACATAAAGCCAGATGCACCAAGTTGCTCATGTGTCTGGAATTTGCTTGCAGTGGCTAGAGGCCTGGGCATACCCATTCTTTCTCTCTCTATCTACCTCTCTCATCTATCATTCTCTCTTTCAAATAGATACATAATAAAAATTTTTTTAGATGCCAAAGTGCTAAGAAGTGACAGTTGAGTGTTCAGCACCAAATAAAAAATTTCTATCACACCCTCCACAGCTCAGGGACCATTGTGGAAGAAGCAAAGGAAAGAATTAAGAGCCAAGCCGGGCATGGTGGCACATGCCTTTAATCCCAGCACTCAGGAGGCAGAAGTAGGAGGTTTGCTGTGAGTTCAAGGCCATCCTGAGACTACATAGTGAATTCCAGGTCAGCCTGGGCTAGAGGGAGACCCTAGCTCAAAAAGCAAAAAAAGCCAGGCATGGTGGCGCATGCCTTTAATCCCAGCCCTCGGGAGGCAGAGGTAGGAGGATCACCATAAATTCGAGACCACCCTGAGACTATGTAGTGAATTCCAGGTCTGCCTGGGCTAGAGTGAGACCCTACCTCAAAACAAACAAACAAACAAACAAAAAAACCAACCTGGGTGTGGTGGTACACACCTTTAATCCCAGCACTCGGGAGGCAGAGGTAGGAGCATCATTATAAGTTCGAGACCACCCTGAGACTACATAGTGAATTCCAGGTCAGCCTGGACTAGAGTGAAACCCTACCTCAAAACAAACAAACAAACAAACAACACAAGAATTAAAAACCAAAGGATGGGGAGGAGTGCTTTGCAATGCTGACACAAAGTGGCCATAGCACTCATGACCTCACAGCAGCTGTTGTTACCTGCATAATACCGGGCCCACCAACGTGTCATGGATAATGGAAGACACACACACACACACACACACACACAAAAGACAACAAAATATGAGAGAGAATAGTTGGGAAGAAGAGGGGTTCAGTGGAGGAGGGATGGGGGAGACAAAAGAAGGTGTTAGAAGAGGACTATATATTTTTTTAATAAAGTTGTTTAAAAAATAAAATGCTTTAGGCTGTACCTGCAGCTGCTGGGCGACCTGCAGGAACTAGAGACGAAGCGGGCGGCACTGAACACTCAGGTGGAGGATGGCTGGCTCTCACTTGCCCAGGCAAGCTATGCCATGGGTGCCAAGTCGGTAGGACCCCTGCAGTATGCCTCCTGGATGGACCCACAGGTCTGCATGAGCACCAGTGAGGCCCAGGTCAGACTGCAGACATTCAGGGTGATCAGAGCTGACGCCCAGACCCTAGAGGAGGTGGGACCCCGTGAGGCAGCTCTGAGCAGTCATAAAGTTCCCGCCAAGACCCATGAGCAAGAATCTTCAGCAGCCCCAGGAGATCCTCTGAACTGGTTTGGAATTGTGGTTCCTCACAGTCTGCGGCAGGCCCAAGCTAGCCTCCGGGATGGCATCAACCCACATCAGCTGGGGTCGAAGTCAGATCCAGGGTCTCCAGAAGAAATTCAAGCAGCTCAACCCTGACCCTGGGGCTGCCTGACCTGTATCCAAGAGGCAGGCGCCAAACACAGCTTGTTCTTGGATGTCCCTACCTTATCTAAGGCCTTCCTCCTTCCCAAATCATCCCTGCCCCAGCTACTGCCCCTCCTTAAAATGCCCTTGGTCTGAGTTGTTTCTGGCTTTGTGAGATTTGGAATTCGAAGTAATGTTGAAAGCCCCTCCTGGGAAACCACTTGCATGTCCCTGTCCTCATAGGTCCCCTCCCTGGGACTGGGTACAGGGTGAAGAGCCAGCCTCGGGTCAGCTGAGGTGTCACTCTGGATGATGAAACACTGCACCAGCGGTGGCAGGGAAGGTAGAAGTCATGCTTCTGGGTCACCAGATCCTTGAAAGTAACGTGGCTAGAGTAAAAGTCCGTATTTAGCTGACAGATCAGTTCCAATCAGAAAAGACATGAGCTGTCCTTGGTGGTGAACTCCAGAGGTCGAAGCTGGAGGATCACTTGAACCTGGGCAACTAAGACTCTGTGTCATGAAGACAAATGACAGCTGCGCCTCCCCTCCCCCCGCAAATAAAGAAAAATCCAGATAGATGGGCAGCCATTAGCAACTGCTGCATTTTACTTCAGTGAAAATGGTTTGATTTGTTTGCAAGGAAGCTGGAGGAAGAGACCTTCCCGCTTTCAGAGCCTTGTCTTTAACTGGCAGGTATGAAGCTCCCAAATAGGGTCCTCACTTTGCTTTTCTACTGGGCTAACTTTTCAGCAGTTTCCGGTTTTTTTAATTAATTAATTAATTTGACAGAGAAAGAGGGAGACCGAGAGAGAGAGAGAGAGAGAGAGAGAGAGAGAGAGAGAATGGGCACTCCAGGGCCTCCGGCCACTGCAAACTAACTCCGGACATGTGTGCCTCCTTATGCATCTGGCTAACATGGGTCCTGGGGAATCAAACCTGGGTCCTTTGGCTTTTCAGGCAAGGGCCTTAACTGCTAAGCCAACCCTCCATCCCCCCTTTTTTTGTCTCGTGTGTGTGTGTGTGTGTGTGTGTGTGTGTGTTTGGGGCAAGAGATGAGATGTAATCCTTTGTGAGATGTAAATATTTTTCCGTTTATCTTTTATAGTGTTTTTTCAAGTTTTTATTGTAAAACAAACTGTACAATAGTTGAATAGTACCTAATAAAGTGAAAACTGTAGCAAAAAATAAATAAATAAATAAAATGCTTTAAATAGCAAAGGGTGTTTTGAAGAAAGCTCAGCCAATGGGACCACCTGGCCTAGCAGATTTTAGCCCATCATGAAAATCCACAGTCAATGGAAAGAGAGAGAGAGAGAGAGAGAGAGACTAAGAGAAGCAGAACTTGGGGAGAAAAGGCTCCCAGACCTGATCCACGGTGACTCTGGGGTACGGACAGAGCTGCTCTCTCACCTGCACAGCCATCTCAGTCCTCCAGTCGCACACGAGTGTTGAACTGCACCCCAGCCTGGGTTTGGTGCTGGGCCACAAGGACCGATCCAGTAGACACCAGGTCAGGGGGCCAGGGTAAGGGGAGCAGGAAGGAGGAGTCACACAGTCACTTTCAGACCCCGACAATTAACTGTGATGAAAGGAAGGAAGGCACAGGAGAGGTAGTCTAGGTGAGGGGTGATGCTGGGGTGGGCACTGGGTCCTACCCGGAGGTGGGAGGGTGGAAAGTCAAGAGAAAAGAGAAGGCTGGAAGGCTAGAAGACTCCCATGTGCTCACAAAGCCAGCTTCCATCCACATGGCCTCTCAAAAGCACAGAGAACACACAAAGCTCTAGAGCTGAAGGACAGGCCAGGCCAGGGCAATTGATGCAGACTGAGTAAACTGCCGCCCAGAGAGATGAGGCAGATGCAGAGGAGACAATGCCTCCAGGCCTCCGAGGTTCCCCCGCAGAGGTCTGGATTCCCTGGCCCCAGCTGGGAACCCGGCCCAAGTTGCCCTCTCAGAGCCAGGGAGACCTGGAGTTTAAGCAAAGCTGTCTGTGTGTTTAAATACTGTCATTGACTATTGTAAGTGGGCTTATGAGCCTTATCGGCTTAGATTTGTATCTGCAGGAGAGCTGTTCATCTAAAATAAATATGTTTTTAATAATCTCTGAGTATTTATGGAGCATAAAGCTGTCAGAGACAACGGAGACAAGGATTCCCGAAGTCGCTTGCTGCACATCCCCACGTTAGTCATTAAGGAGACAGACTCCCAGCAGGACAGCAGGGCGCCGGCTGCCAGGTACAAACGAACACTTGGGTGATTATCATCTCCAAAGATTTTTTTTTTTAATAAGCTAGTGTTGGTTATTTAACCTACAATAACCACTTAATAACCACAGTAAATTACTTGCATGTTTAGAAATATCTGCTCCTCCCGGCCCCTCCCAGGACCACCTGTGCCCTGGAGATTTTTGAAGGAAATCCGAGGCAGGAGGTTGGCTCTTCCTGCTCGGCTCCAACTTCTGTTGCAATGGTACCTAGGGTACCTAGGCCAACTGATTTGTGTGTGGAGGCGGTGGTGACCCCGTGTCTGAGTGGAGCAGGGTCCAGTAAGGAGCCCTACCCTATTTCTTGTTCTGGTGTCTCCTAATTGGCTTTCTCTCTCTCTCTCTCTTTTCTTTTTCTTATTTACAAAATTTCATTGTAGAATATTCCACACACTCAGCAGCACGGGCTGTGTGAGTTGGTGTTAAAGAATGGTGAAGGAGCTGGGCATGGTGGTGCACGCCTTTAATCCCAGCGCTCGGGAAGCAGAGGTAGGAGGATCACCGTGAGTTCGAGGCCACCCTGAGACTACATAGTGAATTCCAGGTCAGCCTGAGCTGAAAAAAAAAAAAAGAAAAAAAAGAATAGTGACGTGAACCTGGGTGTTCCCCACCCCCATTGAATGAAGACAAAGACGCTTTCAGACTCCCACAGCTCCCGCCCTCCATCCATGTCCCATCCTCAAGTGCTCTCTGCCCCGGTGGTGCGGTGCAGGCTGCCTGCCCTGTACACTGCTCGTCTGGCTGCCTTTTTTTTTTTTTATGTCATGCAAATGGAATCGGACCTGTGTATTCTTCGGTGACTTGACTGTGTCAGGCGACATTGTTTCTGTGATCCATTCCTACTGCTGTGTGTACCCACAGATTAATCACTGCCAGGGCGCGTGGGACCCCATTGTCTGAACACCCACTGCATCTGTGTGTTCTCTCGGGAGTAGGCACGTGGGGAGCTTCCAGGGTTTCTTTTGTCCCAGGAAGCCCAGTGCTGCTGGGAGGGTCTCAGACATGTTTCCTGGCCACTTCTGACTGCACAATCGGGGTCCAGGTAAGCTGTGGGGGGTCACAGGTATGGGAATGGTCAATTGTGACTCAGAGGGGTGGTCCTTCTTGTCCCAGCAGGCACTTAGACCCTTCTGTTGTTCTCTGCCACCGAGCTCTCCATTTCCCGTGTCCTAATGAGGTGCAGTTCAGATGAGCTGATGCCCGCGCTGTGTTTGATCAGAGCAATCTGCGGCCTAGGACCAGTGGTGCTCTGGACCCAGCAGGCCATTCCACCTCTGAGGCCCCCTCAGCTCAGGCAGGGCCGCCCTTGTGCTTCTGTGTGACCCAGCTCAGAGCTGAGCTGAGAAAACCCTATGATTTCTACTCAACCAGACCACCAGTCTAAGAAAACCAGAGGCTAGGGAATCCAGTGTCATAGGTGGGAACTCCCCATCCTACCAGTCATACTGGGGCAGGGGCTCCCCACCCACCAGCCATCCTGGAACAGGGGCTCCCCACCCTGCCAGTTCTGAGCCCCACCAGCCCTGGATGCTCAGTTGCCATCTGTGGGAAGCTGGTCCGACAAAAGCGAATGATGGGTTCTTCGTGGCTGGTTTTTGCAGGTGGTGGGTAAAAACTTTGAAGAAACACTTGTTAATGAATGGGGTCCTGTGTGTGATAGAATTGCATGAGAGATGACCCCCCCCCACTTCCATCGATGCTCACCAGAGGCCCCACAGATTCCTGAGCTGATGCTGTCCTGAGAGAGCCCAGGACCCCAGTGCGACCCTCAGTTCCCTCTCACCTTCAGGGGTGGCAGAAGAGCACTGGACAGCAAAGAAGGTGCCCTCCCCCAGTTGCCCACAACTCTCCTGGCTTTGCACACCTGGTGGGGGCACAGGAGGGGTGTTCCTCGAGGTCCCCACCCTTCCTGTCCTGAAAGTAGAGAAAGGGGCAAATGGGCAGAGGCAAGAACTCCATTGGGTACATGCTGGAGGCTCACTCGGTGGTCACAGAGATGACAGCCATCAGTCATGCTCAGCACAGCACTGGGGCACACCTGTACCCAGCAAAAAAAAAAAAAAAATCATGGAGACTTCTTGTTATTATCAGGAAACCTTCCTCACACCCCCACTCTGCCCACCAGGATCAGCCATGACCTATCAGCTGCCCTGAGGAATGGGAGGTGGAGAATCTTAGTGTTTTGTGCTCTACCATCAGGGGGAAGGGGCCGCGTGTCTGCGGACAGGAGGAGCTGGGTTTTGTAGGTTGAGTAGAAGTTCGCCACAAGCAAGAGGCTGAGGGGACAGCACAAAGTGCGAGAGCAAGATGGTGACAGTATGGGTCATAAGGCTTAGAGTGTGGTGAGAAGAAGAGGGATGGGCCGGGCGTGGTGGCACATGCCTTTAATCCCAGCACTCGGGAGGCAGAGGTAGGAGGATCTCCATGAGTTCGAGGCCACCCTGAGACTACATAGTGAATTCCAGGTCAGCCTGAGCTAGAGCGAGACCATACCTTGAAAAAAGAAGAAGAAGAGGAGGAAGAAGGTGGACAAGGGAGGATGCTGTGGTCAGGTTGGGGTTCTCAACAGTTTTGGATTCTCTACTGCAGCTCACAGAAAGTCATCCCATCGTCCCATTGGGCCCAGGACCAGTGTACTACCTCAGGGTCTCAAGAAGCTCTAATGGCCTTCTCACTGTCCCACCTGACAGCTCACATCTTCCCCACTCCCAGAGCTGGGAGGCTTGGAACACAGGAGGGAGGGGAGGCAGCTGTGGGCATAGGGATATCACCTCCCTGGCAGTGCCCTGTCCTCTTGCTCCTGTCCAATGACAACAGGTTGGCTCTCTGGTATGGGGAAAGGGTTTAGTAGATCTCCATACACTCAACATCTGTGCTGTGACCAATGCCTTCCTGCCATGAACTGTCCTAAGATCCAGGAGCGAGGGCCAGGCCTGATGTACAGTCAGGGAGGACTTCTCTGAGGAGGTAACATAGTACTGGTCCAGAGTGACCAGGAGCCAGCATGATGGAGATCTGGACAAAACTCCACAGGCAGGCGTCTACGAGGAGGGGGTCATGCCCACAGCAGAGTGAGAACAGGGCAGCTGCCATCTGTGTGGCTATTGGCCACCTCCCATCCTGGCTCAGTGGTCC
The DNA here is from genome assembly GCA_036346955.1 of Dipus sagitta. NCBI lineage: Eukaryota > Metazoa > Chordata > Mammalia > Rodentia > Dipodidae > Dipus > Dipus sagitta. Next base: position 34,081,603 of record CM070777.1, read on the forward strand.
CCCCATTGCCTGGTTTAGTCCAGTCTGCCTGGTGGTCCCCGTCACCTGGCTCAGTCCAATCTGCTCAGTGGTCCCCATCACCTGGCTAGGTCCATCCAGCTCAGAGGTCAACATGGACCCTGCCCAGAGCCCAACTGTCAGATGCCGTGTCCCATCAGCTGCCTGTTCCTCAGCAGCTGTGAGCAACTTTCTCCCTGCAGCCTGGGGTGACATTAATGGCCAGTTCTGGTGCTGTTGCACCAGGGGAAAGCCAGCGCCCCAGCCCACAGTCAACAGCACAGGTCGGTAGCTGCTGGGAAGGGCCTTGCTTGGAAAGGCTGTATGACTTGAAGAAGTCTCTCGCCATCTCTGGGTCCCAGTTCTGCTGGTCATACTGGAGGTGAGGACAGAGGTCACTCCTGGGCATGGTGCTGGGAGGACGTGGACACCCAGGACAGGGAGCGATGTGTCCCTGGACTCCATAGCCTTTGCCACCTTAATTAGGGTGGGGCCAGGAGCCCTGGATGTGCAGAGCACCCCTCATTCCTTGATCTGACATTCCTTCCTTCCCTATGACATGAGCTTGACTCTGAGATACAAGTGAGGGGATCTCCTGGGAATCAGTGCTCACCCAAGGGAGTCTCCCCGAGTAGGCATCTGGGAGCGCCTAGCAGTAGCAGAGGGAAGACGTTCTGAGGAGTGAAGTGTGAGCTTGCTCTCTTCTGTTAATAGCTTCTGCAAGAGCCTCTTGCCATCCGATTCAATTTATTCCCATCTGGGCCCCGCTGTCCCCATCAATTCTGCTAATAAAGAGTGGTGGACGGCCGTGACCCAGGCTGCGGCAGAGGCCTCTTCCAAGCTAATTAACCGGCCTGAACAATCCCTTTTAATACTTCTGTGTTCAATGCCCTAAAAGGAAGAATAAACTGGGGGAGGGGTGGCTGCGAGGCAGGGAGGCTGCAGCTGGCTGGGAAGGATGTGGGAGCAGGTCCCTCTGCCTCCTGGGGTGTGAGGGAGGCCTTGCTCTGCTGTGACCAGGCTGGGGTTTTCTTTATCTTGGGTTTGGCCTTGCTGGAGTGTCCACTCCGCTCTTCCTCAGGCCTGGAGTCTGGGTGGAGAGGAGGGACTCTGAGAGCTGTCCACTCCTTAGTGCTGAAAAAGTCACCTAAGCCCATCTTGCAGCCTGCAGAGTTCTCAGAACTCAAGCTAACCCTGCAGCCTCTGACAGCTACGGAGTATCCCTTGTCCTGCAAGTGACTCTGACCCAGGCCCTGACCACATACCTGGTGGCAGCTTGCGAGTAGAAGAGGGGAGAGGACTATAGACAAGCCTCATTCTCCAGAGAGGGCAGTCTCCTGCAAGCAAGACCTTGGGAGACAGCCTGTAATTATAGCTGTAATTCCTATGTCCCATGGCAGGCATGGGAGAAAACAGGAGGCAGAGAGCCCTGTGGCCACAGGCTGGTGGGCTCAGCACACTAACCTTACACACGGCTGTGCTCAGGTGCCCTGTCCCAGCTCCTTTGTTACATGCCCACATAGTGCTCAAGGGCTTGGAGGGGGTGGTGGGAAGGACAAGAAGATGGGGATCTGTCCCCTGTGTATAGAGGTGGGGAGTTCATTTCTGGGTAAGGACAGCCTCTGATCTTGTCTGGGCCACGGAAGGAGCTTGGCCCAAACTTCAGCATAGCCCTTCCCACCTCTATGGCTAAGGGAGGGTCGCTCAAAGCTGCTTCCCATCTGTTCCAGACCTTGGAGTTTCTTGGGGTTAAGAAAACTGCCAGGAGCAGGGCAGACGTGCCTCAGATGTAAGACTTTGAACCAAGTCCTTACAACCCTAGTGCATATGATTTACTAAAACATTTGAAAATAGCCCTCCCACTGTGGCCAGGCGGGACAGTTAAAAACTCACATCACAGGGGCTCGCAGGCTGCTGGCTGCCATTCTGACCTGCTTTGTCCCTCTCCCACAGGAGTCCCTTAACATTTGCTGCTGGAGAGATGTCCTAGACTAGTCGGCATGATCCCCATGGGCTCTTGTGCCAGGGCAAAAGGAGATTCTGCTCTCTTATCCAGCCATTGTCTTCATCCCACCCCCAGAAGGGCAGAACACTGATATATACTCCTCTCTTGACTATCTCCTCTCTGTATGATTTATTTACTTCTCCATTATGCCTATAGGCATTGGTAGGAGGGGCTGTGCCACAGACACACAGGAATAGAAATAGAGACAGTTTATTGAGAAAAAGAGAGAGGCACCCCTGAAATGCAAGTGGGCTAGTGAGCTGGAAAAGGCACACACAAAAGCTCTGGCCTCCAAGTCACACGGCCATTTGTAGGTCATTTATATAGCATCGACCCTGTCCTGCGTTTGGGGTGTTCTGGGGTCTCTCACCCCATGCTCTACTGTTACATGCGGCCAGCATTGGGGAGGTCTGGTCTCCCACTGCTGAATCAGTCACCTTCTTGTTGCTGGGACAAAACACCCAACCAGAAGCAGCTGATGGGAAGAAAGGTTTTATTTCAGCTTCTGGTGTCAAAGAATGTTCCATTGTGGCAGGGCAAGCATGGCAGAGCAGGCAGCTGGGACATCATATCTTTTTTTTTCTTTTCAAATTTTTTTTTTATTAACAACTTCCATGATTATAAAATATATCCCATGGTAATCCCCTCCCTCCCCCCACTTTCCCCTTTGAGACTCCATTCTCCATCATAACCCCTCCCCCTCTCAATCAGTCTCTCTTTTATTTGGAGGGACAGCATATCTTGTCACAGCATCAGGAAGGAAGTAGTCTGAGCAGGCTAGCTATGAGCACCCAGTGGGCTGGGCCAACAAGCCTAAAGGTCCACCCCCAATGACACACCTTCGCCAGCCAGCAAGGCTCCGCCTCCCAAAGCTTCCACAGCTTTCTCAAACTGCCACTGGCTGGGGAACCAAATACTCAAAATACATGAGCCTCTGGGGGACATTTCACTCAAACCACCCAAAGCGTCATCACCTCTTTATAAGTTGTGCTCGATGTTGACCTCTCCAAGTCCCTACTTTTCTGCCACATTAGGAAGGCAGAGACCATGTGCCTTGGAGTCAGGGAAGGCTGGGAGCAGCAGGGGTTGGGACAGGTGGCATGCTGGACTGTTCAGAGCCTGCAGGTTCTGGTAAGCTGTTCAGATTTGATGGGAAGAAACCCCTGAGAACTTCTTATTTTAAAAGGTTCTCACAGGCTCCTGGGCCATGTTCCAGTTTTCCAGTGCTAAACTCCAAAGCTTAGAGTCTAGAGGGAGGCCACTGCCTCTGCTTGCTCACAATGCTAAAGGTCAGGATTTGGGGGAAGCTCAGCTGGAGGGCCCTTCACTCGAGTGCTGGACTGGGGTCTCTACCTCCAAGGTGGCTAGGCTTGCATGGCAGGGTGCCTGGCACCCTTCTCTCTCTTTAGGGTGGCATCTCATCCCCCAGCTTCTCTGTGTGGCTTTAGCTGCATGCAGCCCATGGGGGTCAGAGGCCTCACTTGTTACTGCAGAAGTGGGAGCAATCACTCTATTCTTGGCTATGCCTAGAAGGGTTCAGCCACCCCACCAAGGAGCACATAAAGCAGGAGACAGGCTCTCAGCGACCTCCGGAAGATGATTTGCCCTAAGGGATGGATGGTAATGTGGAAATGAAGGGTGGGGGTAGGGTAGCATTATTCAGGGAGACTGAGGTGATGGATGAAGGCCAGGGGCAGCAGCAGAGAGAAGAAATGGATGTCAGTATGGGAGACCATGCTGGGGAATTGGTGATTGAACAGATGGAGAGGAGGAGGAGAAGGAGGAGAGAAAGACTAAAAGGAGGCTCAAGGTTCTGGCTTAAGTCATTGTATTAACTCTGCCTTTTATTGCCTCTGCTTTAACATCTGGGGGCCTTGTTGTTCTGGAGAGACATGTTCCCCATATCCTGGTTTAGCTAAGTTCAAGAATAACACCCAGGATTGTAGCTTTTGAAGGCAGACTACCTCATTAAAAACCCACTCCTCAACCTTGCCTCTTAGCCTCTCAGGACCCCACTGCCCCCAGTCGCCCCAGGGGCGGGCACCAACAAGCAAGGACATCCGCTCCCCCATAGCCCCTCCCCGCCTGCCCTCCTCCACCCACACAGGCCCATCCCACAGGAGCCAGTGACGATCTTGTCCACGGGCCCCCCCATCGCTGCCTCCTGACTCACCCACTGTGTCCTTGTCCCTGTGTGGCTCTGGCAGTGTGCTGCCCCCCTCCTTTCTCTGGGAACTGTGAGGAACAAGCTGTCCTTTTTTTTTTTTTTTTTTTTTGGTTTTGGTTTTTTGAGGTAGGGTCTTACTCTGGCCCAGGCTGACCTGGAATTCACTATGTAGTCTCAGGGTGGCCTCGAATTCACGGCAATCCTCCTACCTCTGACTCCCTAGTGCTGGGATTAAAGGCGTGAGCCACCACGCCCGGCTTGAAGCTGTCCTTTAATGGCAGACTTTGATCTGTTGGCCTCACCATACCTGAATAATAATCATACCGATATTTGTTTAAAATGTTTTATTTATTTGCAAAGGAGAGAGAGAGAGAGAGCATTCCAGGGCCTCCAGCCTCTGCAAATGAACTCCAGATGCATACACCACTTTGTGCATCTGGCTTTACGTGGGTACTGGGGAATCAAACCTGGGTCATTAGGCTTTGCAGGCAAGTGCCTTAACTGCTGAGCCGTCTCTCCAGCCCGCACCTATATTTTTGAATGCTCAGAGACTTATCCCAGAGACAGAGTGTGTGTGCATGTCAGGGACAGTAGCCTGCTCACTTGCCAGCACTGCCTCCTGTGGCTAGAGGAAGAAGGACAGAGGAGCCCACCATGAGGGGTGTCAGTCCATACCACCCCTCCCTCTGGTACCTGCTGTGAGAGTGTTCCCATGGCAACCTCATGAGTGGCAATAGCCAACCCCGTTCTCTAACAGGTGGGTTCAGCTGAGAATGGAACTGGTATGAATGGGTTGTTTCTCTTAATTAGAAAGACAACATATTGTTACGGTTATAGCGACATCTAAAAGCATTCCAGGAGAAATCCAGACACACTGCCTTCTCTCATCCCTCACACAATGACTGCTGTCTGTCTGCAGCATCATCTTAGTGCTTACGTGTTCAGTGGACATTTTGCTTTCCTCTGCTCTACCCACACGCATCCACTCGCACGGGCAGTGTTGGGTGGCAATCTCTCCTGGGTGTCCTGGTAGCTCTGATCCTTGAGTTCTGGCATGGAGGGAGCTCAGTGGGCTCCCCTTCAGCTGCTAAGCACAGCTGCCTGGCTAGAGATGCAGGGCCAGGTCTGACATGCCACGAGTGAATCTCCATGGCTAAACTGCCAGATCTGAAGGAAGGCGGCCGAGGGCGCTGCCAAGCCAGGCACCGTGGGGTGGCGAGCAGCCAGGTCCGGCCGGAGCCATTCCAGGCAGCTCATGACCAGCTGCTCTGGGGTTATATTTAGTCCTTTCTGCCAGGGACAGCAGGGTGCCGGGGCTCCCCAGGCCAAGGGACCATACGCCGCCTAAGTGGTCCCTGGCATTGGGCAAGTGAGATCGTTTTCCATTTCGAGGACATTATTTTAAAATGTTTCAGTGGGGAAACAGGAGGAAGGGAAAGCTGTTTTGGAATACGAGAGACCCAAAAGAAATATAGCAACCTTGTTTGCATTCCGATTCCAGCATCCCAGCTCTGAAGAGATTGCTAAAGACATCCGGGCACATTCACACATAGACTGAGAATTAAAGGATATTAAAAAATTATTAATTTTGTTGAGTGTGATGATACTGCAATTAGATGTCTTCAACTCCTTATCTACCAGAGACACAAATTGAAATATTTATGATAAAATGATACGGCGACGTTGAGGACTTGCTTTAACATACTCAAATTATGCGCGCACGTGTGTTGGGGGTGGAATAACATTGGCTGCGAGCTGCTATCTCTGGAAGCTAGGGCTGGCACACGCTTTCATTATTCTATTCTCTCTACTTTTGTGTGGAGTTGACACTTTCCATAATAAAATGCTAAAAAGTGCTCCAACCCTTATATTCTTGCCCGCGGCTTTTTTGCAGTCTTTCTTTTTTGCACCGCTTGCTGAGGGCGAATCCCCAGGGGCAGGATTACCTGGTCCAGAGGCTTCCCGTGTCTTTCCTGGCTCTGGGCGCGCACCGGCAAGTGGCTTGTCCACAGGACGGGGTGACAATTTACGCTGCTGTGAGCGTGGGGCACCTGGAGCCTTGGCTGGGCAGCCGTCCCGGCAGGCGCTCGCTCTTCTCGACTCTCACTGAGTCCGTAGGTGAAGCGACTGTTGTGTTGTGTTCCAGCACTTAGCTTCCAGCTTTTTGATTGGGATGAGGCAGGGGCCGCTTGCTCCCAGCTGGCCACCTGTGCTTTCACCCGAGCCTACTCACCTGTGAGGTCTTTTGCTTGGAAAACGTAACCTCCACATGATAGTGACTTTGAACTCTCTTGACACAAATGTTTCTTGGTATTTTTTTTTTTTTTTTACTTTCTTTCTTTCTTTCATTCCTTTTATAATGGCAAGCTGGGGCTAGGAAGATGGATTAGCAAAGCTTGCTTGCCTGCCTTCAATTCTGCAGGACCTATGTAAAGCCAGATGCATTTGGAGTTCATTTATAATGGCAACACACACACACACACACAGATGTGCAAAATAAATATTTTTAATGGCATGCATAGTCAATACATTCTATTTTTACTTTCTTATGTCATCTTCCTATTTTTTTTTTTCAGCTCTGAGGCAGACATTCATATTTCTAAATATCGGCCAAGGTACCAACTATGTTTCACTAGATTTTCTAAGATTACTTACAGCTGAATTTTTAATTCCTTTTGAATTTGAGTCTGTAGCTTAAGATACAGATTCATGTTTTATTTTTTTTCTTTTTGAAATTCATCTCCAGATATCTCAGCATCATGTTGGGAGCCATTTTCCTGCTCCTCAGTCTTGATTGTTTGTGAGTGATTCACCACCCATGCATCTGGCAGCTCTCAGCTCTTACTTCCACTAGGTCTCCATTTTTGAGTCAGCGCATAGCTTTAGTCACCACTATTGTGAAGTGTGCCTTGGTACCGGACCCTCATGGGCTCCACACACCAGCCCATCTTCACTCCTCTTGGGCTCCGGCAGCACCGCCAGCCTCCCCACTCTCCCTACCCTGCGATGCTCTTGACCCGGAGAGACAGAGGAGAGACAAGAGCTTGAATTCCACTTTTGCCACCAGCTGTGTTTGGACAAGTCCTTGGGACTCTCTGCGGTTCAAAGCAACGGTATGACTTATCAGCTGGCTAACATGTCTACACTTAACACATATTCGGCACATGCTTACACGTTGAGATTTACAAACCTCCCCTGGGGTGGGTAACAGAGGCTGTGAGTTGGTAGGCATGGGAGAGGGGTCAGGGCACCTCCTTTAAGTGGGGGGTATGTGTCATCCTCTGGCAGGAGCTCACAAGGGGGTTCTGTCAGCCTGCAGGGCTGGGGGTGGGGACCAGTTCAGGTGAAGGGCACTAAGGCACCTCATCTCCATGCGAGCCATAGCTGTTCACAACCCTGTTTCCATGGTGACTGCCTGGGGATGAGATCACCTTCCTCACAGCACTGGGCATTCTGCCAGGGAGCAGGCCAGAGGAGCCAGCCATGGGGAGGCACTGATGTCCCTCCTGGGCAGCAGAGGTGAGTTCATGGGCACAGTGACCAGAACCAGCCAGAGCCACAGAACAAGTCACTTCTGGCCCTCCAGAAGTGAGGTGTGAAGGAAATGACTGACGGGGTGGGGGCAACGTAACAGACTCACTCAGTGTACTTCTGACACCTGGAAGAGGGAGGTGGAACCTTAGTCCGCAGCACTCCTCAAGCCCCAGGGCACACACACCTCTGGGCAGGAGCCACAGTAGGGCAGGAGTGACCTAGCTCAGCCCCGCATCCACCCATCCAGATCCTTTCTCTTGGAGCCTGACCTCTCTCACCTCCAGGCTCTCTAGAGTCCCAGCTCTGCCTGTTGTCTTTGTAACACTTACCCCAGCCTCTCATTGTTTTAATAGTCTTAATCTCTTCCCACAGATTTGTCACATCCTAGTGGGTGACCTTGTGACCTTCCACACCACCACAGCCCCGGCCCCTCAAACACACCCGACATACGGTAGGTGTTTGCCAGGGCACTGGTTCAGCCGCGCCTTCCAGTCCCACCTCCACTGTGAAGGGTATCGCTGCCTCCGTTCTCTTTCAGCGGGAAATTGAGGCAGAAAGAGTCTTTAATCCAAAGTGACCCAGCAAGGGAGAAGCCGTGGCTGCCAAGTAGACCCAAGGTTGGTCTCTTAGCCTCCTGACACGGTGGCCTTATGCTGACAGCTTGTCCGGGCCACAGACATGCAACTGGCCCCGTGCCAGGGTGACTCTTCCTCCGTGGCAGCCTCCCGCTAACATCTGGGCAGGGGCTTCCTGCAGGGGCTGATGTGTGAGGGATTTATGGGTCGTGGTTCAAAATGAAAAGCAATTCAATTCAATCCCAGGGCAGCAAGAGTTTCCCAGAGCCTCACTAAGTGGGCCTGGAGCAGCGATCAGCACTGCAAACCTATTAGCCCACAGCCGGCATCTGAGTCACAGGGGAGGAGCCTGGAAGCTGCTGCACCCAGCAGGCTGCACTGTCAATTACACTCCTCTCTGCTTAATTAAGTCATAAAACACCACCCGTGTCTGGAGAAGGGCCAGAAGGCCATGGTAGCTCTGCCGCCGATTCCTGCTGCCAGCGCCACACACCCGTCAGGCTGGGAGGCCACTGAAGGGCCACACTGACAACTGTCCTACCCACGACTCAGTTCCCCGTGGAGGTTCTGGGATCTTGCTGATCACTACCGCCACCCTTTTGCTGCCCCAAGAGGCCAAGCAGGATGGTGCAGTGGCTAGGTCGTGCCCCCAGCAGCGCTTGGGTTCAGACTACTCAGCTGTGTAACCTCGGCCCTGTTCTTCGCTTCATTTCTCCACATACACCTAGAAGGATGGGTAGTATCTACATACATCATGGGTACTGGGTGCGTACACATTAAGCCCGACAGAGGCTGTGACAAGCTGTAACGCGTCCCTGTCTCACTGCCCATCTTTGGAAGTCTGTCTACCTGCCCCTAGGCCCTCATGTGCCCACACACCTGTACTTGGATGGACATCATGCTGGGTGCAGGGCAGATGTGCCAGCACCCTCCACATGGGGAGGTCTGAGGGAGGAAGCACCCTACCCTATGTCCACAAGTGAGCGAGCAGCTCAGGGCTTGCCTCAGCAGGGGCCAGCAGGCTTCCCTGATGGGCAGATGGACAAATGAATCAATCATCTGAGTTCTTCCCTTTTGAACTTTTCTTGGGCCCCAGAGATGAAGATGAAGTGGGTGTTGGGCTCGAAAATCACCAAGCCGGTGCCAAGCATTTCCAGCTGGAATCCCAGCTCCCCGACAGGCCTGCCCCCAGGCCCCGGCCCACCCCCTGGTTCTCATCCTCAACATTCTCACTTGAAGAGTGGGTGCCACACAGGTACCCTAAGCTGCTGGTTCAATATCACTCCTTCTCTTCCTGGGGAATGAAACATCACTGGGGAGGAGCAGCCACTCCCTAAGCACAGGTCCTCCTGGTGCCTTATCAGGCTCCCTTGTGACTCAGGGTGGCCAGGCCCCTAGCCAGAGATGAAACATCAATGGTGCTGTGAGCGTCAGGCACAGGCCTAGTTCGCCCTTGGACGTGCTGTCTGCGTGGGTCATCCAATGCTGCTCAGAGCTGAGAAAGCGGAGGGCACCTGCCTCCGGACACTTCACCGAAGGACAGGAACACACCTTGCTGATCTTGTCCCCTTTGACCTGGGGCCTTCTGTTTCTATTTTGTAGAGCTGAGAGCATGTCACACAGGCTTGTTGAGGTCACTACACGCAAGGGCTCTCAAAGCCCCCACCTGTGTCCTATATGGAGCAGATGCACAGCCGAATGAATCTATTCACTCCGGCCTGGCCCACCACCAGCCCGATGACCTGCACAGGTGCAAGGGAAGCGAGGTGGCTCCGGGGCCATCAGAACACGCCCGGCTACAGTCTGCCCTGCAGAGCCAGCAGGGCTCTCTAGTGGGATGTGGAAAGAGCCTGCAGCGGGGGAGTGAAGGGGAAAGGGAGAGGGGCATTGGAGGAGAGTCCCGACCTTGAGTTGACCTAGTAGGAGGGCAGTCCAGGATAGAGGCTCTGTCCATGGGGACACTTGAGGCAGGGATGGTCATGCCTAGCACATGGGCCCGCAAGGTGCATGGAGGAGCTATGGAGGGGCCTGGGGGCATGGCATCCATACAGCAGTTAAGGTGGGAGCAACCTGGAGGGCTACAGCCTAGCTTCATCCCAAGTCTCTTCTCTCTGGGTCTCAGTATGGCTCATATCACCCAGGCCATCCCAAATGGGATGTCATCACAAGCTATCTGCTGGTCACATCCATGTAGGGCAGCAACAAGTCCCTGATCAATTCTGATCCCTGTTGAAAAACTAAACAAAGTATCAGAGAGGTCCCACCCCAAAGTGAGGAGCCAGAGCCACTTGCCACAGGGAGACGGCAACAGTGAAGGCCAATACGGTGAATGCCAGAACGTGCCGATCCAGCCAGCCACACTAACTGTCCAAGGGTGGGCCCTGATGCCAGAGCTCCCTATTAGAAAGGACATTCGCACACATTGGAGGCATCTCAGCCAGGCCAGAGCAAGTTGAGACTCACTGGGTGGTATAATTAGTGGGAGGGGAAAGAGTTGTTGCTGATCCACACGAGGCTCCTGGGGAGCCTCAGAGGTCACAGGTCACTGCAAGGCTCAGGACAGAAAGCAACAGCTGGTGTCATGGCATAGATGGGACCAGACTGGATCCATAGAGGGCACACTGAGAAATGAGGTCCTTCCGAAGGGGACAAGCAGGAGACAGAATGAAAGATGAGCTCGTGGCACCTACCCTCCTCTGACATCTTGTAGTTCATGCTCTGCTACACTAGAGGCAGGGAGGGGTGTCACTGAGAGGCCCCCACTCTTTTGGTCCTCTTGTCCCGCAGTAGGCACTATCTCCAGAAGGGAAGGAGAGGCTGGTGTGGGTCACAGAAAAGGAAAACCAGCCCAACCCCAGATCTTCATGGTATCCATGGCAACTGCTACCTCCAGCACCAGTGTCTTTTCTAATCTTTTGGACCTCCAGCAGGGCTAGAGGGACGAGAGACTGGATTGTAGGCGCTGGAGAGTCACAGGTGTGAGGATATCACCCAAGGAAAATTCTAGAATGGACAAGTACATGCACAGTATGAGGTCCAAAGAGCTAGTCAGCGGGTACCAGGAGTGAGCGCGGCTTGCAAAGGACCTTTCATTGGGTGACCTCATCATTTGCATGACACGTTGTGGAGAGTGAGGCAAAGCTACTCACTGGACTTCCTGTCACTCTCCGTTGAGGCGCTTTCACACAGCTCGAGGCATTTTCTTCAATGGGAAGGGAAGAGAAAATTCAGGGCAATGTCTGATTTCATTCAAGATTCTCATGGGCCATCAAGAGCCACTTGGGGCTCTCAGTTGTGACAGTTTTAACGAAGATTTACTTTGTGGGTCAATTTTGGTGAGTGCAATGACATAAGAAACTGAAATGGGAGCCACAAGCATGGTAAACAGACACATCTATCATGAATTAATCTGGGTATGCTTACATCCCCTTCAATAAATAGAAAATTAATTACCGTTAAGAGGCTGCTGTAGGTAGCTAAGTGGAAGATGAATAGACACAAGCAAATAACTTCTCTAGAAATATGAGCAACTGGTTAAAGAAACTGTGACAAGCACAGAATCATGCCCTGGCGGCCCCTCTGCACAGGGACTTGTTGCTGCCCTACATGGATGTGGCCAGCAGATAGCTTGTGATGACATCCCATTTGGGATGGCCACCTTACCAGACATGCCCATCTAATGGCTGCACACACCCAGCCACTGACAGTTCACTGGGCAAGTCCAGCAGGCCCCAGAGCTCCTCACGCTCCAGATGAGGTCAGGCTTGCACGACCTCTCATGTCCTTGACCTCTCTATGTCCAGTCCTGCTTCCTTCCTTTCTGCCAACAGTTGGCTTCCTAGAGAATTTAATTTATAATAAAAATGCCATAGAAAAAAAAATCTCACAATAACTACAGAAAGGATAAAATAGTTAAGGACAAAGTCTTAAATTATTATTATTTTTTTTTTCCAGTTTTCCGAGGGAGGGTCTCACACTAGCTCAGGCTGACCTGGAATTCACTATGGAGTCTCAGGGTGGCCTCGAACTCTCGGTGATCCTCCTACCTCTACCTCCCAAGTGCTGGGATTAAAGGCGTGCGCCATCAAGCCCGGCACTAAATTATTTTAATATAGAACAGTAAAGGCAGAGGTGTGTCCTGGTCCAGGACAATATACACTGCATGATGGAGTCACTTTGACTTTAGATGTCAACTTGGCTGGGCTTAGGGTGACCAGATGGCTGCTTAGGCATCGTGTGTGATGTGGCTGTGAGGTATTTCTGAAAGAAAATAAAATCAGTGAGCTGTGTAAGAAATGCCTGCCCCCATGTGGGAAAGCATCACACACAGAGTCCAGATAGGGCAAGGAGGCAGGGAGAGGTGACCCCTCTTGCTTGGAATATCCATCTTCTCTTGCCCTTGGGTGTTTTCCAACTCTCATACAAAAGGTGGGGGGTACGGTGGTTTGATTCAGGTGTCCCCCATAAACTTAGGCATTCTGAATGCTAGGTTCCCAGCTGATGGAGATTTGGGAATTAACGCCTCTTGGAGGGAGTGTATTGTTAGGGGTGAGCTTATGGGTGTTACAGCCAGTGTCCCCTTGCCAGTGTTTGGCACACTGTCCTGGTTCTGTTGTCCACTTTATGTGGGCCAGGAGGTGATGTCCACCTTCTGCTCATGCCACCGTTTTCCCCTGCCATCGTGTAGCTTACCCTTGAGCCTGTAAGCCAAAATAAACCTCTTTTTCCTACAAGCTGCTCTTGGGTGACTTCTACCAGCAATGCGAACCTGACTGCAACAGGGGGCTTCTGAGCCTCTGTAATTGTGTGCAGCATTCTCCCAAACAGATAGTCTCTAATCGGTCTACTTGCCTACCAACCTTCCTACCTACTAATCTACCTATTTATCCATCCTTCTGCCCGTCCTTCCATCCATCTATATAGCTGGTTATCCCTTATCTTGATCTCTAGCTATTTCTCTATCATCTTCTAATTTCCTGGAGCACCTGTGGCCTGTGCTATAACCCCTTCCTGTGTGAAATTCTAAGCTTCAACCTACCCATCCCAGGCTAAATCCATACCAATACTAAAAGTATTCATTAATTTAAAAGAAAACACATCATTCACCTGAATAAAAAGAGACTGAGAAATTCCCCAGTGCCCAAACACATGGGCCATGGTGATATGACACAGTAGAGAAAACTATTAGCCAGACAAAGTGGGGTTAGCAAGTCAGTGACACAGCTAGGATCAGCAGGTGTGTGGGAGGCTAAGTATGTCTTCCACAGAGAGAAGAATGCCTCAGAGAGAGAAAGAAAGAGAGAGAGAGAGAGAACATAGGAATCTGCTGGAGTATCATTAAAGCCTCTCTCTCTCTCTCCTCTCTCACATACTCCCTGGCATCCCATTCATAACAAACATGAACTCATGAGGAGCCAAATCCAGTCTGTGGTGATGAAATACATAACATTTCACACAAGAGATGAAGAGCTGGGCACACTGCAGAGCCATGCAGAACAGAAGACTGAATTGATGGAATGTGACAAAGAGCAATGAGGAGACAGTGTGGTTTCAATATCTACTCCTGGGGCTTCCACAAAGGAAAAGGGACAGACTAGATAGGAAGCAATATTTTCAAAAAAAAAAATAAGACTGGGAACCTCTAGAATTGACAAAATAATCTTTGTATTGAATCAACTCATGAACTGTATTGAAAAGAAAATCGGCATAAGACAAAAAAATTGGATATGTTGTGCTAAAATTCATCACACCAAGAATCCCCACAAATGGTTGCAAACAAAATCCTGGGTTTCTTAACCAGCGGAGACTGCATCGGTAGCAGTGAAGGCTGAAAGATATCCCAACGGTATCTTCCATGTGCCGCCCAGAGCAACCTTGACCTAGAGTTCTATAGCAACCCACTTGTCAAAGACTGATAAGGAGATGAGGAAGGCTTGGGGCATAAAAAGAATCCAGGCAGGTTTATTGCCCTCATAGACCCTCAGCTACGGCTAACAGTCCACAGAGAAGCTGTGGAAGGTAAGAGGCAGAGGTAGGCATGGCCGCATGCTCTGTGTGAAGTACGGAAGTAGTGATTACAGTCCGAGGATCTGCAAGAGGAGCCGAGAGCAGAGAAAGGACGCTGAGAACCGTCTCCACTGTGGAAGAGTGATGGCGTTGATCCAGCCAATGAAAGACACTAAATGTGGATGGATTAAATAAGTCTGTGAGAGGATGAAGTTCCACAGACAGGTAAATATTAACAAAGGAAGGAAGACATAGTATTCGTCCCACAGTATAAACTAGGATTCAGAGCAAAACCCCTGTGGTACTGTCAAAAACAGACTGAGGGTGTGGCTCAATGGTGGAACACTTGCCTACCACGTGTGAGGTCCAGGGTTCCACCCCCTCCCCTTTCTCTCTCTCACACACACACACACACACCACGCATGCACACACACACACACACCCAAAACCAATCACAGAGGCATTGGGAAGGCTGTAGGAACCAACAAGTCACGCTGAGGTCCCCAGAGCCAGCCTGAGACTGCATCAGGGAAGGGTAGAAGTGAGTTTTTAGGGGCCCACAGCAACTGCAACTGTAAGAGAAGAAAGTTGGTTACACAAAGGGCTGGGCCACCTCAGCTCTGCAGGGAGAGAGCAGATAGGAGTGAACCAAGAATGAGCTCCTCTGCCAAGTCCCCTTCTCCCCCCAACCCCACTGCCTACCCACCATCCCTGCCCTGCCCTCTGGTCTTCTGGAAGCCAAAGAAGGATGTGAACTCTTTTTTAAAAAATATTTTATTTATTTATTTATTATCTAACAGAGAGAGAGAGAGAGAGAGAGAGAGAGAGAGAGAGAATATGAGCACACCAGAGCCTCTAGCCACTGCAAACAAACCTCAGACCTATGCACCACTTTGTACATCTGACTTCATGTGGGGACTGGGGAATCGAACTCAAGTCCTTAGGCTTTGCAAACAAGGATCTTAACTGCTGAGCCATCTCTCTAGCCCAGGATATGACTCTTCAGGTCAACTTCTGGGGCACCAGGGAGGTGAGAAAAGGGTGGGCCTAGGGAGGTAAGTAGAGAAGGTGGCTGAAGTGTTGCCCCTCATGCAAAGAAGACGGACAATCACAAGAAAATATGCAATGACAAATTTAACTTGAAAATACATAAAGCAAAAAAGAAAGAAAGAAAGAAAATGAAATGAAAACACTATGAGGAAAAGTGGGGCACCGTAAGTATATTTTTTTAAAATAAAGAATAACTTACCCATTCTCAATTCTTTCTTTTTTTGGTATGCGTATGCATGTTTGTGTGCGCACGGGCACATATGCTTGCAGGTACACGGAGAAGTGTGTATGTGCATGTTGTGTGGAGGCCAGAGGTCAAGGCTGGGGTCTCCTCCTCAGTTGATCTGAATCTAAACCTCACAGACTAGCTAGTCTGCAAGCCCTGGGGATCCTCCTGTCTCTGCCTTTCCAGTGCTGGGATTACAGGTGGGTGCCACACCCAGCACTTCACATGGGTTCTGGGGATTTGAACTCACATCTTCATGCTGGCATGGTAGGCACTTTATCCTTCTCCCCAGCACAGCACACACTTTTGAATTTGGTGAAGTCCATTTCTCTACTCGTCCTTCGATCACTGGTCTTCAGTTGTTATATCTTTTTTTGTTTGTTTGTTTTTTGTTTTTTTGAGGTAGGGTCTCACTCTAGCCCAGGCTGACCTGGAATTCACTATGGAGTCTCAGGGTGGCCTCGAACTCACGGCGATCCTCCTACCTCTGCCTCCCGAGTGCTGGGATTAAAGGCGTGCGCCACCACGCCCGGCTCAGTTGTTATATCTAACAACCATCACCTAACCCGTGGTCATGAAGAGTTGTGTCTGTGTGTGCTCACAGTAGTGTGTCAGGTTTTAGTATTGCATTTGGGTCTTTGGGACCATTTTGGGGTTAATTTTTCTAGGGTGGGCACAATGAGAGGGTTGAGCTTTGTGCCTTTGGGTGTGGGTACCCGTGCAGTTGCCCTGGCATCACGTGCTAAACAGGTCAAACTCCCCCACCCGGTGGTCCGGGAACCCTTGTCACAATCAATGGCTGTCGCTGTGTGGGTTTAATCTGCATTTGCCATTCTAACCCATATCACCACTTCCCCAAGCCACTCCACAGTCAAGGTTACTATGGCTCTGCCTTGTGATTTGAAATCCTGATGTGAATCCTCTGAGTTTGTTCTTTGTATTTAATATTGTTTTGTGAATTCTGGCCTCCTGCATGTCCATATGAATTTTAGAATCATCTTATTAATTTATGCAAAAAGCCATCTGGGGATTTTGAAAGGGATTACAGAGAATCTGAGGATCAATTTGAGGAGTATTTGTTTATCTTACAATATTAAGTCTTCTATCTGTGAACATGGGAGATTGCCCTAATTGTTTTGATCTTATTTAATTTCATTTGGTGATACTTTATACTTTTCAGTTTCAAATCTTAAGCTGCTTTTTTTGTTAAATTTGTTCTTAAATATCTTATGTTTTGATACCATTATAAATGGAATTTGAGGCTGGAGAGATGGCTTAGCAGTTAAGGTGCTTCCCTGTGAAGTCTAAGGACCCATGTTCAATTCTTCAGGTCCCATGTAAGCCAGATGCACAATGGACCACATGCATCTGGAGTTCGTTTGTAGTGGATAGAGGCCCTGGCATACCCATTCTTTCTCTCTCTCTCTCTCTGTCTCAAATAAAAATAAATATTTTTTAATGGAGTTTGTTGGGCATGGTGGTGCATGCCTTTAATCCTAGCACTCAGGAAGTACAGATAGGATTGCTATGAGTACAAGGCCAGCTTGGGCTAGAGTGAAACCATACCTCAGAAAAAAAATTTTAAGTTTCATTTTGATGTCTTAGTACTAGTGTTTAGCAGGGGTTGTGATGGGAGGGTGGTCTCACAAGATAGCCCAGGCTAGCCTCAAACTCATTATGTAACCCAGGATGGCCTTGACCTTGAGATGCTTCTGCCTCCATTTCTGGAATGCTGGGATTTCGGGAGCGTGACATCACACCTAACAAGAAATAGAATAGGTTTTCAAACATAGTGACTTAGATCCTTCAACCTCACTGAGCTTGTTTATTTGCTATATTAAGTTCATTTTAGTTTTGGTTTTAGGTTAACTCCTCAGGATTTTCTTTTCTTTTTTTTTTTTTTTTTTTCCTGACTTTGATTTTTCAAGGAAGGGTCTCACTCTAGCTCAGGCTGACCTGGAATTCACTATCTAGTCTCAGGGTGGCCTCGAACTCACAGCGATCCTCCTACCTCTGCCTCCCAAGTGCTGGGATTAAAGGCGTGCACCACCACATCCGGCTTCCTCCGGATTTTCTATGCACAAAACCATGCCATCTGCAAATGAGACACTTTATTTATTTTTACAGTCTGGATGCCTTTTTATTTTTAATTCTTGCCTAGCACCTCCAGTCCGATGTCTGACAGAAATGGTTAGAATAGACATTCTTGTCTTGTTCTAGGTGTTCAGGGGGAAGTTTTTGTCTTTCCCCACCAGTACGGTTTTTCTAAGGCCTTTCCCTCCCCCATTCCCATCTCTGTCCTGGGTTAAATGTTTTTGCCAAGAAAGGTGTTGGATTTTTGTCAAATGTGTTTCCACAGCTACCTGAAACTCTTCCTGTAGTTCCAGGCTGGCTTTAAACTCACAGAGACTCTTCTACCTCCTTCTTCTAAGTGCTGGGATTAAAGGCGTGAGCTCCCACCACGCCCGGCTCAGTTGTTATATCTAACAACCATCACCTAACCCGTGGTGGCATGAGAGTTGTGTCTGTGTGTGCTCACAGTAGTGTGTCAGGTTTTAGTATTGCATTTGGGTCTTTGGGACCATTTTGGGTTAATTTTTCTAGGGTGGGCACAATGAGAGGGTTGAGCTTTGTGCCTTTGGGTGTGGGTACCCGTGCAGTTGCCCTGGCATCACGTGATTAAACAGGTCAAACTCCCCCACACGGTGGTCCGGGAACCCTTGTCACAATCAATGGCTGTCGCTGTGTGGGTTTAATCTGCATTTGCCATTCTAACCCATATCACCACTTCCCCAAGCCACTCCACAGTCAAGGTTACTATGGCTCTGCCTTGTGATTTGAAATCCTGATGTGAATCCTCTGAGTTTGTTCTTTGTATTTAATATTGTTTTGTGAATTCTGGCCTCCTGCCTGTCCATATGAATTTTAGAATCATCTTATTAATTTATGCAAAAAGCCATCTGGGGATTTTGAAAAGGGATTACAGAGAATCTGAGGATCAATTTGAGGAGTATTTGTTTATCTTACAATATTAAGTCTTCTATCTGTGAACATGGGAGATTGCCCTAATTGTTTTGATCTTCTTTAATTTCATTTGGTGATACTTTATACTTTTCAGTTTCAAATCTTAAGCTGCTTTTTTTTGTTAAATTTGTTCTTAAATATCTTATGTTTTGATACCATTATAAATGGAATTTGAGGGGGCTGGAGAGATGGCTTAGCAGTTAAGGTGCTTCCCTGTGAAGTCTAAGGACCATGTTCAATTCTTCAGGTCCCATGTAAGCCAGATGCACAATGGACCACATGCATCTGGAGTTCGTTTGTAGTGGATAGAGGCCTGGATTACCATTCTTTCTCTCTCTTCCTCGCTCAACCTGTGACCTCTTTCCATATGTATAACAACACTCCCGCCTCTGTCTTCATTGCTGGGTATCCTGTTTCCCATTTTACCCTTAATGACTGAAGTTGATGAGAGCATTCTTGTGCATCTTTTGGAATGGAGAACATTGTAAAACAGTACAGGCCAATTTAAACTCCCATGATTATCTTTTGGGAGCTCCTACTTCTCCCACAGTGAATAATACTGACCTTGAGCCACACGGTGGTGTGTAGTAGTGTCTCATCTGGTTTCAATTGCATTTCACTGATGACTATTAATGCTGAGCCCATTGTGACCAACACACACTCTAGGCAGTTGGATATTGTTTGTGAAGTGGAATGTACTCCTATCCAGGCTCTATTTCTGTCCCTACTGACTGGTAGGAGCTCTTTATGCAGTCTAGGTATGTATCCTTGGTGATACATACATTGCAACGTCTTCCTCCACCCCAAGCTTGTCTTCACATTCTCTCTAATGTTTATTCTGATAAATAGCTAACTTTAACATAGCCAATTGTATCAAACTTTGGATTTATGGTTAGCGTTTTTTTGTTGTTGTTGTTTTGTTTTTAGCTTTTCAAGGTAGGGTCTCGCTCTAGCCCAGGTTGACCTGGTATTCACTATGTGATCTCAGGCTGGCCTCAAACTCACAGAGATCCTCCTATTTCAGCCTCCTTAGTACTGGGATTAAAGGCGTGCATCACCACACCCATGTTTGTTTGTTTGTTTGTTTTTTCAAGATAGGGTCTAACTGTAGTCCAGCCTGATCTGGGACTCACTCTGTAGTCCCAGGCTGGCCTAGAATTCAAGGTGATCCTCCTACCCTAGTTTCCTGAGTGCTGGGATTAAAAAAAAGCCAGGGCTTTGTTTCTTTTTTTAAAGATATTTTAAAAATATTTATTTATTTGTTTATTTATTTATTTGAGAAAGAGAAAGAGGAAGAGAGAGAGAGAATGGGCATGCCAGGGCCTCCAGCCACTGCAAACAAACTCCACATGCATGCACCACCTTGTGTATCTGGCTTATGTGTGTCCTGGAGAGTCGAACCGGGATCCTTTGGCTTTGCAGGCAAACGCTTTAACTGCTAAGCCATCTCTCCAGCCCGGCTTTGTTTCTTAATTGGGCAAATTTTGCATATCCCAAAGTTATGAAGTTGTACTCTGTTTCTTTTACTTTTCATTTAGAAATACTATTTTGCAAATAAAACAAAAATTAAAAATAATTTAGATTTCATAGAAGTTGCAAAAAATAGTACAGAGATTTCACATATCCACTCCATCTACCTTCCCTTACTTTAAATTTTTTATTTATTTATTTGAGAGAGAGTATGTATGTGCCAGGGCTTCTTGCCACTGCAAACAAACTCTGGACGTATGTGCCACTTTATGCATCTGACTTTTACATGGATACTGGGGAATTGAACCCAGGCTTAAAGGTCTTTCAAGCAAGTGCTTTTAACCACTGAGCCATCTCCCCTTAATGTAAGTATCTTATATAACCATAGCTTAATTATCAAAAAATAATTTTTTTCCTTTAGAAACTTTATTTTATTTTTGAAATTAGGTCTATAGTCTTTGCAAATGAGTGTGTAGTATGGTGCATGGGTTGTTTATTTCTTTTTCTTTTTGTATTTTACTTATTTGAGAGAGGCAGACAGAAAGGCAGAGAGAGAGGGATAGAATGGGTGTGCCAGGGCCTCCAGCCACTGCAAACTAACTCCAGACCCATGTGACACCTTGTGCATCTGGCTATGTGGGGACTAGGGAATCGAACCTGAGCCCTTTGGCTTTGCAGGCAAGTGCCTTAAATGCTAAGCTATCTCTCAAGCCCCACTTATTTCTTTTCAATATGGAAATGCACGACCTCCAGCACCATTCACAGGAACATACTTCACTTGTGCATGGGATCATTGGTCTCTTTGTTGAAAGCCATGGTGGTTCTGTGTATGGACAGACCCCATATCTTATCTCACTAAGCCCGTGTTTGCTCCTAGATAAACACCACTTTCTATTGTAGCTTTACAATGCGACTAAATTCTGGTAGTGTAAGTGCTTCACTTTATTCTTTCGTCTTGGCTATTTCTGGCTTTAATCCTATGATATGTGTCAGAAATAGATTTTCTTTGGTGAAACTGGTGGCTCATTAATCAACATAATGAATGTTTAAGATGCTTAAAACTGAAGAAAGAAATTAAACTTCATATTGAAAGGTCACACCAAGCGTGTAGCAGAATAAACCACCACAGTAGAGAAACAAGTCATAATTAGAACCTAGTGGCATGTCAAAATACGAAAGGATGAAGAAAATCCTACCCGTTCCCAAGCATAAAAAAAAAAAATACTGTTTTAAGGAGAGAGATTCTGATTTAAAAAAAAAATCACAGTTTTGCACAGCAAAAATAGAGGAAGGAGGTAAATTAAACACAGATCAAGTGACTGACAAAAGCAAAGAGAAAGTAACTGTGAAGTTACAATCCTAAACCCAGCCCCATGTCAATCAAAACAGAGAATGAGGCACGTTTCTACGTACAAACCTTTCCGTGTGTTCCCATGCGGACGTCCTCGTAGAGCGAAAAGTAGAAGACAAATTGCAGAGCCATATGCTATAGAGCTTACAGAAAGAAATTTATAAGGGGCTGATAAATCTAGAAATAAATTATGTGGGTCAGAAGTGACAGACATTAAGTGAACACTATTGCTAAATCTAATTAAGCATGGCTTTAAAAACTTAGACGTCAGGATCAAGCCAAGAATCCAAGCATCCACATAGGATGCTAGGAATAGACGAGAAGATAACAGAGAAATGGCATTCAGAATCTTGTTTCCTTGGAGGAAGAACACAGCTATTGATTTGATAACTTAAGATAAGCGAATGTGAGCAGAGTCCAATTGCTTATTGAAAAATAAATACTGACAGTAGCATGTTTGGTAACTGTTCTCAGACAGAATATAATTCAAGAGGAAATTCAAGTGCCCCTGTCAAGGCTCCAGTGTGAAGGAGTCATTTAATGGTGAATGAAAGGGGCCTGGGAAGAGGAAAGAAATGGGAAGTGGGGGAGCTGTCAGGTGTGGTAGAGTCCCCAGGCTCTGTGGGTAGTGGGAGTCACTGCTGTCTCTGGGTGCGGAAGGGATGGGGAGGCCAGTATCCAGGGAGACCCAGGCCCAGAGAGAGGGCTGCTGGCAAGACCATGGCATAAAGAGCTCAACGAGACAACAAGCTTGTTCTTGTTCAAGTCTTTACACACCAGCAGCATGGTCAATTCTACATTTCTAACTCCCTGGGGACAGTGACACAGGCAGGGCCCAAGTTGGGTCCAACTCAAGTAGGACCTTACTTCAGACCCCTGCTGTAACTCACGCTACACCTCGTCTCCTGAGACAGGGCCAGTGCAAGAAGTGACCGCTACTGTCTTTATTTAGGAATTTCTTAGGATCCTGTGACATTTATATTAACCTTGACCTGCAAGCTAATTGATTCAATTGCCTGGATATAATTCCCAGTGGATGGTCCAGGGTAACGTGAGGACTAAGGCGGCTCATGAGCTACTTGCTTACACAGAGCCTCGTTCAGCCTCAGAAAAGGCAGAGGTTATGCATAGCTCCTGTGTTCTGGCATACACAGACTATCTGGGTTCTTTTCCTAAGGGATGGCCTCATCCTGGAAGTGTCAGAGCCTCAAGCTAGCTCTTACTGCTCCTGGACACCCCCAACATCCTTCTCACACTCCAGGCCCCGGATGGTGTGGGCAGTTGGATGGCTGGTTCCACCCTTGCTGTGGTTCCCTTATAGGGCCCTCTTCAGTTTCTTCTCTGTGCAGCTCCCCAGCCCCATCATGCTTGGGGCCCACTGGGGCTCAGTTTTAGCCAAATGCCCAACCCCCTGAACCTCCCACCTCCCACCCTGGGACAGATCCATTTTCGCTTAATCTTGCCCTTGATGCAATTTTAGTCCCCCATTCGTTTCTGGGATAAGCAGATGATTTAATCAACCCATCACTTTAAAAAAATATTTTATTTATTTTTTTATGAGAAAGAGGCAGATAGTGAGAGACAGAATGAGCGCACTAGAGCCTCTAGCTACTGCTAATGAACGCCAGAACATGCACCACTTGGTGCACCCAGCTATACGTGGGTACTGGGGAATTGAACCTTGGTACTTTGGCTTTGCCGACAAGCACCTTGAGCGCTAGAGCCATCCCTCCATACCACTTTCTTGCTTTCTAAGTTAATAGGAGTTGAAGCCTGGCCTACCACGCCTCTGATTGGTTGCCTTACC
Source organism: Dipus sagitta (assembly GCA_036346955.1). NCBI lineage: Eukaryota > Metazoa > Chordata > Mammalia > Rodentia > Dipodidae > Dipus > Dipus sagitta. The sequence continues at coordinate 34,104,815 of CM070777.1, forward strand.
AGAGACCACGCCCCTCTGTCTAGTTGGTTTAAAAGAGCACCCAGGAGGCCGCAGAAACTCCGCAGAGAGGGTGCACTCTGCCTCTTCTCCGTATTATCTCCGCATCCCAGGAGGAAGAGCCGGGCCTGCTACATCAGGAGAACCCAAGCCAGCCTCATCTTCGTGGGCATTTCAGCTGCTGCTGAAAGAACTTGACCAACACCGAGTATATCAAGGTAAGGATGACTCCAGCCTGATGGGAAGGGCAGGTGGGGTCCTGACCGCCTTGGGGAGGCAGGATCCCTCTTGACTGGAAGATGGACTTTGCTGGCTTAAAAATGTGTTTTCATCTACCCGAATGCTCAGCCCATCTTATAGTGCCTGAGAGCACACCATCAACTTTCCTGACCCCTTGATACTGTAATAGGGTTATTATTATTTTGTTATTTTGGAACTGGGGATCAAACCCAGACCTCCTGCAGAGGAGGCACACGCTCTACTGCTGAGCTGTGTCTCCAGCCACAGTTCAGGGGTTTTGTTAATCTTTTATTTCTGGCTTGGCCATCAGGATTCCCCTTGAAATGGGAGAAAACGAGACCATTTTCTTGTGAGTTGCACAGAGCGAGACCATAAAAGACCAAATGCAGTGGAGTTCTTTTTTTTTTTTTCTTTTAATTGTTTTACACTACTGGTGATGAACCCAGAGCTTCATACGTGCTAGGCAAACTACTCTATCCACTGAGCCATATCTTAAGCTTCCTTTAAAAAAAAAAAAAAAACTTTCTATATTTTAGATTAGGGCTACACTAAGTTCCCCAGGCTGTCTTTGAACTTGCTCTGTAGTCTGAGAAGGCCTTGAAATCGTGGTCTTCCTGCACCACCAGGTTCAGCTTCAGAGTTCGTTTAGATGTTCAAGAAATGTGTCAAGTAGCTACCACACAACTGTGTGGCCCACGGAGGGCTCTACCCACGATGCACTTCTCCCTTTTTCCTCTGAGAGGCTTTAGACCTAGTTCTGGCTTTCATTCCTCAGGCCCCTGCTGCTTGTCTCGTCTCCCTGTCCTCTAACTCTGTCTCCCCACCCGACAGGCATCAGAAAGCCCTGTGAAGCCACCGTAAGCATGAGGGGCAGCGTGCAAGAAGACTCCTGGAATCCAGATTTCAAAGGCCTCTTCTCATCAGGAATGAACAGAGACATGTCCCAAGAGCCAGCAGAGCACAGGAGCATCTAACCTTGCAAGGCAGAACTTGGAGGAAAATTCGTTGGCTCCCATTGCTACAGCCCAATATATGAATGCTTCCACACTGACCCGGCCCAGTAGTCTCTCTGGGAGGCTTCCTGTGTTGGTTTCCTTAATGGGGCAGTGTCATCCCGTGTCCTTGTGGTCAAGGGCTGCCTCCAGCTTTGATGGCAGTGTGGAAAGCCAGTACCTAGCTTCCATGGCCACCAGCACATTTTCTTTATCTCAGGGCTCCCCCACTCTCCTACTAAGTCCCTCCCACTCTGACAAGGGAGAACTCCACCCACTGTCACCAGGTGGGAGGCCAGATCTTGGCCAGATCAGCGCCCAAGGGTGAGGTGAGGGGCCTGCGCAGCTGGGCACCCTATCTGAGCAAGTGCGGGATCTCACTCTGTAGCCCAGGTCATTGGTAGTTGCCTCAAGTTTCCCAGGTGCTGGGATTCATGTGCGTTCACCACTACATCTAGCTGCAAATGGACTTTTAAATAAGTGAAAGCATGGTTCGAATGGAGAGAGCTAGGAAAAGTGGGCGGGCAGGACGGGGCTCCTGTGAAGAGTCAATGCCCTAATGTCACTAGATATGGCCACTTATATTGGGTGATCACAAGATCTGCGTTTTGTCCTGGGGATGGGTTGAGGAAAATCGGAGCAAGAGGTTGGCAATGAGAGGGAAAGGTGCAAGATGTTGAAAGACGCATCCACGTCCACATAGCAATGACCAAGACACAGAGCTGGGGTCATGAGAAGAAAGCCGGGGGGCAGCTGAGCTGTACAAAGCTAGGACACCCCGACAGACAGACACCTGAGCGCAGGGAGAGGGTGGGCAGAAGCAGAGCCCCTGTGACCACATGGGGCAAGAAGCACCCTATGGCTGGCTCCACAGTGAGGGAAAGGACATTCTTGCTGGAGAAGCCAACAGGGTGCAGTGTCCCCAGGGAGCCGTGCTTGGCAGGGACACTGTGGAGCAGACATTGCTCCTCCCAGGGGCCATCCAGTAAGAGTCTTTTCTGATTGGCGCGTTTGAAGACTCCTAATGGTCAGGGACCAGACGCTCAGCGACCTCCAGAGAGCTAGTTGTCCCTCCCCAGTGAGAGCGGCTCTTGATGTGTCTGTCCTTCAGGTGTCCCATGGGAGGGGCGCGCATGGAGCCATTGAAGCCTGGAAGTGAGCTCCTTTTACATATAAATACGATGTTTGTATAGTTTTAATGTATCTGGATGGTAGTGAATATGACCTCTAGTTTCTCCTGTATTTTTTTTGGGCGGGGGGTATGGAACTAAAACTGATTTTCTTTCTCAAATCCAAACCTACATGAGAGATAGGGATACCTGATAACATGTTTCTTAGGATGCCACAGCCATGTATTTACACAGAAAAATGCATTTTTGCTTTAGTTTTGTTTTTGTCTCAGTGGCTGGCTTCCCTCACTATGTAGTATGACCTTGAACTTCAGATGCCCCTACTGCCTCCCCAGTGCCCATTACAGGCACGCCCCACCTCAGCCCTGGTTATGAGGTGCTGGGGTTACAACCCAGGGCTTCCTACACGCTAGACAAGCGCTCTGCTGACAGAGTTCTATCCCCAGCCCAGGAAATGCATTTCAGCTCTCCTCTGTATGACAAGGTACGTTGGTCTCTCTTAGTATGCCGGTCACAGTCTGTGGCTCTTTTTCGAATTTGCAATCAGTGAGGGTTCACAGGAAGTTGTCAAGACAGCCGAGAGAGGGGCCTCATTTCCCCCATCTTGCCTCGCTGGAGGCACTGCAACTGGTACAGCAGGTGTGTGGCCTGGTATCACATGTGTGGTTGTGTCGCCACCGTGATCGGGGGCGGAACCGGGTTCACCACACAGGCTTTCTGGAGTACCCCCATTCAAACCATGTCCCAGCCCCCCCCCCAGTCTCTCTTCTGCCAGCTGCTGATCTGTCCTCAATCTCTACAATTCTGTCATTTGAGGACGACAAAGGCGCCTCAGAGCACGGAGCTCGGTTCAGGCTGTCTACAGTTAGTGACAGTGGGACTTGAGTTTGCTTTCTTCTTCTTTTTAAAAATTTAAACATTTTATTTATTTATTTATCTAGAGGAGAGAGGGAGGGAGGGAGAATGGGTGTACGTACCAGGGCCTCTAGCCACTGTAAACAAATTCCAGACACATGTAACCACCTTGTGCATGTGGCTTTCTGTGGGTACTGGGAAGTCAAACCTGGGTTCTTAAGCTTTGCGGGCAAGCGCCTTAACCACTGTCTTCTCTCCAGCCCTGCTTTCTTCTTCCTCTTCCTCTTCCTCTTCCTCTTCCATCCCTGGGGATGGAGCCCAGGGATGTCCCAGGCTCATACTCAGCCACTGAGCGCCACCCAGTTCTGCAGTTTGACTTTTTTTTTTTAAATCTTCTGTTTCTTGTTTTTCTTTTTTTCCATTTTCATTCGCCTGCCTCCCCATGTTACAAATGTTTTCTAGAATTCCATTTGATTTGTCTGCAGCATTTTCAATATAATTCTTTGCTTCAATTTTTAAATCATCACTCTGAACCTCCTGGTCTACGTAGATATCAGCCGACTGGCCAACATTTGACCAGCTCAAGGGCATTTGGAAACCTAACCCTGCACAGTGTGAAATACAATTTTCTTAAATATTTTCTCTACCTACACTGAGGACTTCATCCAGAAATGGTATACTTTTCAACTGTCAATCACCATGTAGGAAACTCAAGAGAAGTGTTTTTATGGCCAGCTTGGTTTATTTATTTATTTATTTATTATTTATTGGTAAGACAGGGCCTCCCTCTGCAGCTCAGGCTGGCCTCAAACTCACAGCAGTCTCCTGCCTCAGCCTCCCAAGTACTGGGATTACAGGTGTACGCCTGGTTTAAGCTCTCATAATTTTGCTTCTTCCTTCCCCGTGCTCATCTTCCTTTAGCCATTCTCTGAGGGTTGATCTGCTGCCAGCATCCCCTGCATTTCCTTTGTCTGAGAACGCCTTGATTTTCCTGTTGTTTCAGTACTTGACAAGCATGGTGGCATCACCTCCAGCTTCCGATGAGACATCTGAGCCTGGTGGTGCCTTTCCCATCCTGTTGCCTTCAAGTTGTCTTTTTTCTTTATCCTTACTTTTGAGAGAATCTTTTAGTAAGTTTGAGAAATTTCCAGTCATTATTTCCTTGACTTGTTTTATCCTTTCTCTTCTCTTGTCTCCCAAATATCAGATCCCAAAGGTTCTGTTTGTTTTTTTTTTTTTTCTCCTCTAGTTGTACAGCTTGGGTGATTTCTAGTGTTCTATTTTTAAGTTCGTTAAATCTTTGTTTTCATCACTTTGCTGTTGAGTCTAAACATTGAATTTCAAATTTCTGACGCTATTTTTCTTTGTGAAAATTTTTTTTATTTAAGCCAGGCATGGTGGCGCATGCCTTTGAACCCAGCACTTGGGAGGCAGAGGTAGGAGGATTGCTGCGAGTTCGAGGTCACACTGAGATTACATAGTGAATTCCAGATCAGCCTGGGCTAGAGTGAGACCCTACCTCGAAAAAACCAAAGAAATAAAAATTAAAAAATTAAAAAATTTAATTTGAGCCAGGCATGGTGGCACATGCCTTTAATCTCAGCATTTAGGAGGCAGAGGTAGGAGGATTGCCATGAGTTCAAGGTCACCCTGAGATTACATAGTGAATTCCAGGTCAGCCTGGGCTAGAGTGAGACCCTACCACAAAAAAAAAAAAAGTATTTAGTTACTTGCAAACAGTAAGAGAGATGGAATGAGAATGGGCACACTAGAGCCTATTGCCACTGCAGACAAACTCCAAACACATGCACCACTTTATGCATCTGTCTTTACATGGGTACTGGAGAACTGAACCCAGGTCATCAGGCTTTGCAAACAAGTGCCTTTCACCACTGAGCTATCTCTCCAGCCCTGACACTGTAGTTTGCAATTATAAAATTTCTATGTGATTCTTTTTTGTATTTTAATTTCTTTGCTAAGATTTTTCTGTTTTGTTTGTTTCATATGTGTTCTTAATTGTTTATTGAAGTATCATTTATGGAATTTATTTACTTATTATTATTTGGTGCTAGAGATGAAACCCAGGTTCTCACACATGCTAGACAATCTTTCCATCCCATCCCAGAGGACTCTCAGCCACCCCACCCCAAGCCTTAAGGGGGCTGATTTAAAGATGACATCATTGTCACCTTAGCATTGGACTCTGTTGGCTGTTTTGTTTTGTTTTTCAAGGTAGGGTTTCACTCTAGCTCAGGCTGACCTGGAATTTACTATGTAATCTCAGGGTGGCCTCAAACTCACAGTGATCCTCCTACCTCTGCCTTCCGCGAGTTCTGGGATTAAAGGCGTGTGCCACCATGCCTGGCCTTGGCTGTATTTTTTTATCATTTAAGTTGACATCTTTTAGGTTGTAAGTATAGTGGTGGCTTGTGTTCACTTGCTGAGTATTTGTGGCCTTATACTGTGAGACTCTGGGGCACATTTAATCCTGTTTCTGCTGACCTCCTTTGGTTCCAGGTATCAGTAAGAAAGAGGCAGCCAAGATACTGGGTGGTGGTGGAAGTCCCTGCTGCCACTCAGCCCTTTTTGACATCCTGGATGGCAGAGTTCACCCCACGGAATCCCCTCTTCAGGAATACCAGCCTGTTCGGAGCTGGTTCCCATCTGCTCCCCCACGTGGTTTCTCCTTTCAGGGTTGTGAAGTTCCAGGTCTGGCATGGGCAGGGAGGGGGATGTTGGAGTGAAAATCAAGCAACACTGTGTGATGGGACCTCATCAAAGCAGGCAGAAAAGAACCCCCCTAGCTCCCCACTTGGGCTCCTCCCATACCCACAGTGCCTCCTTAAAGTCAGGCAAAGGAGGAAGTCTGGGCTCCCCATGAGGTTGTGGGTTCTCCGTGGCATCTGGTTGGTGTCTTCAGATTTTTTGCTTTTCTGGGCCACTGCTTTCTTGGTTCTTTGGACAGAGATAAGAGGCTTTTTAAAAAAATCTTTTATTTACTTATTTGTCTATCTCATTGGCACTTCTGGGTCATTGGCTTTCCCAGAGCCCATGTCAGGGTATACTCAGGGAACTCACCACCCTGTCGTCACAGGTCCCTTACCTGTCCCTTTTGGCCCCATGTTCATCCCATTTGAGACATTCAGATTCTGGCTGTGCTTAGCAGGAGGAAACATGAGAAATATTTCTCCACTATGTCTGGAGCCAGAAGTCTCACAACTTTAAATATGTGGCGTGATAAAACAAAATTCAGACCCATAGAAATTGGACCGAGAAGCAAGTACAGGTAACCTTGAGAGATGTGAGCGATCTTGTGGCTACTTTGGTGTGGACAGATGGGTGACAGGGTGGCACCTTGGGAAATGAGGCGGTGGAGATCATATCTACTCAGGATAGAGCCCCCTACCGTCTTGCCACACCTGAGCCAGGCACGACTGGGATGGGCCCTAAGGGTCCTCTAGGATGGGTGGAAAGGAGAGAGAGATTGTTTCTGCGTTGTCCATTACTTCAAACTACACAATGATGGATGCAGGCGCTTTAATGGAACTTGTGTCCTGACCTGTGACATTGGAGAGGAACCTCGGGGCTGGGAGACTTGCTTGATGGTCACGTGTGGAGGAACTCCGGTTGGTTGTCATTGCGTTATCCCATGTGTACTCAGACTTCTGCTCCTTCCACCCCTCCTTTTGCTCTCCTTGAACACCAGAGGAGAGCACCACGGGGGAGGGAGAAATGTGTGTTCAGCACCTTTCACTGCAAGGCCAGGAAACCTTGCACTACACTGGGTCAAGCTTCCTCGCAGGGAGCCAAGCCTTCTTCCCCGGGGGGAACCTTTGAAGTTTCTTTCTGTTGAAGGGTATTAATCTCGCTGTGTGTTGAGAGAGTGGGTGTTTGCCTCTTCTTTTCTTCTCAGTATTTTTCAACCTTTAAAGTGGCTTTAATTCTGAAAAATGTAGGTCATTGTGTGTTCAAATAGTTCTTGTCCCTGGTTTTTCCCTCTTCCCCTGAGAATCCAGCATCTGGAGGTGGGTGCCCTTGTCTCCCACACCGCTTAACAACTGTCCGTCCCTCCTGCCTTCGAAAGCCACATCTCAGCCTCATCTTCTGGCTCATTAGTTCCGGGTTGTTTTTTTTTTCTCCCCTGCTGTTCAGGTCTTCATGGTTTCCATGGTTCCATTCCCAGCTTCTCCTTGATGTGATTGCTCCGTGCTAACACAGAGCAAGCTTGTGCTCTGCTGCTGAGCCACAGCCCAGCCCCCAAGTGTGAGGACATAGACGAGGCCACTTGAAGAGGCCTCTGCTGGCCAGGGACCAGGGCCAGGTAGGAAATCAAGACCAGCCCCCTGTTGCCAGAGAAACCCAAAGCCATTTGTGCCGTGGCTTTGGGTCCCATCTAAGAGCAGGGCTGCAGCAGATCAGCCCTTGCCTCTTAGACACCTTAAAGGATCAGAGGCCTTTTAAACCCCCCACCCGCTCCTCCACTGCCTCTGTAACTTCTCCACATAGAGTCCAACTTTCTCCCTTCTCCGAAAACCTAGGAGAGGGGACTGCCTCTCCAGAGCAAGCTCTCATTGTCAAGAACACTCATCTCAGTTGCCTGTCAAGGAAACAGTCTGTGGTGCTCCCTCTCTTACCTATCAACTGGTGGCACCTTTACACTGCTACTCCTGCTTCAGGACATCAGCCCTTTCTGACCCCTGGGGATATGGACCATGATTCTTCTGTTCTTCTCACGTGGCCCACAAGTCCTGCTCTGGGTCCCCAGGCCAGCCATGGGAGCTACATCAAGTCCCTCTTCTTTCTTCCTTTTTGTTTTTTGTTTTTTTTAAGGTAGTGTCTCACTCTAGCTCAGGCTGACCTGGAATTCACTATGTAGCCTCAGGCTGGCCTTGAACTCATGGCAGTCCTCCTACCTCTGCCTCCCTAGTGCTGGAATTAAAGACATGCGCCACCACGTCCGGCTCTACTTTCTTAATAATCTAGCTTCTCCCAAGATCACTTGCCGCTGTCTAACTACTTGTTAGAGTCCCGCTGCGCCAGTCAGCCAAGCGTGTAATCACCTGGATGGCATCACGTGTACCCAGCGCTGAGTGGCAGCACTGACTCATCTGACCCTCCCCAGGAGTCCTTTCCTACTGGAGATGTCCCATTTGCAGAAGAAAAGAGGACAAAATGGGCAGAAAGTTGCCCAAAGTTACACAGCAACGCAGGGCCCGTAGCGAGCTCTGGTGTTTGTCCCCAGGTCCCACTTTTCACCTAAATTTTTATGGGAACAGCCAGTTTCCCACAGATAATCTGCCGGATCCTTCCGCAGGTGAAAAGCACCAAGTAGAAGTTGGGCCGCACAGGTGAGGATCCTGCCTGCGCATCATTCCCAGTGAGCTCTGGGCCAAGGTCAAGGTCATGTCTGCTCCTAAGTGGAGGGCGCTGCCATGGGACCTGTGAGGCCTGAGAGTGGAGGCAGCATGCCAAGGGCATCTGGTCATGGTTGTGAGGGTCGTTCCTACTCAGTAGTAGCTAAGCTTGCTGGCCTTTCTTGCTACCACGTCATGTTGGCTTCTGAGGACCGGATTCCCATGCAAGTGTCTGACCTCAGAGCTCTGAAAACCCCATCCGCCAGCCACAGCAGCCTAGGGCATTCCTGGCGGTCCAGTTGCAGCAGAGGTGGGAGTAGTCCTCTGCCTCTTGGCCCACAGGCTGCCCACTCTGCACACAGACACAGCTTCCCCATGCCAGGTGGCGCAGCTCTCAGGAGGGGCAGCCGCCGTCAGCTCTCCACCACTGGTGAGCCAGGGCTGAGCTGAGGGCACAGCCTGCCCTCAGCCACTGTGTGTCTGTCCAGGCTGAGGGGTTCCAAGAAGCCCCCCCCCCCGGCAGGTGAGCAGCAGGCATCTCACTGGTCTTGTCATGCCCCAGCCACGTGAGGGCAACTGATGGACAGGTGGAGGGAGCCGCCACTGCTTCCCCGCAGAGTCATGGCTTATCTACACTCTGACTGACTTCTGCTCTCACTGAAGACCCAAGCGTCCTCATGCTGGCCAGCGTGAAGGTCTCCACCACACGCAGTGCCTACTTGCTGCCCTGTAGTCCCCTTCAGCCAAGTGACCTCATAGTCTTTCTGCGCTCCAAGCTCTCCCACCAGGCAGCTATGAGGTTTTTCTTGGCAAAGAGCAGCTGGAGGGCTGGAGAGATGGCTTAGCAGTTAAGGCACTTGCTTGTAAAGCCTGTTGGCTCAGGTTCACTTCTCCTGTACCCATGTAAAGCCAGGTGCAAAACTGGTGCATGGGTCTGGCATTCACTTACAACAGCAAGAGATATGGCTTGGGTGGTTAAGGCACTTGCCTGCAAAGCCAAAGGATTTAGGTTTGATTCCCCAGGATCCACTTAAGCCAGATGCACAAGGGGGTGCATGCATTTAGAGTTCATTTGCAGTGGCTAGAAGCTCTGGCACGCCCATTTTCTCTCTCTCTCTCTCTAACTGCCTATTTCTCTCTCTCTCTCAAATAAATAAATAAAAATAAAATATTAAATAAATAAATAAAAAAGAGCAGCTGGAGGAAGGCTTATAGCAAGGGTGGCCTTTGAACTCCCTCCTGGCCTTACCCCATGGTATCAGAGAGCAAACAACGGAGCAGGTTCCTCCCGCGGGGGAAGCGGGCAGCTGAGCCTTCTCCAGTGAGGCAGCAGCGGTTCTCACATCTGTCTGGAAGCCGTAGGGCTCTGGCCCTCGGCACAAGCCTCACTCACGCTGACGCTGGTGCTCCAGCACCCTCGTAGCCACCATTAGTCAACCCTGTCCAGAGGACACTTAGGGGTCGAAGGGATCTGGCTCCGTGCATTTTGGCCCATCCACACACTGGCACTGCAGTGACCTCCCAGTGAGCATCGGCTTGAGGTCTGTTCCTCAGCTGATCAAGCCTCTCATTCCCCCTTGCAAACTCCTACCCTTCACATTGCCCTGAGCTTACAGACAGATGAAGGGCAAGGGGCTGCTTTTCGCTGTGGCTTTTCCTATGAGAGGAAAGCTGGGAACCAGAGCCTCCCACCGTAAATAGGCCAGCCAGTGTCCCCAGGGTGTAGCAAGAAGCAGCTCGCAGGCACACAATGTCACTGCCCAAGTGTCAGAGACCTCTGGTTGCTGACATGCCTGGCCTCTGGGGAGCAGGGGGAGGGAGGATCCGAGTCGCTGCCTGCCACTCCTGACCCTCCACCTGAGGCCTGGCTCCCAGAAGGAGGACCGGGACTTGCTCCAGCCTGGATCCTCTGACTGACTGCCCAGCTCTGACTGTCCAGAGAAGCCACAGAAATGGCATTGTCGGTCCCCACAAACCTCAGAGTGAGGGGAAAGATAACCCCAGAAGCAGGTGACACTAGTGTGGGAGGAGAGGACCAGGAGCTGAGCTCTAGCAAGTTTGGGGGTGAGGGCTCCCCTACGGTGACAATAACGCTCACCCTGCAAGGTGAGCAGACTTCAGATGCCTAGGCTAATTCTGTGCCTCGGGTTTGCCATCTATAAAAGTGGCAATACCCACCTGGTGAGGGTGTCGTCCGGATTCAGGGGCTACCATAGCCCTAGCACGCAGTAGGAACTTGGTTAATGCCAGCCAATATCATTACCAGTAAAGGTAGTTGGGGAAAGACATTCTGAGAAATGAGGGGGATGGGGACCTGGCGGGGAAAGGAGAACAGGGGCAATTATGGAGGAGGATGCAGAGCCGAAACAGACAGTGCAGCGCAATGGTCGGGAACACGGTATATGGAACCTGACGTCTAAAGTGGAGACTGGCTCAGTCACTCCCAGAGCAGCTGTGCCCTTAAGCAACTTGTGCTCCAGTTTCTATCTGGAAACCAGGCGTGTTATCTGTGCTCAGTGTGAGGGATGCGTACCGGTCTGGAGGCTGGGCTCACAGGCGTGCGAGCTGGCTCTAGCCAGGCTTACTTAAGGAGGGGAAGCCATGAGACTGTCTCACAGGGTGCCTCCTAAGGGGAGAAAAGGGCAGCCTCTGCCATCAGAAGGCAGCCAGGGCTCACAGTTGGCGGTGCTGGCCTTTTACTAGCCAAGAACAATCTCACAGAAAGCCAAGCTCAGCCAAGGTCATGGTGAGAAAAGAAAAAGGCACAAAGCAAGGCCTCTTCATAACTGCGTCAGCCAGATAAGCAAAGTCCCTGAGCCCCCCACGCCAAGCACGCTCTTCTCCTGGCTCAAATGGGTGATGACACTGTCATTAGGGTCTCCTTCCCAGATCAGGTCAGCGAGGCTCAGATATGGAAGACTCCTGTCTGGGTTTGAGGTGACCTAGACATTGACTGTGTGCACAGGGTGGTAATGGGTTCACAAGGTGGGCAGGGTGAAAGGCAGGGAAGGGGATGGCTTGGTAACCAGTGTTCAGCCATGGCCCAGTGCTATGGAGGCCCCAAGCTTGGTCTGGTCCAGTGCTACAATGCGGGACTCTTGCTCTGATGCCTAAAGGCTGGGCTGAGGGAGCCAGTCTCACCAGGAATTCCTCAGCCCTGATCAAGTAAGGGCAATAAATACACTATCTGCCAAACTTGTGGGGCAACTTTAAAGTACTCTGCAGAAAAGTACAGCTTTAGGGGCTGGAGAGATGGCTTCATGGTTAAGTGCCTACCTGTGAAGCCTAAGAACCTCAGTTTGAGGCTTGATTCCCCAGAACCCACGTAAGCCAGATGCACAAGGTGGCACATGCATCTGGAGTTCATTTGCAGGGGCTGGAGGCCCTGGCACACCCATTCTCTCTCTCTCTCTCTCTCTCTTTCTCTCTCTCTGCCTCTCTCTCTGTCTGTCACTGTCAAATAAATAAAAATAAACAAAATTTTAAAAAACTACTGCTTTAGATTCACCAGAGAAGGGATATTATATATTCAATGTTATTTTTTACCTACCTTTCTTTCTTTCCTTCTTTCTTTCTTTCTTTTTTCTATTCCCTTCTCTTTCCTCTTTTATGAGATAGGATCTCATGTGTCCCAAACTAGTTTCAAACTTGCTTTGTAGCCAAGGATGACCTTGAACTTCTGACTCTCGTGCCTCCACCTCCAGAATACTGAGGTTACGGGCATGCACCACCACTCCTGGTTCATGTGTTGCTGAGGATCAAATCCAGGGCTTTGTGACTGCTAATTCACAAAATCCCCAGCCCAGCAATGGAACAAATTTGTGGAAAGAAAGAAAACAAAAAGATACAAAGGATGGCAGAAGTCTATGAACATAGAATAGAAGAAAATAGTACAAAAGAGGGAAAATAACTATTTACTTGAACAAAGAAGTAAGATAGACAAAATATTGGAAGACTGACAAGAAAAATGAGTGACAGAGACCTTGCCTAGCATGCCCATCACACTGGGTTCCAGAGAGAGAGAGAATAGTATCAGTAAAATATGCAGAAATTAGGGCTGGAGAGATGGCTTAGCAGTTTAGGCACTTGCATGTGAAGCCTAAGGACCTGGGTTTGATTCCCCAGTATCCACATAAAGCCAGGTGCACAAGGTGGCACAAGTGTCTGGAGTTCGTTTGCAGTGGCTATAGGCTCTGGTGTGCCATTTTCTCTCTCTCTCTCTCTCTCTCTCTCTCTCAAATTAAATAAATATTTTTAAATGGCACAGTGAATTATTTCCTAGAACCCTACATGGGGGTTCTGAGATATCCATTCCCACAGGAACAAACTGCCTCCTACTGTGGCCAGAGACAGGTTTGTTTATTCAGATACACACCAGCAAGTTCTTTTTTTTTTTTTAAATTTTTTTTTGTTATTTTATTTATTTGAGAGTGACAGACAGAGAGAAAGAGGCAGAGATAGAGAGAGAGAATGGGCGCGCCAGGGCTTCCAGCCACTGCAAACGGAACTTCCAGACGCGTGCGCCCCCTTGTGCATCTGGCTAACGTGGGTCCTGGGGAATCGAGCCTCGAACCGGGGTCCTTAGGCTTCACAGGCAAGCGCTCAATCGCTAAGCCATCTCTCCAGCCCATCACCAGCAAGTTTTGTATCTCCTGAGGCGCACACACATGATGTGTGTGTCACTCCCCTCCCCCACGCGTTTATTCCTGCATTTGGTTTTCTAGTGGTTCCAGGTTTGCAGTAAAAGTTTCAGTGTGGGAAGACTCCACATACTTGGGCTGCAAAGTCACTGAGAAATCCTGCTGGAGCTGAGCTGCAAACCTCCTCCATGTAGACCAGCTGACAGAAAGCTGGAAAAAGCTATACTGCATGCAGTTCAAGGGGAGAGAGAGAAATCACCAATGGAGATACTCAACACTGGACACTGCAAGCCTTAAATTTGGCCAGCCAGGTCAAATGAGCCAATGGGTGCAACAGTGACATGTCTGTTATGGGGGAAACCAACTGCTCTTTAATTGGACTGGAGGCCCACTCCATGGGAGGGAATACAACCCTGACACTGAAAACCTACAACAGGGATAGTCATGAACCCTAGGGTAAAATGTCTGCTGATGTCTGGCTAAATGTATATACTATGCTCACCAAACTGCCCAGTAAGCACTTCTCTTAATGTTCATACCCATATATTAATGCTAACTCTCACTTTTGGTTAGAGAAGCTTCTCTTCTCAGATGGCAGTGACCTAGGGATGACTCAGAAGGCACCATGGTGCTGAGAAGAAGTGACAGAGGAGTGCTCAGCACTGAAATATCTCTATCACATCTTCCAAGGCTCAGGGTCTACTGTGGAAGAGGTGGTGGAAAGAGTGTAAGAGCCAAAGAAAGGGTAGGACTCCTTACAATGTGCTCCTCCAGACACAAAATGGCCTGGATATCCATGACCTCACACTACCTACACAGGACCATCAGAACATCATAATAGGAGGAAAAGATGGTGACATCAAAATAGAAGAGAGACTAATTGAGAGGGGGAGGGGATATGATGGAGAGTGGAATTTTAAAGGGGAAAGTTGTGGGGAGGAGTTGGGAATTACCATGGGTTATTGTCTACAATTATAGAAGTTGTCAATTAAAAAAATAACTTAAAAAAATGTTTCAGCACTTTTCCCCCCCACTCTCTCCACTGTGTACTGAGGCAGATGTTTTGCTTATATAACCTCAGGGAATGTGTTCAGCTTCAGAAGAAGCATACACATACCAGAATTACTGATACTCTTGTAGGGGATGGTGTTTCTTGTTAGAAAGTTGAGAAGGAGAAGCTAAAGAGAGACTTGGGAGTATTTCAAAGGTTGTCCTGAAGAATCAGTCAGAAAGGCTTGTCCTGGGGGGTTTGGGGATGGCGAGGGTGAGGCCTAAGGTTGAGGCTGGCAGTCAGGACAAATTTCCCGATTCTCTTTGCACACAAACCAGTAGTTGCTTCAGTGATAGATACTATGGCACCTCCATGGAAGAGTGCAGGCACTCCTTGCAGATAGGGACCTCCTTGAAGAATGCAAGCTACCGTTTCCTCAGCCTCATTACAGAATATCACATACTCAAAGCGCATGCCATCCTCAAAGCTTCTGGCGAAGAGCTGGGCCTGGGACATTAGTTCTTTCACAACTCTGGGGTCAAGAAGACGGGCTTGGAAGTCTGAATATCTTTCAGCTGGGTTTTGTCTATATGAAGGCAAATGCTCCCAGGAGCCGTCTTCAATCTTCTTCATGACCTGCTCATGCAGGAGTCTTAAGTCCTTACTCCAGGTGGGGCTGGGGGCAGCATAGTCCTTATGAATGTCTTTTTTGAAGAAAATGACTTCCACACAGCCCAGGGGCTCGCTGGCCTGGTCCTGAGCGTGCGCAGGCCACACTTTCCATGCAGACCCTCAGCATGCTCCCTCAGATAATATTTTTGGAATACAATATGCATATTGCTGAAAACTCCACATGCTTGGGCTGCAAGGTCGGTGGGAAATCTCACTGGAGCTGAGCTGAAAACCTCCTCCCTGTCGACTAGTTAATAGAAAGCTGGAAAAAGCTATACTGCATGCAGGTCAATGGGAGAGAATTCACCAGTGGAGATACTCAACAGTGGACACTGCAAGACTTAAATTTGGCCAGCCAGGCCAAATGAGCCAACAGGCACAAAAGTAGCATGTCTGTTACAGGGGAAACCAACCGCTCTCTGATTGGACTTGAGGCCTGCTCCATGGCAGGGAATACATGCCTGGTACTGAAAACCTATGACGGGGGTGGTCATGAGTCCTAGGAGTGTAATGCCTCCTGGCGTCTGACTAAATGCGTATATTATACTCACCAAACTGTCTTGTAAGTACTTTTCTTTCTTTTAAAAAAATATATATATTATTGGCAACTTCTATACTTATAGACAACAAACCATGGTATTTCCCTCCCTCCCTCTCTCTCACTTTCCCCTTCATAACTCTGCTCTCCATCATATTCCCTCCCTCCCTCCACTAGTTTCTCTTTTAATTTGATGTCATCATCTTTTTCTCCTATGATGAGGGTCTTATGTGGGTATTTCTAGGCACTGTGAGGTCTTGGATATCGAGGCCAAATTTTGTTCGGACAGTTGTATGTAACAACAATACTTTTCTTAATGTTCATATCCATATATTAATGCTACTCTCACTTCTCACAAGAGAAGCTTCTCTTTTCAGATGACAATGACCTCTGGGATGACTCAAAAGGCACCATAGCACAGAGGAGTGCTCAGCACTAGAACATCTCTATCACACCTTCCAAGGCTCAGGGACCATTGCAGAATAGGTGGCAGAAAGAATATAAGAGCCAAAGGAAGGTTAGGACTGCTTGCAATGCACTCTTCCAGACACAAAATGGCTTCACAATGCCTGGCACTACCTACACAAGACCCTCATCATAGGAGGAAAAGATGATGACATTAAAACAAAAGAGAGACTGATTGAGAGGGGGAGGGGACATGATGGAGAGTAGAGTTGTGAAGGGAAAAGTGAGGCGTAAGGGAATTGTCATGGTTTATTGTCTATTACTATGGAAGCTGTCAATATAAATAAATAAAAATTTTAAAAATCAGGGCTGGAATGATGACTCAGTAGTTAAGGTGCTTGGCTGTGAAGCTTAAGGACCCAGGTTCGATACCCCAATGCCCACATAAGCCAGATGCACAACGTGGCACAATATGCCTGGAGTTGGTTTGCAGTGGCTGGAGGCCCTGGTGTGCCCATTCTCACTCTCTCTCTCTCTCTGTGTGTCTCAAATAAATAAAAGAAAAAATAA
Organism: Dipus sagitta; assembly: GCA_036346955.1. Lineage (NCBI taxonomy): Eukaryota > Metazoa > Chordata > Mammalia > Rodentia > Dipodidae > Dipus > Dipus sagitta. The sequence goes on from CM070777.1 coordinate 34,121,199, forward strand.
TTTAAAAAAGTTTAAAAAAACAAAACAAACTAAGAAAAAGAATGTAATAAAAATAAATTTATTTATGAGAGAGCAGAGTGAGATAGAGAGAGGGAGAGAGAGAGAATTGACATACCAGGGCCTATAGCCACTGCAGTTGAACTCCAGATGTATGTGCCACCTTGTGCACAATGTGTCTGGCTTACGTGGGTTCTGGGGAGTTGAACCTGGGTCTTTGGGCTTTGTAGGCAAGTGCCTTAACCACTAAGCAATCTCTCCAGCCCTATTTATTTATTTTTAAAGTGTTATTCTCAAGGCTATTATTACCTTGAATTCAAAATAGAAAGGGTCAGAATAAGAAAACATATATAAGCCAGGGTGGTGGCACGTGCCTTTAATCAGGCTAGGGGGAGACCCTACCTCAAAAAACCAAAAAAGAAAAAGAAAAAAAATATCTAAATTATTTATCAACACACCCAGTAAGAAGTGTATTTTTTCAATTCAGCCAGGCAAAGGTGAATCAGTTTAATACTATATTACTATTCTGTAGGAGATAACAAAATTACTACTTTAATGTAAAAATGATACTTAGAAGGTATCAAAAAAGGACTGATATATTTCAACATATTCACCAGAAAAACAGAAATACAAGGAATAATGCTAAACTTAATACATCTATACACCCCACACATCTCCCTAACTAACCCAGAGATCAAACAGTTGAAAATCCTAGTTAAGGACCTGAAAGATCTGAATCACACACTTAACAGCTTAGTCCAATGGATACACATGGACCCCTGCAACGAACACGTGTGCTTGAGAATAAATTCACAAAATTTACTGCACTTAGAGCATCAATACATTGCAAAGAGGTGGCTTCCAGCTGCCTCACCCTCAAGCAATGGGACCAAGTTCCAGTCAGAAATTTGAAGTGATCACAGTGGACACGCTGGTGAAACCCACTGCCCACCTGCTGAGTGCTTCTCGCATCCTGAAAGTCCACAATGCTGTAAGTTCTCATTCCGACTTAAAATCCCACCAGGAAAAAAAAAAAAAAAAAGGAATATGTTGACCTACCAAGAAAGTCAACTAGATTACAGAGTGAGTTCTAGTTCAGCCTGGACCTCAGTGAGACCCTACCCCCCCCCCAGTTAAAAGAAAAAGGGGGGGCAGAGGAGCTGGAGAGATGTCTTAGCAGTTCAAACGATTGCCTATGAAGCCTAAGGACCTAGATTCAACTCCCCAGAACCCACGTAAGCCAGATGCACAGGGTGTTGCATGCATCTGGAATTCATTTGCAGTGGCTGGAGGCCCTGGCATGCCCATTCTCTCTCTCTCTCTCATAAGTAAATAAATAAAACTAAAAAACAAAAATAAATTTAAAACAGAAAATTAGCTAAAGAAGGCTCAGGTGAGTGAGTTACATATGACACTTTTCTCCTATGTCAGGCTTCTGTCACTCGACAAGCTCTGGTCCTACCCATGCTGCTGAAATGACTGGATTTTATTATCTTTGGACAGGATCTCACTATGGAGCACAAGCTGGCCTCAAGCACACAGTCCTCCTGCCTCAGCCTCCCAAGTGCTTAGGTGACAAGTGTGTATCACACTCTCAACTCAGGATTTCATCTGCAGACGAGGACGGATACGTGCCCATGCGTAGTCTTCTGCATATGCACCTCTTTGTCCCTACCCATTTATCATCCGCGGACTCATTGTTGGGTCTGCGTCTCGGCTGTTGTGACTGGTGCCGCAGTAGATGAGGGGGTGAGGTATCTCCCTAACAACATGCTCTCGTTCTATTCATAGTTGTTAAAGGAGCCTCGATGGTGGCTGTGCTGATAACACTCCCACCAACAGTGCATGGGAGTTTCCCCTTTCTCAGCATCATGGCCAGCTGTTTTTCCTTTTCATTTTTTTTTATAGTCTCATGAATATGTACAAATAATTTTGCATTAAAAAAGAAAGCACAACCAAGATGCTTCTAGACAAATATAAACTGAAGAATCTCCCACAACTCAGAGTTGTGCCGTGGACGTTCTCCAGGTTGAGCTAAAATAATTCTGAGTGGAGGTGTGGAGACTCAGGAAGAAGAAGAGCATGCCGGGAAGGGAAATGTCTGAAGGAATGTGCTGCAATAAAGCCGGCGTGTGACTGAAGTTGTTACATTTCCAGCACACGTCGGGAGTAAAATATTACACAATGGAACACGAAGCAGAGGGGAAGTTTCAGAATCAAACCTTTTAGGAGGCTCACAATATAGAAAGCAGTAATAAATACCACTGAAATGTAGGCTGATGAATCAAGGGCAATATTTTATTTTCTAGTATTTTATTTTATTTGTAAGCAGATATATAGAGAGAGACAAAGAAAGAGAGAGAGAATTCCAGGGCCTCTTGCCACTGCAAACAAATTCTTGACACATGTGCCACTTTGTGCATCTGGCTTTATGTGGGTTCCAGGGAATTGAACCCAGGTTGTTAGGCTTTGCTGACAAGGGCCTTAACTACTGAGCCATCTCTCCAGCCCAAGGGCACATATTAATTTCTACAGTGACTGCCAAGTGAATAAGCCACTAATGTTTAACCAAATAGTAAGAGGAATCAGGGAATAATAAAACTCCTTTGTATATTGTGAAATGTGTTAGGAAAAGAGGAAGAACACCACAAAGAACAGAGGGAATGAAGATAAAAGAAATGGGAGGTAAAGACCAATGACATCACCCTGCAAGTTCTATGGCTGGCCAGCCAGGTCAAATGCACCAACTGGTGCAATGGTGGCATGTCTGTTATGAGGGAAACCAACTGCCCTTTGATTGGACTTGAGGTCCACTCCATGACAGGGAATTTCTGCCGGGTACTGAAAACATAATCAAAAGCCTATGGCTAAAGCTGGGCGTGGTGGTGCACGCCTTTAATCCCAGCACTTGGGAGGCAGAGGTAGGAGGATGGCCGTGAGTTCGAGGCCACCCTGAGACTCCATAGTGAATTCCAGGTCAGCCTGGGCTAGAGTGAGACCTTACCTCGAAAAACAAAAACAAACAAACAAACAAAAAGTCTATGGCTGGGGAGGTCATAAGCCCTAAGTGTGTGTGTGTAGGGGGGGCGGGTACTGTTGACTGGCTAAATGGATATATATGCCCACCAAACCACCCTCTAAATACTTAGGCTTATGCCCAAATATTAATGCTACTCTCACTTTTGGTTAGAGAAGCTTCTCTTTTCAGATGGTGGTGACCACTGTGGTAACTCAAAACTCACCAAAATGACAGTGACCACTGGGCTGACTCAAAGGGCACCACAGTGCTGAGAAGTGACAGTGGAGTGTGCGGCACTGAGACATCTGTACCACTCCTCCCAAGGCTCGGGGTCCAGTGCAGAAGAGGTGGCAGAAAGAACGTAAGAGCCAAAGGAAGGGTAAGACTGCTTACAATGCAATCTTCCGACACAAAATGGCCTGGATATCCATGACTTTGAAGTGCCTGCCACTACCTACACAAGACAATCATAATAGGAGGAAAAAAATTGATGATATCAAAATAAAAGCGAGACTAATTGAGAGGGGGAGGGGATATGATGAAGGATAGATTTGTGAAGGGGAGGAGAGGGAATTACCATGGTTTATTGTCTATAACCATGGAAGTTGTTAATAAAAAAGCAAGTTGAAAAATTAGAGCCATGCGTGGTGTCACACACCTTTAATCCTAGCACTCAGAAGGCAGAGGCAGAGGTGGGCGGATTGCTGTGAGTTCCAGGCCAGCCTGAAACTACATAGTGAATTCCAGGCCAGCCCTACCTTGAAAAACAGAAACAAAACAAAAATAAATGAATAAATAAATAATAATAATTTTTAATTTAAATTTTTAAAAAACTCATCAAAAGTACTGAGATGTGACAGTGGAGGATTCAGCACTAAATGAGACATCTCTATCACACCCTCCAAGGCTCAGGGATCATTGGGGAATAGGTACCAGAAAGAACGTAAGAACCAAAGGAAGGGGAGGAACACTTAGAATGCTGTCTTCCAGACACAAAGTGGCCTTGATATTCATGACCGCAGTAGCTGATGTTACCTACACAAGACCTGCATAAGAGGTAGAAAAAAAAATGATGTCAAAATAGAAAAGAGACTAGTTGGGAAGAACAAAGGATTCAGTGGAGGGGGGATTTGGGAGGGGAGGGAAGAGATTATGGGGAGTGAGAGGGGATTATGATCATAGAAGATTGTTTATATTTATGAAAGTTGTCAAGAAAAGTTTTTCTACAGAATGATTACATTAACTATAAATGGGGAAAACAATGCAACTGAAGGCAGAGGCCAGTCAGATGGCATTTTAAGAACAGAGCCATGCATCTGCTGTGCTTAAGACACATCTGAGGGTGAGGACACAGAGCACTGAGATCCCAGCAGGGGGTCACTCACCAGAAACACAGAGCAAACCTATTATCAGACTAAACTGACTACACCAGAAGTATTGGAAGATGTCAAGCAGGACTTTGTTTTTCAAGGCAGGGCCTTGCTGTAGCCTAGGCTGACCTGGAATTCACTAAACTGTCTGAGGCTGGTCTGGAACTCATGGTGATCCTCCTACCTCTGCCTCCCGAGTGCTGGGATCAAAGGTGTGTGTTACCACACCTGGCTGAGTGGGACATTTTTTAAAAACCCTCTTTAAAAAATTTTATGTGTTAGAGATGGAGAGAGAGAGAAAGAGAGAGAATGGGCATGCCAGGGCTTTCACCCGCTGCAAACGAACTCCAGATATATGCACTACCTTGTGCATCTGGCTTACGTGGTTTCTGGGGAATCGAACCTGGGTCCTTTGGCTTCGCAGGCAAGTGCCTTAACCGCTAAGCAATCTCTCCAGCCTACGAGTGGGACATTTTTAAGAATAAAAGGACTAGCATTCAGAATCTATAACTCTGCTAAATTTGTATAGGCTTAATAACAACACTTTAAAATATAAGGCAAAAAAAATCAACAATTAAAATGAGAAATAGATTAATTTATAATGATAATTGGAGATTTAAATTCTCAATGACTGCTGAAACAGCACAACATAAAAAACAATAGTGCCATAGAAGATTTGAACAGAATGATTATCTAACTTAACCTAAAGGACATAAAATGTCATACCCTGCGACAACACAGATTTATTAAATTAGACCAAGTGCCGTGCCAAGAGCCAACTTAACATTTCTCAAAATTTAATATGAGATGGATCGTAGTCCTAACTAAGGTTGTAATAGCATAAAACTTCAAGAAAAAGAGAGAGAGAGAGAGAGAGAGAAGTCCATGACCCTGAAGGAGGCCCAGTGTTTAGCTATTCAACATGTCTTCCAAAGCACTCACCAAGAGAGAAACAGTTTATGATTCAGGTCTCCATAGGATGAAGAAATGTGATCAATAGAATTTATTTAAGAAAGTAACACAAGGGCTGGAGAGATGGCTTAGCAGTTACGGCACTTGCCTACAAAGCCAAAGAACCCAGGTTTGATTCCCCAGAACCCACATAAGCCAGATGCACCAGGTGGCACATGTGTCTAGAGTTTGTTTGCAGTGGCTGGAGGCCTTGGCAAATCCATTCTCTCTCTCTACCTCTTTCTCTGTCTCTCAAATAAATGAATAAATTTTAAAAAAAAACTTAAAAAAGAAGGTAACACAAAAGCCACAGGAAGGATGCAAGCCATTGTAGTATCTGAAAAAAAACAAACACTCATATGAAGAAATGAAGATCTTTTACAAACATATGCCTATCTCACAGCCAACTAAATGAGAGAACATGATAAAACTGGGCCAGGTGTGGTGGGGCATGCCTTTAATCCCAGCACTTGGGAGAAAGAGGTAGGAGGATTTCCATGAGTTCAAGGCCACCTAGGGACTACACAGTGAATTCCAGGTTAGCCTGAGAGCAAGATCCTACCTCAAAAACAGAACAAAAAACAAAAACAAACAAAAAAAAAAAAAACAGAAAAAAAGGGGGGGGGGGCTGGAGAGATGGCTAAGTGGTTGAGGGCCATCTATCCAAGTTTTTAAAAGAAGAAGGAGAAGAAGGCAGATTGCCATGAGTTCGAGGCCAGTCTGAGACTACATAGTGAATTCCAGGTCAGCCTGGGCTACAGCAAAACCCTACCTCTAGCCCCTCCACCCCCCCCCAAAAAAAGAGGGCTGAAGAGATGGTTTTGTGGTTAAGGCACTTGCCTGCAAAGCCAAAGGACCCAGGTTCAGTTCCCCAGTACTCATGTAAAGCCAGATGCACAGGTGGTGCATGTGTCTGGAATTCATTTGCAGTGGCTGGAGGCCCTGGCGTGCCCATTCTCTCTCTCTTTCCGTCCCCCTCTCTCTCCCTCTCTCTGCCTCTTTCTCTCAAATAAATAAATAAAAATAAAACATTCTTTTAAAAGGCGCTATAATACATTATGTAATTGAGGGCTAGAGAGATTGCTCAGTGGTTAAGTGAGTGTCCTACACAAGCATGAGGCCCCGAGGCTGTCTGAGTTCAAATCTCCAGATCCTGTATAAACAGCTGGGCATGGCCACATGTGCCTGTGGCCCCCGTTCTGCAGGGGAGCAGAGACTCAAGAATAGATGGAGCCCTATAGGGAGACCCAAGCTCAAAACAAGACCAAGTACAAGAGTCATGGAGCAGGACACCCTACCTTTCACTCTGGCTAACTACAGACAAGCGACCCCTCCAGTAGACAATGACATACATTTTCATATGTCACACACATCACATTATACACATGTGCACATATAAGCCAAAAAAATGTATGGTTAAGGCAACTGGGATATTTGATTATGTTTTTAACATTTTTATTTATTTATTTGAGAGAGAGAGAGGGAGGGAGAAAGAGTGAAAGAGGCAGAGAGAGAGAATGGGCATTCCAAAGCCTCCAGTTCCTGCAAACAAACTCCAGACACATGCTCCACCCTGTGCATCTGGTTTACGTGGGTCCTGGGGAATTGAACCTAGGTCCTTTGGCTTTGCAGGCAAGCGCCTTCACTGCTAAGCCATCTCTCCAGCCCTTGAATATGTTTTGAATAACTAGATAGGATGAACTTACTAATTTTGATAGATGTTGACTATGATAAATGGTCATATAGGAAAATGCCCTTATTTCTTCAGAGCTAGGAAGTGTCAGGCATTGACAATTTGCTTGGAAATAGTTTAACAGGTTGGCAGGTAGATGACAGACAGATGGAGAGATGCTCTGTATATGTTACATTGTTTATAAGCATATTGCACATGAATAGAAACAGATATGAGATGTCTATTGCACAAAGTTAACAATGCCTTAGTCTAGATGGGGGATGTGAGGGTATTTGTTCTCCCTATTATTTCTTTTTTTGTTTTTTGGGTTTTTTCTTTTTTCGAGGTAGGATTTTACTCTAGCTCAGGCTGACCTTGAATTCACTATGTAGTTTCAGGGTGGCCTCGAACTCACGGCGATCCTCCTACCTCTGCCTCCTGAGTGCTGGGATTAAAGGTGTGCGCCACCACACCCGGCTCTTTTTTTATTTTTTCATTGACAAGTTCCGTAATTGTAAACCCCATGGTAATTTCCTCCCTCCTACTGCCTTCCCCTTTGAAATTCCACTCTCCATCATATCCCTTCCCCCTCTAGATCAGTCTTATTTTGATGTCATGATCTTTTACTCCTATATGATGGTCTTATGTAAGTAGTGTCAGGCACTGTGAGGTCATGGATATCCAGGCCATTTTGTGTCTGGAGGAGCACGTTGTAAGCAGTCCTACCCTTCCTTTGGCTCTTATATTCTTTCTACCACCTCTTCCACAATGAACCCTGAACCTTGGAAGGTGTGATAGAGATATTGCAGTTTTGAGCACTCCTCTGTCACTTCATCTCAGCACCATGGTGCCTTCTGAGTCATCCCAAGGTCACTGCCATCTGAGAAGAGAAGCTTCTCTAACCAAAAGTGAGAGTAGCGTTAATATATGGGTATGAACATTAAGAGAAGTGCTTACTGGGCAGTTCGGTGAGCATAGTATATGCATTAAGCCAGACACCAGTAGTCATTACACCTCTAGGGCTTATGACAACCTCTTTTGTAGGTTTTCAGTATCAGGGATGTATTCCCTCCCATGGAGCAGGCCTCCAGTCCAACTAAAGAACAGTTGATTAGCCCCATAACAGATATGTCACTATTGCACCCGTTGGCTCATTTGGCCTGGCTGACCAAATTTAAGACTTGCAATGGCCACTGCTGAGTATCTTCACTGGTGATTTCTCTCTCTCCCATTGAACTGCATGCAGTGTAGCCTTTTCCAGCTTTCTGTCAGCTGATTTACATGAAGGAGGTTTTCAGCTCAGCTCCAGCAGGATTTCTCAATCACCTTGCAGCCAAAGTACGTGGAGTCTTCAGCAATATCCCTATTATTTCTTACAATTAAAATTCTTTTTAAAAAACATGTGAAAGTGGCCAGGTGAAGAGCCTCCCTACAATCTATCATCCCAGTACTCAGGGAGCTGTGGCAGAAGCTAGCCTCTGTCTCAAAAAACTTGTTAGACCTCAATAAAGCTGGGAAGAGAATGTGAAAACAGAGAAGGGGAGGAAGAAAAAGGAGGAGAGGAAACAAGAAAGAGAAGGAGAAGGAAATAGAATGGAAGGAAAGAAAAGGGAAGGGGAGGGAGAAGGAGAAGGGAGGAAGGAAAGAAGGGAGAGAGAAAGAACTGTAATTCAGCAGAGGAATACTATTGGTTCTCCTTATTTTTCCAGCCAAGTGGCTCTACCACAGATTCCCATTGGAGCAGGAGGTGGCTCTGGGCTCTGCTGGCCTTGGTAGAGTCAGGCCTATGGCATATTTCAGTAACACAGATGGGCTACCCAGGTTGGTTGGGGCTGGTCCTTGGGACACTGTGAGAAGTGACTGCCAATCACCTCAAGCCCCTGGCCTCTTACTCTCCAGGACCAACCAGAGACAGTCCTGTCACTTGCCATGAGCAGTCTCTTAGGGCTTTTCAGACTTTTGCAATCCGTGTGCAGAAAGAAAAACATCTTGCACACACCTTGCTGCTCTGACATATGGCCATGAAGTCTGTGAGAAGGGTCAGGCTGTACAATCAGAAACAGCCAGTCCAGAGCCAAGTGTGGGGGGGATCTCCATGCACGAGAGAAGAACTAACTCTCATGTCACCCACCCCCTCCAGACCAGCTGTGCCCCAGGACCTCCAGCAGGTATGGGTGTGAAGAACAGCCTCCCCCTCCCAGGTTTTCACTGACTTCCCTCTGCTCAGCTGAGAATCTTGGAGGCCAGCAGCCTCTCTCCCTCTCGCCCCTCTGAGAACATACCTGAAGCCTACCTCAGGCTGCAGGTCCCTGAGACATGAGCACAATTCTTCAAAGTTAACTTCACCTTCCAACAAATCGATATTTCAAACTCCAAAACTACACCAAGAAACTGGGGGACTTTTTTTTATTCCCTTCAAAATGTATTTTTAATGATGTCTCTTCCAGGATCTAGATAACAAGTTTTGTTCAAAGGGCTGCCTGGTGAAATGGGTTTGGGAGTAGGGGCCGGTGATTAGTCCTGAATGCTGGAAGCTTCCACATAAATGCTCTCTCTGTATTATATAAACATTCTTTTAACTCTCACTACTAGTCCACATGCAACAATAATAGCTGACTGGAATAGTCACTGGAGCCCATAGAGGAAAACACACATGGGATGGTTTGGGCTTTTTTGTGTGTGTTACTGGGGATCAAACCCAGGGCCTCATGCATGATAGACAAGTGCTCTTCCATTGAGCTACATCCCCAGCTCCACAGGAGACTTTTAAACTCCAAAGACAATTTTAGTTTGTTGAGCTTGGAAATTTTAGAAATTAAAAACTTTGCTTGATTTTTTTCCCCTTTAATTGTGATAGTTTAAAAAGATATAAAAACGAAATAGTCAAATATGCATATTGAACAGGTGTTAATATGCATAAAGGCCAGGAAACTAGAAAGGGGATTATATGACTGCGGGGGGGGGAGGGGAAGGCTTCAAGGGAAGGGGCTGAGGAAGACAACAGAACAAAGAGCAGTGGGGAATATTGGGGACAAAAGAGTACAATGGAGAAAGCAAACAGGGAGATGAGGGGGAGGGGCAATAATCAACCAAAATGGAAACCTCATGTGGAATTTTTTTTTTGTTCTGTTTTCAAGGTAGGGTCTCACTCTAGCCCAGGCTGACCTGGAATTCACTATGTAGTCTCAGGGTGGCCTTGAACTCACGGCAATCCTCCTACCTCTGCCTCCGGAGTGCTGGGATTAAAGACGTGTACCACCATGCCCGGCTCTCACATGGAATTTTTTACTTGCAAGCTAAGTTTAAAAATACATTTAAAAAAATAAAATGGTCACATAGAATGGTCAGATACCTTTCAATTGGTACAGAGACATTTGTATAATAAAAGGGTCTAAGAGTAAAATGGTAAGATGATCTTTAAAAAGGTACAAAATGGGGCTGGAGAGATGGCTTAGCAGTTAAGGCGCTTGCCTGCAAAGCCCAAGGACCCAGGTTCGATTCTCCAGGTCCCACATTAGCCAGATGCACATGGTGGTGCATGTGTCTGGAGTTCGTTTGCAGTGGCTGGAGGCCCTGGTGCGCCCACTTTCTCTCCCTCCCTCTGTCCCTCCGTATCAAATAAATAAAAGGATAAAAAAAAATCAAAAAAATGTGTTCAAAAAAAGGTACAAAATGAACAAGCAGGTCACACTCGTTGCTGAAGATCTGAGGGGACACTTCAGACGTGAGGATCAATGACTCCAACACAGAGTCTAGTGGAACAAATCCACGGTGTCAGCTTCCTGTCACTGTCACAAAAACCAGAGGTAATCGACTGACAAAGAGAAAAGGTTTATTTTGGCTGCGTTTTGCAGGGTTTGGTTCATGACTGATCCCACTGCTGTGGGTGTGTGTGGTGCACCATGACCCGACTGTCTGGTGGAACAAAAGCCTCAGCTCTTGGCTATGAGGCAAAAAGGGAGGAAAGGAAGGAGCTGGGAGCCTACTTTCTTATTCCTAGGGGTCTAAAGACCTCTCTCCAGGCCCTGCCTCTTAAAGGTTCCATCACTCCCAATAACAGCTTGGAAACCCAGCTTTCAACACAGGGCCTTTGGACCATACTTAAGATCCAAATCACATCCCATAGTAAGACTATTTATTTTCCTTTTATATACACAAGATAAAAGTGGGGTATGGAGCGGGGCGTGGTGGCGCACGCCTTTAATCCCAGCACTCGGGAGGCAGAGGTAGGAGGATCACCGTGAGTTCAAGGCCACCCTGAGACTACTTAGTGAATTCAGGTCAGCCTGAGCTAGAGAGTGAGATCCTACCTCAAAAAAAAAAAAAAAAAAAAAAAAAAAGTGTGGTATGGGATAATAAAACCAGTAGGAAATATGAGACTGTGCATGCTAATAAATTTGAATACATAAATTAAATATACAATATACACACAGAGGTAAGGCTAGGTCTTAAAATACATTAACTGGTGATAAACAAGAAAAATGTGATTTATAACACATCATTTATTGAAGTTTAAGAAACACATTACTGGCGTGTTTTAGGAGAGTGTGTCATTAGTGAAGAGGTGAGGTTAGGGAGAAGATGAGCAGATTATTTGGCTCAGTACATGTGAAAGCAAATAGGTTTTGGAGCCATCTGGGTGGAGCCAATGGAAAATTATAGATGGAGTCCCAAGGTCCCAAGTGTGCTCCAGGAGTCACTACTTGGAGGACACTGCAGCCCTGTAGGGCAGCTGGGAGCACGGGGAAGCAGCCCAGGGGTCCTCCTTGAAGGAAGGGGGGCCTGGACAGAGCCAAGGCTGTGGCTGCAGGGTGCCTGGTAAGGAACAGGGTAGGTCAGCATGCTGAATTGTTTGTTAACAGTCACTGAGGGTTGAAGAACAAAGAAAGTTTGTACAACTCATCGCTCGTGAAATTTAAATAAAAACATCACACAAAGCTACACTAGGGTGATGGTCGGGAGAGTTGCTGCCCAGGAGAGACGGTGCTGGTGTGAGGGCTGGAAGGGGCACAAAGAAGGGACAGTGGGTAGAAATGCAAGGGTCCCTCCTGGGCTGGGAGGATGTGCTGGGGTGGGGGGGAGGACATCATGCATCTGAGATTCTCTGCAGAAAAGCCCAGACACAGGGCCTAGGCAGAACCCACAGAGCGCTGGCTCTATGGCACACCGTGTTGGGCAGCTCTGGGGCTCTGGTCAGCGCTCAAAGAGGCGATGGCGGACCCTGCGCCAAGGGCTTCCGGGGCTGGGGATTCTGGGCTCAGGGTCTTGGGTGGGGGGAGGGGTCAGATGGTGGCAGTCTCGGCTGGAGGGCGTCATGGGGCACCCAATGTCAAAGCTGGAGGGCCATTCCGATGGAGGATTTCTAGATGAGCTCTTCTCTGCAGTCCTGGGAGTCGAGCTGGCTGAGGTCTGGCCTTCTACCTGGGGGCTGGAGGTTTCCCCAGCCAGACCGAGACTGACCGAGGAGGAGGTGGATGGGGTCTCCCCGAGAAAAGGAAATATGCTGTTGGCTATGGAAGTGAGGTGTTGGCTTTCCACACAGGGATCAAAGCTGGAGTTGGCCCCTGACCACACTGAGGGCACAGTAATAAGCTGTCCCATCCAGAGACAACTGCCCCAGGGGGCCCATGTGTAAGTCCAGGGGCTTGGGTAGGCTTCGGATAGGGTGCCCACATAGGAGTGGCCAACACAGAAATCCTCCACAGCAGGCCACGGGGACAGGTCGGTGGCGAGTCTGCTTCTTGCACAAGCACAGAGGGCTGAGAGAGGCCCAGTGTCTGCCCCACCGGCGGCCAAGTGAATTTCCTTTGATGCCTGGGAGGCGTCAGGGATGGTTTTCTTCGCAATTTGTCCCTGGGCTGCAGCTGTTGCCATCGTTGAGTTCTGCCCCTCCCCACACTGCGTCTCAAGGGGCAGGCTGGCCATCCGGGTTCCCTCGGCTATCAGCTCCGCCCTGTGGAGAACATGGGGGTTAGAAGAGAAGGAAGAGCTCCAGGGAGGGGCGTGTGTCAAGGGGACAGCAGACAGGATAGCAGCCATCGTATACAGCAGCTCAGGTTGAAGAGACAGCACTGAGGAACAGTCATTCTTTCTCTTGGGGTCCTGAGACTAGAACCAAAGGCTTCATGCGTTCTAGGCAAGGACTCTGCTACTGAGCCACAACCCAGCCCCGTCACCGTAGTCTTTCCATAAGCCATTGTCTGGGATCCAATTGAGAGTCATCCCTCTGATCCTCAGAAAGCCCCAGCATTCACACCCCCCCCCACCATCATGTGAAGAACAAAGACCCAAGATTAGTGTCCAGCCCCTCAGGGTGACTTAAAGATGAAAGATAGAACATTCCAGAAGGAACTAGATCTCCATGTCAGAAGCAAGAATACCAAGAAGCTGGCAGAAACGGCTCTTCCTAAAGTTTGTGAAGGAAGCCCTCTGCCTCCTGTATGGATAGAAACTTAACCAGCCTCCTTGACTGGGCCCCCACATCACTTTCCTTAGCAGGTCAGTGAGGAACCAATGTGAAGAAGAGGCTGAGTTCAGATGGGAACTGAATTTCAGAAACAGTGAATGTAGATCAAAAGGAAGGTGAGGTTGTTAGAGGCTGAGGATTACAATAGCTGTGCAGTGTTGGGCTGCTGGCTGTTGAAGCCCAAGAACACCTGGTGCCCTTAAGTCTCTGGCTTCTGAAGCCTGGAGCAGCAGGCCCCTGGCTCTCTGGTTCTGCCAGTCCAGCTCTGAAAGGTCCAGGAAGGTCAGCACTGGAGAGTGTCTCGTGGACCACAACTCCTATCTGGGTGGAGCAGAGGAACCCTGCCAGATGACTGGTGATACAGCCAGCTACTTAGCAACCTACTCTTCCGTATGGGCCAACACCTTGTACTGCTTGGCTCCCCAGGAAAGTCCATAGCATGCAAACTATAGAACCAACTCAAACTTAACTAAGTATGAAGCTGTTAGAAGAGATGATCTTAGACATCTCAAAGATGCAGCCTGTGCCATTGAAACAACGAAACAGAATGCTAGGAGGTAAAGAGCACTTAGGATGATATTAGGACCAAGCCACAGTTGAACGGTATGATTGAAGTTGTCTCCTCACCCCCAGAAAATGTAACAAAATTAGAAAGGTAAAATTTGGGAGAGACGATAAGAAAAATAAAAGGACAGCTAGAGGTATAGCATCTGAATAATAGGAATTAAAGAAATGGAACAAAAAAAAATAGAGGGCAGTTAAAGACATAAGTTAAGAAAATCCCCCAGAACCTGAAGCATTCTAGAATGAATGGGGCAAAAGATAATGGAAATAGACCCACACAAAGTAGAACACTGTGAAATATCAGCATCCTAGTGCCACGATTCAAATGTCCTCACCAAAACTTACATTGAAATTTAATTCCCGTCTTGAAATAGTAATAGATGGGACCACGAGGGATCTTTAAGCAGTGATTGCATCATAAGGACTTTCACTTTCAAAATGGATTAGTTCCTTGGATATACTCTTGAATTAATGGGCCAGTGGATTGTCCCAAGAGTGGATCTGTTATAAAATTCCTTTGGCCCTGTCTCTTATTCACGCCCCTCTGGCCTTAGGATGCATGGCCACCTTGAGGCTCTGCAGAGTCTCCACCAGGACTTCCCCTGAAGAAGCCCCTGACCTCCCAGCTTTCAGAGCCATGAGTTGAATAAACTTGTATTCTATGAACTATCCAGTCCTTGGTATTATGTTATTGAAATGGGAAATGAACTGAGACAACTGGGGACAAAGAAAACCGTACATCCTAGATAAAACAAAAGCTAAAAGTTTGGAATTGGAATGATTTACGACTGCCCTGTAAGAAAATGGAGCAGTGCTTTCAAATTTCAGGGTAAGTTATTTCCAACTGAGATTTTTTTTTTTTCTGGTTTTTCAAGGTAACTAGCCCAGGCTGACCTGTGTGGTCTCACCTCGAACTCACGGTGATCCTCCTACCTCTGCCTCTCTAGTGCTGGGATTGAAGGTGTGTGCCACCACGTCCAGCCTGCAACTGAGATTTCTAAACGGTAGGTGAGGATATGCTTTACGACATGTGAGATCTCAGTTTCCTTTCCACATTTCATTTCTCAGAACCCCATTAAAGGACACACAGCATCAAAATGAGGGAATAAACCCAGAAAGAGGAAGAGAAAGGATACAGTATGGGTGGGAGCCAAGGAGCCCCTGGGTGACAGCCATGAGCAGGAATCTGGGGAGGTGCACTGGGGTGGGTCTGACAGAATCCTCAGTGCATCTGAATATATTGATATACAGGAGGGCAGGTGTGAGCAAGCTACATTTTACAATGCGCTAAATTCGATGATGCTTAGAACTGAAAAAAGCAAGTTTCAAGAGTCATTTGTCTACAGTTTTATTTTCTGTGGTTTCAGTTACCCATGGTGTGAAAATATTAAATGGAAAATTTCAGAAAGAAACAACTCATAAGTTTTAAAATGCATGCTATTAGGAATAGCATGATGAAGTCAGTCTCTCTCTCTCTCCCCACCACTTTCCCCCACCCACCTGGGCTGAGACTCACCCTTGGGTTCAGCATATCCACACCGTATATGCTGCCCACCTGTTAGCTCTCTTTACCTTCTCAGTTAGCAGAAGAAGGTCGTGATATCCCAGCGTTTATGTCTAAATGACCCTCATTTTAATTAAGAATGGTGGCAGATGCCTTTCATCCCAGCATTCGGGAGGCTGAGGTAGGAGGATTGCTGTGAGTTTGAGGCCAGCCTGAGACTACAATAGTGAATTCCAGGTCAGTCCAGACAAGAGTGAGACCCTACCTCAAAAAACAAAGTTCCAAAACACAAGGAGTAGTGATACGGGTAGCTTGAACAAGTTTAAGGAAAGCTGTGAAGCTGTAAAGTGTGGAAAGGGTGACAGTTCTTAAGGACAGGGGACTAGTCATGTGGTGAGGCTGCGGGATCTGGACAAGCACAGTCCTACCTGTGACATTGTGCGTTGTGAAGAATGATGAAGAGACACCTGCTGGCTTTCCTGTCCCGTCACACACAGAAGTGATGGCCATGGGACTGAGTGGCAGTGGAGAAGGTATTACCTTTGTGTAGGCATGCATAGGAAGACACTGTGCACAGGGTTTGGCACTAGCTATAGTAACTGGCACGAGTAGGGGTCTCGGACTCCCATGGCTAAGGAGGACTGCTCACTAGCATGGTGTTTGAAGATATGGAAGTAGAAACCTCGAGAATTAGCTTAAAAATCATAGCAAAGAAGGAAAGGAGGGAAGGAGGAAAGGGCGGGGGGGGGCAGGGAGTCACTCCTTTTCATTTCAACTCTAATTTTTTTTTTTTTTTTTTTTTGAGGTAGAGTCTCACTCTAGCCCAGGCTGACCTGGAATTCACTCTGTATTCTCTGGGTGGCCTTGAACTCATGGCAATTCTCCTACCTCTGCCTCCCGAGTGCTAGGATTAAAGGCGTGCGCCACCACGCCCGGTTTTCAACTCTAATTTTTGGCTCTGCTTTGTAGGTACAAAAGCAATATCCATAATCAAACACATGAGTGTTTTTCACCAAGATTAAAAAGTTTCACAGGGGCTGGGGAGATGGTTCAGTGGTTAAGGCATTTGCCTGCAAAGCTTAAGGGCCCTGGTTCGATTCCCCAGCACCCACATAAAGCCAGATGTACAAGGTGGCACATGTGTCTGGAGCTCATTGGTTGCATTGGTTAGAGACCCTCTCTACCATTTTATCTCAAATATATATGTATTTGGAGATATATATATATCTGGAGAGATGGCTTAATGGTTAAGGCACCTGCCTGTAAATCCAAAGGACCCAAGTTCAATTCTCTAGATCCACATAAGCCAGATACACAAGGTGGTGCATGTGTCTGGAATTCGTTTGCAGCGGCTGATGGCCCTAGCATGCCCTTTCTACACCCCCCACCTTGCTCTGCCTCTTTCTCTTTCAAATAAATAAAATAATTTTTTTTTTGAAATTTCACAGTAGAGAGTGTCCAGGAGAAAGAGGGGGGGCAGGAAGGGGAAAGGGGAAGAGAAGGGATAAGTAAAGGAGAGGAAAGCAGTCCAGTCTTTTCTACCAGGAGCAACAATGAATAACGCCTCTGTACAAGTGAAATTTCAAAACTTAAGAAGTAGCCACACTCCCAGCCCTGTGGGGCAGCTCTTCCCCTCACCTGAGCATCATGAATTCAGAAGAGGCAGCTGGGAGCAGAAGTGGGACCCCCTTAAAGGTACTCCTGAGGTGGAGGAGGTGCAGAGCAGGGACATGATGATGCCTACAGGCAGGAGTAGGAAGGAAGGAGTCCTGGGCTCTAAGCCAGCCATGCCCAGTCCCCACCCTCCTCACTTGACAGGGACAGCAGGGCAGCACGCTGGGAAGGGTGGGGGGAGGGGGGCAGGAAGGCTGGCAGCTGGGGAGAGCTAGGCAAGGAATGAGAAGAGCCAACCAGAAGGGAGGGGATCCTGAGGGCTGGGAACGAGGGACTTACTATAGTACCCCAGATGCCCAGGAAGAAAGCGGGACATCCATTCCAGGGAAAGTAGAAGAGGGCTCACCCACCAGATCAAAGCTGTGGTCTCCCTGCATAAGCCCAGGAATACACACACCTGATTCTCAGCAGAGGCTCTTTTCCATCGTTGAAACTGCTCTAGAGGAAGAGCCAGTGGTCTTGGGGTGCAGGCCCAGGCTGCTCTCTGGCCAAAGCACCAGCCTCCTCTCCTCCTGTGCACTTACTCCTCCCCTCCAGGGTGAAGCCTGCTTCTTGGTCCCACGCTTGTGCTCTTATACAATGGGGGGCAGAGCCAAGGGTGGTTCCGTGGGTGGGGTCAGGCTGCTCTCTGGTCAAACACCAGCCTCCTGGTGCACCTACTCCTCTTCTGCAGGTGAAGCCTGCTTGTTGGCCTCACACCTGCGCTCTTACACAATGGGGGCAGAGCCAAGGATGATTCCATAGTGGGGCCAGGCCACCTGGGTACCTTCTGAAGGAGGTGGCAGAGGTCCAGGATAGAGGAAAGTCCATCTGCCCAGACCCCAGGGGATCAGGTCCTTCCAATGGCTGGAGCAGGAAGCCAGGACCTAAGGTCCTGGGCTGGGGAGGCAGGTGGTTCCTCTTCCAAGGTTGTGGGGCAGGGCTTTTAGTTTGAAGCAGGTGAGCAAGGGTTTGAGCTTTAGCACAGGGCTCCAATGCAGCCGATAGGGCCCAGGGTGAGAGTGCCCAGGAGGCTGGAAGGGTACTCCTGCTCCCAGGGAGAGTGGGGCTCTGCCAGGGTGGGCATCTATCTGTTCCAGGAGGTCCAGCACACATCTGCTATGAAAGGGGGGACATGCTCTCTGGGTGAGGTTCACCTGCACCCACCTCTGCTTTTAAAAAAAATTTTAATTTCATTTATTTGTTAGAGAGAGAGAGAGAAAGAATGGGCGCTCCAGGGCCTCTAGCCACTGCAAACTCCAGATGCATGCACCACCTTGTGCATCTGGCTTCCATGGATACTGGGGATTGAACCTGGGTCCTTAGGCTTCTCAGGCAAGTGCCTTAACTGCTAAGCCATCTCTCCAGCCCTCACCTCTGCTTTTTAATGATCAGAATGAACTGGGATAATGTTACAATTTCCCCCATTTCTTGTGTCTCTGTGCGATTTGCA
The DNA here is from genome assembly GCA_036346955.1 of Dipus sagitta. Lineage (NCBI taxonomy): Eukaryota > Metazoa > Chordata > Mammalia > Rodentia > Dipodidae > Dipus > Dipus sagitta. The sequence goes on from CM070777.1 coordinate 34,139,848, forward strand.
GTTTCTCAAAAAGTAGTGTTTTATGATGGATGCGAGTTTGCCAATTTCTGCTTTTGTATTGCCTTTTTTTAAAAAAAAAAAACATATTTTGAAGCCAATTATTGATATAGTGATTACCAGGCATTGTCCCCCATACTTTCAATACAAACTCATTTAATCCATGTGAAATGTCCTAACAACAGGAGACTAGTTTAGAAAATTATACAGTGAGAGCTTTGAGAAAAATGTAATAAAAGTTTATTGATTAATAAGGCAAGTTGTTCATGATATATTATGAAATGAGAAAGGCAAGTTACCATGCAGTTTAAACAAGGGGGGGGGAGGGAAGGAATGGAAAGAAATGTTATCTGTGCATAAAAAAAAAAAAAAGACCTGGAAGTGGGCAGGCCACAGAGATGGCAGGAATGGTCTTTGAGAGCTAGAACAATGAGGAGTTACAAGCTTCTCATTTATACGTGTATGCGTTGTTCTGTTCTGAGAACGGAGATCTATTAGTTTGGTAATAATAGATAAATTATCTGATAAGGATCCTATTATTTAAAATGTGAGCTAGAGAAATAGCAGATAAAAGGATCGCAAATTCTATTTAGTTAATAATAGGGTACTCAGTACAAGGAGACAAAGGTCTGGCACATGGCCGTAAGAGGCAGAATGAGAACTGGTGATATCTGGGAAGGAGATGAGAAATGCAAACCACCTGTGCTGGTCAAGCTTGATGGTCAGCCTGACTCTACTGAGAGACGCTGGGAGTGTTAGTGAGGCCCACCTGTGGTGCATGTCTGTGATGGAGGGCTCTGCCTAATGGATGATTGATCACTGGATGGATTCACAGGAGGATGGCTTTACTGGGAGGTGGTAAAGGGTAGGTAGGAGATGGAACCTGGTTAGAGGAAGTGGGCCACTGGTACCATGACCTTGAGGGGCTATGTCTTTAAATAAAATTATTTATTTTTTAAAATATTTTATTTTTATTTATTTATTTGAGACACACAGAGAGAATGGGTACACCAGGGCCTCTAGTCACTGCAAACAAACTCCAGATGCATGCGTCACACCTTGTGCATCTGGCTTACATGGGTCCTGGGGAACTGAACCTGGGTTCTTAGGCTTTATAGGCAAATGCCTTAACTGCTAAGCCATCTCTCTAGCTCAAAACTTTTTATTGACAATTTTCATACATATACATAATGTACCCTAGACATATTCTCCTCCCACGACCCTCCTTTGTTCCCCTTCCCAGGTTCCCCCTCCACTGAATCCCTGTTTCTTTCTAATTGGTCTATCCCTCTCTTACTTTGATGTCATCTTTTTTTTTTTTTCCCTTGGTTTTTCAAGGTAGAGTCTCAATCTAGTTCAAGCTGACCTGGAATTCACTATGTAGTCTCAGGCTGGCCTCAAACTCACGGTGATTCTCCTACCTCTGCCTCCCAAGTGCTGGTATTAAAGGTGTGCGCCACCATACCCGGCTTGATGTCATCATTTTTTACATTCATATTATGCAAGCCTTGTGTAGGTAGCATCAGCAACTGTGAGGTCGTGAATACCACGGCCACTCTGTGTCTGACAGATAATATTCCAAAGTACTCTACTCCATCCTTTGGCTCTTACATTCTTTCTGTCACTTCTTGTGCAATGGTCCCTGAGTCAGGAGGCTGTGATAGAAATGTCTCATTTCATGTTAAACAATACACTGCCATTTCTCAGTACTTTGATGAGTTTTGAGTCCCCTGGTAGTCTCTGTCAGCTGAAAAGAGAAGCTTCTCTAACCAAAAGCAAAAGTAGCATTGATATATGCGCATAAACAAATATTTAGAGGGCAGTTTGGTGGGCATATTGTATCTATTTAGTCAAACAAACAGTAATAGTCGCTTCTTGGGGGCTATGTCTTGTCCCAGTCTCTTCCTATATGCCCCTTTCTCTGCTTCCTGCCCATTATTATGTAGTCTGCTCAGCCCCCCCCCCCCACAAAGACAACATGGACTGTACCTTCTGAAATCATGAGTGAAAATGGGTCTTTCCTCCCTTGGGTTGTTCCTGTTGGGTATTTTGTCATGGCAACAAGGAAAAGTAACTAATACAGGACTCGAGGTGTCTTGTAGCCTCAAGCATTCTCCCATCTTTAGCCCAGGGGGCCCAAGGCTTCTGGTTGTGTAGGTCTGAAATGGGGGCACGTACGTTTCTAGCATGTTCTCTGGTGATGATAATGCTGTATGTATGAGCTTCGAGAAACTTTGAATAGCACAGAAACATTTCTCTTCCCCACTGTCCCTGCTCATGCCCAAAGGTTATGCTATCCACTGTGCCGGGGGACATGGCATGTGTGTCGCACACCTCAGTGCAGAGGCACACTCAAGCCAGCATGGACGCTTGTTCTGTCCCTCTCGTGAAGCCTCTGCATGTAGGTGCAGGACACTGCTCTGGTCATTTTAAAACCAACTGGTTCCCCTCCCAGCATCCCCTTCTTTTGCATCCTAATCTCCAGTGTTTTCAATAAGTTCCCTCAACAAGTGTCTACAGAGGGACTCCTCAGGGCTAGGTCCCTGGTGTTAGGGACACAGTGACGAATGAAACGGACACAGTCTATGATAGAAGGACCTGAGCCCAGGGAGGAGGGGACAAGGAGAAAGTACCACACATAAGGCATGTCAGTGACCCCCACCGCTGCTGAGGGCTGAAGAGGAGACATAGTGCCGACTGTTGACTGGGAGCAGTGTGGGCGGCAGGGCTGGCCCGTGGGGTGGAGAAGGCCTTCAAAGAGGAGCCTTGGGATACAGAGCTGAAGACTGGGCACAGCTGAGGGCACCATGGATCTCTTCCTCTTCCTATAAAGTCTCTAGTGCCACCGTGAGGGTCACCCTCTGGACCTCATCTAACCCTAACCACCTCCCAAAAGGCCTCACCTCGAAGCACCATCAACATATGAGTTTGGGGATTTTTAGCATGAGCCGTAGAAGAGACAAACACTCACACCACAGCGCTATGCCTGCTTTGACAGGTGCTTGTTTGGGGGGCACATATGAAGCTGCCACGTGGAAGTGGCCAGGTCTCTTTCAGCCAGTGAGTATTTTAACCTGAGCCTCCAGGAGGGTGAGGCTTCCAGGAGCAAGTTTCTTGACAGCCATGCTTGGGCTCCTCCTGGAGGTGACTGGAACCCTTTCTGTCATATTGTCATACTTGGATATGTACACTAATCCCCTGGGGATCTCATGAAGCATGCAGACTCAGGTTCAGAGCGGCCAGGACAAGGCCTGGGGTTCTGCATTTAAACAAGACTCTAGAAGGACTGGTGCACATTTAGTTTGGCAGGGGCCCACTCCACCTCCTGAGTGCCAGGATCACAGGTATGTACCACCATGTCCAACTCAACTTTCACTTTCTTTGGGTGCTCTTGACTGGGTTTTAGACCAGCTTTGTGCTTGCAAAGCCTCCTGGCCTCAGTTCAATTTCCCCCCAGCTACCCCATGTAAATTCCACAGGCATTCATTTGCAAAGGCAAGAGTCCCTGACATGTGCATCTACATGGGCACGTGTGTGTGTGTTTTTAAAAAGAAATTATCCATCTATAACAAATATACAAATTAAACAGCCTTCATAGTGTCCATGACAATGTGGATGAGTGACCATTGATCTTCCACTGATCTTCCTCTAGAGATCCTCCAGAGACCATACCACCATGGTCTTTGCTCAAGGTGACTGGATGGCCAGCATCCCATCCAGGCAAGAGGCAGGGCAGGGGGCTGCCAGACCCTCTCTCTGTAACCAGACACATAATCACCTGTCCTGAACCACCCAGAACATTTCTGCTTGTGTTTTATTGTTCTGAACTGTCATCACTCAGGTTTCTGCCTTCCAGCCTGTCGTGGTGGGTAGCCTTGGCAGAAGCTCTGGGAGGGAGGGCCATGGTGGCCAGCAGCAGCCTTGGCCACAGCTGAGTTGCACTGGTGCCCTGCATTTTCCACACTCCCACAGCTGCACGAGCAGGTCCAGAGTTAGCTCACAGCACTCTCGTTCTAGAACTACTCTGCAGATGGACCATTAGAGACAATTTATTTGAAGCTCACTGCGCTTCTCCAATTGTCTTCTTTCTTAGGCCCGATTTCATTATTTATATTTTCCTAGAGAGTTGCCCATTTCATTAAGCATAATGATAATAATTATGCATGGCACAGTCCTATGACTTCAAAATCTCTACCTGAAGTTGAATTCTGTTTCTCCCTAATATGAATCCGTGTGCCCCTCCCTCCTACCCTCCCTCTCCTTTGCTCTCTCTCTTTTAAAGATTGGCCAGCAGCCAATTTCGTGAATAGATTTTTTAAAAGTATTGCATTTTATAGATAAATACTAATGAATTAAAAAAAAAAACAGTAAGTAACTTCTGCTTTTCAGTTTATTCATTTCCCCCTCCTTTTGCTATTTTTTTTCTTTTTTGTTGTTGTTGCTGTTTTCCTAGAATTTGGGGTTCCTGACTTGGTTACCTATTTTCATTTTTATTATAAAATATCTCAAAACACTGAAAAGCAGTGAGAACAAGATAATGAATACCTACCCATGTAATGTGACAAGTTTAGCAAATTCATAGCACGCCACACTGCATTCCAGAGTTCAGAAAAGACATCTCACATACGCTTGCATTTCCCATGACTCTAAGGCCTTTCCTCACTGATGTTTAGTTCTCTACTTTACTAAAGACGTGTGCCTAAAAGTAACACGTGGGAATGTGTCACGGCACATTACCACACTGAACATTACGTGTCTGGGATACATCACTACGGTAAGTCTACTGACGTTCAGTGCTGTCTGAAAACCCTAATCTGTGATTTGAGAAGCCAGGTCCCTGCTGATGGACACTTGGGTTGTTTCTGGTTTATTACTCTTATTTTTAGCTCTGCAAATTCGGAGCTTCCTTGAGGATTTCTTCTTCTGCACATGTAAGCAGCTCTCTGGGTTGGATTCTTGAGGACATTGCTACATCAGGGATTTGCACACTTCCCACATTCCCAGAAGACACTAGGCTATTTTCCAAAGTGGTGGTGCTGCTCCAAACCCCTACCAGTGTCACCCGAGCCCCCCTGCTCCACGTTCCCACTGCACGTGTTCATCAGCACGCCTACACATCCTGTCAAGTTAACAGGTCTACAATGGCATCTTATCATCATTGTAAGCCCTGTTTCCTGATTCGTAATAAGCGCTGCCATTTTCTGTCATGTTTGCCTTTCGGACTGCATCTTCACAGTTCATTTTCTTATTCATAGTTTTGTCTTTTTCCTGAGATTTGAGGCAATTCATTTTATTTTATTTTTTTGAGGTAGGGTCTCACTCTAGCCCAGGCTGACCTGGAATTCATACACTATGTAGTCTCAGGGTGGCCTTGAACTCATGGTGATTCTCCTACTTCTGCTTCCTGAGAACTGGGATTAAAGGCATATGCCACCACGCCCAGCTCATTTTAAAAGCTAGCTGTGGGCTGGAGAGATGGCTTAGTTGTTAAGGCATGTGCCTGCGAAGCCTAAGGACCCAGGTTCGATTCCCCAGTACCCATGTAAGCCAGCTGCACAACGTGGCACGTGAGTCTGGAGGTCGTTTGCAGTGGCTAGAGGCCCTGGCGTACCTATTATTTCTCTATCTACTTCTTTCCCTCTCTCTTTCAAATAAATAAGTAATACTGTTTATTTTTTTTTAAAGCTATTTGCTAATTCTCCTTTAATTCAGATCCTGCACATGCCTCTTTCCTTCTGTGGTATTGCTGTTAGCTTCGACTTTTCTCATGTAGTAAAATCCATGAATCTTACTCTTTTCTCTCTATTCTGGGAGGTGGAGACAGGGGGGGGGGTCCCTGAGTGGACTCTGGGTCCAAGTGAGAGACCTTGTCTTAAATAAATAAAGGCAGAGAAGCCAGGTATGGTGGCACATACTTTTAGTGTCAGCACTTGGGAAGCTGAGATAGGAGGATCACTGTGAGTTTGAGGCCAGCCTGGGGCTACAGAGTGAGTTCCAGGTTAGCCTGGGCTAGAGGGAGACCCTACCCCTCAAAAAAAACCCCACAAACAATAAATAGAAAGGTAGAAGGGAGATCAAAGACACCTGACGTTACACTGCGACCTTCACGTGCGTAGGCACACGTGCATACATGAGTGTGCCAACACATATATGCATGCATGTTATACATATACACACACCAAAAAATTCTTCAATCTCTTCTTTTTTCCTATGCTTATGTGTTTGTGTATGTATGTGTTTATGTGTATGGGCATGTGCATGTGCGTGCCGACACAGTGACGTGGAGATCAGAGGACAGTGCCCAGCTGTTTCTCTCTCCTTCCACCTTTTTTGTTTTTCAATTTGAGAGAGAGAGAGAGAGAGAATGGACATGCCAGGGCCTCCAGCCACTGCAAACGAACTCCAGACGCATGCGCCCCCTTGTGCATCTGGCTAACGTGGGTCCTGGGGAATCGAGCCTCGAACCTGGGGTCCTTAGGCTCTGCAGGCAAACGCTCTAACTGCTAAGCCACTTCCCCAGCCCCCTCCCTCTATCTCCTTCCACCTTCTTTTGAGACAGGGTCTATCTTGCAAGCTTCTGGACTCTCCTGGCTCCGCCTCCCACTGCCATAGTCAGGTTGGGGGGCAGTGTGCCACTTTGCATCAGGATTTACATGGACACTGAGGAGGATCGAACTTGGGTCAGAAAGCTTGCTAACAAGTACCCTTCACCATTAAGCCATGTCCCCAGCCTATTCTTCTTGGGTTTCTAAATAATATCACAATAGCAGTCAGTGGCTCATGAGCACATGGCTGGCACCATGCTGCTCTCCATGAGCAGACACAAGCTTTGTTAGTTGTGTTAGTCACGTTGTTCCTCACCCTGACAAATGCCTGACAGAAACCATGTACAGGAGGGAAGATTTGTTTGGGCTCACAGTTTCAGAGGTTTCAGTCTACGGTTCACTATTTTTAGGCCTGGGGCAAGACAGAAGCACCATGGCGGAAAGAGGTGTGCACCTCCTGGCAGCCCAGAATGGAGAGAAAAGACCAGATACCCCTGTGAAACCAGACTGCTGGCAACCTACTTCCTCCAACAAGGCCCTGCCTCCCAACAGTCTATTCGTTTTTTTTAATTTTTTTTGTTTATTTTTATTTATTTATTTCAGAGTGACAGACAGACAGAGAGAAAGAGGCAGAGAGAGAGGGAAAATGGGTACGCCAGGGCCTCCAGCCACTGCAAACGAACCCCAGATGCATGCGCCACCTTGTGCATCTGGCTAACGTGGGTCCTGGGGAATCGAGCCTCGAACTGGGGTCCTTAGGATTCTCAGGCAAGTGCTTAACTGCTAAGCCATCTCTCCAACCCTTTTGTAAATTTTTTTTGTTTATTTTTATTTATTTATTTGAGAGTGACAGAGAGAGAAATGCAATTTTTTTTAAAGGTACATCTTTTTTAAAATTGTTTTTTGCTTATTTATTTATTTGAGAGTGACAGACACAGAGAGAAAGTGGCACAGGGAGAGAGAGAGAGAGAGAATGGGCATGCCAGGGCCTCCAGCCACTGCAAATGAACTCCAGACGTGTACACACCCCCTTGTGCATGTGGCTAACGTGGGTCCTGGGGAATCAAGCCTCGAACTGGGGTACTCAGGCTTCACAGGCAAGCGCCTAACCGCTAAGCCATCTCTCCAGCCCCAGTCTTTTCAATTTTTAATCCATCCATGGGTTTAAGTTAGTCAAGGTTCTCTAGATGAACAGAACCAACAGAATGAATGTGTAAAAGGGGGATGTATTAAATAAGTTCACAAGATACAGGCTGGGCAGTCCTATAGTAGCTGCCCATGGACTGGAACGTTGAAGAACCTGGGAGGTGCTCAGTACACAAGGCTGGGTGCAGGCTAAAGAATCCTAGGTCCGGGTACCCCTCAGTGCAGGAGGCCAAGGGAGCAGAAGCAGAAGCAGAAGCAGCAGGGCGGGAGCCGGGCACAGACCCGCAGCAGCAGCCCAGCTGGAAGAGAGAAGAAATCCTGGCGGCTCCTAGAGCTCCCTCCTGCACAGTCAGTCCCTAGCAGAATGGCTGCCCACTCGGAAGGGAGGACTTCCTGCTCAATTAATCTTGCCAGGAAACGCCCTCACAGACCCACTCAAGAGGTGCATCTCTCCCTCCGCTCCTAGTCTGGTCAAGTTGACAACAAACTCAACCCTCACAGAGTTAAACCACCACTCATCACTTAATTGGAAACATCTTCAGTCACATCCAGAGATGAGTTTACTAATCTAAGTGTTTAGAAATACAGTAAATTGCCGGGCGTGGTGGCGCACGCCTTTAATCCCAGCACTCGGGAGGCAGAGGTAGGAGGATCGCCGGAGTTCGAGGCCACCCTGAGACTACAGAGTGAATTCCAGGTCAGCCTTAGCTAGAGTGAGACCCTACCTCGAAAAACCAAAAAAAAAAAGAAATACAGTAAATTGGTAGCCAATACTAACCATTGCATCCATTTAAAAACATAATATGAAGCTGGGGAAATGGCTTAGTGATTAAGGCGTTTGCCTGTGAAGCCTAAGGACCCCGGTTCAATTCCCCAGGACCCATGTAAGCCAGATGCACAAGGGGGCGCATGTGTCTGGAGTTCATATGTAGTGGCTGGAGGCCCTGGAGTGCCCATTCTCTCTTTCTCTCTGCCTTTTCCTCTCTCTCTCTCTCTCTGTCTCAAATAAATAAGTAAAAAAAAATAATAAACATAATATGGGCTGGAGACATGGCTTAGCAGTTAAGGTGTTTGCCTGCAAAGCCAAAGGACCCAGGTTTGATTTTCCAGGACCCACATAAACCAGATACACAAAGTGGCTCATGCATCTGGAGTTCGTTTACAGTGGCTGAAGGCCCTAGCATGCCCATTCTCTCTCTCTCTCTGAAATAAATTAAATAAATAAATAAAATTTTTTTAAAAAAAAGATTAATAGCTGGGCACAGTGGTGCATACCTTTAATTCTAGTACTCAGGAGGCTGAGGAGGTAGAAAGATAGCTCTGAGTTTGAGGCCACCCTGACACTACATAGTATATTCCAGGTCAGCCTGGGCTAGAGCAAGACTCTACCTCAAAGAAAAAAGATAATAAAGTGTAAAATCACTTAGTGAGCACCGAGGGCCTTAGTGAGGTCCTCACAGTGAACACCAAGGCAGGTTCTGCTGTTCTTCCCCATGGTACAAATGAGGAAATGAAGGCAGAAGTAGCTAAGTGATTTCCCAAGGTCACCCGTTAGCGAAGTGGTGGCATTGGCAGCCAGCCCAGGATTTCCCACCCAGCCATGCTATTTCCCTAAAGGAGAGCTTTGCTTCTGTTAATATTCATATATATTCTTTTTTATTATTGAGCCACACTTTCATTCAGTGACTTCACCTTACTTCACAGAGCCCTTTGAAGTCCTTGAAGGGATTTTTCCTCCTGACACCAAGACTCTGGTTCTCTAACTCCAACAGAGTGTCTGACCATTCACTGCCTCCCTCAGGCTGACCCCCGGAGTTAGCATCAGACTGCAGACTTAAAGGCTCTGTCTCAAAAGTCTTTCCTTGGGGCTGGGAAGATGGCACAGCAGTTAATGGTGCTTGCTTGCAAAGCCTGCCAGCCTGGGTTCAATTCCCAAGCCACCCACGTAATGCCAGATGCGAAAGTGGCATGACTATGTGGTGTTTGTTGCAGTAGCAAGGGGTCCTGTCACATGTGCACAATTACACACACACACACACACACACACACACATATACACACACATGCAAATAAATAAGTGTTAAAAGTTTAAAACAAGCATAGCAATAAAAGCTTTGTGACATTGTTGTGCTGAAAAGAAAAAAGAAAGTTTAAAACAAAATAAAACCTGCCTTCACATAGCGGCCCCTGTTGAGGAGTCTGGGACACACACTTCTGCCTGGCTGACTACAAGTTTGGGGGCTCCCCAGCCTTTCCCCCTTGGGGGTCAGTCATTTGATAGAATGACTTACAGAACTCGGAAAAGTGCTTTTCTTGTTGCCACTAGCTGGTTGTAAAGGACCAGCCTCAGGGACAGCCAAATGAGAGAGATGGAGGGGCAAGGTAGGGGGGAGACTGGGGCTTCCGTAGCCTTCCTGGACAAGCCCTACCCGGCATCTCCTGCGTCTATCTCAGAAGCTCCGCGTCAGCCAGCTGTGCAAGTCACAGTAACAGAACGCCTGAAGGGAGAGACTGATCAGGACAAAACTTCTGTTGTGGCTCAAGGTTTCAGAGGTCTCAGTGCATGGTCACTTGGGCCTACAGTGAGCAGAGCATCATGGTGGACTCACAGCTGTTTATCTTATTGTGAGGCTGGAGGGGGTGCGAGTGTAGAAGGACCCAGGGCCCCAATATTTCCTTCAAGGTCACACTTCTAATGACCTGACTTCCTCCACTGCACCCACCCGGAAAGGTTGCACCACTTTCCAATAGGACCACAGGCTGGCAACCAAGCCTGTAGCAAGTGCCCTGCAGGGGGTATTTAACACTCAGCTGAAGCACTCTCCCAACAGTGTTATTTAGGGTTTCATGGAGGCTTCCTTACATAGGGGTGATGTGGGTGGGTCACATCCCATCACTTGAAGGTGTCCTGGAATGAGGAAATTCTGTCCGACTACTTTGGAACTGGGACACTGGATTTTTCCTGCCGTTGGACTCGGACTGACACATCTACCCTGGTTTGCCAATCTTGACCACTTTCTGGGTCCTAAGCTTACTGGCAGTTAGACTGTGGGGAAACTGTCGGGTGTGCTGGGGCCTCCAGCTCTAGGACTCTCCTGCAGTCTTGGGACTTGCTAGCCTCCGTAACTGCTAGTGCTGGTTCCTTCCAGCCAGTGTCTTTTCCTACACGCACGCTATACACATGTGTCATTTAGTGACGGGTGACAAGGAGAGGGAGGTAGATTTGTTAGGTAGTTTATGGTGACTGGGCCCCAAAAGTGAAGGCAGGAATGTCTGCCCTTGGAACCTCAACTTTTCCAGAGCTCAGAGAAGCTGGCTTCTCCTTATCTCTTGTCTAAAAGAGTTCCCTAGACCTGTTTTTCCACAAATAACCTGAGGCCCTCCTGGGAGGGCAGTCCTCATTCCTAGAATTTAAATCTAATCCTGACATTGTGGTTGATCAAGTTCAGCCCCCTAAACTTGGTGTCACGGCTGGCCTCTTCTTGCACCATCCCTGAGCCCAGACCAATCAACTGTGGGTCCCTGGATCCTCTGGGGTCTGGCCACGGTTCCCCCAGAGGCATCCCAGGCAACTGTGGTGGTGAGCGCACGAAAGAAAAGACTTTCAGGAGACAGTCTCTGTGAACAGCTCGCTTTAATCAACAAGGAAATGGGTTTTATAAGCAGTTGAGGGTCCTAAGGGGATTGGATGTACAAGGTTGCTTGCTGATGCCTAATTAGCATATAGGGACATACATTCCAGCACATAGGCAATGGTACAGGGGGATGGGCTTTGCAAAGATGCTGGCTGATACCATATAAGGAGTTTCCTAGGCAACTGGCCAAAGGTCACAGGTTTATGGGCAAAGCCTAAGTCTTATCTGAATGTCTTCCTGCTGATCTCAGGGTCTGAGATTTTGTCCTGGGCCCAGGGGTCCAGGCTCACTGCGACCCCCAAGAATGGGGGGAGGGTCCTGCCTCACTGCAACCCCGGAGAATGGGGGGAGGAGCTCCCCTGCTGGTCTGGTCCCCAAGATATGACCCGTAGTTCAGGCTGCTGCAACCTCTCCATAGCCTGGGGCCTTCGTGTCAGACAGCTTCGGTTTGCTTTAACCCAGGGCCCTGCCTATGGCCGACAGTCAGCCCTCACTCTGGCTCAACTGAGCTGGAAGGTGAGCCTCACCACAATAAGGTAATAAACAGATGTGTGCCAGAGGAAAAGTCTCTCTTTTGGCTGGCTCTTGAACTTTGAGGTTCTGTTAAGCTTCCCTCATCTAGGCCCAGTTGGGCCAAAATGAGGGGAGATCCCCCCTTGACCCCTATCTACCCCCTCCTGCCCTCTACATGGCAGAAGCTCTCTGTACTTTCTCTTCCTTTTTATATAAATATCCTTTCACATTTTTTTTTCTAGGCCCACATGGGCCCTCAGACCATGTGGATACATCAGGTTTCCTTCCCTTGGTTTTGTACCTCCTTAAATAAATATATTAAGTTAATAATTATCCTTCTCATTTTGGTCTGCCCAATTCTTTGGTTAAATACTAACATAAACTCAGGGTTTGGGGTTCCAGAACTTTCCTGGACTTCTCACAGGCCCTGTATGAACATGTTTTGAGAAATGCATCAGGTGATTTGCCATCATGTGACCATCACTGGGTGTACTTACACTAACCCAAATGTTATAGCTTACTGTACCCGGAAGCTCTGTGGTGTCCTACATAGTAGATACTATCACGTCCATCACTCTCTAAAACATCATAACCTATATGTGTTTATATGTATGTATGTATGTATGTTATGTATATATGTACTCATACCACACCAGTTCTGCTTCCCTGGAGAACACTGACTAACAGAGACACCATCCCCCCTACCTTCTTGTACTTCACTCAGCTTATCACCCTTCCCACCGTCCCTCACAAGGCAGCAGGGACATCAAATCATGGATGTCCCTCAGCTGGCCCCTTAGTGATAATAGAACTGGCTTAAAATAGCATAATGATTCAATCCACAGATTTCAGCCATCTAAAATGTCTAGAACTCCACCCTCATGCAGAGAACAGGCATCCTTTCTGAACACCTGTGAAATACTGAGAAAGATTTAGAACATTTATGGACCACAAAGAAAGCCTGACCTCTTCCCCACTGAGTCACCACCATGTCGTAACATAGCAAAATTAGAACTCGTTGAGGAAAAGTCCCCATAGCTAGAAGCTACATTAAATATTGTTAAATATCCCTTAGTTTAAGGGAAAAAATCCAAAAGAATACAAATCTCTATAAATCAACAAAATGAATTACTGTGGTCAATTAACATTTAATGGGAAACATTAGGTTACATAAAATAACTAAGAGCCAAAAATGTAGAAAATGCACTAAACATTGGAATTTAAAAAAAATAGAGCAGCTGGGTGTTGTGGAGCATGCCTTTAATCCCAGCACTGTGGAGGCAGAGGCAGGAGGATAGCTGTGAGTTCAAGGCCAGCCTGGAACTACAGAGTGAATACCAGGTCAGCCTGGGATACAGTGAGACCCTGCCTCCAAGAAACAAAAACAACTCCCTCCCCCCCAAAAAAAACCCCAAACAACAATAACAACAACAACAACAACAGTACACACACACACACACACACACACACACACACACAGAGCAATAAAACACACCCAACAGCACAAGGGAGGGGACCGTGGAGTGGAGGGAGGGTCACTCACAGAGAGGAAGCTGGGCTCACTTATCGTACAACAGACATTAACAGTAATAAAAGAGTATAATAAATTACTATTTGCTGATGAATTAGAAAGCCAAGATGACATGAATAAATTTTCAGGGGAATAGGAAATGCAAAAAATTGGCAGAGAAAGAAATAGAAATTTGAATAAGCCTACTGGTTATTAAATAAATTGAAATCTAATATTTCTCCTCTTAATGAGCCCCCTACCAAGACCATTTTGTGGGAGATTTCTACCCAATGCTCCAGGAGTCTTTAATTCCTCTCCTGTATGAGTTGTTTGAGAACATGGAAAAAGTATAATCTTCCCAGCTCAGTGCAGAGGTGGTTTGAATGTGTCTCCTAAAGATTTATATTTGGCCAGGCATGGTGGTGCATGCCTTTAATCCCAGCACTCGGGAGGCAGAGGTAGGAGGATTGCCATGAGTTCGAGGCCACCCTGAGACTACAGAGTGAATTCCACGTCAGCCTGAGCTAGAGTGAGACCCTACCTTGAAAAAGCAAAAATAAAAAATTATATTCTGAAAGATGGTAAGGGAAAATGTGGCCTAGATTAGGGAGGCCTTCTTAGGCTACCCAAAGTAAAAACCCCTCTAGCAACATGGGTAAGTTAGTTTCCCTCAAAGAGAAGAATTTCTGTTCAACATGGGACACTTGAGCAAGTTGACAGCCAGGGACCCGCTGAAGCAGGGGATTAGTTAGTGACAGCTGGAAGTGGAGAAGGGCTGATGTCTAACATCTGCTGATGCAGGTTCATGCTGAGAAGCAACGGGGCGGGGGAGGGGGGCGACGAGGGGAACACATGTTCTTGGAAAAGGATGCCAAGGGCTGGGGAGATGGCTCAGCAGTTAAAGGCACTTGCTTGCAAAGTCTAATGGCCCAGGTTCAATTCTCCAGTACTCACATAAAGTCAGATGCACAAAGTAGTGTGTGCACCTGGAGTTTGTTTGCAGTGACAAGAAGCCCTGACTCCTCTCTCTCATTCTCTCTCTCTCTCTCTCTCTCTGTCTCTGTCTCTCTGCCTTTCCTTGCAGACAAATAATTCAATAACATATATTTTATTTGTGGGGGGAGGGTGGTTTGAGGTAGGGTCTCACTCTAGCCCAGGCTGACCTGGAATTCACTATGTAGTCTCAGGGTGGCCTCGAACTCATGGTGATCCTCCTACCTCTGCCTCCCAAATGCTGAGATTAAAGGCATGCATCACCACACCCTGCTAAAGTATCTTTTAAAGGGAGGCCTGAGCTGGAGAGATTGCTTAGTGGTTAAGGCACTTGCCTGGCAAGCCAAAGGACCCAAGACCCATGTAAGCCAATCACACATGGGGGTATATATGTCTGGAGTTTGTTTACAGTGGCTAAGAAGCCGTTGTGCACCCATTCTCTCTCTCTCAAATAAATAATAATAATAATAATAATAATAATAATAATAATATGGCTGGAGAGATGGCTTAGCAGTTAAGGTGTTTGCCTGCAAAGCCAAAGGAACCAGGTTCGATTCCCCAGGACCCATGTAAGCTGGATCCACAAGGTGGCACATGTGTCTGGAGTTCGTTTGCAGTGGTTAGAGGCTCTGGCATGCCTATTCTCTCTCTCTCTCTATCTATCTGCCTCTCTCTTTCTCAAATAAATAAATAAAATTAAAAATAATGATGATGGGGCTGGACAGATGGCTTAGCGGCTAAGCGCTTGCCTGTGAAGCCTAAGGACCCCTGTTTGAGGCTCGATTCCCCAGGACCCACGTTAGCCAGATGCACAAGGGGGCGCATGCGTTTGGAGTTCGTTTGCAGTGGCTGGAGGCCTTGGTGCGCCCATTCTCTCTCTTTCTATCTGCCTCTTTCTCTGTCTATCATTCTCAAATAAATAATGAATAAAAAAATAATGATGATAATGATGACAAAGGAGGCCAAGAAGTGGAACAGACAAGAAGAGAAGGAAACCCCAAAGAATCATGAACAGGAAAAGAGAACGTGATTTGCTGGAAAAATACACACGGTAATCACACTAACCAGGGCTCACTCTAGCCCATCAGATGGCCAACAACTCAAAAGGCTGAACATGCCCAGCATTGGTGCTGGTTCCTGGCAGGGTGAGGGAGGCTGAGAGGGTACAGCCCCACATGACCAATGGAGGCTCTGAAAACTGTATGTATACGCCCCTGATGGCTGGTGATCCCAGACAGGTTCTCCAAGGGGCAACCAGGAGCCCTTGCATATGGAAGCCACACAGCAGGGCCATGTGAGGAGCCGGAAGCAGCTGGCGGGGTCATCTTGGACTGCTTGGGTAAGAAAACTGGCTCATGCACACCACTGAACACATTGTTCGCCAGTAAGATGCTGCAGCAATGCGAAAGGACTCTCCAAGCAGCCCAGTCTGAAACCACGGCTTTGGTGTCAGATGCTGCTTTTGGGGGGCTGGGGATATAATTCAGTCAGAAAAATGGTATCTGCCTCCCCTGGCTTTACAAGATTCTGATGCTAAGAAAACCAACAGCCACATCCTCACACCCTGGACAGGCTAGCCAGCAGGGGTGGAGACAGGAGCAGGCAGGCCTGGCAGGAGATGGCCATGCTTCTTTATTTATCATTGTGTCGTCTTTCGCTGGGGGCAGCGGACACACTTAATTGTGAGCAATTCTATAAGTGGTTCTCTCTCTCTTCTGGACTTAGTGGGGTTCGCTATGCTGTTCTCAGCCAGACACCCCCCCCCTTCAACTTGGAGTGCCTCACTCTCCTAACTCCCCGTCCTTACCCTCCCACCGGCACAGGACCATCACTCTGCAAGTAGGCAGGATGTTCTTTTACAAAGTCTCATTATTCTGTGGGCTGTGTCTTTGGTTTATATCAACTTTCACACCATTGTGCACAGATGTAAAAACAAATGAAATTGAGTTTAGAAGTAGACTCATACTAGATGCATTAATTTGGGAGAGGATTTTTTTTTTTTAAATAGGAAGACTTTTTCTCTAAGTAGATGGATTCTCACCTCAAATCTCCCAAGTGTACCCCTGACCTCACCCCCTGCACAGATGCCCCCTCACCTCATTTCACAAGTCAGAAAAGCAGCTTGGGCCAGGTGCAATGCTGTCTTCCAGCATACCTGGCCCTCTATGACAGGGCCTCCTGTCCCTATCAGTCCCAATTGCTGTTGATTAAATTCTCTCTAATCTGCTCCCTAGACTGGTAAATTCTGTGTTCTGTTGTGTGAATGAGCCAGCTTTCTTACCCAAGCATTCCAAGATGGCCCTACCAGCTGCTCCCAGCTCCTCACTCTGCCTAGTCCTGGTTCTGTTCTAAACCATGCCTTGGCTTAATATCTTCTGTGACCCCCCAATGCTCCTAGGGCCCCATTCTCTCAACTCTGGCATGTCCTCTAGTCTTGTCCATTCTCTCTCCCTCTGGTGGCCATGAGCCTAGCCATAGGACCAAGGCCTCAGCTCCCATCCTTTGCAGGGACTCTCCAATGCTGTTCCCAGCCTTTCCCCCAACCCTCTCCTCCCACCCCAGAACCCCGGCCCCCACCTCTGCTATGAACTTAGCCCTGCCAATAGCACTCAGCAGCTCCTTCATTCTCAGCCAGCCACCCTAAGCTGCTCCTGCCCTAGGGGGGCCATCCGCTCTTCACCTGAAGCAAGAGGCTCATGCCCTCCTGTGATAGCCCCACACCACCAATTTACTTTGCCTCAGCCATCAATGACACCTGCCTTTGTGGCTCCACACAGACCCTTTGTCCAGGTTACACCATGCTAGAGAAACTGAAGGGGGCCCCTTACATGCAGAAGGGGCTAAGGAAACCTAGCCCACTCCTGTGAGATCAGCATCAATCTCTTCTGAAGCTGGAGCCCTTCTATGATTGATACCCTACTAGCCATCTGCATACTGGGGAACCATTCTTTCAGCACAGGTGCATTTGTGGGGAAATCACATCTAGACCATAGTAAATACATAGGTTTCCTGTGCTGTGCCCTGTTTTTTCTTTAAAAATATATTTTAGGGCTGGAGAGATGGCTTAGTGGTTAAGCGCTTGCCTGTGAAGCCTAAGGACCCCGGTTTGAGGCTCGATTCCCCAGGACCCATGTTAGCCAGATGCACAAGGGGGCGCACGCGTCTGGAGTTCATTTGCAGTGGCTGGAGGCCCTGGCACGCCCATTCTCTCTCTCTCTCTCTCTCTCTCGGCCTCATTCTCTCTCTGTCTGTCACTCTGAAATAAATAAATAAAACAGAAAAATTTAATATATATATATATATATATATATATATATATATATATATATATTATTTATTTGCAAGGAGAAAGAGAGGGAGGGAGAATGGGGACACCAGGGCCTGTAGCCACTGCAAACAAACTCCAGATACATGTGCCACTTTGTGTATCTGGCTTTATGTGAGTACTGGGAAATCAAACCCAGGTCGTTAGACTTTGCAGGCAAGTGCCTTAACCGCTGAGCAATCGCTCCAGCCCCCGTGCCATAGATTTTATTTGTTTTGAGACAGTTTTGCTACGTAGCTCAGGCTGAAAGATGGAAAATCATGCCCTTCCTTCCTGCCTGTGACCTGAGGTCACCACGGTCAGCACTTGCTATGCATCCTTCTGGTCAGTACAATGGCTGTACAGAGGTGGGATTTACAGACCATGGCACCCCCCACTTACAGCAGACACTCCTGTTAGCGTTCTTCGGGTTGGGTTAATCACGGCCAGCCCTTACCTGAGACCTAAGAGGACAGCATCCCCACGTCCTAGGTAGGCAAGGAAGCTGGGTGATGTCGCAGTCCAAGTGCTGAGAGCAGGGTTCACACTGAAACACTTCTGCCTGGGCAGTTGGGACCTCAGGGCTCTTTTATAATCAGCTGTGACCAGGGAAGGCATCTTAATGAAGATGCCAGCTCTGCCCCTGCTGGTGACAAAAGTCCTCATGGGTGGGAGGTCGCTGGGAGGGCCTCTGGATACTTTGGGCCTGCAGAAGAGGTACCCTTAGATTTTTGTTGTTGTTGTTTTTGGTTTTTCGAGGTAGGGTCTCACTCTAGCCCAGGCTGACCTGGAATTCAGTATGGAGTCTCAGGGTGGCCTCAAACTCACGGCGATCCTCCTACCTCTGCCTCCTGAGTGCTGGGATTAAAGGCGGCCACCATGCCTGGCTACCTTTAGATTTTGATGGCCACTTCAAGAGGCTCAGACCTCTGACCTTCTGTGAGATCATCTGTGGCTTTAGAGAGCCAGTTGGTTGCTGGAGTGACCCTTCTGCCTATGACAAGGACCTCAGGGTCACCCCAGGGATCACACATACATCCTGGATTCCTAGAAGATGGGCAGAGGCCTGGTTCAGCTCCAGGATGGCCAACACCTCATCAGCCTGGTCCAACCCCTGCCCCTCAGTCACCTCCTCACCCCAGCTCCTTCTGGTGGACTTCCACTGTTCCATTTTCTGCCTCCTTTTAACCAATGTCCTTTCTATCAGGTCCCTGGGCTTGAGCTCTCCTCACTTCCCAGTAAACAGGAGCTCTGCTGCCCTCAAGGGGCCTCAGGACCTTTTGTTTCTCACCAGGCATGAGTTTGGAGGGCTGTGGAACCCTGTGCACCCCGACCCTTGGCTGTCTTCTCCCCCAGCAGAGCACCACAAAGCCAACTTCCACCACTAAATCACCTCCCACTGGAGGTAATTCAAAAGCCTCCGCATTGCAAATTGCTCTTCTCAGCTAACAATTCCCGCTGGATGGGGAAACAGAATAGCTGGACCAGGGGGAGCAGACATCTGAAACTTGAGAGCAATTTGGAAATCGCTCTCCCTAAAGGTTAAGCCAATTTAGTAACCTCCCCAACCACGCATGTGAATGCAATTTTCTCCATGGTCTCTGAACCCCACTCACTAAACTCTTTAACCTGCCACTCAGACAGGTGAAAAATAATATCACATTTCTTACTTTAAAAAAAAAAAAGTTTCTCTAATTCTTGAAGTGAGTGGGGATTTTCACTGTGTTATTAACTTTGCCCATCTCCTCCTCCGCTCACCTGCTTTGCTTTCAATTTTGTATTAGAGGTTTTTTTTTTTCCTCCCTCCCTCTGTCCTTTCCTTCCTCCCTTCTTTTCATATAAAGATGTTTTTGTATGACTCCGTTGGGTGTTTGCCTTTGGTGATGCTGTCAGAGAGGCCTTCCCATCATGCACATTATCTTTTCTAGATATTTCTGGATTCTTCTGTAGAAAGAGCCATCATAGAGTTCTGATTGGGCCTGTCCCAGCTCCCATGTTCACACTCTCCTCTGCTGCATTTTCCTTCAGAGCCCCTGCCCCTCCCTCCTCTGCTACCTGCAGGGGTCTGCCTCTTGTTAGGAGTCCCACCCTTCCTTCAAACCCACCACCTTGCTCCCAGGTGGTGATCTGAATGAAGTTCATGGAAGAACAATCTTTTTTTTTACATTTTGAAAAAAGTACATTTATTTACTTATTTGAGAGAATATGTATGGGTACACCAGGGCCTCCTGCCACTGCAAACACACACCAGATGCATGCACCACTTAGAGCATCTGGCTTTATGTGGATACTGGGAACTTGAACCCAGGCCATCAGGCTTACAAGTAAGTGTTTTTAACCACTGAGCCCCATTTTTAAACATTAAAAAAAAACATGACTTTGTTCTTTTTTTTTTTTGGTTTTTCGAGGTAGGGTTTCACTCTGGTCCAGGCTGACCTGGAATTAACTCTGTCATCTCAGGGTGGCCTTGAACTCATGGCGATCCTCCTACCTCTGCCTCCCGAGTGCTGGACTTTGTTCTTTTTAAAAAAATATTTTATTTTACTTTTAATTTTTTTTATTGACAGCTTCCATAATTGTAAACAATATCTCATGGTAATTCCCTCCCTCCTCCCAGGAAGAACAATCTTAAAGCTGCCCATCTGCCCAAGAGACAGATGAGGGACCCACCACTCCTCCCTTCCAGGGGTAGAGGCAGGTGTTAAGCACTGTTGAAAACTGTGAATGTGAACAAGTTCTTACTGTAAGAACTCCTGATGTTTATTTTCCTGTTTATATGCAAAAAAATTCAGAATGGGGCCGCTTAACTCTTGACTCCCTAACTGACAGCTGTTGGCCTCATATAGAGAGGAGAAAAGCTACTTGTCATTAATTGAGGGTCTTCAGTCAAGTGGCCATACACACAGAAACATAATCAAAACCAGTGGCTTTCCTACGGAGCACCGACCACCACTTAGATCCACCTCTGAAGACATCCACGTCTGTTAGAAACACCATTGTCCCTTGGTGTCCAGGGGACTGGCTCCAGGAACCCCTGCAGAAACCAGTATCAGTGATACTCTAGTCCCTTAAATAAAAGGGGGAACATTTGCATAAACCTTCCTGCAAGCTCAGGAATCTTCAAGTCCCCTCTAGATTATGTACAATACTAAACATGATGTAATTGCGTGCTAAGTAGTCACTTGACTATGTTAGGGAATAATGACAAGAGAAAAGATTGCACCTGCTCAGTGCAGATGCACTTTTATTTTCTGGATAAATATGATTTGTTGCTGGTTGATGCCACAGGTGAGGAACCTGTGAATATGGAGAACCAACTGTGTGCCATGAACTCCAAGAAGTTTAGTGACATGAGAGTCCTCAAAGCCGTTGATTCTCCATGAAGGGCTGAGGTGATATCACCATTGTTTTTCCCACACTAAATTCACAAGGCTATTTTGGGCTGGTGGTATAGTGCCTGCCTGGTATGCCCTGGGTTCTGTCCCTAGCACTTAAAAATAAATAAATAAATAATTTAATAGGTGGTTGGAAAAAAGATCAAAACAGGGCTAGAGAGATGGCTGTCAGTAAAGTGCTTTGCCTCAAGGACCTGCGTTTGAACCTTAGTACCTATGTCAAAATTCTGGGGCAAGATGGTACATGTTTTAATACCAATGCTGGGAAGGCGGAGCTCTGAATCTGACTGGCCAGAGAGTCTAGCCTAATTGGTGAGCTCCAGGCCAATGAGAGACCCTGTCTCAAAGGAGGTGGATGGTGTTCCTGAGGAACAACGCTTGAGTTGGTCTTCTGGCCTTCACCCACACACAGAGATACAATTTTGAAAGTATCCAAGATAGTTGAACAAGTGCACAATCGAAAGCCAGAAAAATACTTTATAAGCCAGAAAATGTGCTGGCTCCCTAAGAAAGAGTAAGACAAAAGTGGATCACGCTGGAAAGAAAGCCACACCCTGGGTCAAGGTATGCTCTAGAATATTCTAAGGCAACACTGCTGCCCCCCCCCCGCCCCCCCACACACACAAAGAGAGCCATGCGCGTGGAATAAAACAGTGGGTTAGACTAATAGAAGAGCTTACTGGCACAGCCAGACCTAATAGAGAAATCAGAATGGGATCATGTGTGATGGAAAATGAGTCTCCCAAGGGCTGATGGAGAATTTCATGGCAAAAATAAGAATGAGCATTTATGACGAAGTAATTAGAGACGTTGGAAAGAAAACATTGATTATGAGCTCAGAGGGAGATCCACCCATGGCATGGCTACAGAGCTCAGAGCCGCAAAGCCACCAGCAGGAGCAGCTGGGAGGCCAGGGTCACAGGAGAGGCCTGCATTGGCCCTGGCCTGTCACTCACTGCATCGACCCTGCTGAGGACCTTTGAGATCCACTAGGGCCTTGCTGACCCACCAGAGAATGGCTCTGGCCACCTACTGTAGACCCACGAGCTGAGGAGACCCTCACTGTGTTACCAGGGTTAGAAAGTTGCCACAGGGGATGTCCAAGGGATGCTGTCCCCTTGCCTCAGTCTGAGGTGGTATACCCTTCCCAGATGGGCCCGTCCACCCCGCTGTCCACTGCATCTCCTCCCAGGAGGTGAGCCAGTGAACAGATCCTGCCAGCTCTGCCTGTCCTTTCCACTTCTCCCCAGCTACGGGGACACACTGTGACCACACCAGCCTTCCTTTCGCCCCTCTGTCTTCTGCCTTCCAGTCCTGATCTCCTGGAGCCATCCCTGGAAGCAGGCAGCAAGGCTTTCTGGGAAGCCCCTCCCCCAGCCGCTTTGACTCCCCTCCACAGCACCAGGGCACCTGCTGAGAACGTGTGTCGCCCCCGGAGCTCTGCTTGGAGAGTTTCTGGAGGCCAGTGCACGGGAACACACCCACCCACTGCTGGTGAGAGAAGGTCTTGCGTCCCAAAGTGTGATTCTGAGAACAGTAACGTGCCGGGCTCCCCCGACAGGTAGTGCTGAGGAAGGACCAGGCCCACTGGTTCCTCCCAAGGGGTTGAGGAAGAGGGTGAACGTCAGACGACTCAGAACCTCTCCTAGTCACTGGAGAAAAACCACACTGAGTCGGGAGTCTTGTCGAAGCAGGAACTCGCTTTATTGTTACAGGCGGTTGCCTATATAATGTTGAGAACGAAGGCGGGGATTCTAGGATGGGGGGAGAGGTAAGGGCCAATAGTAAACTGTGACTATTGAAATGATAATTCCAACTGCCACGCGGAAGTAGCAGGCAAGAAGCTATTAGGCTTCTTGCTGAGTCCTAGCTGGCCAGAGACCCGGTGGCCAAACTTTAGCTAGGCTCAGGAAGTTCCACTAGGCCTCGTGTCCCGGCCTCTCAAGGCCCAACAGTAACGTGCATCATTTTTCTTTATTTTTATGAGTGTGTGTAATATACTGGTGGTAGAAATATGCCCCCAAAAAAAAAAAAAAAACTTGAACAGTGGAAAGCCCCCAAGATGAGATAAGAAAAGAATGAGAAGGGGTGACTAGAGAGGCTGCCCCCATTCCTGGCAATTTATTGCCTTTGCCCCCACCTCTTTTATGTTTTTCTTTTTCTTTTTTTTTTTTTGCAGGTTGAACTTTAAGTATCGCATACACTCCATTGTAATTTTTGTTTGCCAAACTGTTACATGTTTGTAAATCTTTTGTAACCTGCTCGCTCAACTGTCACGTATGCACCTTTGTAACCCATGCTTGCTTATACTATAAAACCCCTAACAGTCTTAAGTTCGGGTAATGCCATTAAGGAGAGAACTGGGCGTCAATCCACCTGTATAAATAAACTTCTTGGGCTGGAGAGATGGCTTAGCAGTTAAGCGCTTGCCTGTGAAGCCTAAGCAACCCTGGTTCGAGGCTCAACTCCCCAGGACCCACGTTAGCCAGATGCACAAGGGGGCACACGCGTCTGGAGTTAGTTTGCAGTGGCTGGAGGCCCTGGCACATCCATTCTCTCTGTGTCTCTCTTTCTCTCTCTCTCTGCCTCTTACTCGCTCTGTCTGTCGCTCTCAAGTAAATAAATAAAAATAATAACCAAAAAATTTTTAAAAAAATAAACTTCTTCTCTGTCACCTGACCCAGCTGCTGGTCTCTTGACATCCAGAAAGTCCTATAACATGTGTATGTGTGTACATGTCCATGTGTGTAATGGCGCCTACGTGTGCATACATGTGGAGGCCAGAGGACAACCTCAGGTGTCACCCTCAGGAATGCCATTCCACTTTTTTTTTTTATTGATTTTGGAGACAGCTTCTTTCATTGGCCTGTGATTCACCAAGTCGGCTAGACTGGCTGGCCAACAGGCTCCAGGGATCCTTCTGTCTCTGCCTCCCCAGAACTTGGATTATAAGAGTGTACCGCCCTGCCCAGCATTTTGCTGAGGCTCCTGAGGAGTGAACTCAGTTCCCCATGCTGGCAGGGCAAGCTCTTTGCTGACTGCGCCACGTCCCCGGCCCAGGCATGTAGGTTTTCACTGGATAGATCTGGCTTCAGCAAAACTCACCCCAGCCATTTCATCCAACAATTGAGCATGTGCGTGCAGGATTCTCAATACCTATTCTTGTTTTGTCCTCTCTTTCCAAAATTAGCATACCAAACTGGTGAGAACTCCAAGACCAATTCTTTTTCCACTTCCCTTTTACTAGCATTATGGGGTAGGGTATGGATGTGTTCCTACATATTTCATGGTTGTATTCCATGAATTTCTTTTACTTATTAAGTACAAATAGACCCTCATTCAGCCCAATAATGAAGTCCTAAAGTCTACCTTGCCTGGTTACACAGGTGGCACCAGGCTCTGAAGGATGGGGCTCAGGCCTCGTGGCTCTTGAGAAGCCTCCTCTGTGTGGCAGCCTCCTCCACAGCGCGTTCTGTGCAGTGACCCATACCCAGTGGCAAGGCATGAGTCTTCACTGCCTTGATTCTTCTTTTAAAAAATATTATTTATTTATTTGAAAGAGAGAAGGGGCGTGGGGAGAATGGGCATGCTAGGACCTCCAGCCACTGCAAACTAACTCCAGATGCATGCGCCCACTTATGCATCTGGCTTACGTGGGTTCTGGAGAATCGAACCGGGATCCTTTGGCTTTGCAGGCAAACGCCTTAACCACTAAGCCATCTCTCTAGCCCACTGCCTTGATACTTTAAAGACTGTGTGCCAGCCACAGGGAAGGGTCACTTGCCTACCATCCAAGCAGTAGCAGAAATTCTGGAACAGTGAGCACTATCCCACCTGGCCAGGGCAGGCAGGACCTGGGCCACCTGGTGTCCGGCCTTGGGGCTGTGTTCTCGATGTCCATTTGGCTCTGAAAGCCCTGGCTGCCCTCAGACATTCGACTTCTGCTTCAGTCAGTTTTATGAATTGAATCCAGAGGTTCTCACACCCCAGGCTCAGGCTCTGAGTACTTCCTCCATCTTATAATACCATTGTGAGGGCTGTGGAGCCTTTAGGAGATGGATCCTGGCTAGCGGAAGTAGTCACTAGGGGCTGGTCTGTGGAGGTTTACCTGCCCCCTAATCCGGCCTCTTTCCTGGCCCACCACCATTCGAGGAGTCTTTTACTCACACCTCCGCTGTCTCAGATGGAGCCCCCCCCCGCACCCCACATCTTCCCTGCCACGAGGGATAGAACTACCTCTGAGACTGTGAGCCAAAACTTTATCTGTCAGCTACTGTGTCACAGCGACACAAAAACATCTAAGTCACTGGGTGGCCCTGTCCAACCTTCTAGATTAGCTATAACCTGCACACAGCACTGTCCTGCACCTGCCCAGGTGCAGTGACCCCCCACCCAACCATGACCCGCTCAGACCCCAAGCAAACCACACAACTCCTTCCCCCAGCACATCTCTGTGAGCCCATCCTGGCTAGATGGCAGCCAGCCTTCAGACACAGCCATGCACTCTCCTGGCTGCCTGTGCACCCAGCGCGTCACCTCTCTGAGCCTAGCTCCTCTAACAGGACAGCGAGGAGCAGCTGCCTCAGCCCACGGAATCATGCCTGCAGGTCTCTGGTGCTTGGGGCAATGTACACTGAGCTACTCATTATAGCTGCGCTCTGATCTCATCTCAGGTCTTGCCTTTCCTCTGGGGCACAGTCCCCAGGGCGGAGGTTTCTGCTATCCAGCAGCCCTGGCAGTACAGGGGGTCCTGGGAAGTGAGAGGGCACCTGCCCAGGAGGAGGGAGCTAACAGAGCCTTCAGAGCAGGGCTGTACGAGGGGCCAGTGACTCTGGCCAGGCAATTATTTTTAATGAGTCTCACTCTCCCGCAGGCAATGGGGCCTGGAGCTGGTTGCTGGCCTAGGAAAGGGGAGATCTGTCAGATTCCCAGCAGATGGGTCAGCACACGCCCCAGCCTTCTCAGGGATCTACAAGGAAATTCTGTGTTACTTATGGTAAAGAAGCATCAAGCTCCACAGGGGAAACAAAAAACAGTATGAAGGCTGAGACTCCAAAAGTATACCTGGGCAGGGCCAGCATTGCAGCCAGCAGTACACAGGGCTCGCGTTGACTCCTTGCTCAGACTTGGACGCTTAGGGCTGGTACCTTCTGAACCAAACCTTCATCCAGTTTGCCTAAACTTCCTCTGTTCCTAAGAACCTTGATTCAGAGGGTTGTAAAGTGGAGATAGCAGCGCCCCTGAGCCCTTTTCCCAGATTTAAGAATGTTCTCCTACAGAGAACGGTACACCACCGCATATTACCCACCGAAGGCCCAGACGCTGGAATCCCGCACAGCTGGGACAATGGCGCTAATTCTAGTGGGATCACACAGCTTTTCCTCTCTACCGGTCACCAAACAGCCTTCGTGGGCAGGAGTCTTGGGGTCCTGGGGAGGCAGTGGTGAGAATGCACGAGCTGCAGCCCCACGGGAAATGTAGCACCTCAAGAAAAGTCCCAGGGATGGAGAGCTGAGGGAAGTGGTCCTGCAGGAACCTGGGAGTCCTGGGGGTGCTGAGGGTGGTGGGCAGTGGGAAAGCTGGCGGGGGGTGGGGCAGCCAGATGGGGATCAGGTACAAGGTGGAACCGCCTCAGAGACCCTCTCCTCAGTGTTCACAGCTCAGTTGGGCCTAGCGCAGAACCTTCCCAGGAAGGCCGAGGCTGGGGCTCCCTGCAGTTCTAGTTTCTGTTGTCCCTTGTTGTCCCACGCTCCAGCCAGAACTCACTCATAGTTGGAGCCACAGGACAGGGAGGGGCATGAGAGAGGATCTGCTTTTCCCTGGAAAGAGTCCAGCTTCCAGAGGAGTCCTTGACCCAACCCCACACTGACTCCAAAACTGTACTGAGCTCTATCCCTAACTACATCCTAGCTTATATCTGAGCCATGCTTTGACCCTTGACCCTAGCCAACATTGACCCTTAATTGGCTGCACTGACTTCTGGCACTAAGCTGATATTAAATGGATGAACCAGGTGACAGCCAAACCATGCTGGTTACTGCTTGAACTTGGCCTTACTGTGGACTCACATTGTCTCTACTATACACACACCATGACCTCTCCACACAGGGCCTGGAGCAGGCTAAGGGCCCTGGCCCCAAAACTAATCACAGTAGGACAAATAGCCCAAGGTTACCACTCTCTATCCTTCCCGATCAGAGTTGGACCTGTGACATAATCCCTGGATTAAGTGTCACTGTGCCCACTAACAGATGTTCCTTACCCACTACCAGTGTGCTGGGTGACCTCAGGCAGCTGCTCTGGAGCTCAGTTTGCTCAAGTTAAACCCAGAGTCTGGAGAATTCCAAAGACACAGGAAACAAGTGGGAAGGCTGCTTCTTAGGTGAATCCATTGAGATAATGTGTTCAAGATGCTCAGCGCAGCACCAAGCACGTCCTGAGTGTTCAATAAATGTGGGTTATGAATGCTATTATTGATAATCTAACCTGCCCACTCCAGCGAGCAGACGACACCGGAAGAGCAGAGGAGGTAGGTGCTGGGTAGCGGGAGCTGTCATGAGGGAAGCAGGGACGGGGCGTCCACATTCTTGGGCTGGGCAGGCTAGGGTACCAGCATTGCCTTCACAGTGTGCAGGGGACCAGTATCTGCTCCGCAGTGCACAAGCCTGCTCCATCTGAGTGAAGGGGGCTTCCTCCCGCTGAATGCCCCGGGCCATCACAGCAGGTCCCAGTAGGGATGGGAACATCAGGAGCTACAGAGGGGAGCTCTGAGAACGGTGCTTGTGTGTGTCCATGTGCGCGTGCCTGTGTCTGTCTGTCCAGAAACACTGCAAGATTCAGGCTCAGTGGAACTCTCATGTCATTCTATTCCATGACAGTCTGGCACCAAAGGCGGCAAGTGGGAGAGGGGCACCAAGAGTGAGACAGGAACAAACTTTCCCTGAGGAGGTGACCCTGAGGGGCACATAGCTGATGCCAGCCCTTTCTCAAGTGCCTCTGTGGACAGTGAGGCTGGCACCATGCTGATGACCTCTGATTTTGCACCTGTAGCACCCATCCATCTGCACTCTCCTGTTCCCTAAATTCAGCCCTGTATCTTTAAAAAAATTATTTATTTATTTATTTGAGATAGAAAGAGGTGGGGGAGAGAGAGAGAGAATGGGTGCACCAGGGCCTCTAACCACTGCAAATAAACTCCAGAAGCATGTGCCACCTTGTGCATCTGGCTTATGTAGATCCTGGGGATTCGAACCTGGGTCCTTAGGTTTTGCAGGCAAGCACCTTAACTGCTAGGCCATTTCTCCAGCCCCCAGCCCTGCATCTTACAGCACTCTGCACTGCTGAAAGAGATGACCTCACTGGGATCTGAGAGGATAGACCTGGATGCTCAGCCCTTTGCATGCACCTGCTCTCATCTGACTCTTGTGCCTGTGTTCTCAAGGTGCTGCAAAATGGAAGTTGCTATTCAGAGGAAGCTGCTATTCCGCTTGGCTGTGATTGAACCTGGAAGGCAGAACTCAGACTCCTTGCCTCTCAATACACTCTGTTGCTCCACCCCCACCATCCTAACAGGAAACAAGTGTAGGTGGGAGCTTTTAAATTCAAGGTGGGCTGATAGGCTCTTCTGATTGGTCCCTGTGATTTTCACCTAATTTGCATGGCCAATCAGGGCCTGCCTTTGTCTATATAAACTCCTGCACTCTGTTCCTCAAGGCAGACTCCCCTGGACTCCCACAAGAGAAAACTTCCTTGAAGAATGAAGAGCTCTGAGGCTGTGGAGAGCACTTCCTGCCCAACCTTGGGGTGGACTCACCCCAGATCAGCAGAGGAAGATTGC
Source organism: Dipus sagitta (assembly GCA_036346955.1). Taxonomy (NCBI): domain Eukaryota; kingdom Metazoa; phylum Chordata; class Mammalia; order Rodentia; family Dipodidae; genus Dipus; species Dipus sagitta. The sequence continues at coordinate 34,168,723 of CM070777.1, forward strand.
CTGCTCCTGCCTTGTGGGCAGACCTGTTGGTCTGGCTTCTTAGATGAATTATTCAGTGTCCTGATTCAGCAGGAATGCTCTTGGTTAGTGTCCCAAAGCCTGCCCAGGGCCTTGAGCTGTGACCTCCACAAGACCCTCTTGATGGTATATCGAGGTCTGTCAGCAGCTGGAGCTGTAACTGTCACCATTGCACCCTCACAGTTAACAATCCCCACTGCCACCAAGTTATCACTCAAGTTAGTGTCCCCGTGTAAATAAATCCTCATGCCTTCAACCTTCAGTTTCCATCCATCCCCTTCTGCTGGATAGACAAGGAGCTGGGCAGAGCCAGATCTCTGATCTTGGAAGCTAAGAAGGGTCAGGCCTGGTTAGTACTTGGATGAAAGCACTGAAACTAGAGAAAAAGATACCAAGAATAGCCAAGACAATGCTAGAGAAGAAAGGCAGGTTTGCCCTGCTAGATATTATAATTACTGCAAAACTTAACAAAAGGTACTGTGTGTGGTGTGGGTACAGAGGTTAATCAGGGCGCTGTAGCCAGACTCACATCAATCCAGATTGTCTGTATGGCGCATGCTATCACACTGACTTACCAACCAGAGGGGAAGGAAGCCACTTAAATCTGTGTCCCTGGAATACCCGGCTGTTCAAATGGAAAGATGTTCTGTCCCACTACTAATTCTGTTCGAGATGAATTAAGCACTGTGTCAGAACGTAAGTGGATATATTATGCCCACCAAATTGCTCTCTAAATATTAATGTTTATGACCATATATTAATGCTACTCTCACTTTTGGTTACAGAAGCTTCTCTTTTCATATGGCTGTGACCACTGGGGTGACTGAAAACTCACCCCAGCACTGGGAAGAAGTGACAGTGGAGTGTTCAGCACTGAGTGACACATCTCTATCACACCCTCCAAGGCTCAGGGACCATTGCGGAAGTGGTGGTGGAAAGAATGTAAGAGCCAAAGGAAGGGAGGGTGCTTTGCAATACTGTCTTCCAAAGTGGCCTGTTGCATTCACGACCTCACGGTGGCTGATGCTACCTACACAAGACCGGCATAATTGGAGGGGAAAAAATGATGACATCAAAATAGAAGAGAGACTCATTGGAAAGAATAAGGGGTTCGGTGGAGGAAAAGCAGGGGAGGGAGAACAAAGGAGGGTGGTGGGAGGAATTATGATCAGGGTACATTGTGTATATGTATGGAGGTTGTCAATAAAATTTTTTTTTACAAAAAGAACTATGCCAGAACAAATGTCAAAAGCAAAAATTCAAATTCTAAACAGAAAATAAAGGTGAGAAAGTCTGATCCCAAGACAAAGATTTCTCAAAGTGCAGAAAGTACTGAAGGAGATGAAAAAGTGCTATATTTGGAAATATTATGAACTTGTGTAAATCAAAAGACAATTACGATCAAGTCAACGCTGAGTTAAAGTGGGAGAATGGCCTTGCGAAGCACATGGTTGACAAAGAACTGGTGTCAAGATGAAACAGAAAACACCTCAAATGAGTAAGAAATAGAAAAGAAAACCCAATTGATGAAGATTAAGCAGCTGTCACACAAAACAAGGAATGCTTCAGAAACACCCAGAGGCAGTGGCCATCCCTGCAGACACAAGCCATAAAATTCCACGGTGCCCTTCAAAAAGTAAGGATTATGATAAAACCGAACATTTGAGAGACTGGTGTCAACTAGACATTGGCACAAGCTGGCGGGAGTGTAATTGGGGCAGTTCTCATGCTAGTGTGTAAATATGGGTGGTAGTGTGACCTATGACCCAAGACAAAACCTTGCACACGAGTACCAGAGAACAACACAAAAATGTTCCTGGCAACACTGTTCAAAGCAGGAAAGAGAGCCGGGCATGGTGGCGCATGCCTTTAATCCCAGCACTCAGGAGGCAGAGCTAGGAGGATTGCCATGAGTTCAAGGCTACCCTGAGACTACATAGTGAATTCCAAGTCAGCCTGAGCTAGAGTGAGACCCTACCTCATGTATGCCATCACCCATGTGTACGGAAGATTAAGTGACGAAGCAGAAAGTACTTACTAAGCAGCATTCCTATGGGTAAGGCAGAATCACTCTGACCCATCTTTTAAAAATATTTTTATTTATTTATTTGCAAGCAGAGAGAGAAAGAGAGAAAGAGAAGAGAGACAGAGAAAGAATGGGTACACCAGGACCTCTAGCCACTTCAAAGGAACTCCAGATGCATATGCCCCTTGTGCATCTGGCTTACATGGGTCCTGGGGAATCGAACCTGGGTCCTTTGGCTTTCCAGGCAAATGGCTTAAATGATAAACCATCTCTCCAGCACATGACCCACCTTTGAAATAACTCCATCACATCCATTGTGCATCCTCCATGTTCCAGCCACCTTGCCTCAATGCCCATATACTACCAACTTCTGGGATGGTCCGTGAGACCTGGTATCCTTTTATGTTGGTGTCAAAGCTGGGGCAACTGAGGCCCAAGGAGGTTGAAAGGCATGCATGCAGCTTCTCAGCTTCTAGATGGACCATTTAGGGTTGGAACCCAAGCTGCCCACCCCCAGAGGCTGTACTTCTGGGTACTGCCATCTTCTGCTCATGCAGGACCGTGGACAGGAAGTGTTATGGCCAGGCACCAGAGCAAAGGGGAAGTGAGAGCCAGAAAAGAGGTACATGGTATGGTGGCTCCCAGGCAACAACCTCTGACCTGCAGCAGGGCTCTACTGCGCATGCAGGAAAAGAAGATGATGCATCTGGATCCAGGCCAAGATAGCCTGAAAACCCTATGGTGGAGGGGACACTCAGAGGAAGGCTTCACTCCGTCATGACTCCACGGAGGACCAAACCTTTCCCTGCCTGAGGATCTGGAACCTAGCCTTCAACTTTCTTCACTGTGAGGAGACTATAAGCCAAGTGGCTGAGAAGGCATTTACTTGTGGGGTTGTGGGATGCCCACCCTACCCCAGATACATAGCTTAAGTCACAGTGGAAGGACACTTCAGCTATCCAGACCCCACAGATCTCCCCTAGTATCAGCCTCGCTCAGGTCACTGTAAATCCAGCAGAAGTGATCTACTCACTGGGAGAAATGGTCCCTGAGACCTGCCCGCTGGAGAATGAGAAACCTTATAAACAGGAAGACTCAAAACAATTAAGGTTTGGAGGTTGACATCATGCCTGTCAAACACACATTCTACCACTGAGCTACACTCACAGCACCAAGGTGAATAAATCAGAAATAAAGATCAAATGACTCACTGAGAGTGGATTTTGAAAAGAACAAAACAGCTAAGAACCAATTAAGCCTAAATTAAAGAGCTTATTAAATGTAGTAGAAAACTAGTAAACAGAACCAAATCCAAGTCAGCAAGTAGAAAGACAGAGGTCAGGATGACAAGATATACCTGTGGGGGCTCCATTGGGACAAAAGAGGAAAAGCAAAGTGCTCTGAGCTTCAGGCTTTCCATGTTCTATTGCATGAAGCGTTAGCCAACCTGCTGTCACTGGAACAAACACCCAAGACGATCGGCTTATCAAGAGAAAAGGTTTGGGCAGTCCGTGGTGGCGCATGCCTTTAATCCCAGCACTCAAGAGGCAGAGGTAGGAGGATTGCCTTGAGTTCAAGGCCACCCTGAGACTACAGAGTGAATTCCAGGTCAGCCTGAGCTACAGCAAGACCCTACCTCGAAAAACAAAAATAACAACAACAAAAAAATTTGACTTACAACTTGGGAGGTCTCAGTCCGTGGTCTGTTAACCCAGTGTTTTGGGGCTATGGTGAGGTAGCACAGTATGGTGCCCTCACGACCCACCAGGCCCCACCTCTTCAAAGTCCTATCACCTGCTAATAGTAGTACCTAGGAGACCAAGATGTCAACACATGAGCTTCTGGGGGTATTCCACATTCAAACTGTAGCAGACCTAGAAGAATCTAAAGAAAGATTACAAAATGTCTGTATCTTGACATCTCACAGAGAGACTTCAACACAGGACAAAGAGAAAGTTGCAAAGAGACCGGGAGATGGCTGAGAGACAGGGAAAAGGATTAGGCATGGTCTTTGGTCAATAAGGAAGCACAAAGGAGACCCACAGGGCGTGTGGCGGTGTCCCCAAGAACTCACCCTAAAATGAGCTACTTAATGTCTGCACAGTTGTCCCTCAGCATCCCTGGAAAATGGTCCCAGGATTTCCCATGTGTACCAAACCCACACGTGCTCAAACCCCTTACAGACAGCACTTGTGTGGAGCCCAGCATACTCTCTCTGTGCTTTATTTTGTTATTTACTTATTTTTACTTGTGTGTGTATTGTGTGTGTGGTATGGTATGTGTATAGTATATGCATGTATGTGAGGCACACACATGATGAGGCCAGAGTTATCCTCCTCTCTCCTTTATTCTTTTTTAAAAAATATTTTATTTATTTATTAGAGAAAGAGGGAGGGAAGGAGAGAGAGAGAGAGAGAGAATGTGTGCACCAGGGCCTCCAGCCCCTGCAAACGAATTCCAGACACATGTGCCCCCTTGTGCATTTGGCTAACGTGGGTCCTGGGGAATCGAACCTGGGTCCTTTGGCTTTGCAGGCAAGCATCTTAGCAGCTAAGCCATCCCTCCAGCCCTATCTTGTGTTTACTTGAGACACAGTCTCTCACTGAATCTGGAGCTGCTGTTTTCAAACTGGCTGACCAGCAAGTGCCGGCGATTCTCCTATTTCTTCTCTTCACAGGACTGGGGCTACAGATGTGCTGGCCATGTCCAGCTGACTACATGGGTGCTAAGGATTGAACTCAGGTGGTCTCAGACCCTTTCACTTGAGCAACAAGCACTCTTACTAATTGAGCCATCTTCCTGACCCCTATATTTACTTTAAACCATCTCCAGATCATGTCTCGTCCCAAAGCCTATGCCAAGGCTATGTAAATGGTCATTATGCAGCATTGCTGAGGACATGAAAAGAAAAATACGCTATACACATTCAGCAGAGTGTTTTCTGAGTATTTATTTATTTATGAGAAAGAAGCAGAGAGAGAGGCACCAGGGCCTTTAGCCACTGCAAATGAACCCCAGATGCATGAGCCACCTTGTGCATCTGGCTAATGTGGGTCCTGGGGAAACAAACCAAGGTCCTTCGGCTTTTCAGGCAAGCACCATAACTGCTAAACCATCCCTCCAGCCCATTTTCTGAGTATTTTTGACCTGGGGTTGGCTGTCTCAGCAGGTGTGGAGCCTGCAGCTTTGGAGGGGCACCTGGGCTCAAATCTCCTTCCCCAGACCCACTCAGTGCCTCCACACTTGGCTTTTCCCCCAAGGTGAAGGAGCCGAGAGGAAGTACCCTCTGTGAACGGTGGGGCCAGGTCCCAGATGGACCATCGGCCCCACCCAGAACTCAAAACCAGAGGTGCCTCAGTGAATGCTGAGGGACAGAAGTAGCTGGCAGACATGGCCCATGTGAGGCCCATGCGGGGTAGGTGCCAGTGACATCCCTCACAGAATCCATTCTAGGATGGGTGGGCCACCAGCCTCACCCCTTGGATGCTAGCTTCTGCAAGTACCTGGATCCACCTGGAAGTGGTCCTACACCAAGGTTCGCTCCAGGCCACCAGAAACATACTGAGATCTGGATCCACACTGCGGCATGAAGACAGCCACCTCCTAAGACACCCAAATTCCTGAGGAAGAGTCTGAGTGACAGGAGGGCGAAAAGCAGGGAATTTGCTTAACAAATGACAGGCTTGTCCCCCTTAGAGGCATCAGGGTGGGTTGAGAGATGGGGCAGAGCTCTGGAAATAGCATATTCTGTGGCAGCATTGGGTCAGGGATAACTCGTGACAGTTGAAGTTAAAGGAACGTGTCTCTTACTTCTCACAGCGAAGCACTGTCACAGAGGAGTGTGAACTCCAGATCCCATGGGGAGGAACTTTCTCTACACAGATGGCAGAAGTGAAGAGTCCAAGGCTGTTGGGAGTCAGATCAAATCGTCTGAGAGCTTAATAAGTCCCATTGGGCTTTTAGTACCCATGGCACCTCTGCAGATGTGGTGAATGTCCCTAAAATCTGCTGACCTTACAGAAAGGTAAGAAGTGTGTCAGACACTGAGGCAGTACTGGCAGGCAGGGAGTCTTTGCCCAGGGAAAGTAGCCTGACAACAGGAAGTAGGTAGCTGTGGTGGGCACACTAAACTGGTTTTCTAGAAAACACCCGAACAACTAAGGACCTTGTGCAGAGTGGAGACGGGGATAGAAACCAGAGCAGGCTCTCTCTCTCTCTCTCCCTCTTTCTCTCAAATAAATAAATAAATAATAAAAGTATTTTTTTTTAATGGGCTGAAGGAACAAGGTTCAATTCCCCAGGACCCACATAAGCCAGATGCACAAGGTGGCACATGAGTCTGAAATTCATTTGCAGTGGCTGGAGGCCCTGGTGTGCCCATTCTCTCCTCTCTCTCTCTCTCAAATAAATAAATAAAAATACTAAAAAAAAAACAAAAACAAACAAACAAAAAGAAATAGAGCCAGGTGGGTAATGACTAGTGGCTGGAGAAACTAGAGCCCAAGTGGTAGCCTTAATAAGTGTCAATTATTTACATTTAATTTTTTTCCTTTAAAATATTTTAATTTTTATTTATGTATTTAGTTAGTTATTTTGCAAGCAAACTCCAGATGTATGCACCACCTTGTGCATCTGGCTTGCGTGGGTCCTGGGGAATCAAACCTGGGTCCTTTGGCTTTGCAGGCAAGCGCCTTAACCACTAAGCCATCTCTCCAGCCCATTTTTCCTTTTTGAGACAGGGTTTCATGATGTAGTCCAAGCTGGCCTTGAACTCACAGCTCACCTGCCTCAGCCTCCTGAGTGTGGAAATCACAAGTGTCACTACCATGCTGGGCAGTCAATGCCAGCTCACTAACTTCCAATTTGAAACAGAGCTACTAAACACACACTGTTTATGCCAGTCAACGGACACGTTCTCTTCTACAAGAAAGCTGTGAGAGAAACAGAAGTTTTGGAAGTAGCTGATGGTCTCAGTGGTGTCAAGCTGGATACAGTCGTTGTTAGGACAGCTTTCCTGACCAGAGGCAGGCACATCCAGCCCCTGGGTTAGCTGGACACACTGTCACTCCACTTCTCTGGCCCATGGTGCCTGATTTTGTGACATCTCCTTTCTAGGTTCAAACGAGTGGGCACCAAATTGGAGCTGTCTCTCCACTGTGCCACACCCACGAGGCACACGGACGGGTTTTGGATGTCCTGTTGCTCCAGCAGCCATTTGGGATTCTGATGACTGTGAGCTGGGAAATCACTAGAATAGCAGTCCTTGGAAGTAACCACTCCGAGGTGATTTTACGCTGGATCTTAGCCACAAGGTGGAGAAGTGATTTTAAGTGGGGTGACCATGGCCTCCACTCAGCACCTGGCTGGTGGCAAACAGGGTTGACAACCACCTGGCCAGATGGTGAAGGGGCCAAGCTTGGAATGGGCATTTTAGACAGAACTGCCTTGAAAATAAGCAAGAGATCAAACACGTGAAAACAAGGCTCCAGATGGCAGCAAAACTGAAAATGGTGTTGAGAGCTGACACCCGCCACAGTCAGCCCTACCTTCTCCTCCAGTGAGTCAGTGAGAACTGGATTTTGGGGTTTCCCGCTTTAAGGTGAGAAGATTTCACATTCTTTTTTTTTTTTTTTTTTTTTGAGGTAGGGTCGCACCCTAGCACAGGCTGATCTGGAATTCACTCTGTATTCTCAGGGTGGCCTCAAACTCCCAGCGATCCTCCTACCTCTGCCTCCTGAGCGCTGGGATTAAAGGCGTGCACCACCACACCCGGCTAACTTCACATTCTTAAATGTTTAGCAAACCCATCTCCACTCACAGCGTCAGCCACAGGCTTGGGTACCTGATCAAATAAATAGGTCTGCAGAAAGAGTTTCTCAAGGGAGTTTGTTTTTCCTCTGTCTCCCCTGCTCCATGGTTGGAGGCCACTCTTCACTTTGTCCTGAAAACATGTTAAACTACAATGGGACAGCTGGAGGAGTTTCTTTCTTTTCCTCTCTTGCCTCTGGGTGTGACCATGTAACAAAGCCCGGGCTAGCGAGAGAAGGGGAAGAGTACAAAGAACGGACCCCAAGAAGCTTCTCTAAGTGTTGACTCAGAGGCGGAGATTTTGTTTTCTCCCTGTGTGCTTTGTAGAACTGGGACATGCTGTCTGGAGCTTCAGTAATCATTCTGGATCTGGATTCTGAGATGACCATGAGCCTGGGATTCACATACTAGAATGGAGCGTCACAATAAAAGGCTCTGGTCGGGCTGCAGAGATGGTTAGCGGCTAAGGCGCATGCCTGTGAAACCTAAGGACCCAGGTTTGATTCTCCAGGTCCCACGTAAGCCAGATGCACATGGTGGCGCATGCGTCTGGAGTTCGTTTGCAGTGGCTAGAGGCCCTGGTGCGCCCATTCTCTGTCTCTCTGTCCCTCCCTCTGTCTCTAATAAGTAAGTAAAAATTAAAAATCTTAAAAAAAAAAAAAAAAAACGCCCTGGTGTTGTGTGTAAGGCCTGGGTTGTGTACATCCAAACTTCATTGTTGGGAGATGAAAAGGTTTGGTGTTTCATCCGCACTGGTTTTCTATGGTGAGCACTAAATAGGACCCTAATTGATGGAATGGTTGTGGCTCTTCTCCTAGCATCTAGGACCCATGAATGTCATCCTCCACTCGGCCCGTTGCCGGAGTGCAGTCACTGCAGTTCTAAATGACTCGTACTGACACAAAGCTGTGTTCTGGACTTGTGTACCTTTTCTGCTTTCAACTTTCCAAGACATTCTTGAAATCTATAGTTGGGAAAATACTGAGTTCTAAAATCCTAGTCTTTGCTACAAAATTTCAAAGGTCTAAGGCATTCTGGGAGGAGGCTTTGCTCCAGAAAAGAGGTTCAGAATCTCCTCAGCATAGTGGTGCTAGGCTATGAGCCCCACCTTCCAGACTGGGTGAGACCTTGAGCCCTGGAGGGGACAGGGAGAAAAGGGTGTGTATTGGCTATGAGCAGAGGCTCCCAAGAGGGACCTGGACTAGGGCTGGTCTCTCTGTGACCAGTGGGGGTGAGGTGGGAGGGAGATGGCCAAGCCAAGCAGCTTAGGGTAGATGAAGTGGATCCTGGATGGCACCTTGGCAAAGGGGCCTGAGACAGGCATAGGCTCCTCATTCACTGAAGGGCAGAAGGACCTCCAGGCTCCTGGACAGCTCTGCTGCCCTCAATGAATGAATGCCAGGAGACAAGTCCCTCAGCTAGAAGCAGAGACTGACCTCCCCAAGGATCAGAAAAGTCTCCTGGAGCTGACCCTTTGGAAGTCCTTTCAAGGGTATAGATAATGCCCTATAGTAATGTTAGAATGTGGCTTGTCTAGCCGGGCGTGGTGGCGCACGCCTTTAATCCCAGCACTCGGGAGGCAGAGGTAGGAAGGATCGCTGTGAGTTCGAGGCCACCCTGAGACTCCATAGTGAATTCCAGGTCAGCCTGGGCTAGAGTGAGACCCTACCTCGAAAAACCAAAAAAAAAAAAAAAAAAAAAAAAAAAAAAAGAATGTGGCTTGTCCCTTCTGAGTCTATGAAAAGGAAGGACCAGGACCAGGTGGGATTTGTAGGAGGTAGTGAGTCTCTGTCCTGGTGCTGGGACAGCTTCCTGAATAGATTATGGGATTATTTTGAGGGTGCTGCCCTATCTGCACTAGCAGATTAATGCCAGAAGAGGTGGCTCCTCTGCCTAGGCCAGAATCCAGAACCAAAAGAAATCTCTTTTCTTTCTTTCTTAAACTTAGTCTGTGGAGTTACATACTAGCACTGGGAAATGAACTGAGAAACCCAAAGAGCCCAGGTATGGTGGCTGGAATGACAAACGTCCCCCATAGCCTCAAGTGTTTGTGATGAAGCCTCCTACTTAGGGCCAGGCTAGAGCAGGCGTGGCACTGACAGCAGGCCTTGAGGTGTATTAGCCCAGCCCACTGGGTGCTCAGAATTAACTCAATCTTGCTTCTCTCTCTGCTGATGTAAGATGTGAGCCAGCTGCCATGCTTTCCCCCACGATGAAGCTTCCTCTGGAAACTAGAAACTGAAACAAACCATTTCATCCCACACGTTACGTTCTGTCCTAGCAACAAGAAGGTAAATGCTACTCTGGGCTAGTCATAAAACCTGGAATTGGTCGCTTTGTCCTGAGCCACGATCAAGAATGTGTGTGAGGGCCGGAGGTATGGTTTAGAGGTTAAGGTGTTTGCCTGCAAAGCCAAAGAACCCAGGTTCAATTCCCCAGGACCCACGTTATCCAGATGCGCAAGGGGGCACACGCATCTTGAGTTCGTTCAGTGGCTGGAGGCCCTGCTTTCTCCCCATCAATTAAATAAATAAAACTAAAATATTTTTTTTAAAAAAGAATGTGTCGTGGTGGCGCATGCCTTTAATCCCAGCACTCAGGAGGCAGAGGTAGGAGGATCGCCGTGAGTTCAAGGCCACCCTGAGACTCCATAGTGAAGTCCAGGTCAGCCTGGACTAGAGTTAGACCCTGCCTCAAAAAAAAAAGAACGTGTGACTTGGTAAACACTCTCCACACTGCTGGACAAAGTGATCGCCTGTGGCTGATATGACCATCTTCCCAAGGGGTGAAGAAGTGAAGTTGTCCCACAGAAACTGGAAGAGCCCAGTGGGTGCTGGGAACATGGGACACAGGAGGGCGAGTGACAGCTGAGCCCCTTGCTTAATTAGGAAAGGCAAGCTGAGGAAGGGGAAATGTCTGTGGGCCCACGGTCTACAACTATGGTGCTTTGATTCAGGTGTCCCCCGTAAACTTATGTAGTCTGAATGCTAGGTCCTCAGCTGGTGGCAATTTGAGATTTGAAGCCTCCTGGAGGCAATGTATTGTTGGGGGTGGGCTTATCATTGTTATAGTCAGCTTCCCCTTAGCCAGTGTTTGGCATACTCCCCTGTTGCTATTGTCCATCTGATGCTGTCCAAGAGGTGATGTCCACCTTCTGCTGATGCCATCATTTCCCCCTGATACCATGGAGCTTCCCCTCGAGTCTGTAAGCCAAAATAAACCCTTTTCTCCCACGAGCAGCTCTTGGTTATGTGTTTTCTGCCAACACTGAAGACCTAATTGCAACCCCAACATCTGAGCTCCTGCAGGCTGAAAAGAAAAAAAGGCGTGGGACCCTACGGAACACAGACAAGGGAGATATGCTGACGGTAACAAAGAAATAGAAAAGGCAGGTAAACAGACAGACAGATACATATACACATAAATATAAAAAGATAGAGAACCTTATCAGCAGTCAAGGCAACATTAGTTAGAACAAAAATAAGAACATATTTTTACCCAACAGATTGGCAAAAAAAATTCCAGGGCCCCAGCATGGCTGGGGAAGAAGTGCCTCAAGGGCAGCTGGTGGGAGCTGGCACGGGCCAAGCTCATTTGAATCCAATTTCTTAGGATCTATTAAAATAAAATAGGGCATACACATTTCACTTTAAAAATTTTTATAAGTTTAGCCAGGTGTGGTGGCACATGCCTTTAATCCCAGCACTCAGGAGGCAGAGGTAGGAGGATCGCTGTGAGTTCGAGGCCACCCTGAGACTCCATAGTGAATTCCAGGTCAGCCTGGACCAGAGTGAGACCCTACCTCAAAAATCCAAAAAAAAAAAAAAATTATAAGCTTAAAAAGCTCATTTATACCTAAGAGCCATGTGCAAACATGTCACAAGGCATTTCTGTCATCAAAACACCTGGAAAGGGCTAAACAGATGGCTCAGAGGTTAAGGAGCTTGCCTGGGAAGCCTAAGGACCCATGTTCTATCTCTCTCCAGATCCCATGTAAGCCAGATGCACCAAGGTCACACTTGTGCACTAGGTGGACAAGCATCTGGAGTTCGATTTCAGTGGCTGAGGCCCTGGTGTGCCAATTCTCTCTTGCTCTTGTTCTCTCTAAAAATAATAATAAAAAAACACCTGGAGAGAGAGATGGCTCAGTGGTTAAGGCACTTGCCTGCAAAGTCAAAGGACTCAGGTTCAGTTTCCCAGGACCCATGTAAAGCCAGATACATATGGTGGCTCATGTGTCTGGAGTTTATTTGCAGTGGCTAGAGGCCCTGGTGTGCCCATTCTCTCCCTCTCTCTCTCAAATAAAAATTGTGGTGCATGTGTCTGGAGTTTGTTAGCAGTGGCTAGAGGCCCTGGTGTGCCCATTTTCTTGCTCCCTCTATCTACCTCTCTCTCTGTCTCAAATAAGTAAATATTAAAAAAAAAAAATAACACCTGGAACTGGGCATGGCAGCACATGCCTTTAATCACAGCCCTCAGGAGGGGAGGGTAGAGGTAGGAGGATCATATAGTGAATTCCTGGTCAGCCTGGGCTAGAGAGAGATCCCACCTCGGAAAACTAAAAAATTAGAAAGGATCGAGGGGATGATGGGAAGGGATTATGATCAGAGTAGATTGTGTACATGTAAGGAGGGTTTTTTGTGTTTTTTAAGGGCTTGGGGAGATGGCTCAGCAATTAAAAGCACTTGTTTGCAAAATGTAAATTCAGTTCCCTAGCCACTGATGTAAAGCTGGATGGGCATTTGTTTGCCAGAGGCCCTGGTGCACCCCCACTCCACACACACAAATAACTTTTAAATTGTATTTGAGAGACAGAAAGAGAAAATGGGCATGCCAGGGCCTCCAGTCACTGCAAACAGGCTCCATGTGCCACCTTATGCATCTGGCTTATGTGGGTTACTGGGGAATTGAACCTGGGCTCTTCGGTTTCACAGGCAAGTGCTTTAACTATTGAACCATCTCTCCGGCCCACAAATTTTTTTTTTTTTTTTTTTTAGTTTAGAAAAAGATCAATTGAAATGGCTTGATAACAAGGAAATAAATTTACTAAAATTATATTTAAAATTTATTTATTTTTCTTGGTTTATTAAGGTAGGGTCTCCCTCTAGCCCAGGCTGACCTGGAATTACTATGTAGTCTCAGGTTGGCCTTGAGCTCACTGTGATCCTCCTACCTCAGCCTCCTGAGTGCTGGGATTAAAGGTGTGTGCCACCACGCCCAGCTTAAAATTTATTGGTTTTAAAAATGAAAAAAAAATTTTATTGGTTTTAAATTTATTTTTTAAAATGTGTCACTGCTGCCTGGCATCCATGTCATCCCCATGGCTGGACAAGAACCTGACCACCCTTTGACCCCTTCTTTATCAGTGTCTCTGTCTGGCATTTAATTCCATCACTCATCCTTCAGCCAGTCATTTATATAGAGTAATGGCAGTTTACTTATTTCCTTGCTTACTGGCTCTTCTCAGACCTCGACCTCTTCCTGAGTTTAAATTCCCGACTGAGGAACATGATCTGTGCTTCCAGCTGCTCACAGCTCCTCTCTATCCAGCCTGAACGATGCTATGGCTTGAATGCACCCCCCAAAGTCCACATGTTGGAAACCGGGTCCCCAGGGCAGTCCCGCTAGGTGGCAGAGCCCTTGGAAGAAGGTGATAAAATCATAGGATGTGTCCCCTGGGCTGTTGTGAGAGCAACTCGCTGGCACCCTGGCTCTCTTCCCACCACGTGACATCCACCAGCACGCAAGGCTCCGGCCAGCATCGGACCCTGGGCTTGGATCTGCAGCCTTGGGACCCCCAGACAAGGAAGCCTTTCCTCCTTCCAAGCCCCCTCCCTGGAAGCTCAGAAGCATGTTCCCACCTGTTTGAGATTCTGGCTTCTTCTTTTCCCTCAGGCCTTACTTGTCATGAGGCCTTCCTGTCTCCTTCCCCACTCTGAACATTCCTGACTCGTTACAGAATTCTAGACCCCGTGTTTGCTTCCCTCAGCCTTGAGGTCGCTCCCTCACTGTTCCCTGGAATCACGATGCTGCCAGACTAGTCTAACGACATTTCAGGGTTCCTCATGTATAGTGCTCCAACATGTGGCTCAGACTGTCCCTCCTTAGGTGGGACGAGGACCTGGTATTCATTCCTTTGCACCTTGCTCTCACCTCCATATTGTGGGGCTGTCTCTGCTCATCCTCTGCCCCCTGGTATACTGGTTGTCCCTCAGTCCTGTCCAGTCTGTGACTCAAACAACCCGCATCATTTTGTCTCCCTCCAGCCCTGGCTTCCATCAGAACATCTGGGATTGGCTCTACATACAACACGCATGTCGAGGGTCCACCATCATCCCATTCCTCTCGGAGGATGTTAACTACAGTCTTAGAAAAATCCTTGCTGGATATCCTGTTAGTGGTATTTCCTTGGATGTCACTGTTCTTGTTTTCCATTGTGTCTTTTCTTTTTCTTTTCTTTTTTCTTTTTTCAAGGTAGGGTCTCTAGCCCAGGCTGACCTGGTATTTACTATGTAGTCCCAGGGTGACCTCAAACTCACTGCGATCCTCCTACCTCTGCCTCCCCGAGTGCTGGGATTAAAGATGTGTGCCACCACGCCCAGCTCCATTGTATTTGCTTTCTGACAAATGTTTGGTGGTTATACATCTGGGGATGGGTTGGTACTAGGTTCGACAGGTCAGATACCAATGTGAGTGAAGAACTCTGGGATTCCGAACACATGGGTCCCGAAGGAGGTCTGCATGAAGTGCAGGGCAGTGCCAGACAGAGGGGTGAAGGCAATAGTGGGGTACAGGGTGGCTGCCTGATGGCCTATGAAGGACCAGTGACCAGAGGGCTGGGGAAGCGCCTGGACAGCCCCCACTGGCGCTGCAGTTATTCTAATAAAGGGGAAATAGGGGGGCACCCCATCTTCAAAGTCAGTGTCTGGGTCCAGCTCCTCATCGTTGTCGTCCACCAGCACCATGTCCATAAAGTGCTCCTGAGGGACTTCTGGTGGCTCCTGCGGGGCTGCCTGCTGGGGGCGGCGGCTCCTTCTCTCTGTCCTCTGCCTCCCTTCCCTGGGCCTTCTCTGGCCACTTCTCTCTGTCCTGCCTCCCCTGAGGTGGCTTCTTTGCACTCGATTACGTCTTCTGGAGTGGCGTCTTTCTGGTCTTTGTGCAGCTGGGGCTGCCTCTGGCTCTGCAGTTGCTGGGGCCTCAAAGTACAAGGGCCTTACATAGGCGATGGGTTTGGTGGGTTGGCCTGGCTCTGCTGGCCCGTCTGCTTTCACGGGGTCTTGGTGCTCCACACCAGAAGTGTCTGGCTCCCTGAGATGCTCATCTGAAGGTGGAGACAAGCAGAGAATGACTAAGGCATACAGGGAACTTAGGGATGTGATAGATATCTATGCCATGGCCCAGGGAAGTCTCTGAACCCAAACCAAGCATGGTTTCAGGCAGCAGAGGGATGCAGGGACTCAGAAAGCAGAATCCTTACAATACAACACATCACAGATGCTTCTAGAACCTAAGGCCAGCCTTGTCTTACTACTAAAAAAATTTTTTTCCAGTTTGTGGTTAGAAAAACTCAAACTCATACAGATTATCTTCCATCCATCTATAACCCATGGGGAGGGGAGGGGTTGAGAGCCGATGCTTTGTGGTGGCACCATGCTTTGTGACATTTTCATAGGCCTGTTGACAGTTTCTCTGAGGCCACCTTCAATCAGGGATAGTAGAGACAGGAAGACAGGGGACGTGAAGCATACTCACACTGGGAGCTTCAGAGAAAAGCTCTGGGACTCAAGACAGATACTGAAGGTAAAAACAAACTTTGGGTTTACTCCACAGCAAAAGTCAGTCCCAAGAGACCCTAGCCAAGGAGTCTATGCTTCATCATTCAACAATGGCAAATGACCTGCAAGGTCCTTCAGGGCCTTACACCTGCCCTTCTAACCCCAGTCTCAGAGCTTGGGGCTACAGGACCATCTGTGAGGCTGTGGGTGGGATGGAGGGCTCATGGTGACTTGAATGGCGTGACAAGCAGACTCCAGGAAAGACAAAAGAATCAGAGAGGCTAGGGAACCAAGCTGGAGAGCTCCTTCAATCACCATGACTGTGAACCATCCTGCCCTTTCTTGGCCTAGATGTAACCTCAGGAGTTGGGATGGGGAGACTAACCTTAACAGATAGAGAATGACTAAATTAGTGAACCCCAGATATGAACAGAACACTTTTAAAACTAAAACCAAACCTGGGTGTGGGGGTGCACGCCTTTAATCCCAGCACTCAGGAGGCAGAGGTAGGAGGATCACCCTGAGTTTAAGGGCATCCTGAGACTGCACAGTGAATTCCAGGTCAGCCTGGGCTAGAGTGAGACCCAACCTCAAAAAACCAAAACCGAAAACAAAAACAAACTAAACTAAAACCAAGATACCCAATAGAAGGCAGCCAAGAACACATATAAGGCTGGAGAGGCTCAGTGGTTAAAGGTGCTTGCTTGCAAAGCCTGACTTCCGGGGTTCAATTTCCCAATACCCACATGAAGTTAGAGGCACACAACAGTACATGCATGTAGAGTTTGTTTGCAGTGCCATGAAGCCCTAGTGTACCCATATTCATTCTCCTTCTCTCTCCTTGCAAATAAATAAAAAAATAAGCCAGGCGTGGTTGTGCACACCTTTAATCCCAGCACTGGGGAGGCAGAGGTAGGAGGATCGCCGTGAGCTCGAAGCCACCTTGAGACTATATAGTTAATTCCACGTCAGCCTGGGCCAGAGTGAAACCCTACCTCGAAAAAAAAAAGAACAAATATAGGCAATTCACAAGGAGAAAACAAAGGACCAATGTGTATCCAGGATGTTAAATACTATATATCTGTAAAACAAGTTGAGGAAAAGGTTAGGACATCATGGTGCGTCCATCAAACCAGCAAAGGTTAAAAAAAAGGATAAAGGATAAGACAGTGTGTGAAGAGAAAGGTTTTTGGAAAAGTTATTAGTAGCTATCAAATTTTAATGGTCTAATTCCATGTACTGAGGTGGCTGAGGTTGGAATATCACACAAGCTGAAGGCCTGGCCTGGACTACTGAGTGAGTTCAAGGCCACCTTGGGTAATATAATGGAACAGGTCTTCAAAAATAATGGGCCAGGCACAGAGAGGGTAGGAATACCCTGAGACATGGTCTCCCCACTACCTCACAGGGACTAGGTGAGGTCTTCATGCCCCACAGGGAGGGCCCCAGGGTGGCAGGGGCAGGGGGATGGAAGAGAAAGAGAATGACTAGTTATATATAAAATAAAATCTTTTAACATGAATTATGGGCTAGGGATGTAGCTCAGTGCTAGAACCAAAACCCTAGCTAAAGACTTTCTCCAAAAAGAAAAAGTAAACAGCAGCAGCACAGATATTTGAAAAAATGAAATTGGTGGAATGTCTGACTGTGTTTGAATTCAACTGGGAGGAGGGATTAATGACTCATAAGCACAGTAACCAGAGGTGAACACGCCAGTCCTGGCAAGTTCAGGTTATACTGCAAAGAGAAAGGGAGGCCAGTATCCCATAGCCTCCACTTGAACACCGGGATTTACCAGAGACCAGGATGGAGCTGCCCTGGGGGTAAGTGGGTGTCGGTGATTTTTGGTGAGGATGATGATGAGCTGTGTGAAATGGAACGAAATACTCCTCTCCCTAGAGATGGCAAAGTCTTAGGTGGAAAGAAGAAAATAAGCAGTGTGTGGGCTTGTTTAGAGAATAGGGCTATATCTCTTCTCTCTCTTTCTTTCTCAAATAAATAAAAATATTTTTTAAAAAAGGGCCGGGCGTGGTGGCGCACGCCTTTAATCCCAGCATTTGGGAGGCAGAAGTAGGAGGATTGCCGTGAGTTCGAGGCTACCCTGAGACTCCATAGTGAATTCCAGGTCAGCCTGGGCTAAAGTGAGACCCTACCTCGAAAAATTGAAAAAGAAAAAAAAAAAAAAAACAATAGGGCTTGTTAGGTGAGGACAAAATGGAGTTACAGCAGGAGGGTGACAGAGACATAAGGAAGTGGGTCATCCACATTCCTCAAGAAACCACCCAGCCACTATCTCTTCCTTGCCTAACAATGCCCCAGGTCTAGGTTTCCTTATCTCTCAGGACACCTGGTCCCTGTTCTGGTGTCACACCCTAGCTATTTGAAATGTAAAGAACAAAGCAGTTCTTGTCCCTTCCTCACCTTCCCCCAACTGAAGAACTCGATATAACCCACTATCTGTAATCTCAAAGTTGACTGTGCTCTGCTTTTAAGAGTCAGTCCTGGCAGCTTGTGTCCACCCTCCCACCCCCCCCTACCCCCCAGCCCTGTAAAAGCTTCCATCTTTGCCTCAGAGTGGTCTTGGTTACTCCTGAACCTTACAGGGCTATAGCTGGGCTTGGTGGTGCACGCCTTAGATCCCAGCACTTGGGAGGCAGAGGTAGGAGGAGCCCCTGAGTTCAAAGTCACCCTGAGAATGCATAGTGAATTCCAGCTCAGCCTGGGCTAGAGTGAAACCCTACCTCAAAAAAAAAAAAAAACAAAAAACAAAACAAAAGTATAGGGCTAAACCAGGTATGGAGGCTCACACCTTTAATCCCAGCACTCTGGCAAAAAGGTACGAGGACTGCTGTGAGTTCGAGGCCAGCCTGAGACTACACAGTGAATGCCAGGTCATCCTGGGCTAGAGTAAAACCCTACCTAAAAAAAAAAAAAAAAACAAAGAATAGGGCCAGAGGGCAGGAGGTATAGGACA
Organism: Dipus sagitta; assembly: GCA_036346955.1. NCBI lineage: Eukaryota > Metazoa > Chordata > Mammalia > Rodentia > Dipodidae > Dipus > Dipus sagitta. The sequence goes on from CM070777.1 coordinate 34,187,324, forward strand.
GGTGGTCGAGGGCTGGCCTGGCATTTATGAGTACCTGAGATCAAATCTCAGGTAAAAAAAAAAAAAAAAAAAGCCGGGCGTGGTGGTACATGCCTTTAATCCAAGCCACTTGGGAGGCAGAGATAGGAGGATTACCTGAGTTCAAGGCCACCCTGAGAATACAGAGTGAATTCCAGGTCAGTCTGGGCTGGAGTGAGACCCTACCTTGAAAAACCAAAAACAGGGCTGGGGATAGTAGCACACACTAGTAATTCCATCACTAGTCAGAGTGAGGCAACAGGATCACCCTAAATTCAAGTTTGGGGCCAGCCTAGGCTACAGAGTGAGACCCTAAAGCTAAAAGAACCGCTCCACACAGACATGCCTGTCCCTGAGGTGGGAAGTGAAAGGAGAGGGTGCATTTATCTGATCTCTAAGTTCCATGCTGAAACACAAAACTGAAGCAGATCCCAGGAAAATCAACAGTGGCAGTACCTTGATTAGTAGTTGTCCCACGCAGCCGCCTCCGAAGCCTTCTTCCCTCCATGAGGACTCTGTGAGAGGGACAGGGACCCTGGATTAGAGGGTTAAAGCCACCTCCCAGCCGGGCGGAGGAATTAAGAGACAGCGAGGGGTTGTGGGGTGGTGGAGTTTAGAACTTTACACCCCTAGATATGGTTCCCGCAGACGCTAGAGACAGGAGAGGGTGACTGGCCCGGCGGGAGAGGGATAGCCCAGAGGCCGCAGCTGGGAAGCCAGGGCTCTGGGCAAGGAATCTGCTGCACCTGGCCTCCTGCTTTGAGGTCCTAAGCAGATGGCTATGGAGGTCTGAGAAGGCACTTCTGGGAGATCCTTCTAGAAAGAGAGCTGGGAGTCCCAGAGGCTGGGTCAGGGCCTAGCTCTTTTTCTCAGGGGCTGGAGGACTGGAGGGTCTTCTGGGAAGGGTCCGCCTTTATAGTTTAGCCATCACCACCAGCCTCAATCTCTCCACGTGACCCCCCCAAGAGGGGGCGGGGCCTGCCTTGGCTTCAGAATCAATGGGCATCTCTTGTGTCTGTCAAATGGGTCCCACCAGCTGAAACCTTTAGAGGTAAAGGCTTGATTGATGGGTTGGTCAATCTCATCATTGCAGGGATTACATGAAAGGATTAAATAATGTAGGTGGGTGGAGTCTAGCCTGACTCTGCCAGATCATTGTGTTTCTCTGTGCTGGGTCGAATGGATCCTACCAGAAAATCTGTAAACAAGGATTATATAAAGGGATGAATGATATTTGCTGAGTATGATCAGCTCTTCCAAAGCTGGAGTGGGAAAGAGGGAAGGGAGAAGGAAAAGAGAATGGTCGGGCTTGGGGAGAAATAGATGGCGGTACACTGACCCTCAGACCAGGAGGAAAACTGGGCCCAGGATTTGGGGGACTGGCATCAGGCCAAGAGTAGGGTGAATGCCAGGAGTGGGGCAAATGGGGCAGGGTGACGGTGCTGATCCAGCCTTGTTCTCAGAGCCTCCAGCACAGTGAAAAGGTATCTGGTGAGCTGCAGAGATGGCTTAGTGATTAAAGCACTTGCTTGCAAAGCCTAAGAACGTGGGCTTGATTCCCCCGTGCCCATGTAAGTCAAGTTTGCAGTGGCTGGAGCAGTTGGAGCGACTGGTGGGATATTTTGTTTTGTTTGGTCTCAACTACGTAACAGAGGATAACCTTGAACTTGGTCCTCCTGCCACTACCTCCTAGACTGATGGGATTATAGGCATGAGCCACCACCTTGTTTATGCAGTATTGGGGGACCAGTCCAGAGCTTTGTGCATGCTACACAAGCCCTCTACTACAGAGCTACCACCCCATTTGCAAGCCAGCCAGCTACCTGATCACAGGACACAGGCGGGTGAGGGTGAAGAAGAGAAAGTGACCAGGGCTGGTTGTGGTGTGGATGTGCCCTTGAGCAAGAAGGAGGATGGTATGTAGGCTGGGGGCACCACTGATCTAGTCTAGGACAAATTAGGTCCCACGTGCTGGTAAGGTGTGGGAAGAGAATAAAGGGCTTTGGAGCGACCTTCGGCCAGACATTGGTTTGCATTTTGTGACAAGGGTCTGAGGCTCTGAGATGTGACACGCAGAGACACAGACACTGGTGTGGAAACTGTGGAAAGGGCCAGGTGGGAGACCTCGCTTAACAGGAGAAGCCCTGGGTTCAGTTCCCAGAAAGCCAGAATGTAAAAGAAAGAAATATCTGTGGCATATTCCCAGTGGGCAGGGAAGGACATAAGCTAGAACCTCTCAAAACTGGCCAGGCATAAGCCAGGCGTGGTGGCGCACGCCTTTAATCCCAGCACTCAGAGGTAGAAGGATCGCCTTGAGTTCGAGGCCACCCTGAGATTACATTGTGAATTCCCAGCCAGCCTGGGCTAGAGTGAGACCACTTGAAAAACAAAAACAAACAAACAGAAAAAAAAGCCAAGTGTGGTGAAACACGCCTTTCATCCCAGCACTACTGGGAGGCTGAGGTAGGAGGATCACCTGGAGTTCCAGGACAACGTGGAGCAAAGTAGTGACTTCCTGGTTAGCCTGGGCTGGAGTGAGACATTGACTCAAAAAAAAAAAAAAAAAAAAAAAAAAAAAAAAAACCTTGTTTAATCTAATTAGACTTTTTATTGTTTGTTTCTACAGCGTTGGATATTGACCCTAGGGCCTTCTTGAAAGTGTCCTACCATAAGCGGAATTCCTAGCCCTTAAAAAAAACATTGCTTTTGCTGAGTGTGGTGGCGCACACCTTTAATCCCAGCACTCAGGAGGCAGAGGTAGGAGGATCGCCATGAGTTTGAGGCCACCCTGAGACTCCATAGTGAATTCCAGGTCAGCCTGGGCTACAGTGAGACCCTACCTCAAACAAACAAACAAACAACAACAACAAAAACCAAAGAAAAACCACATTGCTTTTATTTGTCTTTTTAAAATATTTTTATTTTCAGGGAGAGAGAAAGAAAAGAAAGAATGGCCATGCCAGCCAGGCGTGGTGGGGCACGCCTTTCATCCCAGCATTTGGGAGACAGAGGTAGGAGGGTTGTCATGAGTTCAAGGCCAGCCTAGAACTACAGAGTGAGTTCCAGATCAGCCTAGGCTAAAGTGAGACCCTACTTCAAAAATAATAATATTTTCTTAAATGGCCTGCCAGGGCCTTTTGTCACTGCAGATGAACTCCAGATCCATGCGCCGCTTTGTGGATCTGGCTTTATGTGTGTATTTGGGAATCAAACTGGATCCAGCTAAGCTATACCCCCAACCCCCAACAACATTTTTAGTATGTTAAGGCGGGGTCTCCCTAGGGATCCTTCTATCTGAGCTTCTCAGGTACCTGGGCCTCGACACCCTGTGGGTCTCAAGTTAAACTTTTTTGGGTTTTGCTGTTGCCATTTGTTTGTTTCTTGAGGTAGTCTAGGCTGGCCTCCAACTCACAGCGATCCTCCTGCCTCTGCCTCTGAGTGCTGGGATTAAAGGCGTGCGCCACCACTTCTGGCCATAGGGTTTTTTTGTTTGTTTGTTTTATTTTTTGGTTTTTTGAGATAGGGTCTCACTGGAGCCCAGGCTGACCTGGAATTCACTATGCAGTCTCAGAACTCACAGTGATCCTCCTACCTCTGCCTCCCGAGTGCTGGGATTAAAGGCGTGTGCCACCACGCCTGGCTGTATTTGTTTTAGTTTTGAGACAGGCCTATAATCTCAGCTACTTGAGAAGCAGAGGCAGGAAGATCTCAAGACAAGGTCATTTTAGGCAATTCAGACTCTGCCTCAAAATAGAAAAAGAAAAAAAAAAAAGGTTGGAGGGGATGGTTCAGTGGTTAAAGTCACTTTGCTTGCAAAGCTTGACTACTCAATTTGTTCCCCACACTCTGCCCCAGGAAACTGCTGATCTGCTATTACATACACTGTGAATTATTTTTCCTGTCCTGGGAATCGTGGAGTCACATTCTCTGCACCATTTTATGTGGCATTTCTTTCGCTCAAAAAAGCGTGGAGGTTTGGGCTATAGAAAAGGCTTAGCGGTTAAGGCGCATAAACTAGATACACATGGTGGTGCGTGCTTCTGGAGTTTGTTTGCAGTGGCTAGAGGCCCTGGTGCTCCCATTCTCACTTTCTCTCTCTCCCTCTCTCTCTGTCTCTAATAAATAAATAAAAATAACTCTTTAAGTTAAAAAAAGAAGTATGGAGGTTCATCGTGTCGCAGGCTTCGTCAGTAAGCTGTCGCTTTTCACTGTCGAGCAGTGTCTCACTGCATGGGCACACCACAGAATGCGTGTCCACTCACAAGTTGATGAACACACATGGTCTGTTTCTCCTGTGAACAAAACTGCTTTGAACCCTCATACATCAGTTTCTGGGTATACACACGTTCATCTTTCTTAGATAAATGACTGCAAGTGGAATTTCCAGGTCAAATACCAGGTGCTGGTTGCTTTAGACTTTATAAAGCACATGGGAGTTGTTTCCCTATGTGGTTGTTTGGTTTTATGCCCCCTCCAGCAATACAAACACAGGAGGCTTCATTTGCTCCACAACAGGGCATATATACTCACTTGACATTGTCAATCTTGTCTTCTTTCCTCCTCTTTTTTTTTTTTAACTTTTGAAGTAAGGTCTTACTCTAGCTCAGGCTGACCTGGAATTCACTGTGTAGTCTCAGGGAGGCCTTGAACTCACGGCTATCCTTCTACCTCTGCCTCCCAAGTGCTTGGATTAAAGGCATGAGCCACCATGCCCGGCTCCTTCTCTTTTTGTTTGGGGGTCTCAGAGCCCAGGCTGGCCTTGAACTGGAGAATGACCTTGAACTTCTGATCCTCCTATCTCCACCTCCCAAGTGCTGAGGTTATAGACATGTGCTTTGTTTTCTGTATGGATTCTTGGGATTAAACCTAGGGCCTCATGCATGCTAGGCAAGCCAGCTGCAAATGAGCTATGTCTCCTTCCTTCTTCCCTTCTTGTTTGTTTTTTTTCTTTTCTCAATTTTTATTAACATTTTCCATGATTATAAAAAATATCCCATGGTTCTACCCTCCCTCCCCCACTTTCCCCTTTGAAATTCCATTCTCCGTCATATCCCCTCCCCATCTCAATCAGTCTCTCTTTTATTTTGATGTCATGATCTTTTCCTCCTCTTATGACAGTCTTGTGTAGGTAGTGTCAGGCACTATGAGGTCATGGATATCCAGGCCATTTTATGTCTGGAGGGAGGACGTTGTAAGGAGTCCTACCCTTCCTTTGGCTCTTACATTCTTTCCGCCACCTCTTCTGCATTAGACCCTGAGCCTTGGAAGGTGTGATCGAGATGTTACTCAGTACTCCAGTCACTTCTTTCCAGCACTATGATACCTTCTGAGTCATCCCAAGGTTACTACCATCTGAAAAGAGAAGATTCTCTACCAAAAGTGAGAGTAGCATTAATATAAGGGTATAAATATTAAGAAAAGTGCTTACTGGGCAGTTCGATAAGCATAGTATACACCTTTTTGCAGACATCAGCAGATGTTACACCCCTAGGGTTCATGACTACCCCTGTTTTAAGTTTTCAGTATCAGGGATGTATTCCCCCCCCCCCATGGAGTGGGCCTCCAGTCCAATTGGGGGGCAGTTGGTTTCCACCATGACAGACGTGCCACTATTGCACCTGTTGGCTCATTTGGCCAGGTTGGCCAATTATAAGGCTTTCAGTGTCCACTGTTGAGTATCTTCACTGGTGATTTCTCTTTCTCCCATAGAACTACATGTAGAATGGCTTCTTCCAGCTTTCTGTCAGCTGGTCTACATGGAGGAGGTTCTTGTTTGTTTTATGAGCTTTTTTTTTTTAAAGAAATTTTTTAAGTTGACTTTTTAAAATTAATTGTTTATTTATTTGAGAGCGACAGACAGAGAGAGAAAGAGGCAGATAGAGAGAGGGAGAATGGGCGCACCAGGGCCTCCAGACACTGCAAACGAACTCCAGATGCGTGCGCCCCCTTGTGCATCTGGCTAACATGGGTCCTGGAGAATGGAGCCTCGAACCAGGGTCCTTAGGCTTCACAGGCAAGGGCTAAACTGCTGAGCCATTTCTCTGGCCCTGTTTTATGAGCTTTTGTTTTGGGATTTTTTGTTTGTTTTGTTTTTTTGAGTTAGGGTCTCACTGTAGCCCAAGCTGACCTACAACTCACTCTATAGTCTCAGGCTGGCTTCAAACTCACAGCAATTCCCCCATCCTCCTACCTTTGCCTCCTGAGTGCTGGGATTAAAGGTGTGAACCACCACACCAGGCTTTTTTTTTTTTTTTTTTTTTTTTTTTTTTTTAGAGACAGTGTTGCTATATAGGCCAGGCTGTCTCTGAGCTTCCTCAGTGTTAGGGTGCTGCTCCTGGTCTCTCTTCCTGCCCTCCTGGTGGCTGTGGAGGCCTCCACGTTGTTGGCAGTCCCGAGGACTAACATGTACTTGCTGGTAAGTCTCTAGCACAGGGCTCTGACTAGCGTGGCCCATGGTGATAGGCTGTGAGCAGAAGTCGCAGTCTGTGCCACTGTCCCTTGTTGTCCCTGAGGACAACAGCATACAGACTGGCATCCCGGACTGAATAAAACAGAGCAATCCAACTGGGCACCGGCACCGTTGCTCCGTGCTTGCCAAGTGTGGATGCTCTGTGTCCCTCTGCCTCAAGCCCCTGCCGCCACCTCGTAACCTGCAGCTTCCTTCCTGGAGTTGCTTTTGTCCAGTAGTTTGTTACAACAATGAGATGAACCGCTAATGCATATGCCAAAGCCACGAAGTGATTTCCTAAGGCTTGGTGGCACGTACCTGCACCCTGCTCAGGAGGCTGAGGTAGAAGGACGGCCATAAATTCGAGGGCAGCCTAAGCTACAGAGTGAGTTCCAGGTCAGGTCAGCCTGGGCTAGAGTGAGACCCTGCCTCAAAAAGACAGAGAAAGACAGAGAGATAAAGAAGGGGGGGGGATGGGAGGAGGGAAAGAAGAAAAGGGAGGGAAGGAAAGAAGGAAAGAATCCCAAAAGTTTTCTAGAAGTGTTTACCTCTAGGTCCATGATTATTTTTGTTTGTTTGTTTGTTTTTTTTTTTTGTTTTTTTTTTTTGAGGTAGGGTCTCACTCTAGCCCAGGCTGACCTGGAACTCACTGTGTAATGCCCAGCTGGTCTCGAACTCATGGATTCTCCTACCTCAGCCTCCTGAATGCTAGGTTTAAAGGTGTGTGTCACAACACCCTGTTGATTCTTGTTTTTTTTTTTTTTTTTAAACATTCAGTTAACTTTGGCCAATACCATTTGTTGAAATCAGTGTTGTTTCTTTTTCATGAGCCTCAATGAAATAGTTTTAAATTTTATTTTCTTTTAAAAAATGCTTTATTTATTTAAGACAGAGAGAGAGCCTCTTGGCATGTCAGAAACAAACTCCAGATGCGTGCACCCCCTTGTGCATCTGGCTAACGTGGGTCCTGGGGAATTGAGTCTCGAACCAGGGTCCTTAGGCTTTACAGGCAAGCGCTTAACCGCTAAGCCATCTCTCCAGCCCTTTTTTTTTTTTTTTTTTTTTTTTTTTTTTTTTGAGGTAAGGTCTCAGTTTGGCCCAGGCTGACCTAGAATTCACTATGTAGTCTCAGGACGGCCTTGAACTCATGGCAATCCTCCTGCCTCTGCCTCCTGAGTGCTGAGTTTAAAGGCGTGCACCACCATGCCCAGCCCAGTTTTAAATTTTATATGAAAAATTAAGTTTAGTTTTTTTTTTCTTTTTTCTTTTCTTTTCTTTTTTTTCTTTTTTTAATCCTTGGGCCTTGGGATGTAGCTCAGTTGGTCAAGTGCTTGCCCAGCATACCTTAAGCCCTGAGTTTGATCCCCAATACTGCATGAATTTACAATCCCACTGCTCAGGAGGCAGAGGCAGGAAGACCACTGAAGGTTCAAGGCCACCTTGGGCTAGAGTGAGCTTCAGAATAGCCTGAGCTACAGAGTGAGGCCCTTTCTCAAAGGAAGAACAAACACCAACCACATGAACAAACGAGCAACAACAACGAAAAGCCATGAATACTATGTGAAAGAACTAGTGAGTTGGACACTGCCTCTAGGGCAGGCGTTGCCGGCTGCCTTGTTCATGCATCCACACGTCCCATCTGCCCAACAGCTTTCAGGTGTGAAGAATGCTCCTAGAAATGAAGAAAAGGAGGCACAGGATAAGTCATGAGCAGGGTAGAGTCGGGCTTTGAAACAGACTCTTGTTTGTTTCAGGTTAGGGTCTCACTCTAGCCCAGGCTGACCTGGAACTCACTCTGTCGTCCCAGGCTGGTCTCAAACTCATAGTAATCCTCCTACCTCAGCCTCCTGAGAGCTGGGATGAAAAGTGTGTACCACCACACCACGTCTGGCCTGAACCCGCCTCATTCAACAGCCTAAATTCTTACCCATTACAAAACTCAGCCTGAGGTGATACTCTGATTCAACTGGAAATCGAAATTTGTTAATTTAATAATAATTTCTAACTTGATAATTGGTGATGGTAGCATTTGAATAGGCTTATAAAAATTTGGAGGTAGAAAGTCCAAATAGCATGGCACAGGCTTTGTGTCTGGCAACTGACTTGTGATGGCTGTGTGTGTGTGTGTGTGTGCGTGCGTGCGTGTGTGTGTGTGTGTGTGTGTGTGTACAGCTTACATGGCCAAGGTGGAAGGCAGAGAGGCAGAGTAGGGCCCCCAGGCCCCACCAAAGGCACGGCTCCAATGACCTGATTTCCTCCCATCAGGCTGCACCTCCCAAAGGTTCCAGTACCTCCCCACTAGCTAGCACCACTCTGGAACCAAGCCCTCATTCACAATGAACCCTTGGACACACGATTAAGCCACATCCAAACCACCAAATAGGGACACCGTTACTCTTCTGCTTAGAGTTATTAGACAACTTGCTCAAGGTCATGTCTAGTGAGCTGTGGGTTGGCCCAATCAAGGCTCGTCCATTCTCAAGTGTGTGTAGTTACCACCCCACTCCATACCTCCCAAAGCGATAATGATGCACTTACAGGAATTCCTTTTTGGGCTGGGGAGATGGCTCGGCAGCTAAAGACAGTTGATTACAGAGCCTGCCTGCCTGGGATCAATTCCCCAGTACCCATGTAAAGCCAGGTACACAAAGTGGCGCATGCGTCTGTTGTTTGTTTGCAGCGACACGAGACCCTGGTGCATCCCTTCATATTCTCTCTCTCTCTCTTTTAAAAAAAGTAATTCCTTTTCATTATGCATTATTAAATTGCAGAGCATTCTTCCAGTACAGCTGGATAGAAGGTTGATCCATCCTCAGTGTCTAGAACTGCTTCCCAACCCCCACCTCCTCTTCCCTAGGTTGAAGCCATGTGACCAGAACTGGCCAGTGAAATGTGAGTAAGAGTGAGACTGGAGAGATTGCTTAGTGGTTAAGGCACTTGTCTGCAAAGCCCCTAATGATCCTGGTTCAATTCCCCAGTACCCATGTAGAACCAGATGTACAAAGTGGCACACGTGTCTGGAGTTCCTTTGCAGGGCCTGGAGGCCCTGGCGCACCCATTCTGCCTCTGTGTCTATCTTCTCTCTTTTTTTTTTTTTCTCCATTTTTATTAATATTTTCCATGATAACAAAAAAAAATCCCATGGTATTACCCTCCCCCCTTTCCCCTTTGAAATTCCATTCTCCATCATATCCCCTCCCCATCTCAATCTTTCTACTTACATATATACAATACCAACCTAATAAAAGCCCTCCTCCCTTTCTTTCTCTTCCCTTTCTATCTCCTTTTTTAACTTACTGGCCTCTGCTACTGAGTTTTTTCCTTCTCACACAGAAACCCAATCATCTCTAGCTAAGATCCACATATGAGGGAGAACATGTGGCGCTTGGCTTTCTGGGCCTGGGTTACCTCACTTAGTATAATTCTTTCCAGATCCATCCACTTTTCTGCAAATTTCATAACTTCATTTCTCTTTACTGCTGAGTAAAACTCCATGGTATAAATGTGCCATATCTTCATTATCCACTCATCAGTTGAGGGACATCTAGGCTGGTTCCATTTCCCAGCTATTATAAATTGAGCAGCAATAAACATGGTTGAGCAAGTATCTCTAAGGTAATGAGATGAGTCCTTAGGATATATGCCTAGGAGAGCTATAGCTGGGTCATATGGTAGATCAATCTTTAGCTGTTTTAGGAACCTCCACACTGATTTCCACAATGGCTGGACCAGATTGCATTCCCACCAACAATGTAGAAGGGTTCCTCTTTTTCCACATCCCCGCCAACATTTATGATCATTTGTTTTCATGATGGTAGCCAATCTGACAGGAGTGAGATGGAATCTCAATGTAGTCTTAATCTGCATTTCCCTGATGACTAGGGATGTAGAACATTTTTTTAGATGCGTATATGCCATTCGTATTTCTTCCTTTGAGAATTCTCTATTTAGCTCCATTTCCCATTTTTTGATTGGTTTGTTTGATTCCTTATTATTTAACTTCTTGAGTTCTTTGTATATCTTAGATATTAATCCTTTATCAGATATATAGCTGGTGAAGATTTTTTCCCATTCTGTAGGTTGCCTCTTTGCTTTCTTCACCGTGTCCTTTGCAGTGCAAAATCTTTGTATTTTCATGAGGTCCCAGTGATTAATCTGTGGTTTTATTGCCTGAGCAATTGGGGTTGTATTCAGAAAGTCTTTGCCAAGACCAATATGTTGAAGGGTTTCCCCTACTTTTTCCTCTAGCAGTTTCAGAGTTTCAGGTCTGATGTTAAGGTCCTTAATCCATTTGGACTTAATTCTTGTGCACGGAGAAAGAGAAGAATCTATTTTCATCCTTCTACAGATATATATCCAGTTTTCCCAACACCATTTGCTGAAGAGGCTGTCTTTTCTCCAATGAATATTTTTGGCATTTTTATCAAATATCAGGTGGCTATAACTACATGGGGTTACATTTGGGTCCTCTATTCTGTTCCATTGATCTACGAGTCTGCTTTTGTGCCAGTACCATGCTGTTTTTGTTACTATGGCTCTGTAGTATAGGTTAAAATCAGGTATGGTGATACCACCAGCCTTATTTTTGTTGCTCAGTATTATTTTAGATATTCGAGGTTTTTTGTGATTCCAAATGAATTTTTGGATTGTTTTTTCTATTTCCGTGAAGAATGCCTTTGGAATTTTGATGGGGATTGCGTTAAATGTGTAGATTGCTTTTGGTAAGATTGTCATTTTCATAATATTGATTCTTCCAATCCAGGAACAAGGGATGTTTTTCCACTTCCTAGTGTCTTCTGCAATTTCTCGCTTGAGTGTTTTAAAGTTCTCATTGTATAGATTCTTTACTTCCTTAGTAAGGTTTATTCCAAGGTACTTTATTTTTTTTGATGCAATTGTGAATGGGAGTGATTCTCTGATCTCGTCCTCTGTGTGTTTGTTGTTAGCATATATGAAGGCTACTGATTTCTGTGTATTTATTTTGTATCCTGCTACATGACTGTAGGTTTTTATCAGCTCTAACAGTTTGCTAGTAGAGTCTTTAGGGTCCTTTATATATAGAATCATGTCATCTGCAAATAATGATAACTTGACCTCTTCCTTTCCGATTTGTATCCCTTTTATGCATGTCTCTTGCCTTATTGCTATGGCTAAGACTTCCAGAACTATATTAAATAAAAGTGGGGATAGTGGACACCCTTGTCTTGTTCCTGATTTTAGTGGAAAAGCATCCAGTTTTTCCCCATTTAGTAATATGTTGGCTGTAGGCTTATCATAAATAGCCTTTATTATATTGAGATATGTTCCTTCTATTCCCAGTCTCTGTAGGACTTTTATCATGAAGGGATGTTGGATTTTGTCGAATGCTTTCTCTGCGTCTAATGAGATGATCATGTGATTTTTGTCCTTCAACCCATTTATATAATGTATAACATTTATAGATTTGCGTATGTTGAACCATCCCTGCATCTCTGGGATAAAGCCTACTTGGTCAGGGTGAATGATCTTTCTAATGTATTCTTGTATTCTGTTTGCCAATATTTTGTTGAGAATTTTTGCATCTATGTTCATGAGGGAGATTGGTCTGTAATTTTCCTTTTTTGTTCTATCTTTGCCTGGTTTTGGTATCAGAGTGATGCTGGCTTCATAGAAGGAGTTTGGTAGAATTCCTTCTTTTTCTATTTCATGGAAAAGCTTAAGAAGCAATGGTGTTAGCTCTTCCCTGAAGGTCTGGTAAAATTCAGCAGTGAATCCATCTGGGCCTGGGCTTTTTTTAGTTGGGAGATTTTTGATAACTGTTAGGATCTCCATGCTTGTTATAGGTCTATTTAAGTGATTAATCTCATCTTGATTTAATTTAGGTAGGTCATATAAATCAAGGAAATCATCCATTTCTTTCAGATTTTCATACTTTGTGGAGTATATGTTTTTATAATATGTCCCTATGATTTTTTGAATTTCTCTGGCATCTGTCGTGATGTTACCTTTTTCATCTCTAATTTTATTAATTTGTGTCTCTTCTCTCTTTCTTTTGGTCAGATTTGCTAAGGGTTTATCAATCTTGTTTATCCTTTCAAAGAACCAGCTCTTTGTTTCATTAATTCTTTGTATTGTTTTTTTGGTTTCTATTTCATTAATTTCTGCCCTAATCTTTATTATTTCTTCCCGTCTACTGATTTTTGGTTTGCCTTGTTCTTCTTTTTCCAAGGCTTTAAGGTGAAGCATTAGGTCATTTATTTGCGACCTTTCTAATTTCTTAATATAGGCACTTAAAGCTATAAATTTACCTCTTAGAACTGCCTTCATTGTGTCCCAGAGATTTTGGTATGTTGTGTTCTCATTATTGTTTGACTCTATAAATTTTTTGATTTCCTTCTTGATTTCTTCATTGACCCATTCATCATTTAGTAATGTATTGTTTAGTTTCCATGATTTTGTGTATGCTCTATATCCTTTCTTGCTATTGATTTGTAGTTTGATTCCATTGTGGTCAGATAGAATGCAAGGAATTATTTCAATTTTCCTGAATTTGTTAAGATTTGCTTTGTGTCCTAATATATGGTCTATTTTAGAGAATGATCCATGTGCTGCTGAAAAGAATGTATATTCTGCAGCATTTGGATGAAATGTCCTGTATATGTCTGTTAGGTCCATTCCTTCTATGACCTCGTTTAGTCCAGATGCCTCTCTGTTTATTTTTTCCCGGGATGACCTGTCAATTGATGAGAGTGGGGTGTTAAAGTCACCAACTACCACTGTGTTTGGTGTTATCTGTGATCTTAGTTCTAACAGTGTTTGTTTGATGAATTTGGGAGCCCCCATGTTAGGTGCATATATGTTTAGGATTGTAATGTCCTCCTGTTGGAGTGTGCCCTTAATCAATATAAAGTGACCTTCCTTATCTTTCTTGACTAATGTTGGAGTGAAGTCTGCCTTGTCAGCTATTAGGATAGCAACCCCTGCTTGCTTTCTGGGTCCATTTGCTTGAAACACCGTTTTCCAACCTTTCACCCTAAGATAATGTCCATCCTTTGTAGAAAGGTGAGTTTCTTGGAGACAACAAATTGTAGGGTCCTGCTTTTTAACCCAGTCTGCAAATCTATGTCTTTTGGTTGGAGCATTGAGGCCATTGATATTAAGAGATATTATTGAAAGATGTGTATTTATGCTTGCCATTTTTTTTTTTTTTTTTTGTGGTTCTGGTTCTACCTTTGCTCTCTTATATTAACTAGTATTTGAGTGTTGTTTGTTGTTTTCCAGGTTCCTTATGTGTGTGTTTTTCTTTCTCTTCGGCATGGAGGATTCTTTCAAGTATTTTGTGTAGAGCTGGTTTTGTCTTCAAATACTCCTTTAGCCTGCTTTTGTCATGGAATGTCCTTATTTCTCCATCTATTTGAATGGATAGTTTTGCAGGATAAAGTAGCCTTGGTTGACAGTTGTTATCTTTCAGAGTTTGGAATACATCACTCCAAGCCCTTCTGGCTTTGAAAGTTTGTGTTGAGTAATCTGCTGTGATCCTGATGGGCTTGCCTTTGTAGGTAACTTGATTTTTCTCTCTAACTGCTTTCAATATTTTTTCTTTGGATTGTGTGTTTGGTAGTTTGATTATAATATGGCGAGGAGAGGTTCTTTCCAGGTTTTGTCTGGCTGGTGTTCTAAATGCTTCCTGTATCTGCATTGGCACCTCTTTCCCAATTTGGGGGAAGTTTTCTTCTATGATTTTGTTGAAGATGCCTACTATACCTTTGGATTGAAATTCTTCTCCTTCTACTATACCCTGAATTCTTATATTTGATCTTTTCATAGTGTCCCGAATATCTTGAAATTCCCATTCATACTTTTCTATTAGTTTGTCTTTCTCTTTGTTGGATTGTATTAGATCTGCCACCTGGTCTTCTAGCTTAGATATTCTGTCCTCTCCTTCATCCATTCTACTGGTGAGATTTTCTACAGAGTTTTTTATTTCATTAACTGTGTTCTTCATTGCTAGTAATTCTGACTGGTTTTTCTTCATTATTTCTATTTCCTTATTTATGTCTTGTATTGATTTCTTTATTTCGTTAAATTGGTGTCCTGTATCTTCTCTGATTCCTTTGATTTCTTCTTTGAGTTCATTGAACATATTTACAATCATTCTTTTGAAGTCTTTCTCAGGCATTTTCTCTAACTCGTTTTCACTAGAGGTCATTTCTGAAGCATTGATGCTTTTTGGTGGATTTATATTGCCTTGGTTTTTGGTGTTTCTTGTGTTATAATGTATATATTTTTGCATCTTGGATTAAGTTACTGCTTAGATTTTCCAGTTAGCTGGGTATCCTTTGCTGTATCTATTGATCTGATATTGTATATCTTCTATGTAGGAGATTAAGATGTTAGGTGTGGCTCTTACCACTCTCAGAGTATCTAGACACGTGGTCCTAGGGGTTAAGTTTGCCTGCTATGGGAGTATTCAAATAGGTTGAGTGGAATAAAATACAGGTATATTCTAAAATTTAACTAAACCCTATACACATTCAGTCAAGAACAGCACCGAGCATTTATGCAAGATTAGGTATTATAAAAACCAGATCCTCTATCAACAAAGAAGTTAAGATTTCTGGTCTGTTGAGGGATCCAAGTCAGCTTGTGACCAGGTGAGACCCTTCCCTGGTTCAATCCCAGTTACCTCTTTGGATGCTTTTGGTCTCAGTCAAGTTGCTGGCTGGGATGTTGGGCCGCTGTTCTGCTTTCTGGAACTGGGTACTGGCTTTTCCTGTGGGGCAAACCAAGCCTGGCAACTGTGGCCCTGCAGATTGGCACCCCTGATGCTGGATCCCCGCTGCTGCCGCTGGAGCTGCCGCTGCTGGGACCACTGCTGCTGGATCCACCACTGGAGACGCCGCTGCTGGGTCTGCCCCCGCTGATCCGCTGGAGCTGCCGCTGCTGGGTCCTCCGCCTCTGATCCGCTGGTGCTGCCGCTGCGGGATCCGCCTCTGCCGCTGAAGCCGCTGGAGCCTCCGCTGCTGGATTCGCTGCCCTGAAGCAGCTGTGGCCGGTACCGGAGCAGCTGATGGTGTTTTTGGGGCTGGAGTCACGGCTTCCCTCTATCTTCTCTTAAATAAATTAATTAATTTTAAAAAATTAAGTGAGAGTGAAGTGATGTAACCATCACAACTGGCCTATGATGACGGTGACGGAAGCATGACTCTTCTGGAGGAAAGCACTGGGACCTGCAGTCGCTCCGCTGTGACATGAGTTGCCTGCATTCCCTCCAGCTCAGCCTTTCCTCTACTTTCCAGAGAAAACTGAAACCACAGATGGCTCACATCTCACATGGGCCCCTACTCTCCACCAAGCCCACCGTTTCATCTCTATCTGGTACCTCTATCCCCTTCTCCCAACAAGTCTTTTCTTTTTTTGGCATACTTTTTAATTTTTTTTTTTTGATTTTTTGAATAATATCTCACTCTAGTCCAGGCTGACCTGGAATTCACTATGTAGTCTCAGGGTGGTCTTGAACTCACGGCGATCCTCCTACCTCTGCCTCCTGAGTGCTGGGATTAAAGGTGTGCGCCACCACGCCTGGCTTCTTTTAAATTTTTTAAAAAATATTTTATTTATTTACTTGTTTTGAGAGAGAGAAAGAGAGGCAGAGAGAGGGAAAAAAACCAGCTTGCTAGGGCTTCCAGCCATTGCAAATGAACTCCAGACACATGTGACACCTTGTACATCTGATTTACATGGGTACTAGGGAATTGAACCTTGGTCCTTAGGCTTTCCAGGCAAGCACCTTAACTGCTCAGCCATCTTTATAGCCCTGGCATGATTTTTTGAAAGATTTTTTTGTACTTTTTAAAATTTATTTGGGAGAGATAGACATACAAAGAGAAACAGAATGGATACCCCAGAGCCTCTTGCTGCTGCAGTTAAACTCCAGATGAATGTGCCACTTTGTGCCTCTGGTTTTACATGGGTCCTGGAGAATTGAATCCAGATTGTCAGGCTTTGCAAGCAAATGCCTTGAACCACTGAACCATCTCCCCAGTCCCCCCCTACTTTTATGTGTTTTTTGTTTGTTTGTTTGTTTTTGTTTTTGAGGTAGGGTCTCACTCTAGCCCAGGCTGACCTGGAATTCACTACGTACTTTGAGGGTGACTTTGAACTCAAGGCTATCCTCCTACCTCTGCATCCTGAGTGCTGGGATTAAAGGTGTGCACCACCATTCCAGGCTTCCCCAGCCCCTTTTTGGCCTATTTAAACAGTCTTCTCATGGTTATGTTTTCCCTTAAGTACTTACCCTTTAGAAGTACATGCTGAATTATTTATGGCTTAAGTGAGCTAAGGCCTGGGATTGTCTTTGAAATGATCCAGTGTTGTTGGATGTAGTGATTCCTGCATGTTTCCCTGGTACTCTGGAGAGATGCAATCAAAAGGATCAGGAGTTCAAGGTTATTCTGGGCTACACAGTAAGTCTGAGGGAAGCCTGAGCTATATGATATTCTGTTTCAAATGAAAAGAAAAAGAAAAGAAAATACCAGCACTTGGGAGGCAAAGGTAAGAGGATTTCTGTGAGTTCAAGGCCAGCCTGAGACTACAAAGTAAATTCCAGGTCAGCCTGGACTACAGAACAAGACCCTACCTCGACAAACCAAAACTAAATAAAAATAAAAATAATAACAACCTAGTCGTTCAGGAAGTGGCCGGGAGGGGGCACTGATATAGATGGCAGAAGAAAAACCCTGAGTTGGTGGCTGGTGGCTCTGACTGACAGGTACTTGGAGTCATCACACCATCCTAGAGATGAAAGTTCTCATAATTAATGCTATCTGGAGTGAAGAATTGGCCATGTAACCCCAAGTCTGAGCTGAACTGAAATTTCAGTTAAGAACTGGAGAAAATGTTCTTCCGTGAAACGAGAGCTAAAATTAATCTTCCCAGAAGGCCAGAGGAACAATGAAGAAGCTTCGGCATACACCAGCTCAGGGGGAAAGTAACTAGACTTTTTCAGCATAGTGTGGAGTCCTAGTGATGCTCACTGTATGTTGCAGAAATCTTAGCAACTAGACATCAATTTTTAAACATCTCACCCAGCAACCCATTCAGATCATGAGGTTAAAGAACGGAAGCAAAGAAAACAAACAAACAAACCTCCTCTCTAGTGTTCCTCCCACAACACAGAGCATGAGAATTCCCAGAGGGAAGAAAGTCCCTGGTGAAGATGAGCTCACAAGAGAAGGGCTACAAATCCCAAGGGCAACGTGGCCCCATCGACTCCCGCTCCCCCCTCAGCGCCAGGTCCTTCTGAAGCAAGCTTTAGGCGCCACGCCATTTTGGTAATAAATATTGCAATGTGTATCTCTAAGAGCTAAGCACTCCTACGTAGAGGGTAATGAAGGGAGTCTCCGAATGGGAGTCAACAAAAAAGGAAAAATCAAGGCTATGCATCCCAAGAAATCAAGATAACATAGCAGTAACAGACTGGCTTGAAATGATTAATAGTTAGAATAAGAACACGTGCATAAAAACAGAAATACGCAGACTTTTAAATGAAGCAGACAGAACTTCTAGGGGTCAATGTAATCACATTTAAAATCAGATGCACATAATGTAGCTTGAGGGTAAAGAATTGCCATGTGGGGCAGATAGCTAGGCCAAGAGAGGGAAAATGTACAAGAAGGTGGAGACGTAGAGGAGGAATGGAGAGTGCCCAACAAGACTAAGGAGAGGCCCAGCCTTCAGAGGACAGAGTCAAGTTCCCCTGGAACTGAGAACGGAAAAAGACATGAGCGAAAGCTCACACTCAGGAATCCAAATAGGCAAGAAAAATAACTTTGCACCCAACCATTGTGCAGGTCAGCCGAGCAAAAGATGCTAAAAAGTCACCAAACTAAAAGAGACTTATTGGGGCTGGAGGGATGGCTTAGCAGTTAAGGTGTTTGCCTGCAAAGCCAAAGGACCCAGGTTCCATTCCCCAGGACTCACGTTAGCCAGATGCACAAGGGGGCGCTCGCTCGTGCCTGGTGTTCGTTTGCAGTGGCTGGAGGCCCTGGTGTGCCTGTTCTCACTTTTTTCCTCTTTCACTGTCAAATAAATAAATCAATAAATAAAATATAAAAGAGACTTATTGGCGGGACGTGGTGGCTCATGCCTTTAATCCCAGCACTTGGGAGGCAGAGGTAGGAGGATCGCCATGCATTTGAGGCCACCCTGAGACTACACAGTGGATTCCAGGTCAGCCTGGGCTAGAGTGAGACCTACCTCAAAATAAGTAAATAAATAAAATAAAAGAGACTTATTGTCTATAAAACAGCTAACCACTTGACAAATGATTTCTTATGGGTGGCATGTGTTGGTGGCACAGGAGGAAGCAGGGGGTGTCAGAGTACAAAGAGAAGACGGTCGACTCCACTCTGTGCCAGCCCAGACTCTAGACAGAAGTTAAGGAGAACATTTCAAAACCTACATATGGGGTTGAAGATGTGGCTCCGTTGGCAGAGTGGCATGGCCTGGCATGCAGGAAACTCTGGGTTCAATCCCCAACACTCCAGTACATGATGATACAAGACTACAATCCCAGCACTCTGAAATCAGAGGCAGGGGAGGATCAGGAGTTCAAGGTTACCCTCAACTATACAGTGAGCTTGAGGCCAGCCTATGATACAAATAAATAACTAAAACAAAATAACTAAATAAAACAAACTTTGGAGAAAATAGATATTTACGCCCAGACTGCTGTGAAATCACTTTTTTTTGTTTTGTTTTGAGGTGTTATCTTGGCGTCAAACTCACAGCCATCCTCCTACCTCTGACTCCTGAGTTCTGGGATTGAAGGCATGTACCACCGTTTTTATTTTTACTTATCAGAGAGAGAGAGAATGAGCATGCCAGGACCTCCGGCCACTGCAAACAAATTCCAGACACACGCACCACCATGTGCATCTTGAAATTGAACCTGGGTTCTTTTTTGTGTTTTGGTTTTTTGAGGTAGTGTCTCACTCTAGCCCAGGATGAGCTGGAATTCACTATGTGACCTCAAACTCATGGCCATCTTCCTACCTCTGCCTCCCAAGTGCTGGGATTAAAGGCGTGCGCCACCACGCCCAGAAAAACCTGCATCCTTAGGCTTTTCAGGCAAATGGCTTAATGGCTAAGCCATCTTTCCAGCCCCTGAAAAAAATATTTAAAAAAACATTTTATTTATTTATTTTAAAAAATTTATTAACAACTTCCATTATTATTAAAAATATCCCATGGTAATGCCCTCCCTCCCCCCACCTTACCCTTTGAAACTCCATTCTCCATCATATCCCCTCCTCCTCTCAATCAGTCTCTTTTATTTTGATGTCATGGTCTTTTCCTCCTATCATGATGGTCTTAAGTACGTAGTGTCAGGCACTGTGAGGTCATGGATATCCAGGCCATTTTGTGTCTGGGGGGAGCACGTCGTAAGGAGTCCTACCCTTCCTTTGGCTCTTACATTCTTTCTGCCACCTCTTCTGCAATAGACCCTGAGCCATGGAAGGTGTGATAGAGATATTGTAGTATTGAGCACTCCTGTCACTTCTTTTCAGCACCATGCTGCCTCTGAGTCATCCCAAGGTCACTGACATCATAAAAGAGAAGATTCTCTACCAAAAGTGAGAGTAGCATTAATATAAGGGTATGACCATTAAGAGAAGTGCTTACTGGGCAGTTTGGATGTATTCCCTCCCATGGAGCGGGCCTCCAGTCCAATTAGAGGACAGTTGGCTTCCAACATGACAGACGTGCCACAATTGCCCCTGTTGGTCCATTTGGCCTGGCTGGCCAAATATAAGGCTCACAGTGTCCACTGTTGAGTATCTTCACAGGTGCTTTCTCTTTCTCCCGTTGAACTGCATGCGGTGTGGCTTTTTCCAGCTTTCTGTCAGCTGGTCTACATGGAGGAGGTTATCAGCTCAGTTCCAGTAGGATTTCTCAGTGGCCTTGCAGCCCAAGTATGTGGAGTCTTCAGCAATAGGATCTTATCATCTATTCCTGGTGGGAAACCAAGGGCCTTGGCAATGGCCTATAATGTTTTGGGGGCATCAGGGACCTCCCTGGCCCACAACTCACTGGAAAGTATCCCATCTCTGGCACTGAAAATTTTCTAGCAACAATCTACGGCTCCTGAGTGTTCCTCCATTGTCCAAAAAAGTAGGATTCCATATGACTTATTTATATCCTCTTAGATTTTGAATAGCCCTCCCTCCACCTTTCTTTTTTACTTGATCTCTTCCCCTGACCTCACTTTGGGCCTTTTCACCCCCATTAATCTATTCTTCTACTTATATACATACAATACCATCGTATTAAGTACCCCCCTCCCTTCCTTTCTCTTCCCTTTATATCTCTTTCTAGCTTACTGGCCTCTGGTACTGAGTTTTCTTCCTACTCACACAGAAGTCCAATCATCTGTAGCCAGGATGCAAATATGAGAGAGAACATGTGACGTTTGGCTTTCTGGGCCTGGGTTACCTCACTTAGTATAATCCTTTTCGGATCCATCTATTTTCCTGCAAATTTCATAACTTCATTTTTCTTTACTGTTAAGTAGAACTCCATTGTATAAATGTGCCATATCTTCATTATACACTCATCAGTTGAGGAAAATCTAGGCTGGTTCCATTTCCCAGCTATTGTGAATTGAGTGGCAATAAACGTGGTTGAGCAAGTACCTCTAAGGTAATGAGATGAGTCCTTAGGATATATGCCTAGGAGTGCTATAGCTGGGTCATGTGGTAAATCAGTTTTTAGCTGTGTTAGGAACCTCCACATTGATTTCCACAATGGCTGGACCAGATTGCATTCCCACCAACATTCTCGTCAGCAGTTATGGTCATTTGTTTTCATGATGGTAGCCAATCTGATAGGAGTGAGATGGAATCTCAACGTAGTTTTAATCTGCATTTCCCTGATAACTAGGGATGTAGAACATTTTTTAGATGTTTATATGCCATCCGTATTTCTTCTTTGAGAACTCTCTATTTAGTTCCACAGCCTGATTTTTAATTGGCTTGTTTAATTTCTTATTATTTAATTTTTTGATTTCTTTGTATATCCTACATATTAATCCTCTGTCAGATGTAGGGCTGGCAAAGATTTTTTCCCATTCTGTAGGTTGCCTCTTTGCTTTATTCACAGTGCCCTTTGCCGTACAAAATCTTTGTAATTTCATGAGGTCCCAGCAGTTAATCTGTGGTTTTATTGCCTGAGCAATTGGGGTTATATTCAGAAAGTCTTTGCCAAGACCAGTATGTTGAAGGGTTTCCCCTATTTTTCCTCTAGCAGTTTCAGAGTTTCAGGTCTGATGTTAAGGTCTTGAATCCATTTGGACTTAATTCTTGTGCATGGAGAGAGAGAAGTATCTATTTTCATCCTTCTATAGATACATATCCTGTTTTCCCAGCACCAGAAAAAAAAATTTTAATTTATTTTTTATTGACAATTTCCATAATTGTAGGCAATCACCCATGGCAATTCCCTCCCCCCCACACACACACTTGCCCCTTTGAAACTCCACTCTCCATCATATCCTCTCCCCCTCTCAGTCTCTCTTTTATTTTGATGTCATGCTCTTTTCCTCCTACTATGATGGTCTTGTGTAGGTAGTGTCAGACACTGTGAGGTCATGGATATCCAGGCCATTTTGTATCTGGAGGAGCACGCTGTAAGGAGGCCTATCCTTCCTTTGGCTCTTATATTCTTTCCGCCACCTCTTCCACAATGGAACCTGAGCCTTGGAAGATGTGATAGAGATATTTCAGTGCTGAGCACTCCTCTGCCACTTCTCAGCACTGTGATACCTTCTGAGTCATCCCAAGGTCAACACCATCTGAAAAGAGAAGCTTTCCTAACCAAAAGCGAGAGTAGCATTAATATATGGGTATGAACATTAACAGAATGCTTACTGGGCAGTTTGGTGAGTATAGTATATGCATTAAGCCAGACACCAGCAGGCATTACATCCCTAGGGCTCATGACTACCCCTGTTGTAGGTTTTTAGTATCAGGGATGTATTCCCTCCCGTGGAGTGGGTCTCCAGTCAAATTAGAGGACAGTTGGTTTCCCCCATAACAGACATGCCACTATTTCACCTGTTGGCTCATTTGGCCTGGCTGGCCAAATTTAAGGCTCACAGTGTCCACCGTTGAATATCTTCACTGGTAATTTCTCTCTCTCCCATTGAACTGCATGCGATATAGCTTTGTCCAGCTTTCTGTCAGCTGGTCTACATGGAGGAGGTTTTCAGCTCAGTTCCAACAGGATTTCTCAGTGACCTTGCAGCCCAAGTATGTGGAGTCTTAAGCAGTAGGATCTTATCATCTATTCTTGGTGGGAAAACAAGAGCCTTGGCATGCCTGTAATGTTTGGGGGCATCAGTGACCTCCCTAGCCAACAACTCACTGGCAGGCATCCCGTCTCTAGCACTGAAAATTTTCTAGTAACAATCTGTGACTTCTGAGTGTTCCATTGTCCACAAAAGTTGGTTTCCATATGACTTATTTATATTCTCTTCGATTTTGATTAGCCTTCCTCCCACCTTTTCCTTTACTCAATCTCTTCCCCTGACCTCAGTTAGGCTTTTTCACCCCCATTAATCTGTTCTTCTACTTGCATATATACAATACCATCCTATTAAGTCCCTCCCTCCCTTTCTATTCCCTTTATATCCCCTTTCTAGCTTACTGGCCTCTGCTACTGAATTTTATTCCTACTCATATAGAAGTCCAATCATTTGTAGCTAGGATCCACATATGAGAGAGAATATGTGATGTTTGGCTTTCTGGACCTGGGTTACCTCACTTAGTATAATCCTTCCCAGATCCATATATTTTCCTGCAAATTTCATAATTTCAGTTTTCTTTACCGCTCAGTAGAACTCCATTGTGTAAATGTGCCACATCTTCATTATCCACTCATCAGTTGAGGGACATCTAGGCTGGTTCCATTTCATAGCTATTGTGAATAGACTGGCAATAAACATGGTTGAGCAAGTATCTCTAAGGTAGTGAGACAAATCCTTAGGATATATGCCTAGGAATGCTATAGCTGGGTCATATGGTAAACCTGTTTTTAGTTGTCTCAGGGACCTCCACACTGATTTCCACAATGACTGGGCTAGATTGCATTCCCACCAACAGTGTAGAAGGGTTCCTCTTTTTCTGCATCCTTGCCAGCATTTATGGTCATTTGTTTTTATGATGGTAGCCAATCTGACAGGAGTGAGATGGAATCTCAATGTAGTTTTAATCTGATTTCCCTGATAACTAGGGATGTAGAACACTTTTTTAGGTGCTTATATGCCATCCGTATTTCTTCTTTGAGAACTCTCTATTTAGTTCCATAGCCCGTTTTTAAATGGATTGTTTGATTTC
Organism: Dipus sagitta; assembly: GCA_036346955.1. Taxonomy (NCBI): domain Eukaryota; kingdom Metazoa; phylum Chordata; class Mammalia; order Rodentia; family Dipodidae; genus Dipus; species Dipus sagitta. Next base: position 34,211,165 of record CM070777.1, read on the forward strand.
TTATTATTTGGTTTTTTGAGTTCTTTGTCTACCCTAGATATTAATCCTCTGTCAGATGTATAGCTGGCAAATATTTTCTCCTGTTCTGTAGGTTGCCTCTTTGCTCTATTCACAGTGTCCTTTGCTGTACAAAAGCTTTGTAATTTCATGAGGTCCCAGCGGTTAATCTGTGGTTTTATTGCCTGAGCAATTGGGGTTATATTCAGAAAGTCTTTGCCAAGACCAATATGTTGAAGGATTTCCCTTACTTTTTCCTCTAGCAGTTTCAGAGTTTCAGGTCTGATGTTAAGGTCTTGAATCCATTTGGACTTAATTCTTGTGCATGGAGAAAGATAAGGATCTATTTTCATCCTTATACATATCCAGTTTTCCCAGCATCATTTGCTGAAGAGGCTGTCTTTTCTCCAATGAGTATTTTTGGCATTTTTGTCAAAGATCAGGTGGCTATAGCTACTCGGACTTTCATCTGGGTCCTCTATTCTGTTCCATTGATCTACATGTCTGTTTTTGTGCCAGTACCATGTTGTTTTTCTTACTATGGCTCTGTAATATAGGTTAAAATCAGGTATGGTGATACCACCAGCCTTATTTTTGTTGCTCAAAATTATTTTAGATAGTTGAGGTTTTTTTGTACTTCCAAATAAATTTTTTGATTTTTTTTCTATGAAAAAAAGTTTTAAATATTGCTGTCATCAGGGGAGGTGAGATTTGGAAGGGATAAGAAGGAAGTATGGTGGGAGGGGATTATGATCATGGCATATTGTCTATATATGTATGGAGGTTGCCCATAAAATTTAAGAACATGTGTTTTATTAAAGCAGAAAAATAAGGGCTAGAGAGATGGCTTAGCAGTTAAAGGTACTTGCTTGAAAAGCCTGATGGCCTATGTTCAATTCCCCAGTACCCATGTAAAGTCAGATTTACCAAGTGGCCCATGCATCTGGAGTTCATTTGCAGTTGCAAGAAGCCCTGGCATGCCTATTCTCCCCCCACCCCGTCTCTCTCCTTGTAAATAAATAAATAAATATATTTTGAAACCAGAAAAAAAATAAATAACAATAAAAAGATTGCTGTTATGATAGAAAAGAAAGGCAGGAGATTCAGGAGATCTCATTGCCAGAAAGCGATGGGGGTGAACACCGTCAAGTACAAACTGATCGGGCTGCACTCCATGCCAGTTAGCCAGAACCTCTGTAAATAGGGTTTTATAAGCTCCTGGGTGGCACATTCTATGCAACAGGCACTCTAGAACTTGTCATCTCAGTGGGCACAGCCTGTTAACCTTGGTTGCACTTGACATCACACGCGCCAACCTCCCACCCCAGCCCCCAATGGAATATGGCCATGAAACAAAAAAGAACCTACAAGAAAGAAATGAGCTTCACTTCCTATAGGAACATGTTCTTCCCAAAATACTGAGCCGCAAGACATGGGACATGTGGGAGATGTGGTCTACATTAGTTCACAGCCACTTTAAATCTCTTCCAGAGCGCGTGGTGCAAATACATTCGAATCCTAGCCGTGATGCTGGGTTCCATTCAATGTTACAGGCACACTGTGCAAGGGCTGCTGAGTAGTAATTTGGTCTGCCACCAGCCACGAAAATGATAAGAACTTGGAGAAAACAAGAGGAGCAGCTTTCAGCTGCTAGACGCAGCAAACACAATAATTATATGTTTTCCCTAGAAAACACTTTAATGTACTTTCAATACACATATATAAAAAACGTACATAAATGTTTTCCTCCCAAATTTTTTCTTCTCTGGGAAATTATCACATAGCACACTGTCTTCTTGGTGTGGGTAAGATGTCAAATTAACATGGGACCTTTATCCCTAAAGGCAGCTTTACAGACAGACACTCAGGTGCTGTACAGGGCCAGGGACTATACCACCCGCAGTAAAAGCAGTGAGATCCCCAGGAAACAGGCCACGCTGTGATTCAGAGATTGTGGGGCACAGGGGTAGGGCAATGACAGTCCTGAATGTGCAATGGCAGAGCCTCAAATGGAAGATAGGTTAAGCTTCTGAGGGCAACTTTAGTCAGACCAGATCACACAGCCTGTGACGTGCAGGGACTCCTAAAACTCAGCAAAAAGGGGGAGGCAGGAAATCCAATCAAGCAATGAGTAATAGATACAGGCATGTGACCCTCCCTCCCCAAAGAGGAAGCCAGAATGGCGGCGGAGGGTCGGTGTGTGTGTGGTGGGGTGGGGGGTAGTGATGCTTAACTTTCCAGCAACTATATTAACTTGCTATGCCAATAAGGAAGTAGACAATACCAAGGTTAGAAAGGATGCAGGCCAGGGATGCCCTGGGCTATCCTAGCTGGGCTGTACACGTTCCAGTCTCCAGCATTCTGTACTTAGTCAAAGCAAGGGTTAGTAGCCTGGTGACCCAGCAGCCACATCCCCAAAAGTCAGTCCTGGAAGAAGTGGGACCTGCATGAGAAACAGACAAGAAGGGGTTGACATCACAGGAAGGTTGTGTTCACACGCTCACACGGGCGGAATGGGGGAAGTAGACGTGGTGGACACGGGGAATGGAAGGCCATATACCATCCGACTAGAAGTGTGGACAGAGTTGTGCATGGGCAGTAAGATGCAGACTGCTGGGGAAATGGGAAGAGATACAAGGTGACCTAATTGGATACTTCCCTTACCTAAGTTGAAAACATTTCAGTTAACAACTGACCGAAGTGAGACCCATGAGACCATACCACCTAGTGGCATTATAGCTGGCTTGGTCTGTGTAAATTCACTCCATGGTTTGCACAATGACATTATTGCAGGGATTGTGATTGTTTGTGATTGTCAACTTGATAGGACATGCCTGGGAGGGATTATCTTGATTGGATTAAGTGTGGTCTGGGGTCCGGAACTACATAAAAGGGAGAGAAGTGGTTGCGCACTAGCATTCTTGGCTCTCTGTCTCTTGACTGCAGACAATGTGACCAGCTCTGTTTCTGGCTCCTGCTGGCATGCCTCCTTCCCCACATGATGAACTGTAACCTAAACGAAACAATCCCTTCCTTCCTCAAACTGATTTTTTTTTTTTTTTTGTTTTTCGAGGTAGGGTCTCACTCTAGCCCAGGCTGACCTGGAATTCACTATGGAGTCTCAGGGTGGCCTCGAACTCACGGCAATCCTCCTACCTCTGCCTCCCCTCCCGAATGCTGGGATTAAAGGCATGTGCCACCACGCCCGGCTCTCAAACTGATTTTTGTCAGGTATTTTGTCCCAGCAATGAGAAAGTAACTCATACATTGATCACTTATCTATCTAATCTATCCATCCACTTGATCTATTCACCTGCCTGTTATTTATCTATAAGCATACATATTTCTGTAGAAGGCCATTTCCATTGTTATGAAGCTATGCATGAGTCCATGCTAATGTCTCCAACCCTGACCCATGACCACTTGGGTCAGAGGCTCCTTTCTTTGCTCGTCTGTAACCACCCACTTCCACAGTGAGACACTTGGTACTTGCCTCCCACAGTTCGTGAACGTAACTGTTGAATCCCAGGGCACGTGCTCAGCAGGGCCGGCCCTGCTATCCGGGCCACACGGGAGACCTCACATGCAGGGCACAATGCTCTCGGAAGGTCTCTTTGGCTATTCAGTCTCCACTCACTCTTAAAAGCCACACTTTGCCATCCACACCCTCCAGGGTCACCCAAGTGTAATGCAATTGCGTTGTTTGGTCACAGTTTGTACTCTATTGGAATCCTTTACCTCCTAAGTGAGTTTTCGGTTTGAATATGTTGTTTGCTTTGTGCTGTCAAGTTAATGGACTTTGAGCAAACACGGTATTACATCTCCTCCCATAGTGCCACGCAGAGTCGTTCACCATGAGTCTGTACTTCATCTGCTCAACCTGCCCCCAAGCCTTTGGGTTTTAAATGTCTCTACAGCATTATCTTTCCAAAATGTCATATATAAGTGGAATCATATAGTGTGAAGCCTTCTCAGTCGGGCTGTTAAACAATTAAAATTTATCTGTGTCCTTTTGTGACTTGACTAGATTTTTTCTCTTAGTCATTGGATATTATCTTTTATTATTATTACTATTTTGGTTTTGGGAGGTAGGCGTTCACTCTAGCCCAGGCTGACCTGGAATTCACTATGCAGTCTCAGAGTATCCTTAAACTCATGTTGATTCTCCTACCTCTGCCTCCGGAGTGCTGGGATTAAAGGTGTGTGCCACCATGCCCAGCTTTTTACAAGTTTTTTTAAAATGTTTATTTATTTATTTGAGAGAGAGAGAGAGAGAGAGAGAGAGAGAGGAAGAGGCAGATAAGAAAAATGGGCATCCCAAGGCTTCCAGCCACTGCAAATAAACTCCAGATGCATATGCCACCTTGTGCATCTGGCTTATGTGAGTACTGGGGAATCAAACCTGGATCCTTAGGCTTCGCAGGTAAGTGACTTAATCTCTAAGCCATTTCCCCAGCCGTTTTTGCAAGTTTTGATGGCATTATTATCTTAGATTTACAGAAAAACTGAGCAGGAAGTGCACTGCCTCCTTCTAAGCCCCTCCTCTCTGCAATTTTCTGTATTATTAACATCTTGCGCTGTGTGGTACATTTGTTGAAATGCGCAGAAGACTCATACACTGCAGTTAGCAAGATTCACTCTTGGTGTTGGACACTGTATGGATTTTAGCAAACATGTCTGCCATTCTGGAATTCTACAAAACAGTGTCACTACCTAAATGTCTCTATTGTCCCTCCTCCTGCACCCTTGGAGACACTGATCTTTTTACTGTCTCCAAAATCTAGTGTTTTCTCATATGTCATACAGCTGGGATCACACAGTGCGCGCCTTTTCAGACTGGCTTTTTTCCATTTAGTAATACGCATTTCTGAGTGTAAGATAATTGTTCACATCTTTTGTTGTGTCTTTTACTGTTGTTGCTGTTAGTTTTATTCATTGACAAGAGCTTGCTGTGTAGTCCAGGATGGCCTAGAACTCACAACCTTCCCAAATACTGGGAATACAGGCACGCTTTACCATGCTTGGCTCTTCATGTCTTTTCATAATTTGATAGCTCATTTCTTTTTAAGTGCTGAATAATGTCCTACTGCATAGCTGAGCCACATTTCAGACCTTTACCTATTGAAAGACTGACTTCTTTGTTGCTTCTAAGATTTGGAGATTATGAATAAAGCTTCAATAGAAATTTATGTGCATGTTTTTGTCTGCATAAGCTTTCAAACAGTTTGGTCAAATCCCTAGGAGCACAAAATTGCAAATTGTCAGAAATGGCCACACTGGGGTTGGAGACATGGCTTAGCATTTAAAGTGCTTGCCTGTAAAGCCAAAGGACCCAGGTTCAATTCTCCAGTACCTACATAAAGCCAGATGCACAAGGTGGTGCATGTGTCTGGAGTTCTTCTGCAGTGGCTAGAGGCCCTGGCATGCCCATTCTCTCTGTCCCTTACTTTCTCTCACTCTCTCAAATACAATTTTTTTTTTTGTTTTTTTGAGGCAGGTTTCTTTGAGGGCATGGTGATCCTCCTACCTCTGCCTCCCAAGTGCTGGGATTAAAGGCATGTGCCATCACGCCCAGCTATAAATAAATATTTTTTTTAAAAAAGAAAGAAATAGCCACAGTGTCTTCCATAGGGGCTGCAGCATTTTGCATTCCCACCAGCAACAAAGCAGAATTTCTTTAATTCCACATTCTTACCAGCAATCAATATTGTCATAGTCTGGATTTTAGCCATTCTAATAGGGTCTAGGAGGTTACAATTTGTGCTTCCCTAATAACAAATATCTTTGAGCACCCATAACTAGCTGTCACATTACATTTTTTTATATCTTTTTTTTTTTTCCTGAGGCAGGGTCTCACTTTAGCCCAGGATGGCCTTGAACACATGGCTATCCTCCTACTTCAGTCTTCCATCTGCCGGGATTATAGGTATAAACCACTGTGCCTGACATCCTGAGTTTTTTGTTGTTGTTGTTTGTTTGTTTGTTTGTTTTCTTCAAGGTAGGGTCTCACTCTAGCCCAGGCTGACCTGGAATTCACTATGTAGTCTCAGGGTGGCCTCGAACTCACAGCCATCCTCCTACCTCTGCCTCCCGAGTGCTGGGATTAAAGGCATGCGCTACCACGCCCAGCAACATACTGTTTTTTAAAAAGTCTGTTTTAACATTTTAATGATACTCCCTCCCCTGAAAATCATGTTATTTTTATTCCAAAGATGCTGGACAATGTACTTACTATATATACTATAGTGTTTGGATGTACTCACCATATACCTTGGATAAATGCCTGTGTAATCTTTACATTGTGAACATAGACAATGGCATCTCTTGAAATCAGAATACATGTTATTGTCCCCAGAAGTCTTTTTCTCCCCAAATCAACAGAAGTCTTTTATTGTTTCAATAAAACACAAACTGGTCTTGTGATCCAGGATCTCCTTTCTGTGTGTAGCTGGACAACTTAGACCTTACTCACCAGCCTGCTGCACTGTTCCTTCTTCAGAAACATAGACACCATCCCAAAACTTTTCGGACAGCCTTGTTTTTAACTGTAGTGGCTTGTTGAATCAAAGCAGCTGAATCTGAAACAAGTTCCATGTCATTTCCTTCAAGGATTAACTCATCTTTCTGGGCCTGAGACACAGGACAAGCAACACCTGTTCTCATCCGAACCCTGCGGATGTACTTTCACCCAAGAAATTTTAGATTTCGACTAGACATCCATTTTCCGGAATAATGACGTTGATGGGGAAGTGAGCACACACAGACTTAATCTTGTAACGGAAGCCCGGTGTCACACCTTTTCTCTTTTTTTTTTTTTTTGGTTTTTCAAGGTAGGGTCTCACCTTAGCTCAGGGTGACCTGGAATTCACTATGTAGTCTCAGGGTGGCCTCGAACTCATGGCGATCCTCCTCCCTCTGCCTCTCTAGTGCTGGAATTAAAGGCATGTGCCACCATGCCCGGCCAGTGTAACACTCTTGATCGTCTTCTGGCCATGACCACAGATAGTCCAAACAGTAGCCAGTTCCCTTCTACTTCCCCACCATTTGTCAACTCGTAGCCTCTTTTCTTTCTTTCCCAGGATACTCAGTTCTGTATTGATGTGGTTGAAGTCCCTCCAGATGGTCCCTCGGGGCCCTTCACGATAACTGTGTGTCCCTTCAGAGTGATGTCAACATTTTCTGGGATGTTGACAGTCTGGTTGCTAAGAATGGTCTTCATCCTCGCAGTAGATGCAACCCCAAAAAAGTGTTTTTTAAACAAGATTTTAGGTCAGGCATGGTGGCACACACATTTAATCCCAGAATGCGGGAAACAGAGGTAGGAGGGTTACTGTGAGCTCAAGGCCACCCTGAAACTACATAGTGAGTTCCAGGTCAGCATGTCAGTGTGAGTGAGACCCTACCTCAAAAATCCAAAAAAAAAAAAAAAAAAAGGGCTGGAGAGATGGCTTAGCAGTTAAGGCACTTGCCTGCAAAGCCTAAGAACCCAGGTACAATTCCCAGGACCCATGTAAGCCAGATGCACACGGTAATGCATGCATCTGGAGTTCATTTGCAGTGGCTAAAGACCCTGGTGCACCTATTCTCTCTCTCTCTCTCTCTCTCTCTCTCTCTCTCTCTCTCTGTCCTCAAATAAAAAAATAACTATTTTTTAAAAAAATTATTTATTTATTTATTTATTTGAGAGAGAGACATACAGACAGAGTGAGTGAATATGAGTGCACCAGGGCCTCCAGTCCCTGCAAATGAACTCCAGATGTGTGCACCACTTAGTGCATCTGACTTTACGTGGGTACTAGGTAATTGAACTCTGGTACTTAGGCTTTGCAGGCAAGTGCCTTAACTGCTGAGCCATCTCTCTAACCCTAAAAAGTCTTTTAATTATATATTTGCAAGAACAGAGAGGGGTGGGGGAAGAATGGCCACACCAGGGCCTCTTGCCACTGTAAATGTACTCCAGTCACATGCTCTGCTTTGTGTGTCTGCCTTTACATGGGTACTCAGGAGTCAAACCTGGGTTGGCAGGTTTTGCAAGCAGATTCCTTTAACTACTGAGCCATCTCCCCATCCCTTGACATCCTTTTTTAAAATATGAAGTTTTCTGGGTCTGGGGAGATGGTTCCGTGTTTAAAGGCATTTGCTTGCAAAGCCTTCCAACTTGTGTCCAATTCCCAGCACCCACATAAAGCCAGATGCAAAATGGCACATTCATCGATGATCACAGTTGTGCCTGGCACAATGGGGGACAGAGCCAGGAGAGTCGAAAGCTCAAGGGTCAGCTAGTCTGATGTGCACTTGTAGTCTAGAAGTTAGTTTGCAAAAGCAAGAGATCCTGTCTCAAAAAGATGGAGGGCTAAGAAGATGACTCAGCAGTTAAAGGCACTTTCAAACCCTGATGGCTCAAGTTCAATTCTCCAAACACCCATGTGAAAAGAAATGCCAAAAGTGGTGCAGGGATGGAGAGATTACTCAGTGGTTAAGGCGCTTGCCTACAAAGCCTAACGGCCGTGGGTTCAATTCCCCAGTACCCACATAAAGTCAGATGCACAAAGTGGCACATGCAACTGGAGTTTGTTTACAGTGGTTAGAGGCCTTGGCGTGCCTATTCTCTCTCTCCCTCTCCCTCTCCCCCCCTCCCTCTCTCTCTCTCTCTCTCTCCTTTAAAATAAATAAATAAAATTATTTTTTTAAGTGGTACAAACATTTGACATTCCATTTGCAATGGTAAGAAACCCTGGCATGCCCATGTAACACACACACACACATACACACACACACACACACACACACAAATAAAATGTCCTTTTTAATTTGAAAAAAAATTTCATTTGAAAAAAATATAATAAAATGTTTTTATCTAGAAATAAAGTCCTTAATTTATCTTTTTCTTCAGCAAAATACATATGTATTTCTTTGTAATGCTATTCAAATGGGGTAGTGATTGCTACTTTCAGAAGTTTTAGTGTGCAAATGAGATCTTCCTCAATGGCAGAGGCTGCTGGAATTGCAAAGGACATCCGTGCACTTGAGTAAAATTGTCTTGTATTTAGACTGATGCCTCTTAATTAATTCCAGTTATTTTTCTTTGATACTCTTGGGAAATATAGACATGTAAGCATATTATCTGCAAATAATTATAATTTTGTTTCTTCACTTAGCAGAATTACACCTCTTATTTATGGTTCATATGTAATTGAAGTAGCTGGAAATTGCAGGAGAATGTTAAAAAAAAAAAAAGAATAGAAACCAAGATCTACATTTTATCCCTAATTTCTGTTAGACTTTAGTGTGATGGCTTGTGACTTGAGGCTGTGTTTTTAGGCAGATTAAAAAAAGAATCTGTCCAAATACCCCAATGTCTTGTAGGGAATTAAATAAATTACTCAATTAGGCTTTGACAATTAGGCTGTAGAAGTTCATATGATAAAATGTTCACAAGATATTTAGCAGAAAGCAAGCCCTCAAACACCTCCCACTCCTTCATTGTGTGAGAAGAAAAGCTCACATGTCTATGCTGTGGTTTGGAACGGGTCCCTGACAGACCTGTGTGTTCAAGCTTGGTCACCAGCTGGTGGCGCTATTGAGAGGTGGTGGAATCTTTAGGAGGGAGGACCTAGTTGGGAGGAAGCTATGCCTTTGGGGGCTGGCCCTTGAAGGGACGGTTGTGCCTCTAGGTGATGATGGGTGAAGCTGGCAAGGAACGTGGACCTTTGGCTGGTTTGTTAAAGTCCTGGCAGATGTGTCCAACAAGGGTTTTTCAAATATGGAAGACACTTCTGAGAGACTGTCACCACTGTCCAGCAATCCAATCCAAACCATGACCCAGGGATGTTATCTTTGAGAAGCAGAACCCTAGAGACTTATTTCACCCTGTGTGTGTTTTATCTGATGCCCTGCCAAGGGGTTCTTTCTTCTCGCACAGCACGGGCTTTGATTCCATCGCTTCCGGTGATGAGACATTGCAGAACAGCCACAGGCAGCCGCCATGCCCCGCCATGGCTGCTTCTGAGATTTCAAAACATGTCACTGTGCAAAAGCTTGTCTGAGAATGCGGTATGAGAGCATCAGGCTTTCCCTCCAGCGACTCTTCTCCGGGCTGTGTGGGGTCTTTCTCCCATTCGGTGACATCTCAGCCTGGTGTCTCAGCCATTCTGATACGCAACAGAGAAAAAAAAATGCCAGGCCCTGTCCAATATCGGAACTTCAAGCTTTCATCTAATTGCTCACGTGTTCCCCAGCTCTGGTCTCACACTGGTAACTATTCCCTCCCTTTCACTTCCTCCTCCTCTTGGCAGTCCACCCTGGGGCTCTCTGTAATAGAGAATGTGTCAGGCAGGAGGTGGAACCAGCCACAGCCATGGGTCTTGGCATGGGTCCCTGTGTGCCACCTGCCTGCATGTCTCTCATGGGCTGAATATGTGTCCCCACACCTCCAAATTCACATGTGAAACCCTAGCGCCCAATATGGTGGGGCTGAAAACTAAAGGGCTGGACTGGAGATGTGGTTATAAAGCCTGATGGCTATGGTTTAATTCCTCAGCACAGCGTAAAGCCAGAGTACACAAAGTGGCATGTGCATCTAAGTTTACTTGTAATGGTAGGATCTCTCTCTCTCTCTCTCTCTTTTTTTTTTTTTTTTTTTTTCAAGGTAGGGTCTCACTCTAGCCCAGGCTGACCTGGAATTCACCTATGTAGTTTCAGGGTGGCCTCGAACTCACAGTTATCCTCCTTCCTCTGCCTCCCGAGTGCTGGGATTAAAGGTGTGCACCACCATGCTTGGCTTCAAATAAATACCGTTTTAGGGTTTTTCTAAAAGAGGTGATTGTTGGGCACAGTTGAGGGCCCTGGGCCACTGGAGGTTTAAGCAGGCCTGAGCTGTCAGGAACGGCTAAGGGCCCCAGGCTGCAGGATGTTGCAGCAGGCCTAGACCTCGATAATCTCGCCTTCAGAATGGCAGGAGTGGGGCCGTTCCCTCCCCCAGCCTAGGGCACCAAGATGTCCTGATAAGACTTAGGTTTCAGTTTTCCCATGGCCATGTGACCCATACCCCATCCTAACCCTGTATGTTAATGAGGTATCAGCCTTCACACAGCCAATCCCCCTGTGACCCACACCTGTAACTTTTCCCACCACTATATGAACGTTTATAAGCCCATTCCCCTAACAAAGAAACGAGCTGTCCTCTGACACAGTCTCCTGGGTATTTCTTCCCATCGCACTTGCAGCCACTCAAGACCCTGCTCTGCAGTTGCCTGGACACCCCGGGGCAGTCAGGAACCACAGGTGATTAGGGAGGAGACCCCCATGGATGCATTAATGTCCTTATAAAAGAGTTCTTGGAGAGCTCACTAGGTCTTTTCAGATGGGTGGGACCCAGTGAAACAGCAAACCTCTGGAAGTCAGCAGTGAGCCATCTTGAGGGGAGCCCTCAGCCCAACCTGGCCAGGGTGGACCCTGATCTGGGGCTTCCAGACTCCATAACTGTAAGAGGGAACTTCCCTTCCACGAAGCATCCACAGACATTCTGTTGCTGTCACAATGGGCAACTTTCTGGCCTGAACAAGCCCATCTCCAGGGCTCACTCTGCCCTTCTCTTGCAATCCTCCTAATTCTGGCCACCTGTCCCCCTTGTAGGCAGGGCACTCTCTCTGCAGGTGGGCCCCTGGGCCCAGGCTGCTTTCTCAGTATGTAACCCTCACCGGGCCTTCAGGAAGTTTGGTAGGGAAGGGAACATGGTCAATCCCTCAGGACAAGCAGCCGCAGCTCTGTCTCGCCCTCTCACCTGCAGACAGGGAGGGGTGCTCACCAATCTCTACAGCCCTGGTGTTGAGGGTTTTCCTGACTGCCTTCCCCTCTCCAGCCTCTCATTCCACAGTCAGGCTCAGCTCCCCTCTTTGCCAATCCAGCAAGGACGTTGTACTTCCCAGGCGGATTCCAGAGCTCCTCCGACAGTAGGGACCCAGTCAAAGCCTAGAGATGGGATTCTGAGACAGCGCCCTCATGAGGTCATGCCTGGTGGTGCATGCTGGCTTTCCCACCTGCTCCCTCTCTTCTCAGGAACATGGCTAGGGCTCTAGTTTCCAACTTGGTTTTGAAACAGGAAACAGAAAGAGCAGACAGCAGGACAGGCCAAGAATCAGTTTCCTTTCTCTCCTCAGTGTAGTGTTGGCCATCTGAGTGGCGATGTCTTAGAGCTGGTCCCAACACCCTCCATATCTGTGGGAAGGGAATTGGATGGGAACAGGAGCCTTTGCCCAGGGAATCTGGCTTCAGCTCATCTCAAGCCCTGTGGCCCTGGCATGGGGGGGTCTCAGGCAAAACGAAACCTCGTGGGTCCCAACTGGCTCCAAAACCAAACATAGTCGGCTACTAGCTTGTCCCACCTCCCGCACAGATGGTCCTTGGGATGGAGATCATATCTGATATGACCTTTCTTCATTCCTTATCCTCCCATCCTAACAAATCAAGTTTTATTTTTTCTAGACAAGTACCTTCATTTCCTAGAAGTAAAAATGCTTTTGTTCCCAAAACAGTTATTTCCCTTAAGCGTGCGGATTCAGTCTGGGTTTATTTATTTTTGTGTTGTGACTACTTTTACAAACAAAATATTCCCTTCACTGTTGTGAGGGCCTTTACGCTGAGATGCCCCCTCTCACATTTTTAACTGCACAAGACGCTGTAGCCACAGGCTTTGATCCAGAGCTCTAAAGCCAGGGCCTTAGTAATACCTGGTCCCCTCAGTGTCTCATAATGATGGTACCTTCTCGTGTGTTTATACACTTGTTAAACTGATAGCTGATTCCACACTTGATCTTAGCCAGAAGGCTGAGAAGCAGCGTGTTTACACACTTGTTACGAGAGACAGGTTCCTGAGGATTCTGCTAATAAGTGTTCCAAGCCTAGGGGTGACACAGCCCATCTCAATTCCCATGAAGAATGAGCCTTCAAGGGACACTAGCCGTTGGACATTTCTGGGACAGAAAGAAACTCAGTCTGGCTAACAAAAGATCCAGGCCAAACCAGGAAGACACAATGCCTCACTTAACTTCAAAGAGAATTTCACAATGTTTATACAGCCAAGAATTTACCCATCCCTCAAAGTTGAAAGTTTTTGTTGTTTTTTGCTGGTGGGGACCTGGCCACCAAAGCTTCTGGTGGCCGCTTTTGTTTCTGTGCAAACGCATCCAGTCCTTTCGTAGGTCCTGGTCTGATCCAGCTCTCTGTGATTCTCCAGCCCATTTTGATCATTTGCAGATTTCAGTGAAACCTTCCAGCTTTTCAAGGTTTCAAAGGGCTGGGGAGATGGCTCAGTTGGTCAAGTGCTTGCCTTGTAAACACGAGGAGCTGAGCTTAATCCCCAACACCTATGTTAAAAGAAGTCTGACATGGTGGATCCCCAGGGTTTACAGGCCAGCCTGTCTAGCCTACTTGGTAAGCTCCTGGCCAATGAGAAACTCTGCCCCCAAAAGAAAGGTAGGCAATGTTCCTGAGGAACAATACCCAAGGCTGTCCTCTGACCTGCACACACGTGCGTGCATGCACACACACTCGATTTCAGATCTGCTAGCAGAGTTTAATGTGTACATTATAACATATGCAAGAGCTCCATAGAGACCATACATTTTCTCATTCTAGGGCTGTAACAATTATTCCTTCCATGGATTAATTTCCTCACTGCTAACAGGCACCTCATTCTCATTGTACTTAGGAAAGAACCCAACTTTTATTCTCCTGCTATATTCTCACTAAACACCCCTAACACTTCATACCTGACAACAGATGGGGGTGGGTTCCCCACAGCAAGCCCATCTCCAGCAAGCACCTGTCTGGTGTCACAGTGCAGCTTAGATCTCACACTATTAACATGACATTGACATCAGACCCCACAGGTTAAAGTCCTGATCCCCAAGAGTGTCCCCTCTCCATGGCAGATACATGTCAGAGCCTAGGTTCTGACCCCAGTTTTACTGTAAGCTGGGGTTCCCATCATCTTCCTGGGATGTGATCTTTTTTTAAAGATTATTTTTATTTTTTATTATTGACAACTTCCATAATTATAGATAATAAACCCTGACAATTCCCTCCCTCTCACTTTCCCCTTCCACTCTCCATCATATCTCCTCTCCATCATATCCCCTCCCCTTCTCAATGTCTTTCTTTTATTTTGATGTCATCATCTTTTCCTCCTATTATGATGGTCTCATGTAGGTAGTGTCAGGCACTGTGAGGTCATGGATATCCAGGCCATTTTGTGTCTGGAGGAGCACATCGTAAGGAGTCCTACCCTACCTTTGGCTCTTACGTTCTTTCCGCCACCTCTTCCATAATGGACCCTGAGCCTTGGAAGGTGTGATAGAGATGTTTCAGTGCTGAGCACTCCTCTGTCACTTCTTCTCAGCACCATGGTGCTTTTCGAGTCACTAGGATGTGAACTTTTGTGAGCAGCTTACAGAACGCAGGGACACGCTTTGCTATGAAGAATCCAAATTGGAATCTGGATGTCAAGACACAAAGGGCCAGGTGAGGACAGGTCCCCAGCACAGCAACCTCTGCCCCCGTGGAGCTGGGCAAGCACTCTTCCGGCACGCGGTATGCTCTCTTTTACAATCTGGTGTTTTCCCCACCCTGTCTTTGGGGGGCTTCATTATGTGGGCTAATTAGTTGGCTTTCTATTACTCTAAAACAAATACCAGAGATAAATGACTTACAGAGACAAGTGTTTTATCCTGGCTCGCAGTTTTAGGGGTGCAAGTCTATAATTAGTTGATTATACCATTGCTTTGCACCTGTGGCAAGGCAACACATCAGGGCGGGAGTACGTGGTGGACCAAAGCCACTCACCTCATAGCTGGGGAGCAAGAGAGAGAAAAAGAAGATAGAAGGAGTGGGGGCACACGGTCTCCTTTGAGTACATGACGCCCAAAGACCTAAAGACCTCACACTAGGCCACCCATCAAAGGTTCCACCACCTACCTGGACAGTGTGGGGACCAAGCATTCAACACAGGGCCTATGGGAGATAGGAAATTCACATGGTGACAAGAGGCAGATCTGTCTATCACCATCACTGTGGAGGTGGAGACAGAAGCATCCTTGGGGTTCACTAACCAATCCATCTAGCCTAATTGGTGAGGTCCAGGCTAAGTAAAGATCCTGTGACGGTGAACGCTGCTTCTGAAGATGACATCCAAAGTTGTCCTCTGGCTTCCGCATGCATGCGCACACATACACACATATGTGCACATGTACACACACAAAGACACACATGAATTAAAATGAAATAAATCGCATCACAACTTTCCACTTAAGTAACTAATTCTCTGTCCTCTGGCACAGCTCGGACACTTCCTGCTGCTGTCTGTGTGTCAAGCCTCATGGGCTAGGGTTGAAATCCTCCACAAGGCTGTCCCCAGTCTTCAGTCTTCAGTCTTGGGACCCACCTGCGTGGTTCTAACCAAGGAGTTCATCATTTTCGTCCTTCCTTGGCTTCTGTCCTCTGCTGGACTGCCTCATCTCATCGCTGAAGGGAGAGGCTCTCTAGGCCACTTTCAGGACCAGGCAAACGGAGAGACATGGGAGCACCATGTCGGTAGAGACCAGAGGAGGAGACACAGCCTTGTCCTCAGGGAACCTGCGCATGTCACCTGCCAGCCAGGAAGCCCTGAGGAGTGTCTATTACCATCTCATTGAGTGAGCAATTGATCAGAACCTTGGGTATAGGACTGAACGTCCCTCCCACCACCCTTCTCCCAGAGGTCAGACAACTCAGGTCTCCCTCTCTAATCATGCACTTGGCTTTCTATTGACCAGTTGCACCCTGAAGCTACTGGAGGTTCTCACCAAGCACCTAATTAGCATAACAAACACACGGCTGTCACTCAAGAAAAGTCCCAGGGGTTTTGAAGCTCTGCCAGGAATCATGGGAAAAGACCAGATGTGTTCTTGATTATACCACGACTGGACTTCCCACCCTAAGCAATTCACTCATTCGTCATTAGCAAGTCCTTGCTGCCGAGTGTAAGCTCAGCACTGGGAATACATCAAGGAGCAGAGCCACTAAGCATCCTTGTTTTCAGAGAGTTTATGTCATAACATGGGGATGTGGAGCAGACAGAGACAAAGTGAGAAATGTAAGTGAAAACATAAAGTGTGCCAGTGATAACTCCTGGGAAGACAAGGCAAGGCAGATAAACCTTGGGAGGGAGATACTGAAATCTCGGGAAGTGTGATTATAAAGATCAAGAAACCTTGAGATGAAGAAAAGGGGTGGGAGAAGGCAGTATGATTGCTTTGGGTAAATGCTTTTATAGTTAAACAAACAGACTGTAACAAGAGGTGATCAAATGTGGGGGGGGGACAATGTATAAGGGTATGGTCTGGGAAGAGGATGGGGAGGCAAGGGAATGGCTTTATCAGTGACATCCAGGTATTCATAACTGCACACTTATTCCTTCTTAAAATGTTCCTATTAGGGGATGGGAGATGGTTCAGCCATTAAAGGTGCTTGCTTACAAAGTCTGCTGGCCCACCATGTACAGCCCAGGTTCAACTCCTCAGCACCCACATAAAACCACTCATGGGCCATGCAGCAGCAAGAGACCCTGTCTGAAAAGAAAGTGGAGTGGAGCCGGGCATGGTGGCACACGCCTTTAATCCCAGCACTGGGAGGCAGAGGTAGGAGGATCGCTGTAAGTTCGAGGCCACCCTGAGACTCCATAGTGAGTGCCAGGTCAGCCTAGGCTAGAGTGAGACCCTACCTCAAAAAAACAACAACAACAAAAAAAAGAAAGTGGAGTGGAATACAGACAACTCTTCTGACCTCCACAAGCACCCATCTATACATGCATACAAACACATACCTAAATGAACAAAACGTTTAAATGTCCTTATTATTAAATGATTTATAGAAAAATTACCATGTTATGTGAATCTGGAACTCTAGACTTTATCTCTTCTTTATAAAAATTGTTTATTTACCTGTTTGTGAGAGAAAGAGAAAAAAATAGGCATGCTAGGACCTTCCTGCCACTGCGAATGACCTCCAGATGCATGCCCCACTTTGTGCAACAAAGGCTTTGTGTGTGTACTAGAGAATTGATCATCAGCCATCAGGCCTTGCAGGCAAGTATCTTTAACTG
The DNA here is from genome assembly GCA_036346955.1 of Dipus sagitta. Taxonomy (NCBI): domain Eukaryota; kingdom Metazoa; phylum Chordata; class Mammalia; order Rodentia; family Dipodidae; genus Dipus; species Dipus sagitta. The sequence continues at coordinate 34,228,299 of CM070777.1, forward strand.
CTGAGCCATCTCTCCAGCCTTCCGTCTCTTCTTCATTCACAGGATAGGAGTATCTTCCTGAAATCAAAGTATTTCAGATTGCACAATGACATTCTTCTCTTAATTTCATTGGATTTTTGTGTGGTTTTGTTCCACTTGGCCAGAGAGTTGAATAATTATTCTGAAATATTTGAACAACTAGGTCTTGCTCAAGAAAATACTGGCTATGGGTAATGTGTTAACTATTAAGACAGTGGATGAACGTGAAGGGATGGAAAGATAGATCATTAGAATTCTAACCGCGTGGCTGGAGAGAAGCCTCAGAGATTTAGTGCACTTCCTACGCAAGCGTAACAGCCTGAGGGGGCCTCAAATCACCTGAGTCCGAATCTCCGGAACAGCCGGGCACAGCCATATGCTCCTGGAACCCCAGTGGCACAAAGGGGAGCAGAGACCAGGGAAGCACTGCAGCTCATAAAAGGCAGCAAGCTCCTGTATCAGTAAGAGACTTCGGCTCAAACTAGGAGCTAGCTGAAGAGTGACGGGACAGGACACCCAGCATTCAGGTCTGGCCACTGCTGGTGAGCTCATGGGGTGTTGCAAGGGCACATACACGTGCAAACACCCCCACCACCATGACCAAATTACACACATGCACATACAAGCAAGGAGGAGGAGGAGCAGAAAGGAGGAGAATAATCCTAGTCATGGGCTGGGCATGTAGCTCGGTGGTGAAGCACTTGTCTCGCATGGACAAGGCCCTGGGTTCCATTCGCCCTAGTACCACCAAGAAAAGAAACAGCAGCCAAATGCTGAAGTGTTTAGATTAGTGGAACTGTTTCAGTTTCTGTGCTACTCTAGCAGACTATCACAGACTGGCTAAATTATAAGAAATAGGAGTTAATTTGGCTTATGGTTCTGGAGGCAAAGAGGCCCAATGTCTGGGGGCTGTGTCTCGTGAGGGCTGTTTTGCTAGGTCCTGGGGGAGGGGAAGCAAGTATGCACAAAACAGAGAGAAGGCCCATCAGCAGTTGCCATTTCTATCCCGAACATATTAATCCAAGAGAAAAACAATGTTACAGTAGACATTAAATAAAGACGCTTAGCACACGGAAGACAGATCCATTTCCCTGAAGGAAAGCCCAAATACTTCAAATACTCTAATTCTTCTTCAATTAAGCAAGTGTAATTCAACCTTAGGGGAGCAGTTCAGTTAACTATTAAAAGGCAGGATACCATGGCAGATCCAACCTCTAGAATCACTGAACAGATCAAGGTGAAAGGATCAGAAACCACCCCTGATGGTATAACGAAATTTGTCCATGACTCAGGTAACGTGGGATTGAGGAGCAAGGGAAACAGGTGGAGACGCCAAGATGAGGGAGGAAAGACGTACTGTATTGTTCGGTTGATGGTGCTGGGATGCCGACTGAATACTTTGGAGAAATACAGTCCCCCAGGGTGCATCGAAGTAAGTTATAGGTAAATTAACAATGCCGAAGTAAAAGGTGAGCCAATAAAAGACATAGGAGGAAATGAAAACGATCATTTACCTCATGCAGCAGGAAAAGGGACATCCACGGGAAAAAGTGGTATGACACTTTGTGTTTAGCAAAGCCATACACAGTCCAAATGCAGATCATAACATGTGCACAGTTAAAATAAAAATTACATGTGGGTGCCGGGTGTGGTGGCACACGCCTTTAATCCCAGCACTTGGGAGACAGAGGTAAGAGGATCGCTGTGTGTTTGAGGCCACCCTGAGACTACAGAGTGCATTCCAGGTCAGCCTGGGCTAGAGCAAAACCCTACCTTGAAAAAACCAAAACAAAAAAACAAAACAAAATTACATGTGAGTAATCAAATGCTCTGACAGAAGTCTGTCTGGTTTGTTTTGGGAGATCTAGTGGCTCTCTCTGATCAACAGCTCATTGTGGATGTAAACCACATCCTGGTATAGGGAATTATAGGCCAACACCAAGGGAAAAGAAAAAAGAAAAAGACAGAGAAGAAAGAGTAACAGGAGAAATTTGAGGTTAGGTTTCATCTCACCGTCTCCAGGTCCCTTCGACTCAGGTGCTACCCCTAAGATTCTCTTGAGGATTCCACCTTTCAGTCTGACTTCCAGGATATAGGATTCTATGGTACCAGTTCAGTTCAGTTTTGTGTCCCCCCTGCCAATCCTTATCCTTCCCCCAAGCCCTACCCTCCACATTGTCCAGGCCTTGAGATGCTATTAAGGTATGTCAGCAACTTGGTTACCCACCAGAGGTTAATGGTAAGACTCTACTGCTGAAGACACCATACACTGTTGGCACAGACTATGGGGAGACCTGGTTGGAATCTGGAGGAGAGCCAGTCCCCAGACAATTAGCTCATCTAGTGGTGGAAGGTGCTACATGAGCTACCAGGGGGAAGTGGCCAGCATCTGTCCAAGCAACTCAAAGTCTAAGTGACTCAGAAGCAAACAACCTGATGTGATGTTCACACAAGTGCAGTAGTGGCACACAGCCATGATGGGTAACCAACTGCTCTTGGATTGGCTAACAGATCCGCTTAGCGGAAAGGAAACCATATCAGGAACCAGGAAACAAATCAGAATCTTATCCAGATAATGATTCTGCTTTCCATTGTCAAGCTTCTACTAACCTTGGGCTATGACAGGGTCTACACCCTTTAAATTCTCTCTAAATTAATAATGGTCATCCCATTTAACTGGTGCTGACTTTATTTTCTGTTGGAGAATCTGCTTCACTTTTTCAGATGGGAGCTGGACCTGAGGAGATAAATGACCCAGTGCACTCCACTCTGGTCCAGCTGAAACCACAGAGGAATTGGGGAAATGAGCAAGAGTACTGCTTTCTTAGTAAATCTGATATCAGCACAAGGGTGATGGAGACAGACATGGAGGACACTCAAGACCTACCAAACCAGAGATCCAGAGGCTCCTAAGAGCCCATCACTGAAGTAGACTTAAAATGCCCCCAGCATGGCTCAGGGAATTTTGCAGAAGAGGGGGTGGAAAGATTGTTAGAGCTACAAGTTGGGACATCTTGCACAAAGACATTACCTCTTCCCCATAACTGACTGCTTCCCCCATAATTCATGACCCACAATTCCCATGGGGTTGACCTACATCCCCAATGAGGAAGGCCTCTTCAGAAAAGGGGCAGAGAGGAGGGAAAGGATGGTACCAACATGTGTTGTTTGCATACTAAATATGACCATATTTAATAATAAAAAATGACATGTGATTCCATAACCAAAAACCTTCCCTCTACCATTTAATGTAAAATTTCCAGAAATTATGTGTATACATTCTCACAATACTATTTATTCCTCTTTACCTAATCTCATGTACATTGAGGACCACAGGAGTGTGCTGTGACAGCTTTCTTTGCTTCCTGAAGGCCAGGTTGTGATCGGATTTGTACCTGCCAGCCAGCAGGAGGACACTGGACTGCTCAACACGTCCCAGGACCCCAAGGGCCACAGGCACCAGTGTCCCTCCTACCCAGACTCCCCAACCCAGCAGGGAACTCTTTGGGGTCCACCTAAGAAGCCATAGCCCCACCCAACCTGCCAATGTCTGGCTGGCAACATGGACCATGGGGTTCAATGCCACCATGCCTCCTTCCTCTCCGACCTCTGGCAGGCCCCTTATCTCTTTGGTCTTGTAGGTAGCAGGGGGCTCCGGAATACAATTGAGCTGACAGCAATCCACAGTCTCTGGCCAGTCTGAATCACATACTATTACAATTCAATGCTCAAAATGTCTCTCACAGGAAGCAAGCAGACAGGACCTAAGTGAGAGTCCTGACTACCCAGGGCCTGCTTCATCTGTCAGAGACAGTCCCCTTACTAAGTTCCTCCCTCTCCCGCTCTGACTTGTCAACCTTAAACACCACCCACTGGGAGCAGCTAGTGGATAAGGCATTTCTTGTTCTTTGGCTTCTGGAATTTTCCTGGTGTCACTGCTTTTTGGTTTCCAGAATTTCCCAGGTGTTTGGGGCTAACCCAATTCAAGACCCTGTTGGCCAAGGCCCTGGGAAAGTGGAACTCAGCAGATCTCTCTCCGGAGGAATCCCATGTCTGTCAAAAACCAATTACTGTCCCTCGTACCCTATCAATATGGAGAGGGCTTAAGGGCTGCACAAATGGCTTTTACCACGTTTATTGCTTCCCATATAAACTCCTCATGCTTTACTATGTGCTGAGAGCACCTGGAGCCTCGTTAGAGGATTCTGAGTCAGTCAGCAGACGGGGGAGGGGGATCCTGCATCCTGACAGCTCTGAGCAGATGCTCAGACCTCAGAACCACAGTCTGCTCTGAGAGGGCCAGTAGCACTGGTCTGGTCCTCAGAGTCTGCAGTGCCTCAGAGTCAACCTAGAGTGGTGGCTTGGACCCAGCACAGGGCTGCCCTGGCCTGTAATGTGGCCCACCATCAGAGATGCCAGAAGCTCCCAGAAGATTCTGTTACATAGACTGGGGAAGAAGGTATCCATGTCCCAAAGCCTGAGTGGGAGATGTGCCCTTCTTCTCTTTCCCCTGATGTAATAGGACTTCCCATCTGGGAGGTTAGGAAGGTCAGCTGTGGTACCTGGCATTGTCTGCAAGTCCTCAGTTTTTTGTTTGTTTGTTTTATCAAGGTAGGGTCTCTCTCTAGCCCAGGCTGATCTGGAATTCACTATGTAGTCTCAGGGTGGCCTCAAACTCACAACGATCCTCCTACCTCCACATCCCAAGTGCTGGGATTAAAGGTGTGCACCACCACACCCAGCTCACATGTCCTAAGTTTTCAGATTTTGCCTCAGAAAAAGAGAGAAGAATAAAAGTCAGATGCCAACCCAGGAGAGGAGGAGGAAGGGAAGCAACAGAGGCTGAATTTGCCACGTCACTGTCATCTGAAGAGAGAAGGGAGGCGACACTGAAGAGCGTCGCCAAGCAGAGCACATCACATACAGGCTCTGGCTCCCTGAGCACGCGGCTCTAGCATCCCAGCTGGTGGAACGAAGTCACGAAGGTTACAGAAGCATGTCCTACCATGAGACAAAGTGTTAACGCGCGTGTGAAAATTGTGCTTCCAAAGAACATGTATTGAGGTAGGACAATGTTAAGGGAAAACATGCATTAAAGGTCCCTGTGTGATACACTTCCCAGCATGTTCATAATGCACAACTGAATGTTTGAAGAAGGAAAGATTAAGAAACGTTCCAACCACTGGCGGCAGTGGTAGGCTCAGAAGTCTTCAGCTCAGGTCTTCTACTTTCTGTCTTTCCACAGTCTTGTCTTTCCACTTCCTCCTCCTCCTCTGTGTATGTTGGGCAGTGTTGGTGGGGGGGGGGGCGTGAAAAATAGGGTTCATGTAGCCCAGGCTGGTCTTGAACTCCTGATCCTCTGGCCTCCTCCTCTCTCTCTTTCATGTGTTGGATTGTAGGCTTCCACCCCTTCCTTCCTTCTCTTCCTTCTTTCTTTCTTTCTTTCCTTCTCTCCCTCCCTCCCTTCCTTCTCTTCCTTCTTTCTTTCTTTCCTTCTCTCCCTCCCTCCCTCCCTTCCTTCTCTTCCTTCTTTCTTTCTCTCTCTCCCTCCCTCCCTCCCTTCCTTCCTTCTCTTCTTTCTTTCTTTCTTTCTTTCTTTCTTTCTTTCTTTCTCTCTCTCCCTCCCTCCCTCCCTCCCTTCCTTTTCTTCCTTCCTTCTTTCTTTCTTTCTTTCTTTCTTTCTTTCTTTCTTTCTCTCTCTCTCTCCCTCCCTCCCTTCCTTCCTTCTCTTCCTTCTTTCTTTCTTTCCTTCTCTCCCTCCCTCCCTCCCTTCCTTCCTTCTCTTCCTTCCTTCCTTCTTTCTTTCTTTCTTTCTTTCTTTCTTTCTTTCTTTCTCTCTCTCTCTCGTTCTTTCTTTCCTTCTCTCTCTCCCTCCCCTCCTTCCTTCCTCCTTTCCTCCCTCTTTGGCACTCTTCCTTCCTTTGCTCTCTCCATTTCTTTCCTCCTTTCCTTCCTTCCTTGCTTCCTCCTTTCTTTCCTTTTTTCCTCACTTCCTGCTTCCCTTCCTTCTTTTAACATGAACACGTGCTGTGACATACTGCGTAACAGTACTTTGGTCAACACCACAGTGCATACCCACGATGACCCCACAAGGACAAACTCCCGGTGATGCTGCAGCCGTCTCACTTTGCATAACTCCCTGTAGCAGTTATCTACTCATTGCTTGGACAAAACACCCAACCGGAAACAGCATAAGGAAGGAAAAGGTTTATTTCAGGCTTACAACTTAGAGGGGAAGTTTTATCATGGTGGAGAAAGCATGGCAGAGCAGAGGCTGGGCTGCACGTTTTACCACAGCAATCGGCAGGAAACAGAGTGAGCTGGCGATACCCAGTGGGGCTGGATTAATGAACCTCAAGGCCGGCCCCCCCAGTGACACACCTCCCCCAGCGAGGCTCCACCTCCCAAACTGCCACTAGCTGGAGATTAAGTGTGAGGCTTATTCCCAAGCACATGAGGCTGTGGGACACTCCACATTCAAACCAACACACTCCCCTCCGTGACACTCACAGTGGCAAAATCACCCAACAACACACTTTTTGGAACACAGTAAATGATGTACAACGACTGTGTGACCAGAAAACAAGAGTATCCAGGAACAAAACAAAATCATCAAAAGCAGTAAAGGAGAGCAAGAGAGATGGCTCAGGGGTTAAGGCACTTGCCTGCAAAGCCCAGTGACCCGGGTTTGACTGCCCAGTACCCACAAAAAGCCTGATGCACAAAGTGGTGCATGTTTCTATAGTTCATTTGCAATGCCTAGAGGCCCTGGAGTGCCTGTTCTCTCTCTCTCTCCCCTCCTCTCTCTCTCACCATTTGCAAATAAATGAAAATATTTTTATAAACTATGACCTCTGGGCTGGAGGGATGGCTTAGCAGTTAACGTGTTTGTCTGCAAAGCCAAAGGACCCAGGTTCGATTCCCCAGGACCCACATAAGCCAGATGCACAAGGAGGTGCTTGCGTCTGGAGTTCATTTGCAGTGGCTGGAACCCTGGCACACCTATTCTCTCTCTCTCTCTCTCTCTCTCTCTCTTCCCTTCTCTTTCTCCCTGTCAAATAAATAAATAAAAATAAGATATTTTAAAAAATATGACCTCTGTCTCTTCTAAAAAAAATGAATTCAAAAATATGTAAAGGAAGCACCAGGTGGCTGGGCCTACTTAGGGCAGTGGCTTGGGGCTCGGGGTTTGAAGAAGAGGCCTGTGTGGCAAAGTAGGTGAGGAAAGGCAGATGGTCCAGAAATGATTGCCTGTGGGACTGTGAGGACACCGGGGACCCTTGTCAGGAAAGATAGCGCTTATGGCTTGCTTGCGCTGTGTGTGAGACGGTGCCCAGGCTGGGCCTGTCCCTGAGTGCAGGTGAACAACCTCTAGCGGAACTGGGCTGGCTGCCTCATGGGGACCCTCCCTGCTATCTCCATTGTGTCTTTCTTTGTTCTGTTTAAGCCTGTGTGTCACCCCCGACCTGCTGGGGCTATTGCTGGTAGGTAGGGAACGGGGGCCTGGAGTCTGAGAGGGGTCTCAGACATGGTGGCTGCTGGCTGTGGAGGTCTGAAGCCCACTGTGGCCGGCATGAGCTGCCTCTTGTCAGTGGGAGTACAGTGTCATTGCACCTAGTTCCTGTGTATGTTTTCTTCAGTGACTCCAACCCTGGAACCCATGCTGAGGTTGCTCTTCTAACGCACCTTATGCTCACCAGCCTGGCAATTCTAAAAGCTGTGCCAGACCCAGGGCTCAGTGTCTACCCATCTCTCTTTCCCAAGAAGGGCATGCTCCCTTTATTCACCCATTTCACAGCAGGGGAAACTGAGGCTGTAAGTGTAGAGTGACCTTTCCTGGTCACATAGTTCACAAGCACAACACTGAGGCCCAACCTCAAGGTTAACCAACTCAAAATCCCAAAATCAGGAAGCATGGAAGGTAGTTGGACACCTCTCCCTCCCCTGAGGACAAAGGGAGATGCCAGAGCCAGGCGGACTAGCTCAGCCAAGCTGTTCCTCAGGCAGCCTCAGGACCAGTGAGGCTGGACACACTCTGGCAGAACCTGGCATGGCAGGGTATGTCCCTAGCCTGGCCTGCTGGTGATGCAGATCTACAGTTTCAGAGATTTTCTCCTGAGGAGCTTGAAACACAAATGTGTATTTTTCCTTCACTCATTCATTCATCAAACATCTAATCTTATTTTGTATTTGGTACCGTGAATGCTCACATTCTTTTTTTTTTTTAATTTGTATTTATTTATTTGCAAGCAAAGAGAGAGAGAGAGAGAACATCAGGGCCTCTTGCCACTACAAATGAACTCCAGATGCATGCACCACTTAGTGAGTCTGGCTGTACATGGGCACTGGGGAGTTGAACCCAGGCAGTCAGGCTTTGCAACCAAGCACTTAAACCACTGAGCCATCTCTCCAGCCCTTTAAAAAATATTATTTATTTGCCTTTAATCCCAGCACTTGGGAGGCAGAGGTAGGAGGATCACCATGAGTTTGAGGCCACCCTGAGAGTACATAGTGAATTCCAGGTCAGCATGGGCTAGAGGGAAAACCTACCTCGAACTCCCCCCCCCAAAAAAAAAAATTATTTGCGAGCAGAGAGGGAGAGTCCGAGACACAGAGAAGGGGCAATGCTCACATTTTTTAAACAAAAATTATTTATTGAGAGTTAGAAGGCGGTGAGAGAATGGGTATATCAAGACCTCTTACCACTGCAAACAGACTCCAGATACATGCACCATTTTGTACATCTGGCTATATCTGGGTACTGGGAGATTGAACCAGGGCTGGCAAGTGCCTTTGATTGCTGCAGGCTCACATTCTTTTCTTTATTATTTTATTTATTATTTATTTATTTGAAAGAGGCAGACAGAGAGACAGAGAGCGCCTCTACCCATTGCAAACAAACTCCAGATGCATGCACCACCTTATGCATCTTGCATATTTGGGTACTGGGGAATCAAACCTGGGTCCTTAGGCTTGGCAGGCAAGCACCTTATCTGCTCAGCCATCTCTCCAGCCATGAGGCTCACATTCTTAATTAATCCCCAGTTAGTTAACCAGGTGCACATGAAAACAGACTTGTAGACCAAAGTCAAACAACGGGCTAAATACAGGTAGCACCCCCTTATGTACTGTGTAGCATCTCCCCTACACACACCCGAAGTGCAGAGCATCTGTTATGATCTGAGTAAGAATGGGGGGGGTGATGCAGTACCTGCAGGGGGACTACATTATGAAGGCCAAGCTCTCCCCAATGTCCTTTCAAATCAAGCCCAAGAGAGCTGTTTGTTCTTTCTGCCACATGGGAGATGTGAGGGAATAGTGGGCTTCAGCAGACACCCAGCTTGCCCATGCCTTAATCACAGACTCCCTAGTCTCCAGAAGGGTAAGAACTGAATTCCCTTTGTCTGTAAATGACCCCACCTAATGCATTTTGTTATAGCAATGTGAAAGGACTAAGAAACATCACCTTAAGTACCAAGCACAGATGCTAAGCAAACACTGGGACATTCAGGCAGCAGGCTCAAAGAGACAGCTCAGGGCATAACAGTATGGGCACATGGGGAACACATATGGGGCCCAGGCTCCACAGTGGGAGACAGATAATGGCCCCTGCAAGGGACATGATGGACCGTGGCATACCTGCCCACATGAAGTCTGTACCCCTGACTGAGCAGATCTTAAAGGTCATCGCAGGGTTCACAGACAAAGGTGCATCTTACTATATCCCTGAGGAATGCATCTGTGGCTTAAACAGCTCTGGTTGATGGCAGCTTGCTAGATAAGGGAAGCCGTGGGTTAATTATCATGAAGGTAAATATGCATCTTCGCAAGGAAGCTTCCCTCCTACAAACAATTTAACAAGTGCAGCTTTTCCTAACGAGCACTTTCAATCTCAGTGTTACAAGTCAACACTTGGAGACTATTATGACAAAATTCTCAATGTTACAGGAAACTGGAGCTCCTCAGTAAACAGACGTAGCTAGGAACTCAACTTTCTGAAGGCAAGGCACAAAATAAGTTTAGATTTAACTTAAATTATATGGTAATTGGTATGCAAATATTGCCCAGCATTCTTCTAATCCACCTAACAAGCCGTAATGGCTAGCTTATTGCCTGTCTTTTCCAAGCATCTGTGTCAATAGAATTCAATTTTTTCCCCCCAAGGTTTATCAAAAACAGCAAAGCCCACGGCTCCTGCTTCAGTTACATCTTGTAACCAAGACTGAATCACAGGACCTGGGCTCTGCCCTTTCTGATCCAGCCTGAGGTTTACACCCATGGGCCTGGGCACTTCTGCCCTGGGCACAGGTACCACGGGAGCTGTCCGTGTTGCCAACCAGGACAGGGGCGAGAGCCCAGGCTGCCTTTCCTCTACCTTCATTCTGACCTTCGATGCTTGATAGTGACCCAGATGCAGGCTTGATCATGATGTTCTTGATCCCAGTCTTGGCCTCTGTCCCTGAGGCCTGACCACTCTGTGAAGTACCCCATGGGTCCCCTGGACCCGCCCATACCTCCTATCCATCCCATCCTATCCATTCTTGTGGGTTCAGTGGGGAATCCTCTTTAGCAGGTCCCTTCCAAAGGCCATTATTTTGTTTCTCACCACTCCTGTCCCGTCACAAGCTCAGAGCCAGAGTCTGAGTTAATGTTGGCTCAAGCTGCCTTCTCCTCCTCTGCCTCCTCCACCTCCTGCTGCACCTTTATCTGAGCTGGGCACACAGGGGACTTTGGCTATGCACACTGACCAGACAATCTGTGGCAACATAGTGGACATCTGTACCTAGGTACAATGGGGCAGAGCAGGTGCTGTGGGGTCCTCTGCCACCCTCCACCCTGTGGGGTAGGAAAGTCTCTTCTGTCTTTGGGTAATGGATCCTGCCCTGGCTGGGTGTATAAATTAAGGAATAACAGAGCGGCAGAAGCATAAGCCTTCAATGATGGGGAATGTGTTTGTCTGCTAAGAAGCAATTTCAGAGAAAATTAACTCCATTCCAACGGGAAGAGTGAGGCTTGGCATCAGCTGGCCAATCCCCAAGGACAATAAAATTACTTCGTCAAAGCTCTGCTTGCTTAAATTAACCAAGCGAGCACTCCAGGATCTTGGCTAGAGACAGCAAGTAACTAGGTTTTAATGAGCAAAAATAGCTTCTTAGATAAATGAGAAAAATAAGCCCCAGCCTACCTCTAGCCCATGCACACAGGGCACTTATCTCAAGGACATCCTTCCCCAGGGCTGTGCATGGCCATGAGGGTCTCACGGGGTCTGTATGCTCGCCTAAGCTAGTCTCTCAATTCAAGTTCTTGACCAATGGTGTCCTACCTGTGCCATCTCCTCTGGCTTTGTCCTGTAGATGGCATTCATGCCCTCCTGCCTATCTTCCAGGCAACCATGCCCCAGACATCTGTCCAACCTTGCTGTGTTCTTTTTTTCTTTTTGCTTTTTCAAGGTAGGGTCTCACTGTAGCCCAGGCTGACCTGGACTTCACTATGTAGTCTCAGGGTGGCCTTGAACTCGACGGCGATCCTCCTACCTCTGCCTCCCAAGTGCTTGGATTAAAGGCGTGCGCCACCATGCCCAGCTTCAACCTTGCTGTGTTCTTCAGCAGTCATATCACAGTGGTGAGGCTGCCTTCCAGGTCCCCATGATCCTTGCAAACAGCCCCAATAAACTCACTGGTTCACCAAGATGAACTTGGATTTGGATGGAATCCTTTCTTTGGTCTGTCAGTACCCTCTCTATCTGGGGTGAATTTTTTGTAATGATCAATATTTTATTTAAAAGCAAACTTTTGGGGGGCTGGAGAGATAGCTTAGCGATTAAGGCACTTGCCTGCAAAGCCTAAGGACCCTGGTTCGATACTCCAGGCCCACGTAAGCCAGATGCACCTGGTGGCGCCCATGCATCTGGAGTTCATTTGCAGTGGCTGGAGGCCCTGGCATGCCCATTCTCTCTGTGTGTCCTTTTCTCTGTCTCAAATAAATAAATAAATAAATAAATAAATCAGAAAAAATAAAAATAAATAAATAAAACTTTTTATTGGAGATGGCTCAGTGATTAAAGATGCTTGCTTGCAAAGTCAGCCAGCCCATGTTCAACTCTCTAGTGCCCACATGAAACCAGATGCACAAAGTGGCAATTGGCAGTGCATCTGGAATTCATTTGCACAGGGCAAGAGGCCCTGCTGCACCCATTCTCTTCTCTTCTTCCCCCTCTCTCTTTGCTTGCAAATCAATAAAATTATTTTTTTTTAAGTTTGGAGTTAAGCCGGGCGTGGTGGCGCATGCCTTTAATCTAGCATTCAGGAGGCAGAGGTAGGAGGATCGCTGTGAGTTTGAGGCCACCCTGAGACTACATAGTGAATTCCAGGTCAGCCTGAGCTAGAGTGGAACCCTACCTAGAAAAACCAAAAAAAAAAAAGAAAGTTTGGAGTTAAAAAAAAAATGTTTGATTGACAATCTCTCTCTCTTTCTACACACACACACACACACACACACACACACACACACATATACATACATACATACATAATATACATATATATATATATATATATATATGTATAGCCCTGATCATAATCCCCTCCCACACCCTTCTTTGTCTTCCGTCTCCTATCCTCCCCTACATTGAACCCCTTCTCCTTTCAAGTAGTCCCTCTCTGTTTTGCTATCATCGTTTCCCCCCTCATATTATGCAGGACTGGGTAGCATCAGCCACTGTGAGGTCATGAATGCGCCCAGCACTTTGTGCCTAAAACAGCATTCCAAAGCACTCCTCCCCATCCTTTGGCTCTCATATTCTTCCTGCCACCTCTTCCACAATGGTCCCTGCCTTGGAGGGTGTGATAGAGATGTCTCAGGGCTGAACACCCACTATCACTTCTGTAAGTTTTGAGTCTCCCCGGAGTGGTCACCGCCATCTGAAAAGAGAAGCTTCCCTAACCAAGAGTGAGAGTAGCATTAATATATGGGCACAGACTCAAATGTTTAGAGGACAAACTGTGGATAAAATATATCCATTTAGCCAAACAACAATAGTAGCTGGCCTCCAGGGCCTATGACTCCCCTAGACATTTGCTTTTGACTAGGTTTTCAGTACCAGGCATGAAGTTCCCCCATGGAGAGGTCCTCAGATTCAATCAGAAAGCAGTTGGTTACCCCTTAACAGACATACTACCATCAATCACACTAGTTGGCTCAGTTTGCCTGACTGGGGTTGATATTATATGTCTCTTTATACCTTCCCAGGAAAATTCCCAACACAAAGGCCATGGGGAAAGCAAGCTGGAGACCCTCAGAGGCCAGAGCTGAAATGGCTCTCACAGGCGAGTTTCTTCCTCATGCAGCCCTGAGGTCTAGTCCTCAAGGCTGTCACCAGATGAGACCGGGCTCACCAGATCATCCAGGTAAATTCCATTCCAGAAAGTAAACTGGCTTCAGATGTCAGTAGTCACATCCACAGTATGCCCTCCCAGCACCACTGGATCCGTGTGTGACTGAGCCGACCAGGGTCACCAAGTGGGCAAGAGTCTGCCACAACTGGTGCACCTTGACCAATGAGCTTGGGCTTCCTGCGAGTCTCTTCACAGTTCATCTAGGCACGCTGGAACTGGATGCACCCAGCTACAGTGGCTCAAGCATGAAGGTCGGGCCTGGGGTGTGCTCAGCCTCACCTCCTCCCCATCCCTGCTACCCTATCCTTCTCTGGAATTTCACATGTGTTGGGGGAAGCTGATGGGCCAGTGCCCTGCTCTCCACGTCTGATGCTCTGTTGGTCTGAGCTTCTGCTGTGGGTCTGTCATGGGGTCATGTTCTGCCCACCAGACTGGAGGACACAGGCTTTGTCCTCAGCTGTCTCACAGACTGGCTACATTTGTATTTGGGTTTCTTTTCACTCATCTTCTTGTTTTGCTTGGTCTGATGCCAGGAATGGGACCCAGGGCCTCACATACAGCTAAGCACACATACTACTGCTGAGCCATGCTCCATGCAAAGACGTCTAACATAGCCAGTCCATCAGTTATAGAAGAGTCTGCATCCATTTTCTGCCTGCTGGCCCCTCCACCTACTGATTTGTTCCTTCCTTCCTTCCTTCCTTCCTTCCTTCCTTCCTTCCTTCCGGGAGCATTGTGCACTATGGTCAAAAGCCAGACCCTAGCCCAAGCCTGGGGGCCCACAGAGAGCAAGGGTGACAGACATGCCCACTCTCTCCAGTTGTCTTTCCCTTGGGAAGGGAAAATAAGAGCTTGGCATGGAGACTCATGCCTCTAATGCTAGCATTCAGAAGGGTGAGGTAGGAGAATTGCCATGAGTTTGAGGCCTCCTTGTGGCCAGAGATCAACCTTGTAGGTCAGACCTGTGGACACTGTAAGGCCTGTGGGACCTGGCCATAAAGGATTCCTGAGTTTGGAAGTCCTGTTCCCCTACCTCTGCCTATACCCTGCTGGAGGAGCCTAAGCTTTTGAGCTCATGTATAAGAGGCCCTGAGACCTTCCTTCTTTGGCCTAGATGACAGTCCTAGGGATGAGAGGCCAGAGCCTCCTGTTTGGAGCTGGAACATAGGTTCAAATCCCAGCTCCACGCCTTAGCTGTGTCACTTTTAGAAACCTTCTTTACCTCTCTGAAGCTGATAAGAATGTTGCGAGTGGGAAGTGTGACCGTTCCTTCCTCAGGCCCCTAATGTAACCCCACAGGTTCCTTTTTATAAGTTCTTGGCAGTTTACTGTTCATAACCTGAATTGGAGAAAGGAAAGGTGAGAAGAAAACTAGCCCGTGTGTGTGTGTGTGTGTGTGTGTGTGTGTGTGTGTGTGTGTGTGTGGCAGGGGCGGGGGTGGTTTGAGGGAGGGTGGAAATCTTCATTAGGGCAAACTACTGGGTGACAACTTTAAAATTAAACCACGGGGGTGTTAATTGCGTTCCCTTTGCCCCTAGGCCTGTGCATGCCGCTCTCCCTGAGTCAGGGATCAGTGTGAGGGATGGTGAGGGGGATTAGGGAAGGCAGGCTTTGATGAGGCCATCAGACACCTGGAAAGGTATTGAGCCCACTCTGGTGGCCTGTCACTAGATACAATTAACTGGAGGATTGTGTGTAACACCCCCTTCCCTTCCCTCTCTCTCCTTGGCCCCAGCTTTATCTTCTATAATAAAGTGTTCATTCACAGTGTTGTTGACTTCCAGTCAGAATTCAATTTGCCACATGGCTGAGAAAGCTTCGTTCATTCCACACATATTTTACTGAAGGCCTACTATGTGCCCAGTGACTTTTACAGGTCACAGGGATGGAAAAGCAAAACAGACACCACCAATGCCCCTTGGGGTGTTGTTCCCTTGGGCTCAAACCATCAATCAACAGACAAATGGTAGCTGTCATGGTGTGTCAGAAAGATCCCACGTGGACTCATGTGCTGAGGATTGAGTTGCAGCTGACAGGTTTGGGGGATGTGACTGTGCCCTAGAGGCTCTGACCTCACTGGTAGGTTCATCCAGAGGTGAGCTTGTACTCTGACAGCTGGACTGGGAGGTGGTGAAAGGTAAGAGGTCAGGCCTGGCTGGAGGAAGTAGCTCATGGGGTGAGGGGGTGCCCTTGAAGGATGTGTAGCCCCTTCTTCCATCTCATCTCTCAGCCTTCAGACTTCTAGGAGCTGAGCAGCTCTGCTCCCCTGTACCCTTCTCCCATGATGCCAGGCCTCATCACAGACCAACAGGCCGTGTGTACCTGAGCCGGAGGTGCCATTTCCTTAAACTTTGTACTAAATAGGGAAGACTCGTCTGGCTTTTATACGAGCCATGTAGGTGAGGCATGAACATGCCATCTTCATTCTGACTCTAGCACCCACAGAGAAGCAACAGGCTGGGTGAGATGTACCTGTCTGTGGTCTTTTCCTCGATAAAATAAGAATCCATGAACTGGGCATGGTGGCGCACGTCTTTAATCCCAGCATTCGGGAGGCAGAGGTAGGAGGATCATGAGTTTGAGGCCACCCTGAGACTTCCTAGTGAATTCCAGGTCAGCCTGAGCTACAGTGAGATCCTGCCTCAAAAAACAAAAAATAAACAAATAAAATAAATATATAAGAATCCATGAAACACTTGTAGACATACACGGATGGTGAGGCAGAGCCAGGATTCTGAGCCAGGTCTGTTTCAGTTTTCATCCTTTGTTTTGATCCCTGCAACAAGCTATTTTCCATAAGTGGGCTTTCTATGAACCCCACAGAAGCTAATGAGCTGTGCCCATGGTGTTCCGCTTTGCTCTGTGGTGACAAGGTCATGGAAGGAAGTATTCTATAACACGGCCAGCTCTGATGAGTTCAGGGACCATGGCAGAATGGCTCACCATCTAGAGACATGGCACCTTTGATTCTGTCACCAGTCTGGTGCAAAGGCACCATGACTTCTGGATTGTTCGGCTCACAGTGAGAAGTTGCAAAGGGATAGCAAACACTTCTGCCTGGTTTGAGAGGGGCCTGCTTGTGATGGGGCCCGTGACAGAGCCATTTGCTCGGGAAGAGGGGCCTCCAAGGCTGGCTACGCTGAAACTGGGGCAGACAGGGTAACGTGAGGGAGGGATAGGAGCTCCTGCCCAAGTACCTCGTGTTATAAATGGTAAGAGTGAGAACAAAAGAACAAAACTGTAAAAACACAATAAAAAGGACTGGAGAGATAGCTCGGTTGGTAAAGTGATTGCCGTATGCATACGTTGAAGTGTTCAGCATGTTGCTGTATACCTGTACACTCAGTGTTGGGGAGAGGTTGCTGGCCAACCAGTCTAGTCTAATTGGTGGGATCTAAGCCAATGAGAGGCGCCATGTCCTTAAAAAAGAAAAGTGGACAATTTCCTGAGGATGACACCTTGTGGTGGTTTGAATATAAATCCCCCCATAAACTCCTCATGTGTTTGAATACTTAATCCCCGGTTGGGGGCACTCTTTGGTAAGGTTGTGGAACCTTGAGGAGGTAGAGGCCCTGCTGGAGGAAGTATGTCACTAAGGGTGGGCACAGAGGTTGTATATTCCAGCCCTACATGATGGTCTTGCTCTCTACTTCCTCCATGTGAATGTGACAATGTGACTCCAGCTTCCTGCTCCTGCCCGGCTTCTCCCGCCATGATGGACTCTACCCTCTGGAACTGTAAGCCAAATAAACCCTTTCCTTTCATAAGCTGCTTCTGCACAGGTATTTTGTCTCATTAACAAGAAAGTAACTGATATAACATCCAGGGTTGTGAGTTCCAGGTCAGCCTGGGCTAGAGCAAGACTCTAACACAAAAACAAACAAATAAAAAGCTGCCTGGAAGTAAACCGGCTCCCATAGCCTCGAGTACTTTGTGATTAAGTCTCCCACCAGCTGGTGGAGTCCTTTGGGAGGTGGAGCCTTGCTAGAGGAAATGTGCCCCCGGGGCGGGGGGCAGGCCTTGAGTTCTGCCCCCTAAAAGCTGACACATTCAGAGGATTTCGTCCCAGCTATGTGACAAGATGTGAGCCAGTTGCCTACTCTACCATGCTTTGCCCCACCATGACGCAACTTCTCTCTGAACTGTAGGCCTGAAAAAGACTTTCCTTCCAGGATGGAGAGATGGCTTAGTGGTTAAGCGCTTGCCTATGAAGCCTAAGGACCCCAGTTCGAGGCTCGATTCCCCAGGACCCACGTTAGCCAGATGCACAAGAGGGCGCACACATCTGGAGTTCGTTTGCAGTGGCTGGAGGCTCTGGCGCGCCCATTCTCTCTCTCTCTCTCTCTCCTCTTTCTCTGTCTGTCGCTCTCAAATAAATTAAAAAAATGAACAAAAAAATACTTTCATAAGCTGCTTTTGGTCCAGCAACAATAAGGTAACTGCTACACCTACTGTAGCTTGAAGAGCACACGTAGTTGGAATGTGAAGAGATTGAAGGTATTCTGCAAATGCCAACCAAAAGACAACAATGGATCAGTACTTAGATAAAACAGACTCTATGTCAGAATCATCACTCCAGATGTCAGAATCATCGCTCCAGACAAATAATGTGACCCTCCTGGCAGGAATGAGGAAGATATTTTGATGATCCCTTTGGCTATCAGACCATTGAAACATGGTCTCCAAGAAACTTAAATGTCCTCAGGCATCTCATGATGAGAGAAGACAAAGGTTGAAGCCTGGTTCTAGCCAGGGGAGGAACTTGTCTTCCAGAAGAGCTTTCGCACAATTCTGACAAAGACCATCTTGCAGGAGAAATAACCCAGACAAGGACAGGGGAATGACCATACCTTGACCAGGGCTGTTAGCTATGCATACCACTTGTCCCCTCTTTAAACCTAAACCTTATATCAGGACCCTGAAGATGGACTTGTGAGGTCATTGGACTGCATTGTCCTTTCTTCTTCCCAATGTGGCCCCAGTGTATAAATCTTTTCTTGGCTTTTCTCTCTTACTTGTCTGTTTAATTGGCATATTGAGAACAGGTGGCTGAATGTAGCTTATTAAGACCACCAGGACCCAGGCTCTGACCCTAATAACTCTGGTGACAGTGTCACCTTATAATGTATTTAAATACATCAGAGTATCACATGTATTCAAAGATATTGGCTGAACTAAAGGGAGAAATGTACAATACAGTAATAGAAGCAGACTTCAATACCCACTTTCAACCATGGGTGAATGACTCCTTTGAAAATCAATGAGGAAACAGCTAATTTGAATAACACTATAAACCAAGAGGACCCTAACAGAAATACAGATAACACTCCACCCCACAGTAACCAAGCACACAGAACTTTATCCTAGAAGATCTGATGCTGGGCCACAAAATGCATTTTAGCAAATTTGAGATTTAAATCATTTCATATATGTGTATGGGATAATAATGGTATTAAATAAGAAAGAAATAGGAAGAAATTTGTAAAGTTATCAAGTATGTGGAAGTTAAACAATATACTACAAATGAGTCAAAAAAGAAATAACACAAAGAAATCCCCCCCCCAAATATGAGACAAATGAATTTGGAAACACATTCTGTCATGAGACTGAGCAACAGCATTTCTAGGTTGGAAATTCATAGCGAGAAATGTCTATGTAAAGGAAAAGGAAAAATCTCAAACAACCTGGCTCTACACCCCGAGGAGCTAGAAAAAGAATAAAAGGACACCAAATTCAGCAGAAGGAAGGAAATAATAAAGGTCAGGGATTAATAGACACTATAAAACAATAGAAATGATCAGTTAAATAAGTGTTGCACTGTTTTTATTTGTTTTTCTGAGGCAGGGTCTCACTCTAGCCCAAGGTCACATGGAACTAACTCTGTAGCCCAGGCTGCCTTGAACTCATAGCAATCCTCGTACCTCAGCCTCCATGTGCTGGGATTAAAGGTATGTGTCATAGCACCCAGTTTAAAACCAGGGGTTAAGATTTATTTATTTGTTATTCATTTAAGAGAGAAAGAGAGAGAGAGAGAGAGAGAGAGAGAGAGAGAGAGAGGAGAAGTAGAAGGAGGAGGAGAAAAAGAAGAAGAAGAAGAGAGGAGAATGGAGAGAACGGGTACACCAGGATATTCTGTCACTGCAAACGAACTCCAGATGCATGCACTACTTTGTACATCTGAAAAATTGAACCTGAGCCTTCAGCCTTTGCAACCAAATACTTTAAACCACTAACCCATCTCCCCAGCCCCATAACTGGATTTTTAAAAGGTAAATACAACAAACACATCTTTAGCCAGACTAACCAAGAAAAAAAAGAAGAGTCAAACAAATGAAGTTGCAATTAAGAGATATTACACAGATACCACATAAACGTAACAACCAGAAGAGAGTGCTGTGAACAGTTGTATGTCATCAAATTTGATAACCTGGAAGAAAGGGATGATGAATTCCTAGAAATATACAACATTCTACTATGACTAGAATGGGACATGTCTCCCACAGGCGCCTGTATTTGATCTCTTGGTTTCCGGCTGGTGGCGCTGTTGTGGAAAGTTATGGAAACCTTTAGGAAAGGGATCACTGGAGATGGGTCTTGAGGTTTTTAGCCTGATCCTGCTTTCTGTCCCATCCTTCCCCTACATCTGAGCAAGCAGCCTAATAATGTTCCTAAAGCCACAGACAAGATCCATGGCCATGCCTTCCCTCCATGATGGACTCCCCTCAAGTCATGAGCCAAAATAAAATGTTCTTCCCTTAAGCTGGCTCTTCTCCAGTATTTGGTCACAGCAACAAGAAGAGTAACTGATGCCCCTACCACGATTGGATCATGAAGAAATGGGGAACTTGGACAGATCAGAAATGGGAAAGGAGCTGGAGCCAGCACTGCAAAGCCTCACCGAAGAGCCCAGCACCAGCTGGCTGCGCAGCAGACTCTGCCCAGCTCCTGAGAGGAATGAATGCCAGTCCTCCTCAAATTCTTCCAGAAAACTAAAGAGGAGGGATCACTTCCAAACGCTCCTGCATACCAAAACCAGACAAGGACACCATAAGAGATGAAATAGAAGGCAGTAGCCCCATGAACACAGGTGCAAAAAAACCCTCAACAAAACACTGGCAAGCCGAGCTCAACAGGCTCGGAGAAGGTTCACACACCATGAAAAGGCAAGGCTCCTCGCTGCATGCAGGGATGGTTCAACGGGCACGAATCCCCACATGTAGACCCGATGTTAACAAAGCGCAGGGTGAAAGTCATTATTGCCTCAGCAGATGCTTTCAAAGTGCGTGGTAAGCTTCCAGACCTTTTCATGATAAAAACAACTCTCAACAAATTAGACCTAAAAGACATACCTCAGCACAGTAAGCATGATGTATGGTTCACCTACTGCTTATACCAAACTCTGGGGTGACTTTTCCTTCTAAGGTCATGAACAGAGCTTGGCATCCCACTCACACTTGCCATTTCAGTTTAATACAGTGCCGGAAGTCAAAACTGGAACAACTAAAGAAATCAAAGGCATCTATATTAGAAAGGAACATGTAAACTTGTTTCCAGGTGAGATCATAGGATATGGAAAAAAAAACCACCAAAATTGAAGGATACAAAATCAATAAGCAAAAATCAGTTACATCCCCTTTCAAGACCACAACCCCAATGACCTAAGGGCCTCTGGGCAGGTCTCCACCTCTCAAAGATCTCATCAACTTCCAATAGCATCACTCTCTGAACCAAGCTTGGACCTTTAATATTCCTCATGATCCCAAGATGGCTGCCAAGATTCCAGGCATCATGGAGGCAACCTCTCAATACAATGACCGGGTCTACTCAATTGCTTCTTCCTATGCCATCTTCCTATGCTGGCTAGGGGAATGAAATTACCAGGGTTGGCTTGGTCTAATGAAGACCCAGTCCTGCCCAGGACCTCATGGAGGAGAATGGAAGACACCCTGACAGATATGAGGATCTGATAATAAGTAGCTTTGTCAGAGTAACCACCTGCCCCTATTTTAGGGAGACAGACTATCCCCTGCATAATTATCAAGATTCAGGACAGGGAATAGGCAAGGCAAAAGCCACCCCAGTGTGTCAGAACCATGGCCAGCACCCTGGGACTCAGTTGATGGGAGACGTTTGGGCCCTCACTCCCCTCCCGGGACACAAGCATGACTGAGATACCCTCGTGTCCCTTCATTCTCCTCTGTAGATGCACCTGTGTTGGGCCTTGACCCTCTCACTGATGTGTGACATACTCAGCTATGGGACCACTGAGGAAGCCTTCATGAGCTGTGGGCACTGTAGACACAGTCCTCGGATGCCCGTGACTCACTTGCAGCCTGAAGTGTCCATATGCCAGCTCATGATCCCCACACCCTCCTGACACACGCCTTCAAGCAACTCCCTTCCTGTTCCTTTATATTCCAGGCTCTTGTCAAATTGCGGTTTTCTGAGGCATTAGCTACGTCTTAATGTACACCTATTTTCTTTGATGTCTTGCATTTATATTTAGCATATATCTAGCAGGAAACTTTATGCCACTCATAAGTGGGAAGTCGTCTCATTTACTATCTCACAAATACAAGGAAATACAAGTCAAACTAGCATCATTAAAACCTCATTTGACGCTGCCTGTCTTGGCTCAAAGCCGAGGCCTCCCCCTCTGCCGACAGGAAAGATTAGCAGGCATCATGTAGGTGAGGAGACACTCCAGCTCTGCCCAAGAAGCTCTCCATGGGGAGATCATCTGTGTGGAGTTAACTTTCTGCCAGCGGGACTTGGTTTCGCTCCACACTGGGCTCATGGTACCTTCCATGTATCTGTTGATAACCGTTTTGGGATGCCAGGAATAGGTCAAGGTGCCTTATCAGTCACACCAGACAAGTGGCAGAGGCGTGGGCCATGCAGTAGAGGGGGTGATGTGCCTCAAGTAACCAGTATGCCTGGGCATAGTGGTACATGCCTTTTATCCTAACATTCAGAAGGCAGAGGTAGGAGATTTGCTGTGAGTTTGAAGTCAGCCTGAGACTACATAGTGAATTCTAGGTCAACTGGGCTAGGGCAAGACCCTACTTCAAAAAAAAAAAAAAAAAAGCCGGGCGTGGTGGCACACGCCTTTAATCCCAGCACTCGGGAGGCAGAGGTAGGAGGATCACCATGAGTTCAAGGCCACCCTGAGACTACATAGTGAGTTCCAGGTCAGCCTGGGCTAGAGTGAAACCCTACCTCGAAAAATCAAAAAAAAGGTAAGCAGTGTGAGGTAGATGGCCCCACACTAGAGGACATGGCTAGGACACCTGCCCAGCTTGATACCAGATATGCTACAACCAGGACAGGTGAGAGACCAGCCTGATGGAAAGGTCAGAGAACTCGACCCCTGAGCCACTGTGGGATGGACAGTGGCAATTTGTGAGGCCAGTACCTATGTTGGAGAGCCAGTGGGCCATGGGCATCCTTCATGGGACCAAGCACAGTGGGTAGCTATGTCCCTGTATGAGGTTCTGAAGGGGCACACAAAACAGACCCAAGGCAGCAGGGAAGGCAAAGAACAGGCCAGGTGAGGGAGACATCTAGCCTGGGGTTATTGCCATGCTGGAACTGGGTGCTCGGATTGGCCAGTCCAGGCCATGCCTTCCCTACCTGGAGCGGACACAGGACCATGAAAAGGCCAACCTGTAGCTAGCTCCTGGTTCCTGCTGCCCACTGTGGGCCTCAGGCAGTGACAGAACCACTGCAGAGGAGGGGGCCAGGTGTGACAGAGGACAACATCAGACATGACTTTGAGACTGGGGACGCTGCCATCAGAGATTGGAGCAGTGCTGCTTGGGTGGAGGGGAAACAGGGTCAGCGTATCTCAGCTTGGAGGAAAGTCACCCACTGTGGGCGTGCAGGCTGAGCCCACAGGAAGTATAGGGTACAGGGACTGTCCCCACTCTCCAACCTTCTGAGGTTCAGGGCACATGACTTTCTGTCCTTCACCAATAATCACACACACACACACACACACACCACTGCTTGTTCTCCATGCACACACTATAGACACCATACACCATATGCTGTGTGCACCTTACACACAGCACACTGCATACATGCAAACACACATTCCACTGGCTCCATACACTCATCCTACATACATATATACACACATGTGTGCATATACCCACACACATGTATCCCAAGTCTGAACGCATGCTTATCTCCAAGCACAGAACACTGGAAACCCAGTTCCAGGCCCTTCTCCCTGGCAGGTGGAGACGCCGGCCACAGGGACTGGCCATGGAGTTAGAGTAGCTGGGTGGGGACCAGCTCTGCCATCTTAACCCCTAGGGCCCCAGACAGGGCCTCGCCTCTCCCCACCATTCTGTGAAGTGTGGCATCTCCTGCCTCTGTGGGGAGGTGAAGTGAGACCCAGAGTCTGTCGGCAGTGATTTCTAAATGCTAAGCCCGCTGCAGAGCGCAAGAGAAGGATCGTTAATATTAGGTCCTCGCCAAGAACCCAGCTCACGCCGCGGTCCAGAAAATCAAATCTTGTTCTTCGATTTCATCTACTTAGCCAGCTGTTCAGTCCCCGTCTGCTCCTTTCTCTTCCAGAGCCTTCACTGCCAATTGGAATCCAAGGTAAAAAACACCATCTGTGCCCCGCGTCCTTCGGTTCCCTGCCCAGGACGTCTTGGGCCCCGGTGATGGTTTTCCAGTTCCTTCTGGCATGGACGTACGTCTCGCCTTGGCTGACAGCCTTAGAGGAAGTTGAGAGGCTCGACAGCCTATGCTATATTGGAGGGCGGTCCTGCTGGGCTGGAGGGTGTATGCTATGGAACTGTGGTCTTAGCATAGTGGGGTAGAGGTGGTGGCATCAGTAAGAGGTGGGGCCTGGTGAGAGTACTTCCGGGCATGCCCTTGGAAGGGATTAACATGGTTCTCCAGGGACCCTAGTCTCACCCTGGCCTCCCACCTCACCACTTGATTGCCTTCTCTCATGTGTCTCGCCCACTGCCACACCATCAGGAGCCAGGCAAAAACTTCAATGCCACGAGCACATTCAAGAAATTTTACATCTAAATACTGATCTTATATACTCCCTATGCAAATTAACCAGCTGTCCCAACATTTCCTTCAAGATCTAATCCAGAGTTTAATGTTTTTGGTGGCCCTAGTCTAGAACATTTATCCTGAGTGTCTTTTTCTCTTTCAAAACATTGATTACTTACAATTTTGATTCAGACAACTGTGGGAAGGAGGCATAGTCACTTTTTTAAGAGAATGGGCACACAAGGACCTCTAGCCACTGTAAACTAACTCCAGACACACGTGCCACCTTGTGCATCTGGCTTTATATGGGTACTGGGGAATCGAACGTAGGTCCTTTGACTTTGCAGGCAAGCGCCTTAACTGCTAAGCCATCTCTACAGCTACGTATCATCATTTTTTTTGAGGCAGTGTCTTATCTGTAGCTCAGGCTGGTCTTGAACTCAAGGATATCCTCCTGTCTTGGCCTCCTGAGTGCTGGGATTATGGGGGTGGTGCACCATGTCCAGCTAGACAAGTAAATCGTTTTTAAATTTAAAACAAATTTTTGCAAGGAGAGAGAGAGAGACTACAGTCTCTGCAAAACAAATTCCAGATGAATGTACCACACTGTACATCTGGCTTTACATGGGTACTAGAAAATCAAACCTAGGTGTTAGGCTTTTCAGGCAAGTGCCTTAGGCACTGGGCCATTTCTCCAGCCCTAGACAAATAAATCTTTTTTAAAAAATATTTATTTATTTATTTATTTATTTGACAGAGAAAAAGGGAAAAAGAGAATGGGCACGCCAGGGCTTCCAGCCACTGCAAACGAACTCCAGATGCATGCACCCCCTTGTGCATCTGGCTAATGTGGGTCCTGGGGAATTGAACCAGGGTCCTTTGGCTTTGCAGGCAAACACCTTAACCGTTAAGCCATCCCTCCAGCACCAAATAAATCTTTTTTTTTTTTTTTTTTTTGGTTTTTCTTTGGTTTTTCGAGGTAGGGTCTCACTCTAGCCCAGGCTGACCTGGAATTCACTATGGAGTCTCAGGGTGGCCTCGAACTCACGGCAATCCTCCTACCTCTGCCTCCCGAGTGCTGGGATTAAAGGCGTGCGCCACCACGCCCGGCTCCCAAATAAATCTTAATGAGGCAATGTCCAGTTGAGTTGCTGTACACATGGATAAGAAGATAGATAATAGAGATAGATGGATGGATAGTAGATCTAATCTACATGCAGGAATGCACCAGGCATAATGGTACAGGCCTGTATTCCTAGCACTCAGGAGACTGAGGCAAGATCAGAAGTTCAAGGCCAGTTTGGGTTACACAGAGCCATTTCCATGGGGAAACTAAGACCCAAAGGAGTCTGAAATACTCACTTGGAGTCAAGGCGGCATTCAGAAGACATGTAGTCCAGCCAACAGGAAGCTAAACTTTTTCCTGCTCTGTCAGGAAGTGTGTTGCTCACAACAGAGGAAGCTCCTATGTTCCCCCCATTTGCTGGGGCCCTTACTGCACAAGCTGAGTGGGCTATCTGATCAGTGAGGAGAAACATTTCCAACCAGGTATCCGCCATTCAGAGTTCAGGTCTGTCCTGCTGACCTCTCAACACAGCATGGGCAGTGAGCTTTCCTCCGGGACATACTGGCTTCCCTCCCCAACTCAGGGGTGCCCACCCCATGGCCCCACTCTGTCCCTGGCCTTCTCTCAGCACCCCTAACTTGGCTGGGTCCTTAGCCCTTCTGAGCTTGCTTAGCCCTCACAGCTACAAGGTCCTGGGCAGCTGACTTCAGCAGACTGTTTAAAGGCCAAGAGGATATTGTCACCATGATATGAATCTAATGAATGTCACCTGTACCCTTCCAGGTTGAAGATTATGGTGTCCTCACCTCTGAGCCACAGGAAAGAGACCCATGGGGAAGATCTGCCGGGGGACATCGTGGAGAACTCTTTGCTGCCTGCTGGGGAGTCAAGGTCCCGCAAGAAATGTGTGGCCATCACCCACAAGGCAGGACTCCTCCCTTCCCCCTCATCTCTCTCTCATTCTCTTTCCCTCTCCCCTATGGTTTCCTGTCTAACACAAAGGGCTGATGCTGGCCACATATCTGTCCAGATGTACGCTGAGACACCACGGTGGCCTTAGAACTATCCCTAAACCTGGGCATCTTGTCACACTATGCCACCCCTGAGGGACTTCCAGAGTTTTGGCATAGAAGAATACATGGCCCCACTGCTGGCTCGTTGGTCAGACTGAGCGGTCAGGGTGAATGATGCGGATCAGTTGAACTCTGTCATCCCAAACTGCCCAATGCTCTCAGCTGACACTGGGGGGTCTCATCAGAAGTGGAGGAACACAGGGGCAGCCACAGGGAAATGATGGCTTCTTGCCCCATCTCATCCTCACAAAACCCCAAATCTGGCTTTGCTTCCCCCCTCCCCCACTGCCCACCGCCCCTCGGTCTCCCTCACACACTAGCTTCCCGTTTCTTGAGGAAACCTGCACACCTTCATCTCAAGGCCTTTGCACCTGCTTTGGTACCCACAGGGCTCCCACTTGCCTCAGCACCATGGAATTGCACCTACTTCGGAGGCCCACCCAGCCGTCTTACTTTAGATCGCAACCCCGCTCCACCCCCTCACTCCCATTTTCCACGTCACTAAGCTTCATAAGGATGTGGGGGGGTGGGGGGGTTGTGTGCTGTCTCCAGCACCCAGAAAGGGCCATGTGCACCATGGGTGCTCAGTAGGTCCCTGGTGAGTAAGCAACTGCAGGATGGATGGATGGATGGATAGATGGGTGGAATGTAAGTCAGCTCTCTGTCACTGTGACAAAATAGCTGAGGAAGTCAGCGCATAAGAAGGAAAGGGCTGTGTTGGCTGACGGTGTCAGAGGCTTCAGTCCATGGTCACTTGGCACAATTGGCTTGGGGTCTGTGGAAAGGCAGCATGTCACAGTGGAAGCGCTTGGTGGAGGAAACTACTCACCTCACGGTAGGCAGGAAGGACAGAGAAGAAGAGGTAGAAGGAGAGAAGGGGGGAGAGAGAGAGAGAAAGGGAGGGACGGAGAGAGACCAAGAAAAGTAGGGACAAAATATCCCCTTTAAGGGCTAATGACCTACTTCCTCCAGACAGCTTCCATCAGTGCCATCAGCTGGGGCCAAGCCTTCAATTCATGAAGTTTGGGAACATTCATGTCAGCTGATCAATGGTTCCTCGCCTGGCTCCCTGCAAGACTAGCCGCTGGCTCCCTGAACCCCTTGCTCACCCTCCACTCAGAGCAGCTTCGTCTCCCTCTGGCCTATTCCAGTCGTCATTTCTCAGTTGTTTCCCAGCTTTTCTGAATCCCCTGGGACAGCTTTCCTGCTCCACTTCACACCCACCCGAGCCAGAGTAATGTCACAGAGCCCAGTGAAGGAGGAGGGCCTGGCCTGATGAGGTGGCCTCCCTGCCCCGCCCCGGAAGAGCCGGGAGGGAGGCTTCCAGGAGTGACTCCAGGCAAATGCAGCTGTCGTTGGAGGAAGCTGCAGAGACAGGGGGATTAGCCTCAACAAAACTTAGAGCCTTGGCAGCTAAATTCAAATCAAACATAATTTTGATATCAATTCAACGAGTCTAGGCATAAGAGCCAAGGGATTTTATTCTTCAAATTGTGAAAGCGACAGAGAAGACATGAATTCTAACAGGCGAGAGTCACTGAGATGAGGGGAGATTTGGGGATCAGGAGGAATCTACTTGGAGAGGCCTCCCTTCCTGGCGGTGTGAGGAGTACCAGCCGCTGCTGCCATGGCAACGGGCAGGTGCAAACGCCAGCATGAAGAGGGGCCAGCAACCTTCCCACGAGATGCCACGATCACTATTCTGCAGGCGTGGTGAGAGCCGGCCGTGCTCACTGGGTGGACGCACCAGAACAGAAGCCCATGTCCCATGCAAGGCGACATCCAAACATGCTCTCCTGACCACTGGGAACCTTCCACCTTCCTTCTGCTCTAGTTCCTAAAATAGTGGCTTCAAGCAACAGCCACGAATTTACTAGCTGCCTTGTGGTCAGGGGTGGAGCATGCAGGAAGGACTTGGTCACCTGTGTCGATCAGCTGTGACAAAACACCCGAGATAATCTATCCAAGGGGCAAAAGGTTTGTTCTACTTCCTGGTTTTCGAGGTTTCCAACGACAGTCAGTTGGCCTCATTGCTTTTGGACGTGTAGAGGGTTAACATGTCACAAAGCAGCAGCAGCTGGTGCTAGAAGATGCTAATCATCTCGTGGATGCAGGGAAGCAAAGAGGAAGAAAAGTGAGTGGGGTCCCAGCATCCCTTCAAGGACATGCCTCCAATAACCCAACGTCCCCTAACAAGGCCCACCTCCTAAAGGTTTCCGCCACCTCCCTGCCAGTGCCCAGGCTAAAGACTAACTCTAGCATGTGGGCCTTTGGGGAGCAAACCCTAGCAGTATTTCTCCTCGTGGGCTCCCTGAGTGTACTAGCATGGGCATCCTCACAATTTAGCAGCCTCAGGACAGTCCAAGTGCTGACCTAGCAGTTCAGGGCTGTAGGGCAAGCACCCTGTCTGTGGCAGGAGCAATGTGACTTTCTAGACTTGATCTTGGGTCTTGTGGCAACTTCTGCCATGTGGGATTGGTTGTAAGAAAGTCACATGGGGCATGGTGGCGCACGCCTTTAATCCCAGCACTCAGAAGGCAGAGGTAGGAGGATCGTTGTGAGTTTGAGGTCACCCTGAGACTACAGAGTGAATTCCAGGTCAAACTGAGTTAGAGTGTGTTGCAGTCAGGTTTGCATTGCTGGTAGAAATCACCCAACCAAGAGCAGCTTATGGGGGAAAAAAAAGGAGGCTTCTTTTGGCTTACAGGCTCAAGGGGGAAGCTCCATGATGGCATGAACAGAGGGTGGACATCACCCCCTGGCCAATATAAAGTGGACAATAGCAACAGGAGAGTGTGCCAAACACTGGCATGGGGAAACTGGCTATAGTACCCATAAGCCTGCCCCCAACAATACACTGGCTTCAGGAGGCTTTAATTTCCAATTGCCATGAGCTGGGAAACCTAGCATCCAGAACACCTAAGTTTATGGGGGACACCTGACTCAAATCACCACAGAATGAGACCATACCTAGAAAAAAAATGATAGAAAATTAAGTAAGTTTTTGATGCATCCACATTGAAAGGCAATACTGTTAATGGTACATCACTTCTGAGTTGCAAATTGACATAATGATAATATTCATTGTATTGGTATTTCTGTAAAAATAGTCATTTTTGTAAAATGACATATTTTGAAAAAAAATAAAGCTGGGAAGATACTGTACTAAGTAAAATCATCTCTCTCTCTCTCTCTCTCTCTCTCTATATATATATATATATGTATGTATATATATTTCTTCCTATAATAAAAATGGGTTGTGGGCCTAAAAAAAAGTCCCAAAAGGAGCAAGGGTGGCCCCACCCCTTTTCAGGTCAATAACACAGTTCTAAAGGAGCATGAGAGACTGGGAGTGTCTCTGAGGTACGCTACCTTCACCTCAGAAGAAGAGTGTGGGACGCTGAGGGAGCAGAATGATGTGTATAGATGAAAATGTCACAATGAAACCCATCTCCTTGTATGTGAACCAAAATGTTGAAAAAATCAGAAAAAGAAAAGAAATAACAGAGAGTCACAACATCTGTGTTGGCTTACCATCACTATGACAGAACATTTGACTTGCCAGTCAGGGTTTTGGCACTATAACCAAATGCCTGACAAAATATCGTAAGGAGGACAGGTTTGTTTTGGCTAAATTCTCAGAGGGCTCGGTCCATGGGCACTTGGTCACATGTGTTTGGGCAGAATGTCATGGAGGCAAGATTGTGTGATGGAAAAGGATTTTCACTTTATCTCATGGTGGGAAGGAAGCAGAGTGAGAAGGGATCAAGCCCAGGTACAGCCTTCAAAGGCGCACCCCAACAACCTGCTTCCTCCAGGTAGTGCCAACTCCCAAACAGATGAGCCTGGGAAGATGCTTAGCAGCCAGCGTCAAGGAGGAAGGATTTATTGTGACCTATGGTCACCAAGGTTTCATCCACAGACACTTGGTTCTGCTGTTTCTAGGTCTGTGGAGAAGGAAGGACCAGGGATGCAACAGAAGCTTTAAGGCCACATCCCCAGTAACCTGCTTTCTCCAACCAGACCCCACCTCCTAAGGTCTTCACATACAGCGTCAAATTACAAACCCACCACTGGGTCAGTCTGTGGATGAGGTGAACACCCTGTGATCCATTCACTTCCCCAAAGCCCGCACCTCTGAGCCACTGCTGCACGGAGACCCACTCTTCAACACCTGAGCTTTGTGGGGCTGTAGCAATTACCTCCTCATTGCTGGGACACAACACCCAAACAGAAGCAACTGGTGGGAGGAAAGGGCTTACTTCAGTTTACTGTCTCCGGGGGACATTTCATCATGACATGCCAGGGCAAAGGCTGGCCATCACATCTTGCCAGAGTAGCTGGGAGGTAGTAACAAGAGTGCCCTAGCACTGGCACGGGGGAGCTGGGCTCTAACATCTAAAGGCCCGCCAAAAGTGGCACAAGCTCCTTCAGCAGGGCTCCACCTCCCAAACTGCCACCAGATGGGAGGTGTAAGGCTCAATCACCACTGTAGTCCTTCTTGCTGGGATGAAATACCCAACCCAAAGCAGCTGATGGGAGGAACGTTTTTAGTTCTGGCATACAGCCTCAAGAGGAAGCTCCACGGAGACAAGTGAAAGCATGGCATGAGCAGAGGCTAGACATCACCTCCTCTCCAATAGCAGGTGGAAAACAGCAGCAGGAGAGTGAGCCAACTAATACTGGCAAACTAGGGACTAATAAACACACATCCTCTAGCAAAGTGCCACCTCCCAGATTGCCACCAGCTTGGAACCAAGCATTTAGAACACATAAGTTTATGAGTGACATCTGATTCAAACCACCACAAACACATGAGGCTATGAGGGACAGTTCACATTCAAACAACCACAGAGGGGGCATTTCAAATCAGATAGACCAATAAAATTTCATTAACCAGAAATTAAAAAAAAAAACAAAACCCTAGAAACACTAAATGAAGTCACTGTGGTAATTAGTTATAAAGACAACATATGAAAAGCAATACCTTTCTTTTGTCTACAACATAAACAGCTAAAAATACCAGGAAGTAAGGAAGTTCACTCATTCGCCATAGCAGACAAGAGCTAAGGCCAGGGAAAGCCTTACATGAGATCATCAGAGCTCAACTAAGAGACAGAAAGTAAGAAGATAATTGGAGAGTCAGACCTCCTTACTGAATAGGAAGATGGGTTGTAAAGACATCAATCCTCTCTAAGTCAAAATTCTAATTGAATTTTTTGACAAAAAAACTCAATTGAACTTGACAAAAGTATTCAAAATATGAACAGATACATCATAAGGGAAGATCTAGAAATAGGCCGGTGAATACGAGTGCTTAATAGCTGATAAAAATGGCATGAAAATTGGGGAAGTGATGGATTGTTTAATAAATGGTATAGGGAGAAATATGTAACCATTTGGGAAAAAATAAAGCTGAATCTCTACTTTTTTATCCTAAAAAAAAATTCTAAAGCATTAAAATTTAAATGCCCAAAAAAATGAATCTAAAAATGTAATAGAAGAAAACGTGGGTGAAAAAATTTTTTTTATCTTGGTGTGAGAAAATTCTTTCTAAGCATGACATAAAACCCAGAAGCCAGAATAGAAAGACTGACAGACTTACTGTGTAAGAGTTCAGGCTTCAGCTCAGCGCAGTGCCCATTGACGAAGAGGAGCAATGCTCGGGCAACATGACTGCCACCTTGGCCATGCAAAGGTTGACTTCCCTAAAGGGAAAAACTAAAGCTTACAAATCATTGTGGGGAAATCACAACGTAACAGGGAAAAAAAAAAAAAGGACAAGGGAGATGGGCAGACAATTCATCCCAGCAGATCAGAGCCTTCTACCCAAAATGACACTTGAAAAGAGGCCGATGTCACTATGCAAGCAAGCACTTTAACCTCTGAGCCATCTCCCCAGCCCCCGATGTCACTATGAATGAGAGAAACGTAAATGAAATTAAGGCTTTATTACATTCTCCACACTGACTGAAAAATAAAAAAGTGGCCAACATGGAACATCTCTTTGCTGTGAGAGGCCAGGGTGATGGGGTAGAGACTAAATCAACTTTTCCAAGGGACATTTGCTGACTAATGTGACTGTCAGTTTCAGAGCTTTCCCCTGTCAATTCAAAGTCTAGGATCTTATCCTCCAATCACACCTACTCTGAGATATATGTGCAAGAGTGTAGCAGTTACTTTCTCATTGCTGGGACAGAACACCTGACCAGAGAAGCTTATGAAAGAAAAGGTTTATTTCATGTTTACACTTTAAATAAAAATTATTTAGCCAGGCGTGGTGGTGCACGCTTTAAATCCCAGCACTCGGGAGGCAGAGATAGGAGGATCACCATGAGTTCAAGGCTACCCTGAGACTATAGAGTGAATTCCAGGGTCAGCCTGGGCTAGAGCGAGACCCTACCTCAAAAAAAACAAAAAAAAAATTATTTATAGAGGTAGGGTCTCACTCTAGTCCAGGCTGACCTGGAATTCACTCTGTAGTCTCAGGGTGGCCTCCAACTCACAACAATCCTCCTACCTCTGCCCCTCAAGGACTAGGACTAAAGGTGCACACCACCATGCCCTGCTCAGGCTTACAGTTTTTCTTTTCTTTTTTTTTTTTTTTTTTGAGGTAGGGTTTCACTCTAGTCCAGGCTGACCTAGAATTAACTATGTAGTCTCAGGGTGGCCTTGAACTCATGGTGATCTTCCTACCTCTGCCTCCCGAGTGCTGGGATTAAAGGCATGCGCCACCATGCCTGGCCAGGCTTACAGTTTTGAGGGGAAATTTCATCAGGACAGGGAAAGTATGGCAGAACGGACAGCCAGGCACCACATCTTTATGTCAGCAATCCAAAGCCCTCGGGTGGAGGCCTGAAGGGAAGGGACACACATGGAGCCCACTCGGAGCCTCCAGCCACAGAGGAGAACAGCTCCTTCAGTAGCTCCTGGCAAGATGTGGGAATCAGAGGAGCAGAGGGGTGAGGCTGTGTGGAGGGAAGAGGAGAACCGGGGCAGAGCCAGCCCAAAGGAGGATGTCCCAGACACCAGGAAGTGGGTGTATTAGTCAGGGTTCTCTAGCGGAACAGAACCAATAGAATGAGTTTATTAAAAAGGGAATTTTTTGGATTAGTTTATGGCAGTCCAACAATAGCAGTTAACCTGGTAGCTGCTCAGTCCATGAGGCTGGATGCCTCAGCAGTCCCAATCCGGCCACCTAAAGCCAGATGCACCAAGTGGCACATGTGGGCTGGAGAGATGGCTTAGCGGTTAAGCGCTTGCCTGTGAAGCCTAAGGACCCCGGTTCGAGGCTCAACTCCCCAGGACCCACGTTAGCCAGAAGCACAAGGGGGCACACGCGTCTGGAGTTCGTTTGCAGTGGCTGGAGGCCCTGGCGTGCCCATTCTCTCTCCCTCTCTCTATCTGCCTCTTTCTCTCTCTGTCTGTCGCTCTCAAATAAATAAATGAAAATAACAAAAATTTTTAAAAAAAAAGTGGCACATGTGTCTGGATATTGTGACAGGAGACCCTGGCTTGTCCATCTGTCTCCTCTCTCTCTCTCTCTCTCTCTCTCTCTCTCTCTCTCTCTCTCTCTCTCTCCCATAAATAAAAAGAAAAAGAAAAACAATGGGCTTAAGAGATGGCTCACTGGTTAAAGGTGCTTGCTCACAAAGCATGTCAACCTGGACTCAATTCCCCAGCACCCATGTAACACCAGACGCAAAAGTGCAGTATAGGGCTGGAGAGATTGCTTAGTGGTTAAGGTGCTTGCCTGCGAAGCCCAAGAACTCATGTTCGAAATCTCCAGGTCCCACATAAGCCAGATACACAGTGATGCAATCGTGCAATGTGACACATGCACACAAGGGGGCACATGTGTCTGGAGTTCGTTCACAATAGCCGAAGGCCCTGGCGTACCCATTCTCTCTCTCTCTCTCTCTCTCTCTAAATAAAAAAGTGGGAGTATATGTGGCATGTGTACACCCATTCTCACACACATACATAAACAATATGAAAACAGAAAAACCATGTGGTGTGGGCCAGGGGAGCCACATATAGCTCAGCAGTACAGTACAGTGCCTGCTTAGCATGTGAGGCATTAGGCTTAATCTGCACCACTCAAAAAATGCCATTAGGAGCCAGGCGTGGTAGTGCACGCCTTTAATCCCAGCACTTGGGAGGTAAAGGTAGGAGGATCGCCATGAGTTCGAGGCCACCCTGAGACTCCATAGTGAATTCCAGATCAGCCTGGGCTAGAGTGAGACCCTACCTCGAAAAACCAAAAGAAAGAAAAAATGCCATTAGGGCTGGAGAGATGGCACAGTGGTTAAGATGTTTGCTTTCGAAGCCTAACAGCCTAGGTTCGATTCCCCAGTGCCCATGTATAGACAGATGCACAAAGTGGTGCATGCGTCTAGAATTCATTTGCAGTGGCAAGAGGCCCTGGTGTACCCATGCCCTCCCTGCCGCCCCTCCTATTGCAAATAAATAAATAAAGTACTGCTAAAAAAAAATAACAGTCAAAGACAATAAAGGACTAAGTGTGGGATGTGGTACCCAATGCTAATAGGCATTTGACAAAAAAAAAAAAAAAAGATTGGTGCTGAGGAGAATACACAGCTCTGACGGACACAGCAAGCCCGATGGTGCTGGTGGATTCTGAGGGTACCCCAGCAAGCCCCATGTGCAGACAGGGAATCCCAGAGCAGATAGTAAAACCTGGAGGTGGAGTTTTTTCTAGCTGGAAAATTTCTCAGGGGCAGCCACCCAGGGAGGACTGAGAAGATAGCCAGGGCCATCCAAGCATGAGAGACGGGTGACGGCAGCCTCTCCTCCTCATGCACCAGGCTCCTCATGCAGAACACAGGGGAGCTCCTAAGAGGCCTGAGGTTCTCCAGCTCCTGATCCAGCTGCCCTGCTGCCTTGCTGCAGTGCACTGTGTAAAGCCTCAAGGTTTGCCTCCTTAGGGATCACCCCAGATGCACCTGCTGCTGGCCCTGAAGGAGCCTTCTGTGCCTTGAGGCTGACCAGCACAGTAATGTCAGGCCTGCACTCTGCCCTACTTGGGGCAGCTGTGGGTCTGAAGTGGTCACAGGAGCTGCCGTTGTACTGGCACTGACGCTCAGCCATCCCTCAACCCACATTTGCTTGTCTCCGGCCACAGGCCTGCCTCCAGCAAGGCACAACCTGATTTCAGGGCTCTGTCCCAACATCCCTGCCCACATCACCCTAGAGGGACAGGAAATTGGGTTCCTTGACTCGGAGTCCGTGGCCAGGCTGTTTGTCCCACCGCACAGCGCATGGGGACGCTTCATCTCTTTATCTCCAGCCAGGACACGGGGAGCCACAGCTGCACCAGGGCTCACCCCCTGCCGGGCACCCTCCCTGGCTCTCCTGCCTAGCCCAGAAGGTGCAAGCAGACTTTCATGGCTGCCGTTGCTCACAGTGCAGGGGAAGTGCCACACCCAGCATCTGTTTGGAGTAAATTAGATTGTCACCTCCTCACTAATGAAGCCAGGCTGTGCAAACAGAGAGGAGGCAGCAGGTTGTCTGTCTCTTGGGGTGGGTGGTGGCCCAGAAGTTGGCGCCCCAGGTGTCTCCCAGGCCCCCTGTATGGATATGACAGGAACAGCCTACGCCAAGCTGCTGGGAACTTCCCCAGGTGATACCCATCTTGGTGGGTGTGGGTCCCAGCCTGGAAGACAGACTGCCCACCACTCCTGAGCCAACCAGAAGACATCAGCATGATCCTCTCCAGATATGGGAGCTGCCTTGACCTCCCGCTTTGGCTCTGCCCTGCCTCGCCCAGGATCTTCCGCTGGGGAGTTCTCTGAATATCTGAAAATGAGATTTGAGGATATCCCATTGGTGGGCTGTCTTTTCTTGATGGGGTTCTTTGGTACAAAACAGCTTTTACTTTCAATACAATCCAATGCATTTATCGTTCTTCGATTGCTCCTGGCTTGGGACTCATATCTAAGAAACTTCTGCTCTAATCCATAGCTGTGTCAACGCTCTCCCACTGTTCCTTCTAAGAGTCCTATAGCTTCAATCCATCTTGAGTTAATTGCTGTATATGGTGTGATGTAGGGGTCCAATTCCACTCTGTCATGTATAGATATTTAGCTCCCAGCACTATTTTTGCTCTAAAAAAAAACTATTTCTACATTGACCAGTAACCCATGCCAAAAATCAGCTGACCATAAATGACATAGATTGTTGCTAGATGCTCAATTCTTTTCTCTTTATTTTTTAAAAGAATATTTGTGTGTGTGTGTGTGCACACGTGTGCATGCCTTCACACACACACACGCACACGCACTGTATGGATGTGTCAGGGATTCTTACCACTGCGAATGAACACCATACATTTGTACCACTTTTTGCATCCGTCTTATGTGGGTGGCTTGGGAATTAAACCTGGGCTTGTAGGCTTTGCAAGCAAGCACTTTTAACCACTGAGCCATCTTCAAAGCCTTTTTCCCTCTTTTTCTTTCTTCTTTCCTTTTTTTTATTGGCAGTTCTGGGGTACTGGGAATTGGAACCTAGGCCTTCATACATGCTAGGCAAACACTCTCTCGCTGAGGCCTCCTTTTACTTTGTGTTTTGAGACTGAGTCTCACTAAGTTGGTCAGGCTGGCTTTGAACTTGTGGTCTTTTTGCTTCACCTCAAGTGGCTGGAATTACAGGTATGGACTACCAGGCCCATGTTTGGACTCAATTATATCTGCTTTTTAAAATTTATTTTTATTTTATTTATTTATTTGAGAGAGAGGGAAAAGGAGAGAGAGAGAGAGGGAATGGACATGCCAGGGCCTCTAGCCACTGCAATCAAACTCCAGATGCATGAGCCACCTTGTGCATCTGGTTTACGTAGGTCCTGGGAATTGAACCTGGGTCCTTTGGCATTGCAGGCAAGTACCTTAACCACTAAGGCATCTCTCCAGCCCTATCATATTTTTAAAATATTTATTTATTTGCAAGGAGAGCCAGACAGAAAAAAAAAAAACAGAGAAAGAATGGGCCTCTAGCCACTATAGATGAACTCCAGATGCATATGCCACTTTGTGCATATGGCTTTATGTGGATACTGGGGAATCCAACGTGGGTCATTAGCCTTTGCAGAAGGCTTAACCACTGAGCCATCACTCCAGCACCTCAATTCTTTTATTTTCGAGGTAGGGTTTTGCTCTAGCCCAGGCTGACCTGGAATTCACTATGTAGTTGCAGGCTGGCCTCAAACTCACAGTGATCCTCCTACCTCAGCCTCCCAAGTGCTGGGACTAAAAGCATGTGCCACCATGCCCAGCTGTTAGCCCCTCAATTCTGTCCATTGATCTTTGTATCTATTCTTATCTTGGGCCGAGAGTGCCAGGTTCAAGGAAGCACTGACCCTTGGGGCCATGCAACTGCCAGGGCAGTGTCAACAGTGTCCTTAAATGTGCCACCCTGATGAGCACAGGTGGGAAACCCAGAACTGGGCAGCTACGTGGTAACGTCAGGCAACAAGACCTAGGCCTTTGCAGGCTGCAAAGGTGCATCAGAAAGCGGGAGACCATGCCCTCCATGACACCACTGGGGGTGTCTCCTCGGGGTTTCTGGGCAACAGTCTTTCCTAGGAACATTCTTCGAGCCATTGAAATCTGAGTTTTGTGTCTCTTCAGCAATTCTAATATGTCAGTTTATAGCCAGTGACATTTAAAATGGTGAACAAAACGTGGTTTAGTCTCTTTTTTTTTCAATGTTTTTTATTAACAACTTCCATGATTGTAAACAATATACCATGGTAATGCCCTCCCTCCCCCCACTTTCCCTTGGAAATTCCATTCTCCATCATATATCCCCTCCCCCTCTCAATCAGTCTCTCTTTTATTTTGATGTCATGATCTTTTCCTCCTCTTATGATGGTCTTGTGTAGGTAGTGTCAGGCACTGTGAGGTCATGGATATCCAGGCCATTTTGTGTCTGGGGGGGGGGGAGCACAAAACGTGGTTTAGTTTTAAAAGCAAATTGAAGACCTACTCAAAATAAAATGTCCCAGGCTGAAGACATGGCTAAGATGGTAAAGTGCTTGTCTTATGAGCATGAGGACCCAAGTTTAATTCCCAGATCCCTTGTAAAAATGCCAGGCAAGGTAGTGGACACTTGTAATCCCAGTACTAGAGAGGTGGAGACAGGCTGGTCCCTAGGGCTTGCCAGCCTGCCACTCTAACTAATTGGGGAGCTCCAGGCAAGTAAGAGGCCACGTTTCAAAAGAACTGGACAGTGTTAATAAGGAGTGACGCTCTCAGATGTAGTCCTCTGTCCTCTACACGCACATACATACACATGTGCATATGCACCCACAGGCATGTTCACACACACATACACATAATGTATGCAAAAGGAAAAATAATTAACTGTCCCTGCTCTTTGAAGGACATTTAAAGAATAATAAAGTCCCAAGAACAAGGAAAATACATTTACCAAACATACCTGACCAAAGACTGAATCTAGAATGTAAGGTGAACTTTTGTAACTCCACATAAAGACAGATATCACAATAAAAAATTTAAAAAGGGGTGGGAGAGATTGCTCAGTGGTTAAGGCGCTTGCTTGTCTGCAAAGCCTGATGACCTGGGTTCAATTCCCTGGTACCTACATAAAGACAGATGCACAAGTTAGCACATGCATCTGGAATGTGGGGCCCTTTCTCTCTCCCTGCCTCTTTCTGCAGGCAAATAAATAAATAATTTTTAAAAATTAAGCAAAAGAGCCAGGAGTGGTGGTACACACCTTTAATCCCAGCACTCGGAAGGCAGAAGTAGGAGGATTGCCATGAGTTTGAGGCCACCCTGAGACTATATAGTGA
Source organism: Dipus sagitta (assembly GCA_036346955.1). Classification (NCBI taxonomy): domain Eukaryota; kingdom Metazoa; phylum Chordata; class Mammalia; order Rodentia; family Dipodidae; genus Dipus; species Dipus sagitta. Next base: position 34,267,704 of record CM070777.1, read on the forward strand.
ATTCCAGGTCAGCCTGAGCTACAGTGAGACCCTACCTTGAAAAACCAAAAAAATAAGCAAAAGAAACCTGGGCATGGTGGCACATGCCTGTAATGCCAGCTCCTTGGGAAGCTGAGGCAGGAGGATTGAGAGTTCAAGCTCAGCCTAGACAACTAAGTGACCTCTTGTCTCAAACAGTAAAAGGAGGGCTCAGGGGCCAGAGAGATAGCTCAGTGGTGAAAGGTGCTTGCAAACTGCAAAGCCTGATGTCCTGGGTTCAATTCCCCAGCACCCACATAAAGCCAGATTCACAAAGTAGCACATGTGTTTGGAGGGTTTTTTTGTTTTTTTTTTTTGTTTGTTTGTTTGTTTTTTTTTTTGCAGTAGCAGAAGGTACTGGCATGTTCATATTCTCTCTCTCTCTCTCTTTGTGTATGTGTGTGTGTGTCTGTGTGCCTCTTTCTCTGTCTTAAATATATATATTAAAGAGGGCTGGCCAGGTGTGGTGGTACATGCCTTTAATCTCAGCACTTGGGAGGCAGAGGTATGAGGATCACCACGAGTTTGAGGCCACCCTGAGACTACACAGTGAATTCCAGGTTAGCCTGGGCTAGACTGAGACCCTACTTTGGGAAGAAAAAAAAAAAGAGGGCTCAGGGTATAGCTTGTGGCAGATCACTTTCCTAGCACACTTCTGGACCCTTCCAGAGCCTCGTGGGCTAAGCTGGGGACCCACACCAATGCAGGCTTTCTGGGGACAGCTGGACAACTTCTACAGTTGCGCATACAGCCACCATGCCAGCCAGCATTCTGCTTCTCCATGAGGGACCCATTTATAGAAGCTTTACCCGTGAAGGGCCCATATGGAAACCAGCCTCAGTGTCCACCCGCAGCTTAGGGAGATGCCAGTTCTTAAGGTGTTATCAGTTTCATGTCAGTGACCCGCAGGGGAAAGTATGCCTTCTGGACAGACATCTCTGCGGCCTTCATGGTGGAGGGCCAAGAGACACACAGCCAGCCCCAAAGAGTGGCCAGGGAAGGTCTGGGGTGATGGCAGTGCCGTACGCATTTCTCAGAGACCTACGTGACCAGAAGGGAGACTTCTGCTGAAGTGAACTATGCCTCGCTGCATCTTGAAGAAAACACTTACATCAGGCCAATACTGTCGGCTCATTGAGTTGCTACATGTAAGGACAAGATATATAAAAACACCCCAGTGCGGGACAGTGACATAATTCATCGTGGCTTCGGGCTTAAGTCTTATTTTAAAACAAGGTAACATAAGCGAAATGGAAGACACCAAACCCAAAGACCACACACTACGTGACTCCATTTGGCATTCTAGAAGGAGCCAAATAAGATGACTAGTACCAGGGCTTGACTGCAAAGGGACCGGAGGGCCGTTCGGGCATCTTGATTGTGGTGGCAGTTACCACACTGCAGTCACTTGTCAAAACTCATCGACCTGTGTGCTTAAAAGGGGGTGAGTTTTTCTGTATGTAAATTTTATCTCCAATTATGTAAATTATATACACCTGACTTGCAAAAAGTCAGCTAAGTGGAGAATTGTTCGATAAATAATAATACAGGTGGTATGCAGAGACTGGGGGGGGGATAAGAAACAATGCTTATTCCCGATGACAGTGTTCTCGAGAAGAGGATGTCACAGATGAGTGGGAGCCTATTTTCTCCCATGGGAATCTGCGTGGCTGAGCAGTGGGCTGTGCTAAGACACAGTGAGAACTTCCTTCGCTTTCCAAAGCACAGGATTCTGGTGGGAGGTGGCGTCTGCAGGGACTTGTGGGGAGGCAGTATCTGTAGGGATGTGAGAAAAGAGCCCAACCCACTCCTAACCCCAACTTCACCCCTACTTCCCCAGAACGTTTTACAACCTGGAGAGGTTCTGGTCTTGTTTTCTTTTGCATAGGAACATGGATGTGCTGTGTGTATGTGTGTATGCATGTCCATATGTGTGCGGGCCTACATGTACGCATGTCTGCAGGGGCCAGGAAGAGAACAACTTTGAGTGCTGTCCTCAGGAAAACCATCCACTTTCTTTGAGACATTCTCTCACTGGCCTGGCTAGACTAGCTTGCCAGTGAAATTCAGGGGTCCTCCTGTGTCTTCCTCCCCAGAACTAGGATTACTAGTGTGCCACCACATCTGGTATTTTTATATGAGTGCTGGGGACCCTAACAAGAGTCCTTGTGGTTATAAGGCAAGCATTTTGCTGATGGAGTCATCTCCCGAGCTCCACAGTGGGGTGATCAGGTGCTCATAAGTCCACCAGCCCGGCAGACCACCAGCCCACAACAGGACCACAGGGGAGAGGAAGGGGCTGTGACAGGGACACTTACTCTGCTATAGTGAGGATGGCCATACTGCTGGATAACTTTGGGACTCTGGGGCTACAATTGCTCTGACATGTGTCCTAGCCCTGAGATGACCAGGGTGGGGACAGTGCCCTGGAGGACGAAAGCATCCAGAAGAGGGGGTTGGTTTGTACAAAAGGCTTGCCAGCAGGAGAGTTTCCTACCTCTGGAACCTGGCCAGCCTGGCGGGGGGCTGGTTCCCCCACAGTCAATAAGCCCCTGCTATACAAAAGAATGAAAATATCAAAACTAAAACACCAGCTTTGTTGGGGCTGGGAGGAGCTCACATTGGAGGGGGAGCTACATAATGGAGGGAGACGTGGAGATAATTGTCACATGGGCTAGCATGTGACTCTGTGGTCCAGCCCTTGTCTTGCATGCTCAAGACCCAGGGTTTAATGCCCAGAATAGCCACCACCCCCAATAAAAAAAGCACTGCTGTCACTCTGGGGCACAAGGGTTCCTCTAGAAACCAGCCTGCTGCAGGACACAGAGGAGGACAGCAGACAAAGAGGTGAGCAGACACCCATGTCTGATGACATGCATAGTTCAGGCACCAGGTGGTTTCAGCTACTAATTGGCCTCAGGGAGTGGCCAGCTCCCTGGCTTCTGATTGCCTCTCTTCAAGGCCTCCGCATGGCCAGGCTCCACATGACCACAGCCTGTATTCTCATCTTCCACCTCCCTCCCTCCCTCCTCAGTGTAGCTCCACAGAGGGTTTCCTGACCTGTGGCTCTGGGTGATGCCAAACCTGCTGCCTCCCTGGCCTACAGTGAGCCAAGCCACATTGTCTTTAGACCTCCAAGGCCCCTGCATTGCACAGTGTGATGAGCAGCTTCGGTGGTAGCAGAACCTACTAGAGGCCAAGGCTGGATAGGAGAGAAGATGAGACCACACTTCAGCAGGCTGGGACTCCAGGGCACAACCACGACCCCTCACCTGGACCCATCCCATCCTTACTAGATGTCTGCTTGCAGGATGTAGGCTGACAAGTAGGGACAGATAGAGTAAAGCCAGACCGGAGACAGGTATCTAGCTGCACGGGGTGGTGGCTGGGATGAAATGACTGAGGCCAATAAATTTGGAAGCCTAGCCAGACGTGGTGGCTAACACCTTTAATTCTAGGAGGCAAAGGTGTGAGGATCCGTGTGTGTTCGAGGCCAGCCTGGAACTGCAAACTGAGTTCCAGGTCAGTCTGGGCGAAAGTGAGACTACCTTGAAAACAACAACAACAACAAAAAGGAAGCCTTGGGATTCTATACCAGACTGAGCATGCTTCCTGTGGCCTCCAGTCCTGCAGAGCACGTGGCTGGGTGGGACACAGGCTCCTAGAGGGGAGATGGTTTCTCTTTGATGGCCGGGGAAGGGGTGCTAAGTCCTAGAGGCCTACCTGCTTAATCCTCTCTAGAGCTCTCAGAGTTCTCAGCACAGAATCCTCATCTGAGGTCCTTCCTCATGCGCCCAGGCAGGTCATCCAAAGGTGCTCAGGACCCAGGCAGTTTGGACATCAGCCAGGGATCTTGCTCATCCCAGCAGTGTGAGATGGGGTGGGTTCCCTAGGATCCCCTGGCTTCCTGTTGTCTCTGCCCAAGTTGAAATTTCAGTTCTGTATTCTAGTGGCTGAGTCCCTGTTTCCTCTTCTGCAGAAGGGTTTGTAACAGTGCCCATGTCAAAGTCTGCTAGGGATCAAGGCACAGAGATGAGGAGGATGCTGGGGAACACTCACTCAGCATTCCCTAATAACCATTGTTAGTAAGCAGTTCTTAGGACAACAGGATACTCTCTTGTTCCATCCTCAACCATAGCAACCCCAGAAGCAGATGGTTCTGATCCGGTCCAAATTCACAGGATTCCATGTAGGGGGTAAGGCCAGCACGGGCATGGAGCTTGGTGTTGGGCTGGCATAGATTCTGTCACTCCTGGTGATGTGCAGCTGGGCTGGGCAGAGGAGACAGAGCCTGCTTCTCTGAAGCTGCCTGAGGAGAATGGCGCCAGGCATGAGATATGGGGAGCCCAGCCCCTCTGCCCACCTCTGCCCTGCTAGCAGGCTACAAGGAGCCAGTGCCCTGTGTGTGGCCACAAAGCTTCATCTTGCACCCGGCAGGGACGCTCTGCACTCCGTTCGAGTCCTGAAGTCTCAGCAAGGGCTGAGCAGGGGGTGGCCTCTGGTAATGCCAGCCCCAGAGCCTGGCACAGCAGCTCAGGCCCTCCAGTCACCCCACTCCCAGAGTCTGACCATTAACTCCTGCAGGCACAGTGGGGGGAGGGAGAAGCTGCTGTTCTCCCTGCCTGGCTTTTAGTCCAGCACAATTAGGACCCATTATTTCTGTCGTGTTGATTCTTGAAAAATCATTTTAAATTGTCGCCCTTTTTCTATGCTTTGGAGAGGGAAACGTGAAAGAAGATGAAAACAGAAAAGCGTGCCCACACCCCCCGCCTGGCTTCCAGTGCCCCCCTCAGCTCCCCCATTTCTCCTGACCCGTTCCCTTGGCAACCGGCAACCGGCTGCTGTAAGTATTCAAAGGGAATCTCACAACCGCACATCAATGGACACAGGAGATGTTTCCAGCTGCCTGTGTTAGATGGATGGACAGACAGATGCCCAGTTTCCTGAAAAGACAGATGCAGAGAGACAGCCATGAGCAGAGAGAGCCAGAAACAGAGAGGAGAGGGGAAAGAGCCGGCTTGAAGAGACAGGAACAGGAGTTCAGAGGCAGGCAAGGGGACTCAGAGATGCCCGGGTAGAGTGGAGCAGACAAAGAGGGCAGATGCAGGAGACCAATCTAGAGAGACAGCGAAGACAGACAGGCAGGGAAATAGGAGAGAAAGGAAAAATGGGGCATGGGACAGACACAGGGCCCAGTGGGTGGGGGTGGGAAAGTTGAGGGCCTGGCCCAACAGCTGTCTTCTTCCCTCCTGCTCCCGGGCATATTTCTCCTCCTGTCTGGCTCCATCTTCCTCCTGTGCTTCCCACTCTTCCCCTCTAGCCATGGCCTGTCTTTTGGCCAAGCTTACCTGGACCCACGTTGGGCACTTCCTTCCCCTATCACCCTGTCTCTTCCTAAAGGTGAGAATGATTCTGCTGCTAATGCTCAAGTGGGCTTCCAGGCACCCCAGCAGACAATGAAAGGGAATCTCAAGGCCCCTGATGTGCATGGTTGTCCCTGCCTACATAGAGAGGTTCTGGGGTGGCCTGGAGCCTAGGATGGGTGCAAGTGCCCGTGTGCCCCCACCTGGAGAGGAAGGAGCTGGGCAGCAGGCCAGCCCTGGCTGCCTCTCACTCCTAAGCTCTCTGCCCTCCCCCTCGACCGTCCCCACCAAGCCGCCAGAGCCCCCTGGCTCCTCAAAGCTGTGAGAGGATGATGACAGAAGACTGGAGAAGAGACTCAAGAAGCGCAAGTTCTGAGGTCAGAGGTCAGGGGTCAGAGGGCAAGGGCAAAGCGTAGGTCACCCTCAGAAAGAGTGTGATGGAAAAAACCTAGATTCCCGACATCAGGTTCTTCCACTGACCCACACAGGGTCACTTAGCCACTCTGGGCCTGCGTGCAGGTGCAAGAAGTCCAGGCAGAGGGCTGCTGCCCAGGGAGGCCACTCCAGCAAGGCCTGTGGTAGCTGTCAGAACCCCAGCAATGATGACAAGAATAGGTTCTAACTCTGTGGCAGAAGGGTAGCTGAGTGCTGGCTGGGGTCACAGACTCAGCAGAGAGCCAGCATCAAGGAACAAGAGCAGCCATTCAGGTTACTGGGGTAGCCTGGGGGCCCATCCCTCTCCAGGGCACTGGAGGAGCCTGGGGGTACCCCCTCCTGAGTGTGGATAGGTGCAGGCTCATCAGGGCACACTGTACCAGCTTATCAAAAGGAGATAGAACATGGATTTTTAAGGCCCTCTCTGTGTTTAATTTTTGATGACCAATTTCGTTTTAAGACAGCCATAGGCTTAATAAGACCTCCCATGGCTAATTTGGCTGCAAGCAGTGCATTTCCATGGGTCAGTGAATGGCGCGGAGCAGCATCTCAGACCACCAGCAGGGGTCACCGTTGTTAGGGCTGCAGGTGGACAGGGTCATGGAGGCTCTGCAAGGCAGACCTGGTCCCAGCCTCCCAGGATGAAGGTGTTCTGAACACCTGACTGGTTCCCAAGCCACACTCCTCCCTGGGGCCGGGGACCTGCAGGTGCACAGGGCAGAAAACCTCCTCCAGACAGATTGTGTGTGTGGGGGGGGGTCTAGGAGAACACCCAGGGGCCACCCTGAGACCACTGTAAGAGTCTGCCTAGGCTCCTCTTCGGGCCAGGCTCTGCTGGCTGGTCTCAGGATAAGGCCCCAGGCCTCAAAATCCTGGGTGGGCTTCGTAAAGCAGAGCTTCCTGGCTCTGGCCAGCGGACCCCAGCCATTGCGCCACCTGGCCCATCAGCGTCCTCCCTGGGCGCGCCCGCAGCCCTGTCAATCATCCAGCCCGTTGGCCACCGAGGGAGGCACACCTCGCGGGTCCCCAGAGCCCTGAGCTTCCTCATCCATTCCCGTTCTGCCCCAGCTAGTTGGCGTTCTGTCACTTGCAACCGCATATATCACCCCAAGCCTCCTGACTCAGAAGGTTCTGGATGTTTAACAAGTTCCCTGGGTGATTCAGACGCACTTGAGAACCGCTGATGCAGAGCGCTGCGGATTAGGGGGTGGTGTCCTGGGACCCGCTCTGCGCAGACAGCTCGCTTCCTGGCTGGGCTGTGCTCTGCTCTGCCTTTTCCATCCGCGCTGGGCAGCAGCCTGCGAGCAGGGGGGTGGCGGGGGGGGGGGGGTCCCGAGAGGCCACCCAACCCCAGAGGCTGCAGACCAGGAGGTCCCCAGAGGCCCAGGCCCTCTCTAGAAACTAGGAGGACTCAGAATGGGCACGGGGAGCTGTGACACAAGGTCCTTCGGAGAACAAGGGGTAGGGTCTGTGACTAGCTTTTGACCCCAGTTCCAGGCGCTGCCTGGGCTGTATCCCAGACTCCTGCCAGGGCCAGGGCCCCAGGAGCACCCGTTCTCTGTCATAAACCTCCACCTGGTGGGGTGCAATCATTTCCTAAAGGGGTCGTCTCTATTGTATTCGGGATTGGGTTTAAACAGACGAACTTTGTTAAGACACAATTAAGGCCATATTGACTTCCTCAGGAGTGATTTACAGGAGTGAAATGCACAATTCTTTGCTCTTCTCCCTCCTTGTCTGAATGGAAATGTGATGGTGGGAGCTAGAACAGCTTTCCCGGTCTATGAGGGCTACAGCACCTGACTACATGCTGATAAATATACCAGACAGAGGCTGGAGAGATGGCTTAGTGGTTAAGGCGCTTGCCAGCAAAGCCAAAGGACCCAGGTTCAACTCCCCAGTACCCATGTAAAGCCAGATGCACAAGGGGGCACACCCATCTAGAGTTCACTTACAGTGGCTGGAGGCCCTGGAGTGCCCATTCTCTCTCTGTGTCTGTCTCTCTCTCTCCTTTCTCTGTCAAATAAATAAATAATTAAAAATAAAATATATTTTAAAAAAAGAAAGAAAGAAAGAACCCCTTCTTTGTTCATCCAGGGCTGATACAACCGTGCCCTGGGAAATCATAAGAGGTTCTGGTAAGTCTGTGATGTGGGCCCTAAAGACAGAAAAGAGTTGGCCAAGAAGCCAGAAGGGAGAGAAGGCCTTAAATAGGGAGTGAAAGCAGTTCGAGAAAACAAAAAGAGGCCACTGAGGCTGGAGAGCCAGGGGAGAGGAAAATGGTGGCAGGGACAGGTCATAGGTCTTGCATCCTGCTGAACTGCTAGGGAACCCCAGAAGGGCTTTTCCACAAGGGAGGACAGGGGTGGATTTTTGTCTGTAAACACCCCCTCCCTCCAGGAGGGCCCTGCAGACCCTGAGCCTGTTCAATTCCCACTGAACATACTAGAGGCCACCATGAGCCCTTTTTATAGATGCAGTACCAGAGAGGTTAAGCTGTAAGCTTGGAGTAGCTCACCTTTCCAGAGTCCCACCAGGAACTGAATGAAGGCCAGTCCATGGGACTCCCAACCATAGGAGTCCCTGTCTTGTGCCCTGCACTACACTCATGAAACGAGCACTGAATGTGGAGAGCGGACAGGTCAACTGACAGGTGGGTAAATAATAACTCTGGCTGTGCCAAGATGGACCTGCGCCTTTGAAGAAAAAAGCTGAACCAAGAAAAGAGATGCCCGTCAGTAGGAAGATAACAGATGTCCTGGGACACTTTGAGGGAGGCCGAAGGGGTCCTGAGGACAAGGGGTGTCTTGTGCTTACATCAAGATGTGAGACACTGTCACACTTCCATCCTCAGCCCTAAATCTCCAGTCAACTTTGGGACACTTGCCCATCTGGTGTAAGGCAGAGAGTGTCTGTCACATGTCAGGAGGGTAGAAGAAGGCAGAGCAGAGAGAGCCCAGAGGACTGAGAGAGACAACTCCTGAGTGGGACCATTTCTTTGCCATTATGCTGAGAGGTATGGCTGCAATGGGAAAGTGCTCACCACCTCCTCCACACAGGCAGCCTGGGAGAGACTGGCTATCCCAAGACGAGTCATCCCAGCTGACATCAGCTGACGCCCGTGTCACCCACATACCTCAGAGTGGATATTCCCGGTCTTCTCCTGTCCAATCTGATAAAACTGACCAAAAAAAAAAAAAAAAAAAAGAATGCAAAAAAAAGTGCTGAATGAAACATATACAGAAGGGATCTGTTAGATTGGTCAAACAATAAGACACTAGCACAGTATAAGAGCACAGGGATGCAAGGCTGAGTGGGTCTCTGGATATTAGTCACATCCACATGCCAACAGGTCTTGAGTACAACCATAATGATAACAAAGGAATTTGATCATATTCAACATTGATTCCTGATTTTTACTTGAAGAAAGCTTTCAGTAAACATTATAAAAAGAATCTTTCTTCTCTTTAGTACAATGTGATATCAGCCAGTTTTCCATTACTATGATAAAATACCTGATTCAAACATCTTATAATGAGGGAAGGTTTATTTTGCCTCACGGTTTCAGAGACTTCATTCCATGTTGGCCCTGTTGGTTTGGGCCTGTGTTATCATGGTGAGAGTGTGTGGTAGAGGAGGCTGTACCCCTGATGGAGTCTGAAAAGCAGACACAGAGAGGAAAGGACAGGCCCCAACATCTCCTTCAAGGACACACACATACACACATTGATGTCACTTCCTTCTACTAGGTTCCGCCTCCTTCCAATAGCTCCAGAGGATGGAGAGCAAGTCTTCACATACAGGCCTTTGGGGGCACTCTAGATCGGCACCACAGCGAGCATTTGTTGGAGACGGAGCAGTGAAGCTGGTCTTCCATGAGGATGCATCCTGGGCCTCATTTCTTCTTAGAAGACCTCTGGTTAGGTTCAGCAATGCAAAGTGGCGTCCACCATCCATGAGCTCCCCTTGCCTAAACTACACTTGCTTTCCACACTAGTCAAAATGCAGGATGACCCCAGATCCCACTGGGTGACATCTTCCACTCCAGAGCCCCAGCTCTGAGTGAGACACCTTCATCCAGCAAGGTGCACCTTGGTCATGAACTTGGCCCCCTCCTCATACCTGTACTGGAAACGACTCCGGGGCTTATTGGTCCCTCTCCCAGTGGGAGCCCTTTGTTGTCACCTCCCTGCTCGCAGGTCACTCTGTTTTCCAAGTTAGAGCAGTGGTTTTCCTTCTGAGATCTACACTGGGCTCCTTTCTTCCTCTTGCTAATTCTCCCTCCCCCGCCCCCACCCGGCCCCGTGCGCTGGGTACTGGCTGCACATCTTGGTGTGGTCATCTCTCACTGTCAGCACCACCTTTGTCATGACTAGTGCTCTGAGTTGGTTTGGTGGGTCACGGACAGACATGGTCACAATGGCATTTGAGATTTCATGGTTTTTTTTTTTTTTTTTTTTTTTTTTTTCCTCCTGGTAGATTCTGTTTCATGTAGCTGTTCAGGAAAGGCTGGGATGTTCTCTGTGTTCTGAGCTTTGGGACCTCCCTGACCTCACAGCTACTCACAACTGAAGAGGCATAAATGACCACACCTCTGTGCCCACCAGCAGCGGAGCTCCCTGCTTCCCTCCTTGACTGGTGGGGGAGGGGCAGGGCAGGGCAGGCCTGGCAACGGTTCTGTCATATCACCTGCCAGTCATCCCCAGGCCCTACCTCAGCTTCACGAGACCTCATACCCAGCAACTCAGGTTTGGGATTCATTTTATTTGTTGTTGTTGCTTATGTGTTTGTTGTTTGTTTGTTTTTTTAAGGTTGGGTCTCACTCTAGCTCAGGCTAACCAGGCTGTCCTCATAAGCAGTCCTCTTATCTCTACCTCCCAAGTGCTGTGATTAAAGGTGTGCACCACCATGTTGGGGTGGTTTGGGATGTTTTTACATTTTTTTTATATAAGTTATTTGAGAGCAAAACAGAGAGTGAGTATGGGCACACCAGGGCTACCTGTCTCTGCAAATGAACTCCAGGCACATGCACCATTTTGTGCATCTGGCTTTATGTGGGTTCTGGGGTCTCAAACCCAGGCCATCAGGTTTTGCAAACAAGCATCTTTAACCGCTGAGCCATCTCCCCAGCCTGGGCTTGAGGTCCAGTCACTGCCAGTCAGAAGACTCAAATCTGCACCTTGCTTGTGATGCTTTTTTTTTTTTCCCACCAGATTTGTGGAGCAGGTCTAGATTTATGAAAGAATGAGGGAGAGAGACAGAGACAGAGATACGCTCCTGTCATTTCTAGGGACTCAGAGCAGGGGGATGGGACTGTGTAATCTGCCATCTGTGTCTCCTTTTTATTCCTATATAAAAACAGACGGCAACACTTGGTAATAAATGAGACTTGTAGGACAAGATCAGGATAGGAAATAGAAGATCAAGACTGGCAGAGAGAGGAGGGGCCGAGATCTGGGTCACAAGAGTCCCAGTGTTACAGTCATAAACTCCCATGTGGCCAGCGTGAAAAGTAGAGCCAGAATACCCTGGGAAGCCTAGCCCACCACCAGACTGCACTGGGGAGCCGTGCCCACCCCAGGCAGCTCCTCAGTGAGTTCTTGGTGAGCCATGGTGCCTGCCCCCTTGAAGCACAGACCTGTTGACAAAAGGTGAAAGGCACCAACGTTCATTGGCGCTGGCATTCAGCATTGTCTTACTGCAACAAATACTTGGTATGGGCTGCAGAGATGGCTCAGCTGTTAAGGCACTTGCTCTCAAAGCCTGACAGCCAGGGTTCGATGCCCCAGTACCCACTTAAAGCCAGATGCACCAACTGGCACATACATCTAGAGTAGTGGCAAGAGGCCCTGATGTGCCCATTTCTCTCTCTCTCTCTCTCTCTCTCTCTCTCTCTCTGTTTACACATAAATAAATAAAAATATTTAAAAATTTTGATGATTAACTTCAAAAGAAGAAAGGTTTAACTGGCTCACAGTTTCGGAGATTTAAGTGTGTGGTCAATGGTGGTCCAGTTGTTTTGGGCCTGTGGTGAGGCATAGGAGCCTGTGGTAGAGGAATCTGCTTCCCTCAGGACAGTGATTGGGCAACACTCCCACAAGGGGCTCAGGGAGGTTACGCCCCCACACACCACCAGAGAGCCCCCTCCCACACACTCTGCCCAGAAAAACCATGTCCATATACTGCCTAGGGAGGCCATGGTCACAGGCTACCCAAAGTCACTCACACATTGCCAGAGGCCATTCCTACATGCTGCTCAGGGTCCTTCTCAAGCGGGTTCTTTTCCAGATCAGTACCTGCAGGGTCACCTGAAGGAGGGAGCCAGGGTGTGAGCAGAGATGTTTTGTTGTTGTTGTTTTTGTTTTTGGAGGTAGGGTCTCACTCTAGCTGAGGCTGACCTGGAACTCACAGCGATCCTCCTACCTCTGCCTCCCGTGTATTGGGATTAAAGGCATGCGCCACCACGCCCCTCTCAAGATTTCTTTTTGTATGCATTTTTTAAAATTTAATTTTACTTTTTTTATTATCAACTTCCATGATTGTAAACAATATCCCATGGTAATGGCCTCCCACCCCCCACTTTCCCCTTTGAAACTCCATTCTCCATCATATCCCCTCTCCCTCTCAATCAGTCTCTCTTTTATTTTGATGTCATGATCTTTTCCTCCTATTATGATGGTCTTGTGTAGGTAGTGTCAGGCACTGTGAGGTCATGGATATCCAGGCCATTTTGTCTCTGGAGTAACACGTTGTAAGGAGTCCTACCCTTCCTTTGGCTCTTACATTCTTTCTGCCACCTCTTCCGCAATGGACCCTGAAGGTATGATAGAGATATTGCAGTGCTGAGCACTCCTCTGTCACTTCTCAGCACCGTGATGCCTTCTGAGTCATCCCAAGGTCACTGCCATCTGCAAAGAGAAGGTTCTGTACCAAAAGTGAGAGTAGCATTAATATATGGGTACGAACATTAAGAAAAGTGCTTACAGGGCAGTTTGGTGAGCATAGTATATACATTTAGCCAGACAGAAGCAGACATTACACCCCTAGTGCTCATGACTACCCCTGTTGTAGGTTTTCAGTATCAGGGATGTATTCCCTCCCATGGAGTGGGCCTCCAAGAATTTTTTTTTTTCAGTCCCCATGAGAAAGCAGAGCTAGTATGGAGCTGGAAAGTTCTTTGAGACTTCGCAGCAGGGCGGCTTTGCTGGGGTCTGTCCGAAATGAGTCACAGTGGGCCGTGGTAAGCAGGACCTGAGCTCGGGTGTTGGCAGTTGGGCCACGCCAGCTCTGCCTTCACAGTGACAAGTTATCTCTATCCGGAATCTCCGCAGCCCCAAGGCCCAGGAGAGGTGATCCTGGGGAAGGGACCTGACAGCACAGAAATGTTAGCAAGGGATTTCTTCCACAGAGCCCACTGGGGCCAGGAAGGCCCTACTGCCTGCTGCCTGCCGTCAGCTATGGGACAGGTGCCCAAGAGAGGAGGCAAGCATCAAGGGTGGGTCCAAAGAGTTGTGCTGTGTCTGGGTCGCTGTCGTGGAGACCCTGGAGAGGTCATTCTATCATACCAGCAGCATCCTTCGGTCATCCTCAGGGTCAGGTGTGTGTTGTGGGGGGGGGGGGGGGAGACCAGCTGTTGTGTAGGCACATGACCAGGACTGGCCAATCAGCTATCCAGTCAGAGTTCTGATCTATGCTGAGCCAGCCAGAAGAGTCATCTCTGAGGCTTTGGTGAGAAGTAATGGGAAGGAGGCAGGAGAGCCCAGGAAGACTTTCTGCAGCTGCTTGGGAGAGCATAGCCCAGAAAAACGGAGCAGTGAGCAGAGACCATGTACTACTGGAGCACCTGGATTAAGCCACGCCTGAAGTCCACATTGGACTCTTTTAGTTTTATGAACTTGCTTAATCTCCCATCCGTACACATTTCTATGACTTGCAAACAAGGAAAGCAAAGAACAATTACACTTGTAATGAAAAGGAAAGTCTTTTCATCTCCAGACTTCCTCCTGGGTGCAGCCCTATCACTGTTTGGAAGAAATGCTTTTAAAGAGCATTAGTGGGCTGGGGAGACGGCTCAGAGGTTCAATGAGTTTGCTTGCAAAGCCTGGTGGCACAGGTTCAGTTCCCCAGCACCTACATAAAGCCATATGAAAAAGAGGCAAATATATCTGGAGTTCATCTGCAGTGGCGAGAGGCTCTGGCATGTCTATATACACACACACTCTCTCTCTCTCCTTCTCAAGTTATAAATAAATGATTTTTAAAAGAGTAGAACAGAACTTGTCATGGGGAGAGTGTATGTAAAAGGGAGATACCATCTCCTGATTCTGACAAGGGAGAGACCACAAGACCCCCTGGGCCTGACTCCTCCCCCCCCCCCCCCACCCATGAGCACAGGTCGGTCACTTAGCCAGTATGCATGAAGGCAGAGGACATACCCAAGGCGCCCTGATGGAAGGCAGCAGTCATGCGCAAGCGATGCTGGTGGGGAGGGGGAGATCCTAGCCAGCCTTCCCCCTCCCCCACCTTACTCCCCGTGCTGCTGGAGCCGGCTGGAAGGTGACACTGCGCAGCTGAGTCTAGCTGTGGTTTGTGTCCACTGCTCCTACACTGCTGGGAGGGTGGGACACAGAGGCAGAGGCCCTGCAGGGAGCCTCAGGGTGCTTCCAGCCGCCTGTGTAAGCCAACACCCTCTGGCTCATGGTGCCCGGGGAAGGAAGGGGGTGAGTGCCCAGCTTCTCTAGCTTGGTGGCGCCAGGAACCTCCCATGTTCAGGGCATGTGTCGAACAGGGCACCCAGTTCTGAGAGGGGCTTCTGCTGCCCTGTGGGCTAGACTGCCATGGGGTCAGGGCCACTTGTGGCAGTGGACTGTGTCCCTCCTGCCCTGCACGGGTCACTTTACCCTCTGCAGTGCTAAGTTCTTTTTGTATCAGTAGCGACGTGTGGGCAGGGGAGCAGAGCTCAGTGAGCAGCGTGGCAGGAAGGAGTCATTTGAAAGCTTTGGGTGTCACTTTCCCTTGACCCACTATTGCCAAGTGTCTGGTTTACAAGGGCTGGCTCACTTAGTCCAGCCCCTGTGTCTGGCCACCCTTCACAAGGCTCAGGACCCCAGAGGCCTAGAGCAAAGGCCCCATGGGAACAGGTAAAGCAACAGGGACCTCAGGGGGAGACCCACAGCAGATCTTTGGGGGGAGGCTGTTGTGAACACATCATGTCAGGAACAGAAAGGCACGCATGTGTCTTCCCACAATGTCAGAATTGATTGAAGAACACTAAAGTCACAAGGCACAGTGGTTTCAGTGATAGCAATTTGCCACATACTCCTGCTTTCCTTGATAGCCCTGGCCAAGACAAACACTGGCTCTTTTATTCCAGTCTTAATTACTAATGTTAACGCTCAAAGCGCACAGCACACAGTAAATATATTTCTATCTATAACTGGAAAAGGGTTAAAAGGGGGGGGCAGTTTCAAAGAGACCTGAGCAAGTTCAGACTGAAAAACTGGTAGAAATGCAGAGTCTGTGTTACTGATAAGATGATCTGTTGGGTGTGAGAGAGGCTGGAGAGGCTGCTGGCCATTCGGGCTACGAGTCAGAGCCAGATGAAGGGCAAGATGAATAGGCGGACAGATGGGTGGCAGGCTCAGATGGACAGACAGGCAGATTGCAGTTGAGTAGACAGCATCAATAGTGGGGACAGAACCAGGTGGGAAGTCCCTGGAACAGACCGGAGCTCCTTGCCCCACACACTGGGAGGTCAGATGACAGGTCAGCGGAGGCCATCGTCACTGCAATGCTAGGTGTCCCCTACTTTACGGGATCCAAGTGAGGAAGCGCACCCCTTCCTCTGTCTGGTGCATCCGTTAAGTTCTCAGGCCTGGTGTTCCTCATAGGATTTCAATGTGTCTATGTGCTCCTCTCGTCTCAATTTACCCCAATAAATGTATGTGGCATCCTTTCTTCTCCCAGAATAAGTCATTTATCACCTCATGGGTGGTGCCTGACAGATGGTACCATTTGCATGTCTACCCAGGAGCAGAGTCATCCTGCAGCCCCAAAATGGAATTAAACGCTGCTTGTAAAATGGAGTCCCTCAGGGCAAGGCACAGCGAGGCAAACCATTGCTTTACATAATACGGAGGAACCTGGAGCAGATCACAGCCTGTGTCGACACTGAGACAGCGTGTTGGGCTGCATCATAAGAAGTATAGAGTGGAGGGAAGAAGTGGCCACCTGAGGGAAGCCCCAGGATATCCTCACCATCTCACCACGTTCCCCTCCCCACCCCAGGGACCGAGGCAGCTCACAGCTGGTCTGAGAGATCCTTTCCTCAGCCCTCCCCATGTGGTTCCAGTAGAGTAGAGTGGGGAAAATGAGGCTCGGAGAAGAGCTGGCCAGGAGCCAGGAAACTTCTCCCCTGCCTTGTCAGCTGTGTAATTGGGCTAATTCTGCCGTATTTGGGCTCGGGGCCTTTGTTTCCCTTTGTGGGTAACTCCTGATTGGAAGGCTTGCTGCTCCCTTTCTCTCTGATAATGTTCATGAATGTGTTTCCGATGGATGTTTTCCAGAGCCCTTTGTTGCCTCAATTAAGGGATAATGAACAAGAATTGTTCCTATTTGTGAAACAGCCCAGCCATTTCCCTGCATTCCCATTGGCGGGACCATGCGTCTTAATTAAGCATAAAGACTTGTCACTTCATCTATTGTCAAGATCCCATGAGGCTGCGATGGTGGCCCTGGGGAGGAGAGCGTGGCTCACCAGCAGGGGTCCCAGTGGAGTCTGAATGGCAGCCCAAAGGACCTGAGAGGCCCATGGGCCTCCCTGTGGGTCAAAGTGGCCCTGGTGCCACCCTGGCCCCACTTGCCACCTATGAGACTGCAGCCCAGGCCTGAGCTAGAATCTGAGGATAGGTGACTGGTGATGGTGGTGGCCACCTCCTCTTCCAGTAGACAGCGGGAACTAGATTAGAGCAGCCAGGCAAGGGGTGAGCTCTGAGGAAGGTATTAAGGCTGTGGCTCTGTGAATAGCATGGGGTTTCCTGGAGAGCCCCTGCCCACCCATGGGCAGGTCCACAGAACAGAGGCTGGGTGAGCATCCACCTCCTGCCCATGGTGCCCAGCATAGCCAGCTCCCACAGGTGGAAAGATGGGCAGAGGGTGTCCATTTTCCATGAGAATATTTTATGTCAGTCTTTGATTTGATTTAATTCGATCTTTCTTCCCCCCCTCAGGTTATCTGCTTGTGAAGCCACAGTCCAGGGCTGTGTGGCCCAAAGTGTGAATTTCTGTGGCTCCAAGGATGACCCCTGGGGGAGCATAGGCACACCTAGGAGCTTCCTGGCCCTGGTGTCTGTCTGTGCGTGTACACACTGAAGGATGGCCTCACGCAGGCAGAGAACTGGTCCTTTTCAGGTTCCCACTGGGGAGAGAGATGGGAACAGAGACTTTACTGAGCAAGTGTGGGATAAACAGAGCAGGCAGTACGAGGGCACCCCAGGGCTACAGCTTAATGGAGGTGACATGTGGCACGGGTATAAGGGCCATGAGGACTGGAGAAGTCTTCTGAGGGGAAGGACTCTGGACTCCCGCTCAGTGGAGTGGAGCCGGAGGAGGTGGCATGAGGAACATGCCTGCCTGGCTTGCTGTAATGTAAGGCTGCTGTATGCCACAGTAGGGCTGCTGTTAAAAGCAGGAAGGGGCAGAGTGCCCCTCCCTGTGCCAGTGCTCCCACTGGGAGGGGTTTTCAAGTCTGGTACGCCCCACTGAGCAAAACGGAGTCTAAGCTCCAGGCCCGAGGAGTGGACGTGGAGCCTGAGATCAAGGGCGGCCTTCGGGGAAAAGACACAGGTGTGGCGTGCACAAGGACAGCATGGACTTAGGGTCTCTGTGACCTCACCAAGGACCTGTGCCATCAGAGCTAGGCAGGGCTGAAACTGCCTCGGGGAGAGGCCAGCTAGCCTTCTTTCCTCTGGTCTAATGAGTGAGCGGGGGCTGGAGAGATGGCTGAGCTGTTAAAGGTGTTTGCTTGCAAAACCCGACGTCCTTGGTTCGATTCCCCAGGACCCACTGAAAGCCAGAGACACAAAGTAGCGCAAGCATCTGGAGTTTGTTCCCTGGTGCGCCCGCACTCACCCTCCTCCTTTGTGTCTGCTTCTCTCTCTCTTATAAATAAATAAAAGTATTTTTGAAAAAAATCAGTGAGCTGGTGTCTGAGTGGTCCCAGGGGGCGCACGGGGAGGGTGCTGAGGCTCAAGGGTGCATCAGGCTGAGGTTCAGACTCTACCGCGTCTGTCAGAGCCTCCCAGACTGGGACCATTGGGTTCATATGGGCCAGGACTGTCCAGACGATGCCTGGGAATAGAACGGGGCAGGAGTGAGGGCTTTCTTCCACTCTGACCCTTAGCAGATTAAACATCCTTGGACAGGAGGGACAGGTCTACCTGCTGTCCCTTCGTCCCTCCCTGATACTAGGAAAGGCTGTGGTCTGTGAGCCACAGACACAGGTGTCAGGGTTGCCAAAGCAACCACAGCAGTGCTCCTGCTCCTGTGGCTCCTGTGGTCCTTCCACACCAGGGCCTCAAGTGTGAAGGAGAAGCTGGCTCCCTGGATTAGCTGGTGGTGGCTGGTCCTTTGAGTCGGGGACACTCACTGGGACTCATTAGGAGGTGGTCACAGTGGCTGTGTTGACACAGAGAGCAGAGCTGTAACAAATAGGCAGGCCTCCCGTCTGGCTGAGATGTGGCTTGGAGTCCTCCCTGGGGGAGCCAAGGACGGCTCACTGAACAACCCTAACTAAGTAAGCCATTCAAGTTCTGTGGCCCACACACCTGGGAAAGATGATGTTGTGGTCACCTTCTTGCTGCTGGGACAAAACACCCGACCAGAAGCAGCGGATGGGAGGAAAGGTTTTATTTCAGCTTACAGGTTCAAGGGGGAAGTTTCTTTCTGGCTAAGAAAGCACAGCACACCTGAGCAGGAAGCTGGGCTCATATCTTGTCATGGCCACAGGAAGTAGTCCAAGGGAGCTGGCTCTGAACAGCCAGTGGGCTGGACTAATCAACCTCAAGGCCTGCCCCCAGTGACTCACCTCCTCCAGCAAGGCTCCACCTCCCAAAGGCTCCACCAGCTCGGGATGGAGTGTGAGGCTTTATCACAAACACATGAGACTATGGGGGACACTTCACATTCAAGCCATTTCAGATGGGGACAGACATCAGGGACTCACTTTCCCCTTGGTCTCTCTTTTTAAATGTCTTTTTTAAATTTTATTTTTGTTTTTTATTAGGGAGAGAGAGAGAGTGAGAATGGGCACGCTAGGGCCTCTAGCCACTGCAAGTAAGCTCCAGATGCATGCATCACCATGTGCATCTGGCTTATGTGGGACCTGGAGAATTGAACCTGGGTCCTTAGGATTCATAGGCAAGTGCCTTAACCGCTAAGCCATCTCTCCAGCCCTGGTCTCTCGTTTTTTTTAAAAAGATATTTTAGGACAGTCTTCACGTTGCAGCTCCGGCTGGCTGGCTTTTAACTTATGACACTCCTTGCTGCCTCTGCCTTTCAATTTGGGGATTACAGATATGTGCCACCATACCTGATTCCTCTCAATCCCTCTTAAGCCAGACTAAGAGCAGCACTTAGTCTGAGACTCACCCCATTCTACCCGCTGCTGTTCCCCTTGGCCTCCTCCTCTGTGACCTGTCCCTGCCCTAATGAGCCACACCCTTCTTCACTGCTTGACAGACAACCGGGCCAGTGTCACAATGCCCACATTTCTTTTTCTCTTATGTTTTTTTTTTTTCTTTTTCCAGAAAGGCTTAAAATCTAAAATGTTTAAATTTTTTTTTATTGACAGCTTCCATACAGACAATAAATCATGATAATTCCCTTCCCTCCCCCACTTTCCCCTTCACAAATTCACACTCCATCATATCCCCTCCCTCTCTCCATTAGTCGTTCTTTTATTTTGATGCCATCATCTTTTCCTCCTGTTATGAAGGTCTTGTGAAGGTAATGCTAGGCACTGCTAGGTCATGGATAGTGAGGCCAATTTCTGTCTGGATGATTGCATTGTAAGCAATCCTACCATTCCTTTGGCTCTTACATTCTTTCCACCACCTCTTCCGCAATGGACTCTGAGCCTTGGAAGTGTGATAGAAATATTTCAGAGATGAACACTCCTCTGTCACATCTTCTCAGCACTGTGATGCCTTTTGGGTCATCCCTGTGGTCAGTCACCACCATCTGAAAAGAGAAGCTTCTCTAACCAAAAATGAGAGTAGCATTAATATATGGGTACGAACGTTAAGTAAAGTGCTTACAGGGCAGCTTGGTGGGCATAATATATGCATGTAGCCAGAGAAGAACAGGCGTTACACTCCTAAGAATGCGCACATTTCTGGAAACACTGCCCATCTACCTTTACAGGCCCTTTTCATGCCTATCAAATGGGGCCTGAGGCTCTCCCAACCTGGGAGTGTCCAGAAGCGAACAGATGGCCCTTGATGGCCATTCTCCCTCCAACCTAGTCACTTGTCTTGCCTGACCCACCTTGGTCTCTCTCCTCTCCCCACCCCCCGTGTCCTCACCTGCTTCTCTCTGGCTCCCCAAATACTACTGACCAATGGGTCTGCAGTTATAGGGCCCCCACCAGAAAAGGCTGTCCCCTCCCACAGCCACAACAGCTGCGTTAGAAGTCAGTGCAGGCTCTGCCATTCAGGTGGAGACAAAATGTCTCCCCCGCCCCCTGCCACTGCTGCTTGAGCCAACAACCTTAGGAATGGGTGGTTACCACTTGAGCCACCACGGGGGAAGCGCATTTCACAGGGGGTCTCATTGCACTGAGTGCCACTTGTGGAATCACACTGTCTCCACTCAAGACAGGAACAGCCTGAGCTGACAGGGTCGCCTCACTGATAATAACCAGTCCGGGCCCTGAAGCTAAGCAGTGAAGAGAGGTGTGGGGGCCAAGGTGTATGGACATTGCTGGTGTCCTTCAGGGGCCCTACTGTGCCCCCTTCTTAGTTCTCTGCTGTGTAACTCAGAACTGAGAGAACAAAGCCCCAGGGCCAAGGTGTATCCTTGACCAGGCTTGGGAATCATGGAGCTGCGGTTGACGTGGCCCCAGGCTGAGCCACTGGATACTCTTTATGAGTTGTCTTGCTGCCGCTCCCACCCACTCATATCTTTTTCTCTCACCCTGAACCACATTTCCCAGGATTCTCTCACCCTGAACCACATTTCCCAGGACGCCTTTCCCTATAGCCCCCTGGCAGCTTTATCTAGTGGGAGGTATCAGTGAAGCCTAGTGGGGAAGAACAGCCAGAGTACGCTCCCTCCTAATTGGCTTCTGGTAGCTTCTCTGGTAGTGACCTGTGTCTCCCACAGCTCCACTAAGTGGAACCCCCTCTGTGGCCTCAGATCTGTCCGGTGAGCCCCCACTATGGTGCTCGATGCTGCCGGGTGCCCTAGTTTCTGGGTCAACAGAAGCTAAAATCTCACTTGTATCACTGGACAGCCACGGGCTGGTAACAGTGGATGCTGTGTGGGAGAATAACCGTAGACCATCCCCCTATTGAAGGAAGCTCGAGGAGTCTCCATCCATGCAGGAGGAGGGGTAAGGAACACAAGATGCACACTGCTCCAGTGTCACTGGGTGTGGCCACCAGCCCGCTGTGGCTGCCACGTTTTCACCAGCCACACTCTTGGTACCACTCTCTGGGAGCTCTAGACAGAGCCCAGCAAGGGATAGAGCTGGCTGGTGCCCAGGGTAGGACCACACTCTTGCTGTCCATGCACTCACACTTGGCTGCCCTGACGAGCACAGAGGTGGATCCCCACTGGGGCCACACATCTCTGTGGCTCTGTCAGCCTGCCCAGGGCAGATCCAGAGAGATGCTGGGAGAAGGTAAGCCCAGTTGTCACCATCCCTGAGGAGACCTGGCAGTTGGCAGATAGAAGTGAGCTTCCAAGAAGTCTCGGCACAGGCAGCAATATCTATATGGGCCTTGGAGAACTCCTACCATCCCCTCGAGAGGACAATCATGTCACTCTAGGGAATGTGCCACCAGCACACTACGGCAATGGAGGGGAGTCTGTCAACAAGCCAGAGGACCCAAGGTGGCAAAGAGACCTCAAAGGGATCTTCTTGAGGGACAGCTTTTCCACCAGAGAAGTGGGCCTGGGAGAGCTAAGCATCCGTAGGAACAGACGCTCCTGGGTCCCCTGTGCTGTACTGAGTAACTCTAATGGTCCAGTGTGGAATAACATCCCAAAGGATATGGGCTCATTGGAAACAGTGGTAACTGGAAGAGAGAAAAAAAAAGGTTCCCCTTTGAGGCCAAAACTTGCCACTTCCTAAAGATAGTCCAGAGGGCTTTCCCTCCAGAGTTGCATGGCTTCCCAGGGACCTACTCCTGGTGGCTATCCCCTGGTGCTGGCCTTATCTTTTCTTACCATCGCACTGCCACAGTGTCTGGATCTAAGAGCAAGAGTGCTGCCTGAGCCAGCCCACCCCAAAACCTTCCCTGGGGCACTTGGGCTAGACCTGGGCCCTTCTGGTGCAGCATGACCATCAGCCTCTCCTGAACCATTTTCTCAGAAACAAATGACTCACAGGATACCCATACCAGCATCTCCGCCGCCCCAGCTCTGGGATCGATCTAGCATTACCTAGTGCTCAGTGGTTAGAACTCACTCTGAATGTGGAATAAAAGGAAACTGACCCTCTGAAGCAGGACAGAGAGAGAGAAGAGAGAACAAGAAGGAGGAGGAGGGGAAGGAGAAGACAAAGAAAATAAGAGGGGAGAGGACAGGAAGTGAGGGGAGGAGAGGAGAAGGGAGGGGAACAGAAGAGAAGACAGGGGAGGGGAGGGGAAGAGAGCTGAGAAGAGGTAAGACTTTATTCTGTGGCTTCTAACCCTATGAGACTCCCAATGTCTGCCAGCTGCTCATAGGCCACAGCCCAACTAAAGAAAGCCCTTTCCTCATCTAAGTGACAGTTTGGGGGAACAGAAATGAAAACACTGGGCTGGAGAGATGGCTTAGTGGTTAAGGCGTTTGCCTGCAAAGCCAAAGGATCCCGGTTTGACTCCCCAGGACCCATGTAAGCCAGATGCACAAGGGGGCGCATGCATCTGGAGCTCAATTGCAGTGCCTGGAGGTCCTGGAGCACCCATTCTCTCTCTCTTTCTCTCTCAAATAAATTATATATATATATATATATGATATGAAAACACTGAAATTGAGGTTGGGGAGATGGCTCCGTGGTTAAAGATGGTTGCCGCAATGACTTTCAGCCTAGGTTCAATTCCCCAGCTACCCATGTAAAGCCAGATAGGCATTCATTTGCAACAGCAAGAGACCCTGACATACCCATACATGCACACACACACACACACACACACACACACACACGTGAGTAATAAAAAATTTAAAATAAACTTCAGTCATTTTTGTTTTAAAAAAAACATGGACATCACAGCACCACAGACACAGAGACCCTAAGCAGCAGGCACAGAACCTGCCTTTAGGCAGGAAAGATCTAGAATTGGCTTGGGACAGGGCAGGATCAGGATCACCAAAGCTGGGACACTGGATCTTCTTCAGCTGTTCACACATGGCCTCCCTTCACCTGGCCTCCAGGTGTGTCAGCTGGGAGAGACAGAAACCACTGGAGGAATGTAGCCCAGAAGCTGGATGGCCACAGATGGAGCCCGCCAAAACCAAACAGCTCAGGAACTCTGAACCCCACAGGAAGCTGTCACACACCCTAAGACTGGAGAAGCCACCAGAGAAAGCGGGTTGTGGGCTGTCGTTGGGCCGGAGCTCAGCACAGTGAGAGCCACAGCATGGAGTCTGTCTGGAGCTGCGGGTGAGGTGACATCCTCGCTGCTCTGCTTCTCCTCCTCTTTATTTATTTATTTGGAAGTAGAGAGAGAGAGAGAGAGGGTGGGTGCTCCAGGGCCTCCAGCCACTGCATCCAAACTCCAGATGCATGCACCACTTTGTGCATCTGGGTTTACATGGGCACTGGGAGCTCAAACCCAGGGCATTAGGCTTTGTAGGCAAGCGTCTTAACCTCTGAGCCATCTCTCCAACCCTTTTCCTCTGTAATCTGCTCTCACGTCCCACTGGCTGAAGCTACTTGGGAAATGGTGTCCCTCCAGGCAGAGGAGCGAGGGACTTGCTATCTCTCAGCGTCCTTGGGAAAGGATGGGAGGTCAGACTGGTCCAGCTTGGATCTCATGACCACCGATGCTTATGGACCTACATGGAGAGTGAATCTAAAGGAAATCAAGCGTTGTCATCAAATGTGGTGACTAATTTCAACTTGATTTAGAAACAGCTAGAAAATTAGTGAGGCACGCCTTTGGGCATTGTGTAAGGGACGTCCCAGAGAGGTTGAACTGACCAGGGAAGGCTGACTCTGAATGTGCACTGCACTATCCCCACGACCCCGCCTAAGACGAGAAGAAGTCTAGCAAGTCCCAGTGAGGATCCAGACAGCTGACCAGCATCCTCAAAGCAGTCCAAGTCCTCTAAACCAGAACAGAAGTGCCGCCACAGCTGAGAGCAGCCTGGTGGACGGAGCCCGAGAAGAACCCTGGAGGCTGTCCTCTGGCCCCCACGTGCATGCGCACATGTGAGCACGTGCACTACACTCCCAACAGTTTCACTCAGACTAGCATCATAATTATGAAACGCTGGCTGGAGAGATGGCTTAGAGGTTAAGGCACTTGCCTGTGAAGCCTAAGTAACCATTTTCCACTCTCCAGGTCCCATGTAAGCCAGATACCCAAGGTGATGCAAGCACGCAAGGTCACACATGCACATGCATCCGGAGTTTGATCACAGTGGCTGGAGGCCCTGGGGTGCCAATTCTCTCTCTCTTTCTCATGCTCGCTCTCTTGCATTAAAAAAAAGGGGGGGGGCCAGTTTGTTGGGCTTGCCTCAAAAAAAAAAAAAAAAGAAACAGGCATGGTGGCACACACCTTTAATCCCATAACACAGAAGGCTGAGGTGGGATAATCATGAGTTCAATGCCAGACTGGACTATGGAGTGAGTTCCAGGTCAGCTTGGGCTAGAGTGAGACCCTGTCTCAAAAACAAAAAAAAATACAAAATAAATTATGAAAATACTTAGGTAGAAATATTACAAGATGTGTTTAAAGTCTGCATGCTGATTTTAAACCTCAAAACTGCTGGGAGAAATCAAAGACCCCAATAAATAGAAAGCCCCCTTAACCAAATTGTTAAGACATCAATTCTCCCCTAAGGGATCGATACTCGCAAATCAAGATCCCAGCATGATC
Source organism: Dipus sagitta (assembly GCA_036346955.1). Classification (NCBI taxonomy): domain Eukaryota; kingdom Metazoa; phylum Chordata; class Mammalia; order Rodentia; family Dipodidae; genus Dipus; species Dipus sagitta. The sequence goes on from CM070777.1 coordinate 34,292,827, forward strand.
TTGGTGGAAATCGGCAACCCAATTCTAAAATTGATATGTGGAAGTGAAGAGACTAGGACAGCTAAAGTGATTTTGTAAGAAGAGGAACAAAGAGGACCCCAGTATTCGACTCTGAGACTTCCTGTAAAGCTGCCTCCTGGAGAGGGGCGGTCCAGGAGAAAGCTTAGACACATCGATCAGTGGGTCGTAACAGAGCCTGAAAATAGACCCACGCGTTTATAGGCAATCAATTTTTTTTACCGAGGTGCAAAGGAAATTCAATGGAGAAGGGCGTCTTCCAGCAAACAGGGCTGGAACGATTAGACAGCCATATGCTAGGGGAGGAAGGGAGGGGGAGAAGTTGGGGTAGGGAGAGGAAGTGGGGGAGAATAAATTCAGGCCATGTCTTTTTGTTTTCTTTTGGTTTCACATTATAGCCCAGGTTGGCCTTAAATTGGTAGCAATCCTCCTGAGTCTACCTCCCGAGTGCTAGGACTACAGGCTTGAACCACATGGGGAAACTAACTCAAGCTCTAACTCGTGGACCTCAGGGCAGGCTCAGCATGTTAAAACTTCCAAAAGAAACTGTAGGTGAAAATCTCAGAACTTGAATCCAGAATATATAAAGAATATTCAAACCACAGTCGTAAGAGAGCAAATAACCCAATTTTTAATTTAATTTATTTGTAAGCAGAGAGAGAAAGTGAGAGAGAGACAGAATGGGTGTGCCAGGGCCATTAGAAACAAACCCTCAGACCCATACACCACCTTGTGCATCTGGCTTTACATGGGTACTGGGCAATTGAACCCAGGTCATTAGGCTTTGCAAGCAAGAGCCTTAACCACTGAGCCATCTCTCCAGCCCCCAAATAAACCAATTTTAAAATGAACACAAGGGGGAAAAAAAAGAACTAAGAAGAAAGAGCCAGGCATGATGGCACTTGGAAGTAGAGACAGAAGGATGATGAATTCAAGGTGATCTTCAGCTATGTAGTGAGTTCAGAGACCCTGTCTCAAGCAAACAAAAACAAATAACAAATAATTAAAAATAATATGAGTGAAGCCTAGCCAAGCATGGTAGTGCATGCCTTTATTCCCAGTACTGGGGAGGCAGAGGTTGGAGGATCGCTGTGAGTTTGAGGCCACCCTGAGACTACAGAGTGAATTCCAGGTCAGCCTGGGCTAAAGCGAGACCCTACTTTGAAAAATCAAAATCAAGTAAAATAAAATAAATGAGTGCAAGATTGGAGCAGACCCTTCTTCAAGAAAAGTCTGGCGATGTGGGGCTGTGGGAACCCCCTGATGCCACCACACATGTCAAAATGGCCAAAGTCAAGCACGAGAATGAGGAACACCTGAACTGCCACACCAGCGATGCAGAATGGGACACAGGACACGACTCCGGAAAATAATTCGATGGCTCTGTGTCAAGTTAAACATCATCTGCCCAGCGACCTGCGAATCTTCTCTAGATACTCAGTCTATGTCCACACACAGCCCACCAATGTCTGTGGGTGTTTACTCATGGTCACCCAAGGCCTTACTCCCCCAGGAAGTGAATGAACAAACTCCCATATGTGTACACAGCAGCCCATTGGTCTGTCGTGAAAAGCAGTAGTGAGTCACTGCTGCTGAGAGTGACCATACCTAGGGGCCTCCACGTCCACGTGAAGAAGCCAGCCCGAGAGTGGCAGGTGCCCTGGGTCCATTTGCATGGCCGCATTATGACAGGGCAGAAGACAGAAACTGGCTGGTGTACGCCCGGTGCGAGTACAAAAAGACCGCGATGATAGTGGGGTCCAGGGAGGTCTGGGGTGACTGGGCTGTCCCTCGCAGGCTTGGTGACTGCGTTGGCTATATGTGTTGATCAGTGTTTGCTAAACTACAGTATCTGAAATAGAAGGAAAAACTAAGAACATGGCCCTTCCCAGAAGCACCTTACCCTAGGGCTGGGCTTGCCTGTGCCAACTTATGCAGTCCTTAACAAGTTTAGTTGATGCCTGGCTTGGTTAGACCACCAGGACTTGGGTGGCAGGGAGGGAGCACCAGGGGGTGTGTACGCTCGACCAGGGTCTTGTTTGAAGGATGGGCAGCGGGGTCCTCATCACCCTGGCAGGTCCTTAATGTGAGAGGAGACAGAGCACAAGCGGTCAGTACAAATGCCAAATGTAGGCGGGAAGGGAAGCAACCAGAGATGCAGGAGAATTTTTTCAGAAAGCAACTCAAACTCGGTCTGACTGAGGTGATCGGTGCCCAGCGGAATGGAGAGGGCGCAGGAGAATCACCAGAAGCAGCAATGGTTGAGCGGGCATGATGGACCCACCTGCAATCCTAGCATAAAGCAGGAGGGCCACACATTTAAGACCAGCATAGGCTACATACCACAACCCTGTTGAAAGAAAGAGATGGGGGCCTGGAGAGATGGCTTAGCAGTTAAGCGCTTGCCTGTGAAGCCTAAGGACCCCGGTTCGAGGCTCGACTCCCCAGGACCCACGTTAGCCAGATGCACAAGGGGGCGCACGCGTCTGGAGTTCGTTTGCAGTGGCTGGAGGCCCTGGCGTGCCCATTCTCTCTCCCTCTCTATCTGCCTCTTTCTCTCTGTCTGTCGCTCTCAAATAAATAAATAAAAATAACAAAAAAAAAAGAAAGAAAGAAAGAAAGAGATGGGAAGGGAGGAGAGGGACAGGGGAGGCACAAACTCACTGTGGAAAGATGGCAGTGCCTTGAGAGACAGGGCCTGGGGGAGCAACAGGGCAAAAGCTGAGGGGGAGTACTTTCTCAGGGGGTGACATACTGCCCAGACCCCAACGTTGGGACACATCCAATCCCACGAAGAGCACCACAGGAGTAGGGGCAGGAGGAAGGACTCACACAGCTGCAATTGCCCTATGAGGGGACCATGACAGTGGCAGCCAGTGGGGAGCCTAGGGGCTATGGCTATACTTGCTCCAAGTGCTGGACAAGCCACACCCGCTCCATGGACAGGAGGGCAGATCCTAAGCACACTGTAAGAGGGCCCCAGGTGCATAGAAAACAGAGGGGAGGGAGAGCAGGGGACATGGGATGCAGAGATGTTTCCCCCTGCCCCAGACAGGGACTGGCTGGGCACACAGATGAGGCTGGTCTGTGGCTTTAGAGTTCACTGACGGGTTAGTCTTGGACCTACACCCCCCCCCCCCCCGCCAGGGACATCAGGTAGTCACCTTTCCAGGAAGATCCCTAACTCAGGGGCAGAGGAGGAAGCTCTAGCTAGACTCTAGGGCTCTGCCCTTGGGATATTAGCATCCTGTCTATACACACACGTGTTGTGTGCCTGTGGTCCCCGCAACAGCCCTGGGACAATCCACACAGCCCCACAAGCCTGCGCGCTTTGTTTTACAGGTGCACAAATAGGCTCAGGGGTTAGGCAGATGGCTCAGTAGGTAAAATGTTTGAAATGCAAGCATGAGAACCTAAACTGAGATCCCCAGCCACTCATATAAAAGCCAAACGTGATCTCGTGCTGGGGAGGTGGAGATAGGAGGCTACCAGCTTGCTGGCTAGCTAGTCTAGCCAAACTGGTGAGCTCAAGGACTCTGGAAAGAGAGACCTTGTCTCCAAGAATAATGTTGAAGATCTATAGAGGAGGGTAACTGATGATAACTGCTGTCAACTTCTGACTTCTACACATGCACGCCTGCATACACATGTACAAAGGAAGGGAGGGAAGGAGGGAGGGAGGGAGGGGGAGGGAGGAAGGGAGGGAAGAAGGAAGGAAGAAAAGAAGGAAGGGAGGGAGGGAGGGAGGAAGGAAGGAAGGAAGGAAGGGAGGAAGGAAGGAAGGAAGGAAGGAAGGAAGGAAGGAAGGGAAGCTAGAAAGAGGTGGCAACATTTGTTTCATCAATGTGCAAGTGGCAGAGACTGAGCCAGAAATGGAACCATATCTAAAAACCTGACAGTCCCGTGTCCTTTCCAAATGTGCTTTCTATTTTCCTTTAATTTAAATTTCCAGTTTGCAAAGGCATCATAGCACCCAGATCCCCAGCCAGCCTCTAAGCAGCCGATCAGGCCGCCTGCACCTCCCTAGCCTGGGGTCCCCTCTGGAAGAAGCTAACCCAGTCAGGCAGCAGACACAGCTCTGCAGCAGGGCATGGTATTTCCAGGCGGCAGAATTAATAGGACAATTCCCCATGCAGAACTTAGCTGGCTCCCGTGCTAAATTAGCATAGATAAATATTTTTGAGAGCGGAGGGAGAATAATGCATTTTGCAACAAAGCTGGAGAGCAGCCCCGTGCGGCCCAGGCCCCTGAATCTGGGTGAAATGAATTTGCACCTGGCGTAATTGAAGGCGCCATGGTCCTCCGTGACTGGGAGCAGGACCTAGCCAAGCGGATAAATTCCCTCCACTTGTGCAGAGCTAATGGTTGTCAAGAGGCTGAGCCCCAGGGAGGCTGGGGGAGGGGCAGGGTATGCTAGAGGAGCAGGTGGAAGTGTGCGGACAAAGACTGCCAGGCCTATGAGGGACAGGCACATCAGTATGCATGCACGAGGCCACATGCCACACATACTCATGCCACATATACGCGTGCCACACACACACAGTGCCACACATGACTGGCCCCAGCTTCACTCTACGTGATTGCCAAGCCCCGCGTGGATCAGAATGGGTTATTAGCTACCCCCATTGGCTACCAGGAGGGTGTGACACCCATACTCTACGACCAGCCCCACGAAAACTGTGATGCTCTGGGAACTCCCCAGCGAATGGCCCTCAGGCCCAGGTTTGCAATACTGACTTCCCTGCGTCTTTCCAAAGCTGTGTAACGAGCCTCCACTATCCCCTAGCCCTGGCCTCAGAGTCCTTCAGGTCTGACCTGTGAGTTGTCATAAAAGACCCCCCCACCACCTGCAACGTCTCCCTAAGATGCCCCAAGGAAGCGATTGAGGGCCAGTGCACACCAGTTTGGATCTGTTGGCTATTAACACTACATGGCTTTCAAACCAGCCTGTACCCCTAAACATCTGGCTACCCTGAAACTCAGGAGGACCTCTGGCCTCTGCTGAATACATGGCACCAAGGGTGTAGTCCTGGAGTTCTGCCCACACAGGTTCCTGCATACCAACTGCACTGCACATATTTTGAACACGTCCCCTAGGAGGAAGAGCTTAGGCCCCTGTAATCACCCTCAACCCCACGCCCAGATGACAGCCAGCTGAGGTGGAGAGGGACACCAGACATCATGAACCAAGATGGCACCTCACCTCTCCTCCTCTCTAGGAGGACTCCCCACGTCTGATTACAACATGGCATGGTCTTCCTCCCTCCCTAGTCCTGGAGCTCCCTTAATAACTGGTCCCTGCTGACAGCTGTCCATGACAGACAGAGCCCAGGTTATTCCATCGATGCTTGGAAGCAAGTGAGGGGCAACCAACCCAAAACCAAAAAGGAAGCTACTGGAGACGCTTGCGGCTGGGCCCCATCCCAGCCCGAGACTCAGCGTCCACAGAGCACACACGCTGCGGCTGCAGCTCTGGCTATAGCTGGACCTGACGTCACCCGCCCCCCCCCCCAGGATAAAAATATAAGGCAGCCAGCCACAGAGGCTCCATGGAGAAAACACTAGCCTGGGAGCGATTGCCCTACTGGGCTCGCAGCTCCACTCTATCCTTGCTCAGAGCAGAGCTTGTCCAGGCCACTATCTATGGCCATGGCTCTCAACACGTGGAAAGGTCAGAATTCTTTGACCCCCCCCCAAAAAAAAACACACACCCACCCAGTGCTCCCTGCTGCCCACTTTCTTACTCTGAAATGCTCTGCTGGGGGGAATGTAGAATCTCAGGCAAGAAAGGGAGAAGCATGAGAGCCAGTGTGGGAAGACACGGGCACCCCAGAATTCAACTGAACTCGCCCACAATGCATAGGCCTGTGGGGAAAGTGCGGCTCTTTGCCTGTGAGTCCACCCAGAAGACCACTCACCCAGGGAGGCTCTAGGTTCAGGAACCACAGCTCCGGTGTAAGTTAGCTGCACCAGGACAGGGGACCGCACAGGGTGAAAGACTCAATTTGGGGACCAGAGAGATGGCTCAGCCAGTAAAGTCACTTCCTTGCAAAGCCTGATGGTCTGGGTTTGAATCTCCAGCACCCTCACAATGTGGTGCATATGTCTGGCGTCCATCGGCAGCGGCAACAGGCTCTAGTGGGCCCATTCTCTCTCTTTCTTTCTCTCTCTCTCTCTGTCTCTTGTAAATGACTTGCCACTAAACAGAAGCCCCAGGAGGGCTCTATGGGGACAGCCTCACTGGACTACTGGTGCAGATGTTCGTGCCGCGAGTTTTGTTATTTAAACATCACCGTGAGGACAGGCTCTAACCATTCAGCTCATTTCACCTCCATAACCACCAGTTTCTGAAGCAGGTCCTTCCATCTTTCATGATCACCGAGAAGCTGGGGCTCAGAAAGGAGAAAGATACTTGGACACAGTCCCAGCACTCCCGAGAGGCAGAGGCAGAGGCAGAATTCAAACCCAGGCTTTCTGGTTCTGACAGACTGGATCAGTCTGACATTCATCTCCAGGGGTTCGTGGAGAAGCCCCAGGGCAAGCTTGTTCTTCTCACCCCCAGATGAAAGCTACTATGCGCACTCTCGAACCCAGGCCCCTCTGCTGCTGACATCTAGCTTCTGCCAGGCAGATCGGCATCTCGGCCAGGATTAGGCTCAATAATACACACTTTCAGAGACCAGGGTCTGGATACCTGCTCTGTCATGCTGGGCACAGGGGTTTCTGACAGTAGGCAGCGTAGCTGCCTGTAACTTCCTCTGACCTTCTGAAGGCAGTGTCTGTCCATCCATTCCCCCCAACCCACCCCACATCACATCCTTTCAGTGATCTCTCTGGGGACCAGGGCATGGGTGGCATATTAGGTCGCAGAAAGAGGCCACTGTTGGTCCAGTGACTGCACACTCCTAATCCTGCTGCATCCTGTTCTTGGTGGGCTCCTGTTGCTATCCATGAGCCCCAGTCTAAACACACTCTTATGGACACGCACGGTGGTGGGTCTGCCAGCTCTGAGGTCTTGGTCTCCACCTGTGCAGTGGGCCCCTGGGTATTTAGGGAGAACAGAGATGTTGCCCTCAGCTCCGTGGCACAGAGCAGAGGTGAGATGGGTACTCTTGTATGTTGTTAGTCCACAGAGCAGGCAGGAAAAAGGGGCCACCTGCTCAATACTGCCTGTCACACAGCCAAGTGGCAGGACTCTGGTCATTGCTGGTACAGTTGGGGCTGAGGATTAGGTGACCAAATTGGGGCCTCTTTACTCCTGCCAGTTGCAATTAGAGCTGGAGAAGCCACTGGGCACTCTGGGACAGAATATTAAAAGGTATCCTCTCCCACAGACCCTTGGGCCGATGTCCACACACCTGCAGAATAGTGGTCTTCATAAATGAGGAGACTGAGGCCTAGGGAAGGAATAAAGGCCTTGGAGAATCATTGGTGGTGCTGAGATCTGGGTGGGGCTCACAAATGCTGAGTGGGAGCCAATGGCAGACCTGGACAGCCAGATAAGGGCCACCGAGGTAGGGACCCACTGTCAAAGCAAGGGCAGTGGCAGGGATGGCAGAACTTGTCAGGCTCAGAGCACCTCACCTGCGGCCAGACTGGGGCACACAGGCTGCTCATCAAAGGAATACTAGGCTCTAGGCTCTGCCCTGCTCTGGGGGACAGGGAGGAGGACTCCTGAGGATGCCGGGCAGCTGCTGTGTGTGTGTGTGAGAGAGAGAGAGAGATGTCCTTTCTGTGGGGCAGGGCCTCAGGGAGGGGAAGCCCAGAGGCAGAAATAACAAACAGACCCAATTTCCCCAAATCAACCTGTCACTACAAAGAGAAATAAAGGAAGAGGCCTGGCCAAAGCTGACCTTCTGTTTACATTTTCCCAGGCAACAGCGAGTAATTGCTGGTATTCTAAGGAGCTGTCTGAGGCCTCCCCTCCTCCCAGCGCTCCTCACCCTGTTCAAGCGCAGCCAGGGATGACACCAGAAGCTTGAAGCACACTAAGTGGTTACTATGGTGTCAGGCTGAAATTATGAATCTCAGAGGCGGCCGGCAAGGAGGCAGGCGCACACTCACAGGGAAAGCGCCTTGAGTGTCGATAGCAGAAACATTGTGCTTCCGAACAAGCTTGAGGGGCATGGAGATGCAGTTAGAGGTTCGAGACACCTCACCTCCAGCCCAAACACTGGCCCCTCTGCCCTCTACTCTGTGGCCACTGAGGCTGTGGATCCCTGCCCCAGCCTGCCCATAGAAGCATAGAGAAAGGAAGGTCCCTTCCCATCACAGTCTGGAAGATTCTCTCACCCTGACACACATGGATACAAGATTCCTTCTCCCATCTCAACAGCCATCACCCTGGTCCCATGCCTGCTTCCAGATGAGAACCCCAGCCCCCACTCTGACCTTGACACCCACATTCCTACATCCTCCACCCTCCACACACTCTACCCTGCCCCTACATCCTCTTTCATATACTCTATCTCCCAGAAACCAAGACTCCTCATATGTCTTTGCATAAAGGTGGCACAGAGGGCTCCCAAGGTCTCAGGTGAGATCTGACAACTCTTCTTCATTCCTCCTTCTATGGGGGACCCAATTCCTAGAGTCTTTCATCACATCTGTCTCTGAGAAAGCCGACAGTGGTTGTGCTACAGAGATGGTATTTAAAAATATTTTATTTATTTATTTATTTATTTATTTATTTATTTATTTGCAAGCAGAGAGAGACAGAGAATGAGAATGGGTATGTCATGGCTTCTGGCTGCTTGCTGCAAATGAACTCCAGATGCATGAACCCCTTTTGTGCATCTGGTTTATGTGGGTACTGGGGAATCAAACCTAGGTCATTAGGCTTTGCAGGCAAGCACCTTAACCACTGAATCATCTCTCCAACCTCTGAGATGGTTGCTTGACCAGACTTGATATTTCTGTCTACTTTATCAGATTTTTTTTTTCAAAGAATTATCTTTCACTTTTGGAGCTCAAGCTGATCATTGTTTTATTCTATTTCATTAGTTTCTGCTCCTTTTCTTCATTAATTTCTTCTGTCGGCTTTCTGTAGATTTATTTTGATGTTCATTTCCTTGCTTGTTGAGGTAAAAGCTTCGTCCTCTGGTCTTTTCAGTCTTTCTCTGTCTAATGACTGCATTCAGAGCCATTAATTCTCTTCTAAGTGCCACACTGCTTGGGCGGCATCCTGGGTTTTTTTTTTTAATAGAGCCTTTATTGTCACTCATTTCCAAATCGTTGATAATTCAATTTTGATTTATTGTTTAATTCACATTATTTAGATTTGTTTTTAAATTTATAAGTGGCCAGATTTGGGGATGCCTTCCTCTTGCTCATACCCATTTTTTATTCACATTGTTCTTGGAAATGTGGCTGGCATGATCTTTTTAATGTTTTTTTTTTTTGAAGATTGGTTTTAGGAATCAAAGGTAATATAAAAATATTTCTCTCTGTGAAAGTCAATCAATTCAGAAGTGTGCAGAATGAACCGTAAGAGTTCTTGTGCAATAATGTGCATTCTTCTCTACTTTCTTTGTCCCTGCTCGCTTGGAGCTAACCTTTGTGAACAGCTAACAGTGTCCTTCCAGTTCTAGTTTTGAAATCTACATATGTGTTTATATGTTTATCTTTAGGGTTTCTGTGCTGGTGTTTAGCTAATGCTTTGTTACTTCCGGCCTTCCATTTATTGCAAGTAAATGGATTTTTTGTTTTCAAACAAATGCAGGCATTTGGGGTTTTCATTGCTATAGCAGAGTACCTGAGGCAGGCTGCATTAGAAAGAAGAGAGATTTATGGATCTCAGTGTGTTGGAGGCTGATAAGGAAGCATCATATCAGGGCAGGAACATATGTGCATCTTCATCAACATGAAAGTCTCCTTTCTTCCTCCAAAGCCACTGGATTCAGCCTAATCTAATCTGAATGCCTCCCTGAAGAGCCCACCTGAAATCATCACCAGGCTACGTAAAGTCTGCACCCTCCTTATATCATTTAACACACGTCTTTGGTGATTCAAGGCCTGCACGAATGCATGGGGCCAGATCACAGTCACGTCACTACACCACTGCTCGTTCCAGGTCGTTTTAACTTTCAGCTTTGATGAACCTTTTAACTGGAGTTGTTTAGAAGTTTTCTCAAATTCACGGTTTTGTAAGGTTGAGATTGAAGGGGAAGATGGAAAACTTCTCACCTCTCCCTCAGAGAATGACGCAAAGAAATCAAAAAAAGAAAATAAAATATGTAATATCTCACATTAACGGTTTTCCAAAAGCATGAATAAAATATGAATAAATTACACCCATGGTATAATCAAAAGATTAACAGGCTGTGATGAAATGGGCTATATAACCCAGGAGTCAAAGGACAGCATAAGGTAGTCTGCTATGCCAACAGACTGCAAAGAAAACTGATAGGATCGCTTATGTGGAGATCCCCAAAGAGGTTGCTGATAAAATTTCACATCCATTTCTGACTGGTAAACATATTCTAGGTAGAGAAGGGGATTCTCTTAATTCAATCCATTGCCTACTGGGGACTTGTAGCAAGCCTGATGTTTAGTGAAACTTGAGACCCGTTCCTAAGGGAGTCATAAAGGAAGCCTGGAAGGCCATTTCCACCCACTGCTTCGACAGCTGGAGAGTCCAGAAAGCAGGCACAAGTGCCCCTAATCTGTGTTTCCTCGACTCTGCTATCCACTGTGGCCCGAAAATCCTAAGTGGAAACTTGCGAATAAACAATTTCCAAGTTTTTTTAAAAAAATATTTTATTTATTTATTTGCAAGCGGAGAGAGAAGAAAGACAGAGAGAACGGTCATGCCAGGGCCTCCAGCCACTGCAAGCCAACTCCAGACGCATGTGCCACTCTGTGCATCTAGTTTTACATGGGAAATGGGGAAAAGAATCTGGATTGTCAGGCTTTGCAGGCAAGAGCCTTAACCGCTGAGCCATCTCTCCAGCCCAATTTCCAAGTTTTAAATTGCACAGCATACCAAATAGCAGAATAAACTCACACTGCCCAGACATGAGTGTGTCCATGCTATATACCCTGCCTTCCCATTAGCTGTCTGAGATATGCTGTTTCTTTCTCTTTTTTTTTTTTCCAGTTTTCATGTCTTCTAATTTTATTTTATTTGTTTTAAACTTCTGACAACTTCCATAAATATAGATAACACACCATGATCCCCTCCCAGCACTCCCCTTTTCCCCGTCCCAAGTCCTCCCTCCGCTGAATCCCTTCTTTCCCACTAGTCTCTCTTCTATTTTGATATCATCATTTTTCTCCCCAATGTGCAGTGTCAGCCACTGTGAGGTCATGAATATCAAGGCCACTTTGTGCATGTATGACAGCGTTGTAAGCAGTCCTCGCCTTCCTTTGGCTCTTCCATGCTTTCTGCCACCTCTTCTGCAGTGGTCCCTGAGCCTTGCAGGGTGAGACGGAGATGTCTCACTTAGTCCTGAGCATTCCACTGTCACTTCTCAGCTCTTTGATGCGCGTTGCAGCACCCCCAGTGGTCACCAACATCTGAAAGGAGAAGCTTCCCTAACCAAGAGTGAGAGTAGAAAGCTGTGTCTACATCGCTGTGCTGGTGCTCAAACATTCCTTATTTTACTTAACAATGACCCCAGAGCATAAGTGTTATGATGCTAGCAATTTTTTTAATAGTTTTTAAACTTTTTTTGTTCATTTTTATTTACTTATTTGAGAATGACAGACAGAGAGAGAAAGAGGCAGATAGAGAGAGAGAGAGAGAATGGGTGCGCCAGGGCCTCCAGCCACTGCAAACGAACTCCAGATGCATGCGACTCCTTGTGCATCTGGCTAATGTGGGTCCTGGGGAATACAGCCTTGAACCGAGGTCCTTAGGCTTCACAGGCAAGCGCTTAACCAGTAAGCCATCTCTCCAGCCCGCTAGCAATTTTTTATACAGGTTTTTATGGCTTGAATCTTAAAATTTCCCAAAGGCCACGCACTACAGGCATGGTCCGCAGCCTGCATGCAACCCTATTGGAGGAGGTGGAGCCTGTAGGAGCTGAGACTCAGAGGAAGAAAGGCGTTCACAAGAAGTCATGCCCACCTTTCCCTTGTCTGCTTCCAGAAGTGAGTGGCTTCCATTCGCCCTCACCACAGACAACGCAATGGATGCAATGGACAAGGAGACTGTGAACAGAAGCCCATGTGCCGAGGTAACCTGTTCTTCCTTTCGGGTGCTTATCACACGTATTGTACCAGGACGGAGAGCTGCCTCTCACAGTGTATTGCTATCATTGTCCTGAGTCACTGGCAATCATCTTCATCTCCTCAGGCCTAACTTATAAATTAACTGTCACAGATCTGTGCACACGGTGAAACACTGCATGTACATGGCTCAATACTATAGTCTGTTTCAGGCTCGAGGCATCACCAGGGTCCTAGAATATATTCCCCATGGATAAGATGCCACTGTCCCTACCAGGAGTAGCTGAATTCTCCTCTGAGTTCAGGTGACCCTGGTGACTTGTACTGACAAGAAGAAGTCATACGCTGGGGCCTCAACATTGTCTTCAGAAGGCCTACATGAAGATGAAACTCTGAGGAAAGAAAAAATAAATAAATAACTGTCAGTGCCCGAGAGGTGCCCTCACCTCCCTAGAAAGTCTAGAGCAAGTCCCAGGTTCAGTGTGCGACCAGACCTGTCCAGACAAGCCAAGAGCCACCGCCAGTTAGGACATACTTTGGGGGAAGAAATGTATTCCATTCACAATAGCAACCAAACTGAGGAAATATTAGTGACAAACAGAAGGAGATCTACCTGAAACAAAGGGTGAAACTCAAAAGACAAAAACGTAAATAAGTGGAGGGCTATAGCGCATTCTTGGACAAAGAGATCAATTCTCCATGACTCAGTGCTAACAAGACGAGGCACTGTGTCAACTCGCTGCCCCAAACCAGCTCCCAAGCCAGGTGTGGTGGCGCACGCCTTTAATCCCAGCACTTGGGAGGCAGAAGTAGGAGAAAAAAAAAAAAGGAGAAAAAAAGAAAGGTTGATAGATCCAAGGAGCTTGTGTGAGAGCTGTGAGATAGAAGATTCAGGTGAGTTTGGGTGTGCTTTAAAAAAAAACCTGTCATTTTTTTTAAAAATGAGAACAATAACTTCTTTTTTTAATTTTCAACTTTAATTCGTATTTATTTATTTGAAAGTGACAGAGACAGATAGAGATAGAGAAAGAGACAGATAGAGAGAGAGAATGGGCATGCCAGGGCCTCCAGCCACTGCAAACGAACTCCAGATGCATGCGCCCCCTTGTGCATCTGGCTAATGTGGGTCCTGGGGAATCGAGCCTCAAACTGGGGTCCTTAGGTTTCACAGGCAAGCACTTAACCGCTAAGCCATCTCTCTAGCCCTGGGTGTGCTTTTTTGAATGTGCAGTTCATGTTCCTGTGTGTGTGCTCATGTGTTTGTACATTACATGTGTATGTAGTATGTATGTATGCATGCGGTGCATGTGTGGGTGAATGTGGTATATGTATGTGTGTTACTTGTGTGTGCTCATGTGTATGTAATCAGCATATGTGTGTGCAGTGCATGTGGTATATGCATATATGTGTAGGCATGCGTGAGTGTGTGCATGGGAGAGGAGGGGAGAGTGTCAGGTGTGCAGGACAGCCAGTGAGGGACTTGTCCAGGGAGCACTGTTGAACTTCATTCCTTTCTGGAATGCTCTGAGGGGCCGCTGTCAACCTGTCACCCCTAAGAGAAAAGAACAAAACAGCAGAAACAGCCCAAGCAGAACAGCCTGGTTCAGGGTGGGCTGGTCCCTGGACACCCCCTGCCTGCTACCTGTCACACCTGAGAAGGAAGAGTTGTAGGAGAAGGGGTGAGTTGGTTTAAGCAGCTTTAATGGCACTTCCTCAGGTTATCTGATGCTCTGTAATGAACACCCCAGGAGTCAGTGTCCTAAAATAATAGCTGACTGGGTCTGGGGTGCCTCTCAGTGGTAGGCCACTTTCCTGCTGTGCAAAGCCCAGGTCCCATCCTCAGCACAGCAATCAATCAATCGATAAGTGTGTAATAATGATTTACTCTGACTCCTGAAGCTCTGTGGGCCAACTGGGCTCAGCTGGGCGGCTCTCAGCTGGAGTCCCTCATGAAGTCACACTCAGAGGATGACTGGATCACCTGTGGCCCCAGCCGTACACAGAGTAAGTCATTATGATTTCCTTGTTTACCACTTCTAGGCTGGCCGTGTATGTGGCTCATGGTTTACTGGTCGCAGCACGCACATGTGGCCTCTGAAGTAGGCGTGTCTTCACGCTGTCTGGCAGGCAGGATCTGTGAAGGGACCCTGTGGGCCTGGACTCGCAGATGACCAGGGAAACCCTCATTTCCTATGATCTAGCGGGGATGTCACCCTCCCACATTCTGTTGATCAAGATGTACACATAAGGCCAACCCAGCCTGAAGGGCTGGAGCTCACCCGGCTGTGTGTGTGTGAAAGCAACAGGGACAGCATCTCCCCTGTCCTCACCAGCACAGCCTTTCTCGCTTCAGGGTTCCTGTCCCCTCTGAAGGACACACACCACCGTCAGTCATGCTGCGTGCTGGAGGGACGTGCTTATGGGTGAGCATCCAAGTATGTTGGGGTACCAACGCTCCATTTCCAAGTCAGAGGGAGAGCCTGACCTTTCTGCTGGCACTGGTTTCGTCCCCAAGTTCCTAAGCTGGAAACCTGGCCTTCCGTGGGGCCCATGGGATCACTGCAGCTCCCAGCCTCTCCAGCATCCTATCTTGCAGTTTGGCCCCTGGTGTCACTCATATCCCATCATCATGGTGTCTGCTGTCAGCCATCACCTGAGTCCACACCAATGGGGCCCTGACACGGAACTTTTTTGCCCTCTAAAACTGTGAGCTTAGTCAGCCTCTTACATAAAGTTAGCCTGGCTCATGTATTTCATTGCACTTATGAAAAATGGGCTGCCACAGAATGAAAACATGACAAGATTTTTTTAAGTAAAGAAAATATGATGAAATAAAAAAAGACTGTGGGAGAAATTGGTCTTAACAGAACATAGATTAAGTATAGATGGGACAACTTAAGCAAACAAAAGCAGGACACCATAGAAAGCTTTAAAAAGGAATGACAGACTTACGGCATTGTGAATTCTAAAGAAACACACTTAGGGCTGGAGAGATGGCTCAGTAGTTAAGGTGCTTGTCTGCCTGAGCACTGAGCACCCAGATTTAATTCCCCAGTGCCCACAAAAAGGCAGATGCACAAGGTGGCACATGCGTCTGCAGTTCGTTTACAGTGGCCAGAGGCCCTGACACATCCATTCTCTCTCTCTCTCTCTCTCTCTCTCTTCTCTTTTAGTTTTTCAAAGTAGGGTCTCACTCTAGCCCAGGCTGACCTGGAATTCACTATGTAGTTTCAGGGTGGTCTTGAACTCATAGCAATCTACCTACCTCTACCTCCCAAGTGCTGGGATTACATGGTGTGCACCACCACATCGGCTTCCTCTCTCTCTCTCTCTCTCTCTCTCTCCCTTTCTCTCTTTCTCTATCTGCCTCTCTCTCTCTTTCTCAAATAAATAAATAAAATGTTTAAAAAATTAAAAGATACACACTTAAAGAGATGAAAACAAAAGAAATGCAAAAAGCATAACTTTAGTATCAGAAGGGAAAAATAAAATTCAAAGCATAAGGAACATTTTAGTCACTAATAAGAATAATGATTTCAGAGCCGGGTGTGGTGGCGCACGCCTTTAATCTCAGCACTCGGGAGGCAGAGGTAGGAGAATCACCATGAGTTTGAGGCCACCCTGAGACTACATGGTGAATTCCAGGTCAGCCTAGACTAGAGCGAGACTCTACCTTGGAAAACCAAAAAATAAAAAATATTAAAAAGAATGATTTAAGAATATGTATCATTAATAAGGAGCATAAGTTTCCGTCAATAAAACTTCAAGTCATAAACAACAGCCAGTGAAGAGACAGGTAGCTCTGGCACTATGCTCAAAGATTCTAACACACCTCCTGTAAGAGCTGGAGATCGGACAATGGACAGAAGCAACTCTATATGATATTTATATTCATGAAAGCGTCCACCAACAACGAGAAGAATGTGCTTTTCTTTGGGTACACATGGGGCCTTCACAAAATCAGCCGTGTGTGAAAACATGGAGGAAGTGTCCTGAATTAAACAAGAAACCAGCACTGAATACCTTTTCCTGTCACACAGGAGCTAAATCAAATTGGTAAAGAGAGGCGAGCTTAAAAAAAAAAATCCCCACTTATCAGGAAAAGATAGAAAATTACAAATATGTAAAACACAGACCACAAAAAAATAAGTATAGATAAAAAGTGAATGAGTAAATTCAAAGTAAATTAATATCACAAACAACTCTACGCTTGCAAATTTGAAAAGTGGAAAAGCATAAAATTGCAGCAAGAAGAAATAAAATCTCTAAAAGGTCAAAAACCATTAAAGAAGTTAAAAATAGCATCCAATACTCATTTGTCCAGATATCATGGGTCAAGAGCATTTTATTAGTCCAACCAAACGTTTAAGGAGAAGATCACAATGACAGGCAAACTTCTCCAGACACTAAGGACAGAGATGGCATGGCCTGGGTTAGTTTATGAAGCTTCAGTAATACCAAGACATTAGAGCAGGATAGGCAAGGGACAGTTCGCCACCCCAGGCCACTAGTGACCTCGTGAGCACAGACGCAGAGTCTGAATGTAGTACACAGGCACTGTGGTGGTGAATCTCCCTGCCATCTTGACTGGATTTGAAGTTGCCTAGGAGACACACCTGTGGAGTGTCTGTAAGAGAGTTTCCAGCGGGGCTTAACTGAGGTGGGAAACCCACCCTGAAGGCGGTAGGTAGCACCATTCCCTAGGCTGAGGCCCCACAATAAATAAAAAGGGAAAGCGAGTTGAGCAGCAGCATGCATTACTCTCTGAGTCCTGACGGTGGATGCAATGTGACCAGTAGCCTCATGGTCCTGCGGCCACGCCTTACCCACCATGATGGACTGCACCCTCAAACTGTGAGTCAAAATAAGCCTTTTCTCCCTTAGGTTGCTATTCTCGGATGTTTTGCTGTAGCAATGAGAAAAGTGACTATATCAGACCCTCTCATGTGTTGTAAAACCTCACAGATCTCCTGACTTATATAGAAGTTGCACATAGGTCCAGACAACCAGTGCTACCAGGAGTGAGGGTGGTGGCCGCTCTCCCAGGGGGCTAGAAATGTTGGAGGCTTCTGGGCCAGAGTACCCTCTAGAGGGTTCACCCAAGTCTCATCTCATCCCTCCTGTATGTGAATCATGCCCCATGAACAGTAACTCCCTGTACAAAGAGAAAGTGTATAGTGGGGTTCATGAGCCTGAAAAGGTGCACTAAAATCAGAAGATCTGGGCTGGAGAAATGGCTCAGTAGTTAAGACGCTTGCTTGCAAAGCCTGAAGGCCTGGGTTTGATTCCCCAGTACCCACATAAAACCAGATGCACAAAGTGGTGCATGTGTCTGGAGTTCATTTGCAATGGCAGGAAGCCCTGGTGCGCCCATGCTCACTCTCTCTATTTCTGCCTCTCTCTCAAATAAATAAATATGAATCTTTATTTTTTTGGTTTCTTAAGATAGGGCTTCACTCTAGCCTAGGTTAGACCTGGAGTTTGCTATGTAGTCTCAGGGTGGCTTTGAACTCACAGCTGTCCTCTTACCTCTGCCTCCCAAGTTAAGGTGTGCACCACCACACCTGGCTCAAAAATGAATATTTTTTTTAAAAATCAGAAGATCTGTTGGAGAAGTCTACCAGTGAATAACTGCAAGGAAAAGCCAGGGAATGTCACAACCAACCTGGAGATGACATATGTGACCACGCAACACTTAATCATAGGAGGAACATCATAATGATGGAAGGGACTGTCCTCACTGTGTGGCCGCCCAGATCCCTGCCTTTGTGCCTCCTGTGTCAGACACAGTCTTTGTGCTGAGAATGCTCTCCCATACACCTCTCCTCAGCATTGCACTGGAGGGGGATGAAGAAGTGGGCTTGGGGCTGAACTGGAGCTCTGTGGGAGGGAGCTTGCCAGGCATGCACAAGGCTCTGTTCTATATATTTATATGTGGAAATGGACTTTTTTTTTTGAAGGTAGGGTCTCACTCTAGTCCAGGCTGACCTGGAATTCACTATGTAGTCTCAGGGTGGCCTCAAACTCATGATGATCCTCCTCCCTCTGCCTTCCGAGTGCTGGGATTAAAGGCTGTGTGCCACCATGCACAGCTAGAAAAGGACTTCTTACCTGCAGCAAACTAAACCTTTGGCCTTGCACTTAGGGGTTCTTCATTCCAGAAGTATATGCTAATCACTTAGAAGGTGACTGAAGTATAAAAGATTAAGCAAACAGGAAAACCAACATTACTTATTTGTGACCTAAGGGTAGAGGAAGGCTTCTTAAACAAGATAGGAAAGCAAAAACCATGCAGTGGGGAAAAGACAGATTTGACATATCAAAACAAACCAATCCTGCTTCCTAAAGGCACACAGTGGTCTGTGCCTATAGTCCTAATTATGTGGTCACATGGGAAGCTGAGGCAGGAGGACCACATCAGCCCAGGAGTTTAAGGCCAGCCTAGAAAACACAGACTTCATCCTTAAAAGAAATTAAAATAGGGGCTGGGGAGATGGCTCAGAGGCTAAAGGTGCTTTCTTGCAACACTTGCCAGCTCAGGTTCGATGCCTCAGTACCCTTGTAAAGCCAGATGCACAAAATGGCACATACATCTGGAGTTTGTTTATAGTAGCAAGAGGCATGCCCATTCTCTCTCTCTCTTTCTCTCTCTCTCTTTCTCTCTCTCTCTTTCTGTGTGTGTGTGTTTCTCTCTGTTCTTTCAAATAAATAAACAAAAATAAAAGGTAAAAAATAAAAGTGGGGTTTGGGAAGTAGCTAAGTTAGTTGATAAAGTGCTTGTGTCGCAAGCCTGAGAACCTGAGTTTGACCCCCTCCCCCAGAACACACATAAAAAAGCAGAGTATGTTGGTATGCATTGGTAATCCCAGAGCTGGGAAGCTGGAGTCATGTAGATCCCTGGGGAATCACTGACCAACCAGTCTAGCTTAACTGACAAGCTCCAGGCCGGTGAGAGACTGTCTCAAAGAGCAAGTAAGGCTGGCGGGGGGGGGGGGGGGGGAGAAAGGAAAGAAAGAAGGTAGAGAGAGAGAGAAGGTAGCTCCTCACTCATGCTCATATGAGAAACCCTAAAAAAAAACTCTGTGGGTCACGCATACAAAAAAAAGAAAAGAAAGAAAGAAAGAAAGGAAGGAAGGAAGGAAGGAAGGAAGGAAGGAAGGAAGGAAGGAAGGAAAGACAAAAAAAACACATGAAAGTAGAAAGGTTACCAGTTGGGAAGGAGATAGGGCATAAAAGGAGGATGGGGGATAAGAGAATGTGACTATGACCAAAATGCATTGCATACATGTATGAAAGTTATAAAGAAAGGAAAATTTAACAAAGGTGGAGAGTGCCAGAGAAAGGACACCTGTGGCTGAATTCTGGCCTCATATGCATGCATAACCATGCACACCTCCACACACATGCACACACATAAAAACAAATTTTCAAAAACTAACAATTTGGGTGCTGGAGAGATGGTTCAGCAGTTAAAGGTGCTTGCTTGCAAGCCTGACCTCCTGGGTTCTATTCCTCAGTATGCATGTAAAGCCAGATGCACAAAGTGCTTGTGTATCAGAAGTTCATTCGCAGTGGAAAGATCCTCTGGCATACACATATTCTCTCTCTTTCTCTCAGTCTCTCTCTCTGTCTCTTTCTTCTCACTCTCTTTGCAAATAAACAAATAAAATAGTTTTAAAATAAAAATGTTAAATGACACACAGGCCATGTCACTGACAAGTGACAGACGGAAGGAGTCATCCACAAAGTCTAACACCACAAATAAGGAGAATCTCATA
The DNA here is from genome assembly GCA_036346955.1 of Dipus sagitta. Classification (NCBI taxonomy): domain Eukaryota; kingdom Metazoa; phylum Chordata; class Mammalia; order Rodentia; family Dipodidae; genus Dipus; species Dipus sagitta. The sequence continues at coordinate 34,312,794 of CM070777.1, forward strand.
CAAACAGGCGCCAAGTACTCTTGGGAGAAGAGGGGCTGTGATGAGGGCAGCCCTGCAAATGCGTGAGCATGTGAGGGATGCTGGAGAGATACTGAGCCACATTTGTAACCGGAAACCCGCCTGCAGACACCCAGCCACAGCAACATGGACAAATGAAAAGCCCATACATTGGCAAAGATCCAGGGAATCAGGGCACCCATTCCAGAGGTGGGAAAGAAGACAGATCCAGAGAATCAGGAAGCCCACTCCTGGGGTGGGAAAGAAGACAGATCCAGGGAATCAGGGAGCCCGCTCCTTTGGGTGGGAGAGAAGACAGATCCAGGGAATCAGGGAGCCCACTCCTGGGGAGAGAGAGAAGACATATCCGCAGTATCAGGGAGCCCACTCCTGGGATGGAGATAAATCAAATCTAGGGAATCGGGGAGCCCACTCCTGGGGTGGGAGAGAAGGCAGATCCAGGGAATCAGGGAGCCCGCTCTTGGGTGGGAAAGAAGGCAGGAGCTGCTATGCTGAAGACCAGTCAGACACTTTTGTGGAAATCAAGTCATGGAGCATGCCCTGCTGTGGCTGCCGGTTGTCCTTTTGGACATTGAGGGCAGAGCCACTTATCTGGCATTATCTGAAGGGACCAGGGCAGGAGCACCCCTTTGGGTTCGTGGCCAGCGCTGGAAGCAGCATGTGGGTGTTACACACATGCAGCTGTCCGTATGTGCTTGAAATCACGATGAAGATTGAGCAGGAAATCTGTATACTTGACATAAAACAATGCTAACTCTTCCATCCAGGTGACTAGCTACTCAAAGACACAATCTAGTGAGTAGGTGCTCAGGTCGTGTGAACTGGAAAAAGAGGGAGAAAATTTAATATAGAACAAGAAAAAGGTGTGGCACGGGTAACCGCAGGCCATGAAGCCAAGAGTGATGACCTCAGCAACCTGTCTCTGGGGTCCAATAAATAAATAACTCACTCCGTGAGGTCCCCAGAGCCCAATGAATGCACAGAATCCTCAATAGTTCATTCTCAATGTAACAGCACTCCAAAACTGGGAAGAATGTTACAAGCAGGTCCGTGAGGATCATGAGGGAGGCACAGAAGAACCCCGAGCCAAAATGATAACAACAGAACACCCCAGAAGCCCAAAAGACAGAGTTTGGTGGATACAGGGAACTCCTGAGCTCAGAGAGAGTGACGTGGACTCTGTCAGATCAACCCAAGTCTACAACAACTGGGATGTAATTCGGGATAGAGCACTTGCCCACCTGGGTTCCACTCCCAGTGGCATAAATAAATATATAAATAGACACAAACTGAGAAAATTTGGAGTGGAACAGGTCTCTCTAAGCAAAAGCAGACTGACTGAGGGGCCAGAAAGAAATATGTTTTTTTTTTTTCTTGTGTGTGTGTGTGTGTGTGTGTGTGTGTGATGTATACACACGTGTGCCCATTGGCACCTCATGCCCTCCCTGAGGTAGCTGGAACCAAACATTGAGTATCACCCTCCATCACTCTCCTGCCCATTCTTATTTGAGCCTGAGTCTCTTACTAACCTTGGTACTTGCTGGCTTTTCATAAGCCCTGGCAATCCCTGGTCTCTGCTCCCCCGTGGTACTGGCGTTACACATGACCATGCCCAGCTGTTTATGTGGGTCCTGGGGATCAAGCTCCAGTGGGCTTCCACATCCCAATCAAAACCACATACTGTGCAAGAAGTGCTCTTAAGTGCTGAGTCATCTCTCTCTAGACCAAGAAATACTTTAAAAAAAATATTTGAGAGAGAGAGAGAGAAAGGGAGAGAATGGGTGCACCAGGGACTTCAGCCACTGTAAACAAACTCCAGATGCATGTGCCACCGTATGCATATGGCTTATGTGGGTCCTGGGGAATCAAACCTGGTCCTTTGGCTTTGTAGGCAAGTACCTTAACTGCTAAGCCATCTCTCCAGCCCCAGGAAATACTTTTGACTACATAAGGAAAGTTCTAAGCCAGGTGTGGTGGTACATATCTGTAATCCCAGCACTTGAGAGATGGAGGCAGGAGGACCAGGAGTTCAGGGCCAGCCTAGACTACTAGCAAGTTCAGTGTCAGCCTGGACTGTGTAGGACTGTCTCAACAAGGAGAAGGCTGGAAAGATTGCTCAGTGGTTAAATACCCTTGCTTACAAAGCCTGCTGGCCTAGATTCAATCCCCCATTCAATCCCGGATGCAAAGTGGCACATGTATCTATGATCCCAACATGCCAACAACAATGGAAGGCGGAACCAGGAGAATCCAAAACCTAAAGCCAGCTCCTCTGATGTTCCTTTTCAGTCTGGAAGTTCACTTGCAGAGGTAAAAGACCCTGTCTCAAAGAAGGTGGAGCACAAGCACCTCAGAGTTATTCTTTGACCTCCACCTGCATGCCATGACATGTGTGCCCCCCCCCCAAGCAGAAAGAGAGAGGAAATAAAAGTTTTGGGTTTTTTTTGGGGGGGGGGTTGAGGTAGGGTCTCACTCTAGCCCAGGCTGACCTGGAATTCACTCTAAAGTCACAGGGAGGCCTCAAACTCACGGGGATCCTCCTACCTCAGTCTCCTGAGTGCTGGGATTAAAGGCGTGTGCCACCACGCCCGGCTTGAAAATAAAAGTTTTAAGGGACTGGAGAGATGACTTAACCATTAAGGTGCTTGCCTGCTACAAAGCCAAAAGACCCAGGTTCAATCCTCCAGGACCCACATAAACCAGATGCACAAGGTAGTGCATGATTCTGGAGTTCATTTGCAGTGGCTGGAGGCCCTGGTGCACCCATTCTCTCTCTATCTGCCCCCACGCTCATTCGCTCTCTCGCTCTCTCACTCTCTCGCTCTCTCTCTCCTCCTTCTTTCTCTCTGTCTCAAATAAATAAAAGTAAAAAAAAAATCAAAAGTTTTAAAGGCAAAATGAAACAAAAAGGGAAGTTGTATATGAAAAAAAACACCATAAGTAGCTTTCAAACCCAAAGGATAGACTAGGAGGAGATACATTTATCATAGGAAAGGCTGAGTATGCTAAGGAATAAAAGAGCTCAGAGCAGTGGTGAGCAAAAAAACACATAGCCAGAAACACAGGGAATGAGGCTTCACTTTACTAACCATGAACCACACATTAAGGCAAAAACCAGCCAGGCATGGTGATGCACACCTTTAGTCCCAGCACTCAGGAGGCAGAGGTAGGAGGATCACTGTGAGTTCAAGGCCAGCCTGAGACTACATAGTGAATTCTAGGTCAACCTGAGCTAGAGTGACCCTACCTCAAAAAAATAAATAAATAAATAAAAATTTAAAAAGGCAAAACCTGATTCCAAGTTTCACCCATTGGGCCGTCACAGACAATGGACTTGGGTCTGTTTGGCCTTGAGCAGGCCTGGGCAGTTGTGGCCCTGCTCTCAGAGGGAAGCTCTGAGGAGTATATCTGGTTGAACATTCTTTTTTTGGGGGTGGGGGGTTTGAGGTAGGGTCTAGCCCAGGCTGACCTGGAATTCACTATGTAGTCTCAGGGTAGCCTCGAACTCATGGTGATCCTCCTACCTCTGCCTCCCCAGTGCTGGGATTAAAGGTGTGCGCCACCACGCCTGGCTGGTTGAACACTCTTTGACATGCTCTTACAACTTTTTACATCTGTGTCCACTTTTAAACATCTTTTTATAAATATGATGTCTTTTTCTGTTTAGGAAATAATGTCTTGTCACTTGAGAAATTTCAGGAATTCAGAAAGATATTGTGCAGGTGAAATTCACACCGCTCAGGGCAATCACCATCATGTTTCTGCATGGGCCTCACAGGACCCTCTCAGTGGATACACGTACACATGGAACTACAGGGCATGTGTGTGTGTGTGTGTGTGTATGTGTGTGTGTGTGTGTGCTCCCTGAGTGCTCACACACATGGGAGTAAACAGTACATAGTCTCACCGTGGAGGTCTTATTGAGGCAGGATGGAAAGACAAGGGACAATTATGGACAGGAGAAAAGAAAGGAGCCTCCCTCCCACCCGCCACCCAGGAGTCTGGTTGAAGCCAGCTGAGAAGCAAGATCCCAGCACAATGAACATTTGTTGTGAAGCTTGCTGACATAGAGACAGCATTCCTTTCATATATAGATAGGTCACGTTCAAATAGCTTAAGTCCCTTGGGTAGGACCTCCTTCTTCTCCCCAGGCATTTTCTGGGAATCTCAAATAAGACTTTGTTTATAGTAAAGATCTCCAGTCCTGCCAGGCACCCCTCAGGAACCACCCTGGGATCTCGTTTGTGTTTCTTAACAATCCTTTGATGATAATAGCTGCAAAACCCACCAAAATTCTCCCTAGGACTCTAGTAAAGACCACAGGGTGAGACTTAGAGAAGAGCATACCCAGGCTCTTCCCTACTGAGTGTCTCTCTCTTCCTCTTAACCCTTGTGCTTAAGATCTGTATTGAAATGTTTTTAGGGCTGGAGAGATGGCTTAGCAGTTTAAGCATTTGCCTGCAAAGCCTAAGGACCCAGGCTCAATTCCCCAGTACCCACATGCCGGGCTCCCCCGGCAGGTAGAGCTGAGGAAGGACCAGGCCCGCTGGTTCCTCCCAAGGGGTTGAGGAGGAGGATGAGTGTCAACCACTCAGAACCTCTCCTAGTCACCGGAGAAAAACCACACTGAGTCGGGAGTCTTGTCGAAGCAGGAACTCGCTTTATTGTTACAGGCGGTTGCCTATATAATGTTGAGAACAAAGGCGAGGATTCTACGATGGGGGGAGAGGTAAGGGCCAATAGTAAACTGTGACTACTGATATGATAATTCCAACTCCCACGCGGAAGTAGCAGGTAAGAAGCCATTAGGCGTCTTGCTGAGTCCTAGCTGGCCAGAGACAGGTGGCCAAACTTTAGCTGGGCTCAGGAAGTTCCACTAGGCCTCGTGTCCAGGCCTCTCAAGGCCCAACACCCACATAAGTCAGATGCACAAGATGGCACATGTTTGTTTGCAGCAGATGGAGGCCTTGGCACACCCATTCTCTCCTCCTCCTCGCAAATAAGTAAATAAAATATATTTTAAAATGTTTTAATAACACCCTCAACTTTACTTCACACTGGCTAATCCTAAGATTTCCTTCTACATCAAAACCACGAATCCCAGGTACCTGAGTTGAAGTCTCTGCAAGACTGAGGGAGCTCAGGCTGCTGAGGATGACAATGTGGAGCTGAGCTTCTGATCCGCTCACCAGTGGCATGTTCCCTCCTCAACCTTGAACACTTCCGGTATTCACCTGAGGTTCAAGACCAAAGTGAAGGCCACCTCTTCCACCAACAGCAAAATGGAATCACACTGAAACTCTAGGTGAGGAGCCTGGGCCAAGGGGGCTTGTAGAACCAGCTAAATTGCTGCACAGATGCCAGCAGTATCTGCCAGAGCCTGGCAGATGAGAACTTAGAAGACCATCAAAAGTCAGTCATGGGCTGGAGAGATGGCTTAGCGGTTAAGTGCTTGCCTGTAAAGCCTGAGGACCCTGGTTCAATTCCCCAGGACCCACATTAGCTAGATGCACAAGGGGGCGCACATGTCTGGAGTTCGTTTGCAGTGGCTAGAGGCCCTGGCACACCCATTCTCTCTCTCTCTCCCTTTCTCTCTGTGTCTGTCGCCCTCAAATAAATAAAAAATGAAGAAAAAATTTTTTAAAAAGTCAGTCATGGAGGGCGAGGGTCTGGGTCACCTCAGGGACAGGCTGACTGGACAACTGAAAAAGCTTATCCATTGGGGTTGGAGAGATGGCTCAGTGGTTAAGGTGCTTGCCTGCAAAGCCTGATGACTGGGTCTTGATTCCCCAGTACCCACCACATAAAGCCAGAAGCATATGCATCTGGAGTTCCTTTGTAGTGACTGGGGGGCTCTGGTGCAACCATTCTCTCTCGCTCTCCTTCCCTCTCTCCTTGAAAATAAATAAAATATTTTTAAAACTTATTTATGTAGTTAGTTATTTGCATATTTGAGGAGGGCACTCCAGGGTCTCTTGCCACTGCAAGTGGAATGCCAGACACTTGCACCACATTTTGCATCAGGCTTTTACATGAGTGGCTGGGGCATTGAACCATCAGGCCAGTAGGCTTTGCAAGCAAATGCCTTAAACCACTAAGCTACCTCCCTAGACCCTGAAAAGTCCTTTTAATTTGTGTCCACTCTTAACAGCTGCCACCAGTGGCTCTCAGAGTTGAAAGTGGAAAGCGACACCCCCAAATGTTTCTAAGCACCTCACCTGGGTTTTATGCAAGGGAGATGGAGAAGAGAAAAAAAAGAGAAGGGGCAGAGGCGAAGAGGGTGGAAGGAGAGCAGAGGAAGATGAAACAGTGATCTCCTGGCTTACTTAATGTTAAAATTCAAGGGTAGACTTGTTCCGTGAACCCCAGACTCCTGCAGCAGTATCCCTCATCTTAGTAGCCCTCTCTTTCCCTACCTGTTTCTTCCTCTTTCTCTTGCTCTGCCCATCTCTCCATGGATGTTCCCCAAAAATCTAGACTCAGATGATCCTAAGTAGAAACAGAGCGATCCTTTCACAACGACCCTCACCCAAGCCCCAGGAAACAAATCGTGAGATCTCTGGGGCCAGGTCCTACTCTCTCTAATCGCAGCACCAGGACCAAGGGGTGAGGTCCTGAGTCTGGCTGAGGCTGAGACGTGGAGTACAGAGTGCCCTGGTGCAGGGTCAGTGCCAGGGAACTGTGGGGGGTGCAGGAGGGGCAGTTTTCCAAAGGAAAAGTAAAGAACCACTTCCAAAAAGCAGAGAACCAAGTGGTACTTGGAACAAAACCTCAGGTGAGGCAGAGTCTCTGGCCTTTGGAGTCCAGAAGATCTTGTCTCCAAGTTTGGAGCTATGTAATCTGGTAATCTTCTGGCCTGTTGGGTGCAGCTTCAGAGTAGAGATTTGGGTTATAAACAAGCGAAGAACCCCCAGGATGCACAGTGACCTGTCCTTCATGTGGGGCCCCTGACCATCTTCCCTACCCCTGCCACTGACCTCCCTTACTATTCTCTATCTCCTATTCCACGTACCCCAACCTCACAGAAGGCATCTCTTCCCAGTGGCCTTGTCTTAAGGGATGATACTGTGATTAAGGGACATGTTCAGAAAATGGAAATATTTGGCCAAGCCTTCAGAGATTTAATTAAAATTAATATTATGCCTTATCGAAGCAGAAAGCTCAATGCTTCACACGTAGAAGAATCTATTTGACCAATTAGCTGAGTCTAAAGCAAAGCCTGGCCGTCCGCACACGCTTCAGCCAGAAGCGCTGCCGATGCCGCACGCATCAGACAAGTGGCCGAGCCCGAGAGGCGATCGATGACATGAGAAGAGGGGCCTCCAGCGAAAGCCGGGAAGTTGGATGTGACTTGTGAAGGCCCAGCCTGCGCACTGCCTTAGAGTGACTGCTAAGTTAGTTCATGGACTCAGGAAATTAGGACTCCAGCATTCCCAGTTGTGTGGCCTTGGGTTGCTAACTTAACCTTTGTGGGCTGGAATTGTCACTTGAACATGGCTGTAGTTAAGGAAAGTGGACACTGAACTGGTTTACCAGAGACCAAATCTGGGCCCAAATTTTAATATCCTTTTGGTTTTGGGGCAGTGCATTCGTTGCTTTTCTTGTTGTTGTGACAAAATGCCTCAGAAGCAACCTAAGGCAATAAGGGTCCATTTGGGCTCCAAGTTTGAGGTAACAGTCCATCCCAGTAGGAAAGGCATAGCAGCAGCATCATAGGCGGTGGTCACACTGCATCCATAGCCGGGAAGCAGGGAGGGATGAATGAACTCTGACACTCAGCTCACTTTCTCCCTTTTTTCTATCTGAGAGAAAGATGCAGGGAGGGGGCTTGAGAGAATGGGCATGCCAGGGCCTCCAGCCACTGCAAACAAACTCCAGACGCATGCACCACCTTGTACATCTGGCTTATGTGGGTACTGGGAAATAAAACCAGGGTCCTTAGGCTTTGCAGCCAAGTGCCTTAACCACTAAGGCATCTCACCAGCCCTCCTTTTTTTTTTTTTTTTTTCTTCAAGGTAGAGTCTCACTCTATCCCAGGCTGAACTAGAACTCACTCTGTAGTCCCAGGCTGGCCTTGAACTCATAATGACCCTTTTATCTGTGCCTCCTAAGTGCTGGGATTAAAGGTGTATGCCACTACACCCAGCTACTTTCTCATGTTTATTCAGGCCAGGCCTCGAGCACATGGAAGGGAGCTGCCCATACTTAGGAAGGGCCTTCCCACCTCAATTAACCTAACCAAGAAAATCTCTCACCCATGTGCCCAGAGATTTGTTTCCATGGTGATTCTAAATCCTATCCATCTGACAACCAAGATTAACCATCACTGTCACTATTCGGGATTGAGCTCAGTACCTCACACATGCTGGGCAAACACTCATCGATCACTGAGCTATAGCACCAGCCCTTCAATATTTTCTTAAGATATAGTCTCACTATGTCACCCAGGCCGGCCTTGAACTTGCTTCACAGCCCAGGCAGACCTTGACCTTGTGATGCTCCTGTCTCAGCCTCCCCAATGATGGGATGATAGGCCCTAGCACACCTGGTTTAAATTTTCTCTACACATTTTTTGCCCACATTAACTCACTGTTTTGAAAGTTTTCCATCCGCATTTTTCTACCAGTCACAGATCACAAAATCCCAGAGTTTGCTAATGCCATGGTAATAATGTAATGGGAACTGGAGCTCTTACTCAGGGCAGGTAGGGGGTGCCATGGAAGCCAGCCTAGCCAGGGACCATTTGGCAGCCATCCTCCAAAACTGCAGATTCTGCTCTATGATCTGGTAATGCCACTTGGGGAGAGGGGATGTGTCCTATAGATATATGTGCACATGGATGGGATGAGAGATGTGTAGGGACATCGCTCAGGGTTACACTATCTGATGGCAAAGGACTGGAACAACCTCATTGTTCATCTGCAGGAGACAGACTCAGGGCCACCAAACAAAACACTGGAGGCCATGGGAGCTGCAAGACAATAAATGCCATTGAACTCCTGTGACAGGCACTGTCTTGGTGTGTCCCAAACACCTTCTCTACACCCCTCGGCACAGATAACCCAAACTGACTCCTGCCTCAAATGGCCCCACCTCACCTATTTGTCCCCTTCTCTAGGAAGCCTCTTCCAACAGCTGCCATCCTCAGGTTCCCATAGCCAACTGATGCCTCCACCCAGCCACAGAGCCTGAGTACTTAAGACCCTACCTGAACACCTCAGGGGCTTTAATCTCATTTTAGCCCAGCTATCATCCCAGAGAAGACATATGTTTAAACCTCAGATCAAGGTTCAACTGAGAAACTGAGTGTGGTGATTTGAATGTGATATGTCCCCCATAGCCTCATGATTTTGTGATGAATCCTCAAAATTCCCAGCCACTGGAACGTTGGGAGGTGTGAGCCTTGTTGGAGGAGGTGTGTCACTTGGAGTGGACCTTGAGATTGATTAATACAATCCCACTGGATACATAGCCAGTTCAGTCTTTTTAAAGAAAAATAATTTTATTCATTTATTTGGTTTTTTTGTTTGTTTGTTTGTTTTGTTTTGTTTTTTGTTTTTCGAGGTAGGGTCTCACTCTGGCTCAGGCTGACCTGGAATTAACTATGTAGTCTCAGGGTGGCCTTGAACTCATGGCGATCCTCCTACCTCTGCCTCCCAAGTGCTGAGATTAAAGGCATGTGCCACCACGCCCGGCTATTCATTTATTTGTAAGGAGAGAAAGAAAGAGAGAGAATGGGTACTTCAGGGCTTCTTACCACTGGGCCATCAGGTTTTGCAAGTAAGTGCCTTTAACATCTGAGCCATTTCTTGAGCCCAAGCCAGCTCACTCTTACTGCCACCTCCTAGCTGATGTGACAGGATGAGGTGCCCAGCCATGTTTTTCCTGCTGTGATGAAACTTTTCCACCCAACTATAAGCTGAGATAAACCCTTTTCTCCCATAAGCTGCTCTGGTCAGATGGGTTTTTTTTTGTTGTTGTTGTTGTTTTTGTTTTGTTTGTTGATTGATTGGTTTTTCAAGGTAGGGTCTCACCCTAGCCCAGGCTGACCTGGAATTCACTGTGTCAATCTCAGGGTGGCCTTGAAACTCTATCTCTGCCTCCCAAGCGCTGGGATTAAAGGCGCGTGCCACCATACCTGGTCTTGGTCAGATTTCTTATCCCAGCAACAGGAAGGTTACTATAACACTGAGGCATAGGCAGAATGTGCCAGAGTACTTAGGCTGGATCCAGCCTGCAGACTTGGAGAAACAGGAAGTGAGTCTGTGTGCCTTAGGGTCCCCTGTGCCACCTCAGAATGCCACTCGCTCGTTATACAACGTGTGTCACCCCAGATTTAGGGTCTAGCCAATGCAGGTTTCCTTCTGGGGGTCTTGAATCTGAGTCATTGATCAAAGTAAATCATATTCTGGGAGCTTACTTTTCCAAACTGTAAGGAGGTGTTGTAGTTTGAATAGATGTCCCTCAATAGATTTATAAGTTTTACTAAAGCTTCCTGGATTTCCAACTACTTGGCTAGAGGGTGTGTCACTGGGCATGGATCTGAATTCCAGTTTAAGACATGCAAAGTGCTGGGGTTTGCTGGAGTTATGCCTGTTGTGGTGGTTTGATTCAGGTGTCCTCCATAAACTTAGGTATTCTGAATGCTAGGTCCCCAGCTGATGGAGATTTGGGAATTAACGCCTCCTAGAGGCAGAATATTGCTGGGGCAGGCTTATTGGTATTATAGCCAGTTTCCCCTTGCCAGTTTTTGGAATACTCTCCTGTCACTGTTGTCCATCTGATGTTGGCCAGGAGGTGATGTCCACCATCTGCTCATGCCGTTGTTTTCCCTGCCATCATGGAGCTTCCCTTCGAGTCTGTAAGCCAAAATAAACCTTTTTTCCACAAGCTGCTCTTGGTTGGGTGATTTCTGCCAGCAATGCAAACCTGACTGTAACAGTAAAGTTGGTACCAGAGGAGTGGGATTGCTGCTAGACACCTGACTGTGTGGCTTTGGCCTTTTGGAGATGATTTTCAAGAGGAATGTGGAAGGATTTGAAACCTTGGCCTAAGAGTCACCTTTCAGTGCTGCTTGATGGACTATTCTGGTCAGAGTTGAAAGACCTGAATGCAGTGAGAACTATGGACTGTGAGGTTTGGCTTATGAGGGTGAGAAAGAGCTTTGCCTGGACTGGGCTAGCAGTTTGTGTGAGAGGCTTGCTGTTATGCCCGTGTCCTGAGAATTTGTGCAGGGTTGCATTGCATAGAAACAGACTGGTGTGTGCAGAGGGATATGGCACAGAAATGAAATCTTTGGGCCAAAACTGCTACCCGTTCAGCTGTAATTGTATGAGAGATTACAACCATTGAGTTTGGGCCAGCTGACCTGCACTGGGACAACAGAAAGAATGCAGTCTTTTGAAGGGGCCTGAATGCTAAAGGAGTGTCCTGTTCTTCAAAGTCTGCTTATTTCCCTCCTAGATTAACAAATTGGCACCCCACCTGGTATTATAGAGTGTGAGAAATGCAGGAAGGAGAATGTCACTGAATTTGCAGCACAGTCTTGTGTTTTGGAAATGGCCATGGGCAGTGTGACACAGGTTTGCTGAATTGCCTGCATGGAGACCCAATGGAGCCATGAGGATGGACCATGGGTTGCAGTGGAGACCCAGTGGAGATACTGGGACCACGAGAGGGATGCTAAGGAGAGCTGCCAGCCCCAGGACTCTGAGTAGCCTAGCTAGAGGGGCAGAATTGGAACTCTAGAGACTTGTTGCTGGTTAGAATTATCGGACCTGTAGATTTGTCACTGACTAGAGTTGTTGGACTTGGAACTACAGAGTTTGATGTTTGTCCTATTTAAATCTTGTATTAGTTGAATATTTCTTTGCTATGCCCAGTGCCATCTTTTGCTGTGAAGGGTTTATTCTGTGCCATTATGTATTTTTTGGATTATTTTTGGTATTATGACTCAGTTAAAAGACTTTGAACATCATTGGGAGTGATAAAAACTACGAGGACTTTTAAAGTTGGATGAATGCATTGCATTTTACATTATGTATGGTTATCAGTTTATGGGAGTCAGGGGCAGAACATGGTGGTTTGATTCCAGTGTCCCCCATAAACTTAGGTGTTCTGAATGCTAAGTCCCCAGCTGATGGAGATTTGGGGATTAATGCCTCCTGAAGGCAGAGTATTGCTGGGGGAAGGCTTATGGGTGTTATAGCCAGTTTCCCCATGCCAGTTTTTTGTGCACTCTCCTGTCACTGTTGTCCATCTGATGTTGACCAGTAGGTGATGTCCACCCTCTACTCATGCCATTGCTTTCCCCCGCCATCATGGAGCTTCCCCTTGAGTCTGTAAGCCAAAGTAAACCTTGCTCTTGGTCGGGTGATTTCTGCCAGCAATGCAAACCTGATTGCAATAACTGTAGTTCCCTGTGGTTTGGCTGCTGGTTTTTTCCTCTTACTTTTGGTGGTGGGTTTTCTCTTTTTTGCCATTATGGAACTTCCCCTCTATCTGTAAGCTTCAATAAATTCCTTCTTCCTCCCATAAACTGTGTCTGGTCTGGAGGTTCATCCCAGCAACTAAAGCCGACTACTACAGAATTGGTGCCAGGAGTAGGGTTGCTGAGATGAATCTGACCTTGTGGGTTTTGGTCGTTTGGAACTTGTGTGCTGACGGAATGGGGAAACCTAGTGCTTGCAACTGAAGAAGTGGCAAGCCAAGTGTTATGGACTATTCTGGTGAAAGTCTAAAAATGCTAAGTGCAGAGAGAACTTTATTTGAAGTCTTGGCTTAATAACTTTCTAAGGAGAAGGAAAGAATGCAGAAAACCTTGTTGGATCTGGGCTACTGGCATAACGGTTTGGCTGCGTTTTGCTGCCCAGGCCCAGAGAGTTTGATCAAGGTTAAATTTTTAATGGACTGATGTTCTTGGCTAAAGATATGGGACTAATGACTTATGATTTAAAGTTAGAAAAACCCAAGCAAGTTTAAAATTACTAGCACAAAGACTGGCTGTTGAAGCTGCTATTGTCAAATATATTAGCATTGGGAAAGAAGATGGCCAACTGCTTTATATCAAAACAAGGGAGAGAATGCTGGAGGTGATCCCACCCCAGAAAGACTGAATGGTAGGAATGCAAACTTTTTTGAGAGGAGATCTGAAAAGAAGGAAGCTGCTCTTCAAGGTCACAATTTATTTTGTCCCTGAATTAAGAATATGGCTGTGTCCTGCACACCTGGTATTGGTTTCGGAAATGTGAAGAATGAGCGGAGAGGGGGAGGTGCACACAGTTCCAGGAGCTGCTGCTGAGACATGGCATGAGGCAGAGTGTGACGCCCTGATAGGCTGGCAACACCACTGGAAGATGGACCGTAGTTTGCATGGAGACCCAAAGATGTTTTGGATATACCAGGACTGTGCAAAGGCTACCATGAAGGCTGTTAGCTCGGGATATAAATTTTCCCTGGCTACTCAGTCCAGCTGGAGGGGCAGAGTTAGAAAATTTGGAAACTGTCAGTCACTGGTTATGATACCGGACTTGAACTGCGGAACTTGGTGTTTGCTTGATGGTTATTGAGTTTGCATTGTCTCAGTCTCTCCTTGCTATGCCTTGTAGCAATTGAAAATGTTTACTCTGTGCCTTTATATGTTGAAAGTATATAACTTTTTTTGATTTTATAGGACTCACAGTTAAGAGACCTTCTTAAATCTCAGATGAGACTTAGGACTTTGGAACTTTCTTAAGTTGGGACCTTTGAATTTGGACTGAACACAATGTACAATGTGAAATGGTTAAGAATTTATTGGGGCCGGGCATGGTGGCGCACGCCTTTAATCCCAGCACTTAAGAGGCAGAGGTAAGAGGATCGCCATGAGTTCAAGGCCACCCTGAGACTACATAGTGAATTCCAGGTCAGCCTGGACTAGAGTGAGACCTTACCTCGAAAAACTAAAAAAAAAAAAAAAAAAAAAAAAAGAATTTATTGGGGGCCAAGGGCAGAAGGAGATAATTTGAATAGATGCCCCCTAATAGATTCAGGAGTTTTATTAAAACTTCCTAATTTCCAGCTTCCAGGCTGGAGGAGGGGGTCACTGGGAGTGGATCTGAATTCCAGCATAAGATATGCAAAGTGCTGGGGCTTTGCTGGAGTTCTGCCCTTGGTTTGGCTGCTGGTTTTTTGCTCTTGCTTTTTTTGGTGGTGGATTTTCTCCTTTTTTTTTTTTTTTTTTTTTTTTTTTTTTTTTTTTTGCCATTGTGGAACTTCCCCTCTATATGTGAGCTTTAATAAATCCCTTCTTCTTCCCATAAACTGTGTGTCTGGAGGTTCATCCCAGTAACTGAAGCTGACTGCTACAGGTGGGTAACAATGGGGCCCACTGATTAGGGCTGAAGTAAAGAAGAAATAGCACTTAGCATAATGCCCTTCCAACTGAGCTTGAAAAGGCCTTTTGTGGTGATTTGAGGGCAATGCCAGCCATGCCAGCCACGTACTCTCCCGACCTGGTGAGGAAGGAGGGCACTTTCCCTCACTGGTGGAGCCAAGCGAGCCGGTGGTCCAGGGGCTCCACCTTCTAGTCCTGTTTAACCCCTGCCACATCCTTGGGCTGATAGCTGCCATCCCTCAGAAGACTGTGCCCCCAAGAGCAGGAGAACCTTGTCCAGTACCGTGGTTGCCATGGAAACCACAGAATGTAAATTTCATTTTCTGCCTTTGCCCAGCAAAGCTATCGATTGAGCAGGAGGGAGAGAGATTGGGAGCCGTTTCCTTCCCAAAGTGAAGCGGGAAGTGCAGAGCCAAAAAGTAAAAAGTAGGGCATGTGGGCCAGGGATGGATCGAAAGCTGGTGGGAAAAGATGGAAGTGGTGGTCTGTGGGGAGGGGGAGGACTGGAGGCTCTCTCCGCACCCCACTATGCTACTGGTATAGATGAAAGACTCGGTCATCAGAGTGGATTCCTGGGACATGCTCTGCAGGGGTCTCAGTCCTGGCTCATGCAGCAGTGCTTCCTCTCAGCTAATGGTCTAAACCTTCTCAGAATAAAATAAGATAAAATGAAGCCGGGCGTGGTGGCACACGCCTTTAATCCCGCACTCGGGAGGCAGAGGTAGGAGGATTGGCATGAGTCTGAGGCCACCCTGAGATTACATAGTTAATTCCAGGTCAGCCTGGACCAGAGTGAGACCCTACCTCAAAAAACAAAAAACAACAACAACAATAATAATAATAATAATAATAATAATAAAAGTTGCAACTAGTTGGCGTGTCCTGGAAGTATCACTCCTGCATCCCACAGCCTCTCTGGAATATTCTTTGCCACCTCTCTAGACTGACATTCCCTGCATTGCTGTCACTGATGCCTTCAGTAACCACAGGGGAGAATATTGTCCCCAGGTATTTTTAAAATTTTTTAAAGATTTAAAAAAATATTTTAGTTATGTGAGAGAGAGAGAGAGAAAAAAAAAAAACGGGTAAGCCAGGGCCTCTAGCCACTGCAAATGAACTCTAGATACATCCATCACCTTGGGCATCTGGCTTTATAGGATACTGGGAAATCGAACCTATCCCCAGGTTTGAAGTCACCTGTAAAAGTAAGCAAGAGGAAGGCTCAGAGCACAAGGGAAGGTAGCATTTGCTTGTTTATTTATTTAATGTGTATGGTGTGTGTGTGTGTTCCTAGGTGTGTGGGCACACACGTGTGTGGAAGTGTACGTACAAGCGTGCATGCTTGTTGAGATCAGAGGTCAACACCAGATGTCTTCCTCAATCACTCTCCACTTTACTCTTTGAGACAGAGTCTCGCACCAAGCCTAGAACTCGTGGATTTGGCTAGACTAGCTGGCCAGTGAGCCCCCGGGGATTCCCTGTGTCCAGCTCCCCAGCACTGGGATTGCAGGCACAACCCAAGCCCTGCTTTTTATGAGTGCTGCGGATTGAACTCTGGTTGGCAAGCTTCCATGGCAAACACTTTTCCCAAGCTATCTGCCCAGCTCCAGGCAGCTCAGTTTTGATGGCATGACAAGACCTGGAGTAGAGTGTCAGGGCTGAAAATGATTCAAGGATAGGACTATGGGAGCAAAACCCAGGTCGGGGCTGTTCATAGGCTGCCCAGTCATGTGGCCCTCCATTGAGTGAGTGCCAGTTCCCATACCTCCTAGTGCCAGCCAGGGTGCCAGGCCAGATGGCTGAGGAAGGACCCCTTTCTCAGGAGGAAGGTCCACCTTCCACCTGGTGCTGCCCACCCTGCTCCTGGGTGATCCTAGCCTCCGGGGCCCACACCATGCCAAGGTGCCCTGTCACATGCAACCCTGGCAGCTGCACTGCAGAAACGCTAATTGGGAAGTGAGACAAGCAAAGGGGCTTTAATGAGCTACCTTGTTGTAACTCTAACTCGTTGGCGTTATTTACAGAGATTCTGCTAATGAGGTGCCTGTCAGAGGGGAGTCTGGGTGGGGTGGGGAGAAGGGAGGACAGCAGCCTGGAGGGGAGGAGGAGGAGGACCCTCACCTCCGCTGAGCGCCACCTGCCTGCGGGCTGCCTTCATCTCGGGACTGCAGCCTATGCATGGGGAGGCGCAGAGGTGCCCATGTGGTGTAGGCATCAGGATCCTGCCCACAGGCAAGCAGGAAGTCCATCCAGTCTGGCTGGAGGTCAGCCCTTTGGGGACCTGGCTCAGACAAGTCACAGGTCCCCCAGACCTACCCAGGGCAAAGTGCACCCTCGGGATGGGACGGGGTGGTGGTGACAGGCCCACATCTCCCCAAGACTGCCCAGAGCCACTAAAAGGTGGTCACTCAGCTTTGCTGAAGAGCTCGCCCACCCTGTTCCCTGGACTCCCCTCCCCTGACCCTCACCCTTCAGGCCCCTACTTCCCACTGGTCGCTGGCCCAGATCTGAACCCTGCCCAGTGGGAGGGGTTTGTTCTGGGTGGCCCATTCTCTTACTCCATCCAGTTGTGGCCCAGCTGTGACAGTTTGGCCTTTGGGTGGGGACAGCCTGAGTCGGGGAAGGGGTTAGCGCAGGCAAGGGGGCGGGGCTCTATCTGGTTGGGGAGGAGCTCACTGTATAGGTCAAGGCTCTGCTTTAGGAGAGAGCTTAGCGCGGGTCAGGGGCGGGGCTCAGTCTGGTATGGGAGGAACTTAATTCAGGTCAGGAATGGGGCTCAGCCTAGTGTAGGAGGGGCTTAGTGCAAGTTAGGGGTGAGGCTCCTCCTGATATGGGAGGAGTTTAGTCCAGGTCAGGGCTGGCCAGACTCAGCCTTCATTAGGGAGGGATTCAGGCTGAGTTTGGGACAGAGCTCTACCTGGGTTAGGGGCAAGGCTGGTGTCTGCCCGAGGGGGAGACGGGATGGGGTGGGGTGGAGGAGGGCTCCCTTGGGTTGGGGATGGGACTCACAATAGGCCAGGGGCAGGGTTCAGCCTGGACACGGGTGGAGCTGGATGGGGATGGAGCTCAGCTTGTGTGGAGTCGAGCCAAACCTGGGTGGGAATAGGGTTCATGGGGTGGGGGTGGGGCTGGAGGAAAAGTGTGTGTTGCCCTATCTGTCTGTGATCAAATCAAGGACAGTGAGTATTGTGTTCTGTGAGGTACAACTAATATAAAGCCTGCCTTTCTGGAATGCTATGGGTCGAAGACAGCCGTGATGCAAGTACCTTTCAAACTGTAGGCTTTGCGTCACCTCGCCCCAGGGCGAGCAGTCGACTGGGTGCTGCCTGAAGTCCAGCACCCCACCCTGGGCCTCCTCTCTGACCAGCCCTGTCCCGCTGGGCACTGAGAGTCCCTCTACCCTCATTCCCATCAGCGTGTCCCCTCTCCTCTCCTGCTACCTGTCAAGATTGGCATGTCTTTAATTATAACGTCTGTGTGTGTCTTTGGGAGCCGTGTAATTCCTCCTGACAGCCAGCTATTTAAAATGAAAGTCAAACACTCAGAACTTTGTTTAAGAGTTGAGTCTTGGGGGAAAAAAATGCATCAATCGCCAAATGTTGCTAATTTCGCCTTTTTTTTCTAGTAGTAAAAAGAATATATGTATATATATATTGTTTCTGCCCTCTCTCAAGGGTATCAGGGAAACCGACATGAGTTCATGGCGCACATCAGATGTCAGGGCCAGAAGCTCTCTCAGAGTTTGTCCAGCCAGATCCCTCTCCCAGGCACAGGCTAGGAGACTCACCGGACAGCAGAACCCAGGCTGAGCCCAGGAACCAAAATGATGCATTCTTTCTGCAGTGAGCAGTCAGGACATCTGGGCTGAAACTGCAACTGCCCTGCATGGTTGCTGTGCTTGCAAGTCTTGCCTGCCAGGGGATCTTGTCTGGAACACGGGGCCTGGGAAGACCCTCCTCTGAGGCTAAGCAGGAACACACGGGCACAGTCTCACTGGGCGGCCAGCCGTGTGCAGGTCTCAGCTGTGAGACCTAGGCTGTCAGGGGAGGGACTGCACAAGAAAGCCAGCACCTGGAGCAGGTGTCACTGGGGAGCAACTGGACGGTCGGTTATCTCTGAACGCAGGCTGTCAGTTCAGATCCCAGCTCGTCCCCTTCCTTGCTGGGCAGCAGTGGGAAGCCACTGTTGTTCTCTGGTTTACAGTCCTGTTTCTGGCAAGGGTGTGGGTCACTCTGAGTCAGATGGAGGTACAATGAATGAATGAATGTGCCAGACCAAAGCTGACTCTCCACTGGCTCCCACCCATCCCCCCAAAAGAGAAGCAGAGGTTGGACTAGCAAAGACAGAGCAGGAGTCCTAGCACCTTGTTCAGCCACAGGTATATTTGCAGGCCTGCGTGTGCTATGATAATTTGGGACTGGGGGTGTATGTAGCTCAGACGTACAGCACCTACCTAAGACATGGGATGCTCTGGGTTTGATCCTCTGAACCATCAAAAACAAAATCCTCAAAATTTGAAGTCCTCTTGAGCTGAGCCTCCCAGCCTGCCCCAAGCTCTTCGGTAACTGTGGGCTCACAACTGACCACTGCGTTCAAGCCTGTCTCCTGACTCAGTTCTCCCCAGAGATGCCCCCCCCTCCCCGCACAGCTCCAAAAGATGAAAGTGTATATTTACCTCTTGGGACTCTAAATCAACATGCCACAGAGATCCTGCACATCCGTGTTTATTGCTGCACTATTCACAATGGTCAGGAAATGGACCCAACCAAGATGTCCATCAACAGATGAACGGATAAAGAAAATGTGGTGTGTATACACAATGTAATTTTTATTCAGCCACAAGGAAAAAATGAAATTGGCAGGGAAATAATCATGTTAAGTGAAATAAGCCAAACACAAAGACAAAACAACATGTTTTCTCTAATTTGGGAACCCTAAATTTAAAATTATCGATGCCTATATGTGCATGTGTATCTATTTATATATGTGAATTTTGTAGGGCAGGAAACCACAGGGGAATTGTGAGAAGAGAGAAAGTGATGGGAAATAGAGAGGGTAATGGAATACATGTGATAGGAAAGCAGAAAGGGGGAAATAGCTGGAAGTGAGGAAAAGGAGTGCAGTGAGTGAGAGGAATGAGGGAGAGCAAAGTATGAAGACAACTTGTATGAAGAACCCATGAGGAAGCCCATTACTCTGTATGCTAACTTAAAAATTAATATAAGTAAATAATAAAAAAAATATGTGAAAGTCTGCCTGCAGATGTCTTCCTCATCCTAGCCCCAGTGTTTTCGGGGACCCTGCTCCAACAGTATGGCATTTACATACTGCCAGTCCCCACCCATTCCCCTCTGAGCTGGCATACCTGTAGGGAAAGGGCCTTTCCACATCTGTCCATAGAAGACCTGGGCTCTTGAAAACATACTCAATCACTCAGGGGCTGTGGTGGTGTGATTCAGGTGACCCCCATAAACTTGTATGCGGAATGCTAGGTCCCCAGCTGGTGGCAGTTTGGGAACTGGATCCTCCTGGAGGCAGTGTATTGTTGGGGATGGGCTTATGGGTGTTATAGTGCTTGGCACACTCTCTGGTTGATGTTGTCCATCTGATGTTGGCGAGGAGGTGATGTCCACCCTCTGTTCATGTCATCATTTTCCCCCTGCCACCATGGAGCTTCCCCCTTGAGTCTGTAAGCCAAAATAAACCCTTTCCTCCCACAAACTGCTCTTGCTCAGGTGTTTTCTGCCAGCAACTGTAGCCAGTCCCTGGAGAAACTGCTGGGAGCCACGTTATCAAGGGCATTAGCTGACTAAGAAACAATGACTACCAGTGACTACCAAGGCAGTTGGAGAAGCAAACCCAGGGCAGTGCTGGGCCAGACAGTGCGTGGTGAATTAACAAACAAATAGTAAGAACGCAATGTCCTGCTCAACAACTGAGATGGAGTCAGTGGTGGTGTCCACCTAACACCCCAGCAATCAGGAAACTGAGGCAGGAGGATCATGAATTCAAGGCCAGCCTGGGCTACATATATTCTGTCTTAATAATTAATAATAATAATAATAATAGAACAAATTTTAAAAACAGAAGAAAAATACACACTGTCTACAGGGAAGAAACATGAACAAGGCCCAAGAAAGAAGTGATCAACATTGTTCCAAGTTCTCCATAAGTAAACAGAAGTAGACCGTGATTCCTGAGGGTTTGCCAGCCCTCTGGGGGAAAGAACTGGGGGATATGCCAACTCCTTAGATAAAGTTATCTCAAATCAGCCACCTTTTCCAAGTGTCTACTCCAGAGCTGAAGCTAGAGCCACCTGCCAGACTTCCTGTCCCCACGACAACTGTCTGGATATCTTCACAGATGAAGTCATCAGGCCCAACGCCCATCAAGGTCACCCCATCTGGAAATGGCAGGTCTGACCCACTCCAATCGCAGTAGGTTTTCTGGACCAGTGAGCACCCCAGCCCCAGAGCCCACTGCTCCTGCTGTGCCTTCCAGGGAGCTGCCTAGAGGGCAGCAGCATCCTCCAGCCTTGGCCTGGTGTCTTTGGAGGCCACCGCCATCAAGGCAAGACCACCTGAGTGCACAGGACCAGGTCTGCTTATTTCTGGGCCTCTCCCCAGCCCCACTCAGGGCTCTTTTGTAGACAGGAAGCCCCTGCTGGGCCGTGAGGATTTTCTGGGAGTGAAGACCAGTGAACTTCACATAACCTGCCTTCCAGCTCTCTGCTGAAGGCTCAGCCCTGTGCTGTGGTCTAAGGCTCCCCACCCACTCCTGCTCCCCTGGACTCTACACAGCCCCACACCCTGTAGCACATTTCTTCTACCTCTAGTCCCATCACTGTGGCCTCTAAGTGACAAATGCAGTGAATGTCTCAAGTATATAATTCCACAGGTCCCAGCAAGCATGAATGGCTCCTCAGTGACCCCCAAGGTTCCCAAGGGTGCAGAAGCCCTTGATAGTTGGAGCCTGAAGCCCTTGGGCCCTCTGCACAACAGCCTGGGAACGTGTCCAGGAAGAGCTGGGGCTTGGGATCCCTATGGCAGTGTCCAAGAGTATCTGGACAGAAGCCTTTCTGGCCTGTAAAGTGGGCATATAAATGTCCACCTCATTGGGCGACCTTAAGAACTGGATAATATAGATAGCTACTTGGGACTGGGGAGACAGCTCAGTTAGTAAAGTGCTTGCCTCACAGGTATGAGGACCTGGGTTCAATCCCCTGGACCCATGTAAAAATACCAAGGGTAAGTGATGCACACTGTGACCCCAGCACTGGGAGAGGTGGAGACAGGAAGATCTCTGGGCCTTCTTGGCCAGCCAATCTAGCCTAATAGGTAAGTTCTGGGCCAATGAGAGACCATCTCAAAGAAAGTGGATGGCATTCCTATAGATGACACCTGAGATTGTCCTCTGGTCGCCATACATGCGTGCACAAACACACACACACACACACACACACACACACACACTTGTGTACACATTTTAAAAAATATACCTGCTGGGCTGGAGGGGTGGCTCAGTGGTTAAGGTGTTTGCCTGTAAAGCCTAACAACCGTGGTTCAATTACCTCGTACCCACATAAAGCCCGATGCCCAAGGTAGTGCATGCTTCTGAAGTTCATGTGCAGTGGCCAGGTGCCCTGGAGTGCCTATTTTTTCTCTCTCTTCCTCTGCTTGCAAATAAATGAATGAATAAAATAGTTTTACTTTTTTTGTTTATTTTTATTTATTTGACAGCGACAGACAGAGAGAGAAATAGGCAAGATAGAGAGAGAATGGGTGCGCCAGGGCCTCCAGCCATTGCAAACGAACTCCAGACGTGTGTGACCCCTTGTGCATCTGGCTAACATGGGTCCTGGGGAATCGAGCCTCAAACCGGGGTCCTTAGGCTTCACAGGCAAGTGCTTAACCGCTAAGCCATCTCTCCAGCCCGAGTTTTACTTTTTTTTAAACGTACCTTGGCTCGAGGTCCAGTAATGAGATGGGTGGGGCTAAAGATCCATTCCATCAGGACCTGGATGATCAGACTTGGAAGATAGTAGTCCTCCCAACACTTTTCAGATGGAAACTGGGGTCAGATGTGAGAAACTTAGGCAAGAAGGGCATCAGAGTTAGGGTTCCTTGGCCAAGTTCAGGGCCTGGGAATAGCCACTGTTTGTGGTCTCACGTTGCACTCCACTTGGGCTTGGGGAGCCCAGGTGTGCACTCTTGCTGAGATGGTGAACCAGGTATGCCTAGCTCGCAGCCTCACCTGGAGCCCAGGTAATGCCAGGAGGAGAGAGCAGCCCCAAGAAGAGGCTGAGTTTCCATGAAGACTGTGTCAAGTGTGAGGGAGGTGCAAGAAGGCGAGTGTCCTGCCCTGGCTTGGTCACTGCAGATGAGTGTCCGGGACACCTTTCTGGAAAAACGAACTGGCCACCAGATGAAACAATGAGAGCTGAAGAGACCCAAGGAAATGGTGTCAGAGAGACACAGGGCCCAAAGGGTGAGCCAAAGAGACATAAGAGAGACTTTCACCTCGGGTAGGTGAATGGCACAGAGGTAGAGGGGTCAGAGAGTTCCAGAGACAGGGAGGGGAACCTATAAGGCAAAGGGACTCCAAGGCCCCTAGAGGTTGAGAATGTGGGAGGGAGACACCCAGAGCAAGGGCCGGTGGTGAAGCAGGGCCAAGAGAAAGGACTTGAGGCAGTGCTAAGGCAGGGACCATTGCTCAGCTCTAAGCCAGCTGCACACCCCAGGTAGGAGATATAGATAGCCTACTGCACCCCAGCCTTTGTCCTGCGGCTGTAACATGTTCTCATGAGCCAGGGGCGCCCCCTGCCGCCCCTAGAAGGTCGGACAGCAGAAAGCTCCTAGCATCGCCCCCGCCCCCATCACCACCACCACCACGCAGCCTGGGATAGGGGGTAGGGAGAGACATGACATTAGGAAGTCCAGAGAGGACAAGGCAGGGTGGGACCTCAGCCAACCACCACAGCACCACCACTGCTATCCAGGCATCGGGTCCAGTGCCTCTGAGGGATACATGGTGCTCAGGTGCCTGGGCCACACCTCTGTCCACTGGGGAAGTGGAGAGACAATGTGAACCTTCGAGGGACTGCCCTGCCTGGAAGATGCCCCTCGCTTCCATCCCTGCCCTCAAGGGATGCTTTTTATGAAATGATCATGGACGACCGTGACAAGAGGTGGTCTGTGGCCAGCGCAGTCCATGTGGTGGGAGGGATGCTGCTCAATCGCTCCCCGCCCAGCTCTGCTGAACTCTCTCATTCTTCTGAAGGAAGCAAGGAACTCAGAATTATTTGTTTTTCATTAACAAAACTTTATTGTCATTATTAGAGATTTTAAAAAACAAGTCCCAAGCTGGGCGTGGTGACGCACGCCTTTAATCCCAGCACTTGGGAGGCAGAGGTAGGAGGATCACCAAGAGTTTGAGGCCACCCTGAGACTACGTACTGAATTTCAGGTCAGCCTGGACCAGAGTGAGACCCTACCTCAAAAAAAAAAAAAAAAAAAAAAAAAAAAAAAAAAAAAAACAAGTCCCATATGCCATACCCTACGGACACAAGGTGGGTGGGCAAGAGATGAGAACGACGGCAGTGAATTTTCACGGATTTTGTTCAGCTTTTCTATGGAATGTTTTTTTTGTGTGGGATTCTTCGTCGATCGGAACTCGGAATTTTTATGGGAATGCCTCACAATTCAATAGCTAGAAACATACAGGCAGGAAACAGGGGCAGTCCACAATCCAAGTGCTGGCTCACCCACCCCCTCGGGCCTCCGTCACTGTCACCTCCTCTGCAAGGTCCTGTGTGGGCACTCCATCCCTTATCTGCACTGAGCATGCTCCTTGACAAAAGAAACTCTGTCCTCTTCATTTCATAATAGTAGTGTCCTACATGGTAGATGCCAGGTCATCCTAAGCATGAAATAAAGCCTTCAAAACAAGAGCTATGGCCCCATCTACTCCCAATATGGGACTTGATGGCTACTGTTCTCTGAAGCTGCTGACCTGGAGAGTAGAAAGGACCACAAACAGACCATTTTATCAGGACCTAGGAGAGGACTCTGGGAGCCTAGGGACCCAGAAGGGCAGAAACTCTGACCCTGGGGTAAACCAGGACCCCCAAGAGGCCACTACTGACTTTGTTTCTCCCTAGATGATTCCAAAAGGATCCAGCTATGAAGTCCCAAGGTTTAGTAGGCAGCAGGACACAGAGGGCAGCCGTAGAGGGTCAGGCCATGCTTATCTTGGATTGTCAAGGCCTTGGTGCTTAGTGGTGGGAAAGGGCAATGATAGGGCGTGTGACCAAGAGGGAGGAGGCAGCTGGGGCCTCACACATAGGCCTCTGCAAGGCTCGGGTCTCCAAGCAGATCAGGGTTCTAACACAAGCCATTCCCCTGTGACAAGCCTTCCAAGTGCCTCTCCCTCTAGAATCAAAACCTGCCATGTACCCCCGAATCTTCTGAAGTCTCACAGGCTGCTCCCCTGCAGCCCAGCCCCAGAACACTGCGAGTCAATGGCAATCAGGCTGGGCAAAGGAAACAGGATTCATGGCAAGAGGTGCAAAGCAGCATTTTCTGTTCCAGGGCTCTGGAAAGGTCAAAGGATGAGCCAGGGCTTGGGAAGTAGACTGATGGGCAAGGTGGGAAAGGCAGGCAGCGGAACAATGACACGTGGATATCTGTAGCCTACAGAGTTTAATCAGCCCTCCTCCTGGAACTTTAAGAGATTTCTGTAAGGTACTGTGGCGTGAGAAAAGCAATTTGGAGATAAGTGTGCAATGCTCAATCCCATCTTTATAAAACAAAATACTAGGTGAGTGGATGTGTATCTATGACATGTCTGCATAGGCGTTCACTAACACAGGGGAAAAGACAGAAACTTCAGCACCAGGTTAACACAGGTTCCCTTCATGGGATCCTATGATGAGGGGCCAAGCAAAAAAGGGTATGAAAAATAAAGGCTACCCTTAAAAGATACTCAGTCAAAACGGGCTAGAGAGATGGCTTAGCAGTTAAGCGCTTGCCTGTGAAGCCTAAGGACCCCGGTTTGAGGCTCAATTCCCCAGGACCCACGTTAGCCAGATGCACAAGGGGGCGCACGCATCTGGAGTTCGTTTACAGAGGCTGGAAGCTCTGGTGTGCCCATTCTGTCTCTCTCTCTCTCTCTCTCTGCCTCCTTCTCTCTGTTGCTCTCAAATAAAAATAAATAAATAAATAAATAAATTGCCCTCTAAATATTTATGTTTATTTCTCTAGATTAGTGCTGCTCTCAGCTTTCAGTCAGAGAAGCTTCTTTTTTTTTTTTTTTTTTTTTTTTTGAGTTAGGGTCTCATTCTAGCCCAGGTTGACCTGGAATTCACTCTGTAGTCCCAGGCTGACCTTGAACTCACAGCA
Organism: Dipus sagitta; assembly: GCA_036346955.1. Taxonomy (NCBI): domain Eukaryota; kingdom Metazoa; phylum Chordata; class Mammalia; order Rodentia; family Dipodidae; genus Dipus; species Dipus sagitta. Next base: position 34,338,585 of record CM070777.1, read on the forward strand.
TTCCTCTTACCATTGCCTCCCAAGTGCTGGTATTAACGGCATGCACCACCATGCTCGGCTCAGAGAAGCTTCTTTTTGAAGATGTTTATAGATGGTGATAACCACTGGGGAAACTCAAAACTCATCAAAGTGTTGAAAAGAAGTGATAGTTAAACGCTGAGTACCAAATAAGATATGCTTATCATACCCACCAAGGCTTGAGGAACATTATGGAAGAGGTGGTGGAAAGAATGTAGGAGTCAGAGGATGGAATGTAAGAGGAAAGAATGTAAGAGTCAGAGTCCTTTGGAATGCAGTCTTCTGGAAACAAAGTGGTCACTGCAGTCATGACCTCTCAGTGTCTGTTGTTACCTGCACAATATTGGATCCATCAAGATGTTATCATGGATGATGGAGGAGGGCAAAAAATGACATCAAAATAGAATAGGAATTAGCTGGAAGAGAAGAAGGGGTTATGTGGAAGAGGTATGGGGGAGGAGGGACAAAAGAAAGCAATGGAAAGAGGTTATGAAAAAAATACATTACATGCAAGAATGAAAACTATCAATAAAAATGAAGAAGAAGGGTTGGGGAGATTGTTCAGTGGTTTAAGGCACTTGCTTGCAATGCCTGCCAGCCTGGGTTCAATTCCCCAATGCCCACATAAAGCCAGATGCACAAAGTGGCACATGCATCTGGAGTTCATTTGTAGCAGTGAGAAGCCCTGGTGCATTCATTCTCAGTCTCTCTCCTTTGCTCTTTCTCTCCCTTTTGCAAAGAAACAAATAAAAATATTGAAAAAGAAAAACCAAAAAGGAAGAAAAGATGCTCATCAGTTCAATCTGCTGGCCTGAGTTCAATTCCCCAGCACCCACATAGAGCCAGATGCAAACTGACTCACACATCCGTGATCCCAGTGTATGTATGGCAATGGAAAGCAGAGGTACGAGAAACTGGAACCTTGCAGGCTAGAATGGTCCACATGAAACAGCAAAAACACAACAACAACACAGGAAACCCTTCTCAAGCAAAATGGAAAGAGATGACACACAGCTTAAGGTTGTCATCATACCTCCATGCGTATGCTATGGCATGTGAACTGTGCTCACGTGTGCACACGGTGCCCATACATACTCATATCATACACATCTACACAGGATACAGCTACACATGCACATAATAATAATTAATAATAATAAAAAGATGCACGAAGTAGATCTGTAGAAGGGACCTTGGAGAGCTGCCCGATGGCTATCACTAACCATCCCTCAAAATGCATACCTACTTCATCCTTCATTTCTACTCTGGGGTCCCCTGGCTTATCCATTCTCCGCACAGCCACCCTCTGAGAGTTCTGATGGCCCTGGGAATGAATGCAACTGGGCCTCCAAGGTCCTTCTCCTCCGTCCCCACCCACCCTTGGCCCCTGCTGTGTCCAAACATTTGACATTTATTGAAAGAGCTTGCTCCTCAGCACAGCCCCATGAAAGCATGATGTTTTGGGCTACAGAATACCTGTAAATGGGAAAACAGATCACTTTCTTAAGGTCACACAAACAGTGACCCAAATGATCTCAGGGCCTGTGCTTCTGATCGCTACACTACACCCTCATTCGTGCCTTCAGTTTCTGTCACATGGCCAAATTTCCATCACCACTACCTATCAGTTGAGGTGCCACCTCCCCCCCCCCAGGAAGCCTCCTCTGGCCCCCACTCTGGCCTAGACATTCTTCTGTGTTCCCTCCAATAAATAGCCTTGGCATTCCCCAATCACAGCTGTCAGGTACTATGTCATGAGGGTGAGTGGATGCCCACCTCCAGTTGAGCTCCTGGGCACTTGGAGCCTTATTTCTCTGTTTCGAAAGTGCGCCCCTAGTGCCCAACACAGGGAATCCTGTGCTGAACACCATTCTACAGAACCGAAGACTGGCTACCAATACAGGAAAGGAAGCTGGAAATCCACATTGGGCTTACTTCAGGACCGTGGAGAGCTCCTCGCGGCCCACGGGGGCAGGATCCCCAGATTTGCCTTGGTTGAGCTCTGACCTGGACAAGACTGAGGTTTTTGCTGGCTTGACAGAATGGTGAGGAACTCAGGGTAGAGCGGGAAGAGGACCTGCCAGAGCCTCAGCAAAGCAACAAGCCCTAAGAGACGTCCCTGTCGATCATTCCCCCACCTCCTCTATACTTTTTAACCAGCACAAAGTTTTGAAAAAAGTAGTTAGAGAGCCTGTTGGAACCAGCACCAAAATCTATGTATTTTTTCGAATTACTGAACTAGAAAGAAATGAAAACATCAAAATCCTCTCTTTGTGCCAGGCTCGAAGTGACAGGCTGCCTCATTCAGTCCATGCCCCCATCTGACTACAGCGGTGAGATGCAGCCCGTGGAAGGGAGAGGGGATTGAAAGGGAGCGTGGCCCAGCAGGGATCCTCGGATGCCTTTCACAGACCACAGGCAAGCTCGGAATGGTCCCTGCTCTGGAGGAGAGAAGAGGCAAGATTGACAGGTGAGGATGGGGGAGGGGAGAGAGGCCAGAGCAGGAGAAAGCTGAAACAAAGCAATGCTCTCTGCTCATGTCTACAGGACACTGCAGGGGGGCCCAGCCCCCAGCTGCACTTCCGGGTAACAGGCTCACCCAACGCTGCTCCCATCCCACAGATGCACCCGCATCAATGAAGGGTAGGCTGAGGTCACATGGCAAAGAACCACGTGCCAGGAATACACTCAGAAAGGCTCTGTCAGCCTGGATCCTGCAGTGGGGGGTTATCCCCTCCTCCATGCCCCAGGATAGGTGAACAGGGGAGGGGAGCCCTGGCCAGGCTCAGCAGGGGTCTGCAAAACAGAGGGAATATGAAAGAGGCTGGTGAGTCAGAGGCAGGCTTGGAGGGAGGAAGAGATGCCTGGCTTGTTTTTCCATCTCAGAGCCTGGGCTGAACATTTCTCTGCATTCACGTTCGACATGTACACAGTCTGGATTATCTCGACAACCTCCACAAGTGGACACAGCCCTCTCCTCAGGAGCTCAGAGATGCAAAGCCACCTGCCCATTGTCACCAAGCGGCAGGTATAAGACAGGGCTGGCACTCGGGTTTGCTAGCCCCTGGCTCATGGGAGTGGGGTGCATCTATTGGCTACTCACGCACATTCTGAGCAAATTCTGCTCCCGGCCCCTCAGTCCTTACCCTTATCTCCCCCAGTATTCTGTTGTGGTACCGAGAGCTGCCTTCATGGTGAATCCAGCCTGGCCTTTTTGCTCAGAGCTGGAGTCTACGCACCTGGAGTCTCAGTCCATGGCTCTGTTGGGAAGTTGGGAAGGGAGATCCTCACCCACCCTGTCCCTCTGAATACCCCCTAGAGGAAGTGACAGGACAGCACCAGGTATGCACCCACCATCACAGTATTTAGCCCACAATCCTCCTCCACATAGCACCTTTTTCTGGGTGTGACCCCCACAGGCCACCCCTCCAGCCCTGGCGGATGACCTAGTGGAGACTCCCCTCCCCACGCTGAGCATGTCAGGCCCAGCCCCACCCTGACACCGTAATCATGCAAACCCTTTGCAGAACTCTGCTCCAGACGCCTGACACCTGTTATGTTATTTCATCCTGACACCCGCCCCCGTGGTGCAGATGGGGACACTGAGGCAGGAAGAAGTCACTGCATTTGTGAGGAGTGGTAACCGAGAGTTCAAGTTCCTAGCACCCTGTTGCTTCTTGGTGGCATGTCAATCTAGCATGCTTGGAACAAATTATCATGCAGCATATGTCACTGTCTCCATGTTCCTGTGTGTGTGTGTGTGTGTGTGTGTGATGCATGAGGATGTGGCACTCTGTGTAGTCACCTGTGGTGGGGTGTGTTTGTGTCCAGTGGTCAGAGGAGACTATCAGATGTCCTGCTCCATTGTTCTGCCATGCTTACTTGAGCTGGAGTCTTTTACTGATCCTAGAACTTGCCTTTTTTTTTTTTTAATTTTATTTGAGAGTGACAGAGAGAGAAAGAGGCAAATAGAGAGAGAGAGAATGGGTGCACCAGGGCCTCCAGCCATTGTGAGTGAACTCCAGATGCATGCGCCACCCTGTGCATCTGGCCTACGTGTGTACTGGGGAATCAAGCCTCGAACTGGGGTCCTTAGGCAAGCATTTAACCACTAAGCTATCTCTGCAGCCTGAACTTGCCATTTGTCACAAGCTCCAGAGATTCCAGGGTCTCTGCACCCTATGGGACCGGGATTACAGACATGTGTGGCCATGCCCAGCTGTTACATGGAGCCTTCAAGCCATCTCTCAGGCTTCCTCGAGCCCTCGTGCCTGCCCCAAGCCATCACTCCAGCCCTCATTCTTTATTAAGCAAGACTTTGCTGGTTCCCACTCAGTGCCAGGCCTTCCCAGGGGTGCTTGGGTACAGTGACAGATTGGTTATAACCTTTGCCCTCAGACTCAATAAGGAACTAAACACGGGCTGTCTTCACACCAAGCAGCCATCTCCATGATCTGCTATAGAAGCCTAGGAGGAACAGCCACGGGGTCTTGAGGGCTGTGACCCAGGCTCCACTGTCCTGCACAGAGCCTGTTCTGAGCTCCGTCCGTCCGGTGCTGTGACGGAACTTCTGGCGCCAGCTGCCGCATGCGGCAGGCTGCACAATGAAAGCTAATTCCTCGTTGTAATGACTGGAAGATTGCTGGCTTTTGACTCCTCGCATAATTACCGTGAGACCTCCGTAGAGTAATTCACCAGATAATTACACGGTAGCAGGTGGGGGGTGGGATTCTTTTCTGGAAGGTAAAGAGGTAGCATTTAATTTCGAGGGGGATGCCTAATCCTGTAATTACTCAGTAAAGTCCCCATTTCTCACCATCCTGATTCCCTGGGGCCAGCCTGACCTGCAGAACTGAAGCAAAACAGGGATGGGAATGAGGGGTGGGATGGGGCCACATGGGCTGCTCCTGAGTCTTTGCAGGTGAGTTGCCCCAAGAACGCATCAGGAGAGATGGGCAGGGCAGGACGTGAGTCCTCATCCCCAGTGCTGGATGGAGGGCCAGCACATGCGGGCTACAGGGAACCCAGCCAGGCCAGCTCCAAGTACTCCACCAGAGAGCCCACTTCCTTCTCAGTCAAAAGCAAGGCGTCCATGTACCTTCGTCTGTTATTACACACAGTACTACATAACAAGCTGTCGCAAGCACAGGGGCGCTTACGCCCCGCTATCTCTGTACTGCTCGCGCTTTCGCTGTCAGCTGCCTGCTTGGCCTGCGACGGTGGCTTGGTCACGTGACGGGTGGTGCTGGGCCAGTATCTCTCACCCTCCTGCAGCCCATCTGGGCTGTTCCCGGGCAGATGGGCAGTTTCGTGGGACCGTGGAAACGAACCGGACCTATGGATGCTGAGGCCGGGTCAGTGGTGTCACTTGGCCACATTCTGCTAGCCAAAGCGGGTGACAGGCCAGCCCCGGGGCCGTGGAAGGGAATAGTAGAGCCTCCTTTTCACGGAAAGCTGCACATCACATGGTGAAGAGGCGAGGGTGTCCAGAGGAATGAGGAATTGATTGGATCTATTTCTGTAATCAATCTACCATGACCTGGCTCGTGGGGTTATTGCAAGATTAATGAGATGCGGCTCGTGAGCGTTGGGTGAAGCTCGGCTCCGCTTGTTATCGAGAATAAAAATGATCAAAGGAAGTTAGTGGCAGAGACAGGCGTGCACTCTGCCCGGCACCCAGGCCGCCGGTCTTGCCCTCGGTCCTCAAGGGTGTGCCGCAAAGCCTGAGGCCCCGTCCGAGCTGTGCCTGCCCCCCTCCCACAGCCCCCAAGAGTGAGAGAGAACCGGAGGGACCCCAGGCCAAAGCCAGCAAGCATCAGAGTAGTCTGGACTGCATTCTGAGCCCCAGGCTGGCTTTGCTTCTGCCTGGGGCTGGGGAGATAGCTCAGTCAGTAAAGTGCTTGGTAGGTAAGCATGAGGACCTGAGTTCAAATCTCTAGCACCCACATAAACGTTAGGCACTGTGGTATACACCAATAATCCCAGCACTGGGGAGATGGAGACAGGGAATTCCCAGGGCTTCCCAGTCTAGCCAAATTGGAGAGTTCTAGAATTAGTGAGAGATCCTGTCTCAAAAAAAAAATAACGTGATGGCTGCAGAGATGGTTTGGCCATTAAGGCACTTGCTGGCAAAGCCAAAGGACCCAGGTTTGATTCCCCAGCACCCACATAAAGCCAGATGCACAAAGTGGCACATGTGTCTGGAGTTAGTTTGCAGTGGCTGGAGGCCCTGGTGCACCCATTCTTTCTTCCTCTCTCTCTCTTTCTCTCTCTCTCTCTCTCTCTCTCCCTCTCTCTGTATCTCTTTTTCTCTATCTGTCTCAAATGAATAAATAAATATTAAAAAAATAAGGTTGAAAAGCAATTAAGGAAGACATCTGGCATTGACTTCTGGCTCATGCACATGCACACATGTGAGCCCCCCTCCCATACAGAAAAATCCAATCCTTAACGGTCTAGAGGATTTTCTTAGCTCTGCTTTTTGTTGTCTGTATTACAGAAGAGTGAATTTTCTTTTATTTCCCCAACTGTAAATTCTTCTGTAATGATTTCTCTGTATAGCAATGCAATGCTTTTTCAAACAGGAGAATTCTTCACGGGAATTCCAGTACCTTCCCCACTCCACCAGCCCCAGGCAGGATCACACTCTGATCTTGTAATTACAACCACCTTTTCATTCATTCAGTTTTCATTATTACATTCTCCTCCTGAGCCATCAGGCATTACAAACAAGGTGACCTGTTTCAAATCTTTACCCTAGGCCTCACCACTTGCCCTTGTGATTTTTCTACCATGTTATGGTGGCGCACCAGACCCTTGCCAGAAGATGCTTCTGGAGACTTTCCAACCTCCAGAACTGTAAGCCGCACAGACCTCTGTTCTTTATAACCACCCAGGCTCAGCTAGTCAGTTACAGCAACAGAAAACAGACTGAGAATTAATTTGCAACCTCCTGTCACACTCCAGCTCTAACCCTCCCCCACCAGATCTGTGTAGATCTAGTCTGTTTGCTTATTTATTTATTTATTTACATACTTACTTGCTTATTTATGTGACAGAGAGGGCGGTGGGAGAGAGAGAATGGGCCCAGCAGGGCCTCTGGATACTGCAAACAAATTCCAGATGTATGAGCCACCTTGTGCATCTGGAGGATGTGAATACTGGGGAATCGAACCTAGGTCCTTTGGCTTTGCAGCAAGTGCCTTAACTGCTAAGCCATCTCTCCAGCCCCTAGCCTATTCTTTTTTTTTTTTTTTTTTTTTTTTTTTGGTTTTTCAAGGTAGGGTCTCACTCTAGTTCAGGCTGACCTGGAATTCACTATGTCGTCTCAGGGTGGCCTCGAACTCATGGCAATCCTCTTACCTCTGCCTCCCAAGTGTTGGGATTAAAGGTGTGCGCCACCATGCCCGGCAAGCCTATTCTTTTTGAGTGTCGTTTAATATTCTGTACTATGAATGGGCACAGTCTTTGTTCCTCCTCCAGTTAACAGTAATAATCACACAGCATTGTTTTTTTCTTTCCTCCTTCTCTTTCTTTTTGATATTCTTCCTCTTTTCTTTCTTCCTTCCTTCCGCCTACTCTTGGGGGCATGTGATGAGGATCAAATGCTCATGTATGCTAAGCAGGAACTCTCCCACTAAGCTGCACCCCAGCCCTCACTCTGTAGCTTTGAGGAAAGCAACACACAGAGTGGTTAGGTGAATTATCCAAGGTCACATAGCAGATAAGTGGCCAGGATAGAACTTGAAGCCCAGCAGTCTGGCTCCAGAGTCCCCAGCCTCCAACATAGCATTCGCTGGTTCTACGAGGTCTCTGGCATCCTACATAGTACTTGCTGCTTCTCCAGGGCTTCCCCATCTCCTACATAGTACTTGCTGCTTCTCCAAGGTCCCCCATCTCCTACATAGTACTTGCTGCTTCTCCAAGGTCTCCCATCTCCTACATGGTACTTGCTGCTTCTCCAAGGTCTCCCATCTCCTACATGGTACTTGCTGCTTCTCCAAGGTCTCCCATCTCCTACATGGTACTTGCTGCTTCTCCAAGGTCCCCCATCTCCTACATAGTACTTGCTGCTTCTCCAAGGTCCCCCATCTCCTACATAGTACTTGCTGCTTCTCCAAGGTCCCCCATCTCCTACATAGTACTTGCTGCTTCTCCAAGGTCTCCCATCTCCTACATAGTACTTGCTGCTTCTCCAAGGTCCCCCATCTCCTACATGGTACTTGCTGCTTCTCCAAGGTCCCCATCTCCTACATAAGTACTTGCTGCTTCTCCAAGGTCTCCCATCTCCTACATAGTACTTGCTGCTTCTCCAAGGTCTCCCATCTCCTACATAGTACTTGCTGCTTCTCCAAGGTCTCCCATCTCCTACATGGTACTTGCTGCTTCTCCAAGGTCCCCCATCTCCTACATAGTACTTGCTGCTTCTCCAAGGTCCCCATCTCCTACATAGTACTTGCTGCTTCTCCAAGGTCCCCCATCTCCTACATGGTACTTGCTGCTTCTCCAAGGTCTCCCATCTCCTACATAGTACTTGCTGCTTCTCCAAGGTCCCCCATCTCCTACATGGTACTTGCTGCTTCTCCAAGGTCCCCCATCTCCTACATAGTACTTGCTGCTTCTCCAAGGTCCCCCATCTCCTACATAGTACTTGCTGCTTCTCCAAGGTCCCCCATCTCCTACATAGTACTTGCTGCTTCTCCAAGGTCTCCCATCTCCTACATAGTACTTGCTGCTTCTCCAAGGTCCCCCATCTCCTACATAGTACTTGCTGCTTCTCCAAGGTCTCCCATCTCCTACATGGTACTTGCTGCTTCTCCAAGGTCCCCCATCTCCTACATAGTACTTGCTGCTTCTCCAAGGTCCCCCATCTCCTACATAGTACTTGCTGCTTCTCCAAGGTCCCCCATCTCCTACATGGTACTTGCTGCTTCTCCAAGGTCTCCCATCTCCTACATAGTACTTGCTGCTTCTCCAAGGTCCCCCATCTCCTACATAGTACTAGCTGTTCCTCCAGGGTCCCCCATCTCCTACATGGTACTTGCTGCTTCTTGCAGTGCAGGGTTTGGGTTCCTTGGTTGGTGTTAGCCTAGATTTTTTTTTAAGGCAGGAATGGTGGCTCATGCCTTTAATTTACTTACTTACTTATTTATTTATGAGAAAAAGAGGAGGGTAGGTGGCAGAGAGAATAGACATGCCAGGGCCACCAGCCACTGCAAACGAACTCCAGACTCATGCACCCCCTTGTGCATCTGGCTTACGTGGGTCCTGGGGAATCAAACCCAGATCCTTAGGCTTTGCAGACAAACACCTTAACCACTAAGCCATTTCTCCAGCCCTGGCCTAGCACTTTAAGTCACCCCCAGTCCTTCCCCTGATCTTTCTTGGTTTCTCTGTATTTTTAAAATTCTTATTTATTTATTTATTTGTGAGGGGAGTGAGAAAAGGAGCAGGGGGAGAGAGACACATGCAGCACTCTGTGTGACCTGGCTTTATGTGGGTACTGGGGAGTCGAACCTGAACTGTCAGGCTCTCCTGCCCTGCTTCTTTGTGTTTTCGAACTTGGGTCAATGTGCTACCAGAAGCCACTCCCTATACTGTCCAGTCCCAAGGTCCCACACATCTTTAGATCACAGGATTTGGGGACAGGTGAAAAGCCTCTCTGGATCCAGGCCTCACACCAGAGTGGATGGATTTCTCCATCCCCTGGTCACCCTGTGTGCCCATCGGGCCCAGAGCCAACCTGAGACTCAGAAGGGCTCAGTTCAGAGGGGCACCATACTGGCACAGGGAACCTATCTGTGCCTGGCACTGAAGAACTACCCTGGGAAACCTGTGGTCAAGGCATTGAGTAATAGGGACAAGCTCTTTCTGAACCCTAGTGTTCCTGAGCTGCAAATCCATCTCCCGGAGAGCCAGAATCATGCGCCATGCAGGCTGGCAGAAGGCACAGGGGGAATGTTGTGGAAACTACACTGGCTCGATGTTTGGGAAGTGGGGTGGGAGGAGGGGGCACTACATGGAGTGAGTAGCACTGCCCGAGTCAGGAAGGCTGGGGCAGGTGGCAGGCTGAAGAAAGGTCACCAATCAGGTCAGTTAGGAGTGTCAGGAGGGGAACCAGTGGTAGCAGAGGGGAGATGCAAAAGCACAGGCAGCCTGCAGGGACCTGGACTGACGTGCATCTGAGTTGGGGTGCAAGCTGGTCAGACAGGTCGGGGGGGGGGGACCTGGCTGGGGACAGTATCTCCAGAGGAGAGAGAGAGGTGGGCATTTCTTGTTTTGTTTGTTCGTGTTTTGTTTTGGGTTTTGGTTTGGTTTGGTGTTTTTACAAGGCAGGGTCTCACTCCAGCCCAGGATCATCTGGAACTCAATCTGTAGCTCCAGGGTTCTCCTCCTCCCTCAGCCTCCCAGTGCTGGGGTTAAAGGCCACTATGCTCAGCCTGCGATGGACATTTCTGAGGGAGTTCTAGTCCCCGCCTAGGTGGCCTATGGGGCACAGTAGAGGACAACTTCATCTTACAGATGAAGAAACTAAGGACCAGAGGGACACATGACCTCTCCCAGGCGGTGGTGAGCAGGGTTCCCTCATAAGCTGAGCTGGAATCTATACTTCACCTGACTTCACAGCACCTTTTGAGGCTCAGGGTGTGGAGAGCTGTTGGGACCACAGCAGCTGGGACATTGGCTGCATTAGGGACCCCAGGCCACTCCGCAGGAGCTCTTCCCCCCCCCACAGCCAGGCACCATGTTGCCCTGGTTTCTGCACACGCTGTCCTCCTCCCTGGACCTGTATCTGGCTTTCCTGCCTCCTCAGGGTCCTCTGGACTCAGCCATGGGGTCTCAACCAGGGAGGATGGAGGAAGGGCAGGAGCGCAACCACATCCCTTCCTAGATGCCGAGGGGCAGCGGCGGGGAGTGCTTCCCTGGGCCGTGGCTCCACATCAAACCCCCTTACTCATTAAGAAGCGCCGCGTGTGCCAGGGTGACATCTTCATCCATGCGCCCAAGACTTCAAAGCCTTCAGGAGATCTCCTTGGTGGATTAGACATGAAAAATGCCGGGATGAGACAGAGCGAGGAAGCAGCCGGCTGCTCTGGGCCTTAATTAGGCAGGGGGTGGAGTTGAGTGGGATAGGACAGAAACTCAAAGCTGCCCAACTCCAGCCTGGGTGGAGGACTCCAGGGCATCTCCTTGGCAGACACGCCAGCTCAGCACAGCCACAGACCCAGGTTGCCCCCGGAAGCTAGAACATCCCATTCTGCCAGCCAAACGCTCAAAAGTGAGTGAGACTGGGCTGGACAGGAGAACTTGACCATGTGCCCTTAGCATCCCTGATGGACTTGCCTGGACTCTGCTAATGCCAACAACACAGATTGCAGAGCATGGAAGGGGACAGAAACTCAGGCCACTCTCAGAGCAATAGGCCCTGGGCAGCAGGTAGGAGTAAGAACCAGCCCCTGGGGTCAGCTGTACAGCAGAGGCAGGGCCAGGAGGCCCAGGTGGGGTGGGGAGGGTACTTTGGGCAGTGTGGGTCCTGGAAGCTAGGGGAGTAGAAGTGAGAAGGGCTTCCCCCACACAGGAATGGAACAGCCAAGACTGGAGGGCCTTGTGTGAATGGCAGTCACTGGCGGCTGGAGAGGCTCAGCCGTGAGGAATAAGCTTGATGGTGTGGGACCAGCCTCGAGAGTCTCAGCAGGGGTACAGTTAGGAGTCCTTCTTCCTGGTCCACGAGGGAGCCGTGTAGCAGACATCTGGTGGGAGTGAAGCCCAAAGAGTCCCCATCAAGGGTCATGGTGATGGTACCAATGGAAGACAAGGACTGCGCACGCAGCGCAGCAGGAGGAAGAGGCGGAAGTGAAGGCCTCACCACTTCTTGGCCTCTAGGACGCATGATGAGATGGTTAAAGGCAGGGACTCAGGGGTGGTGTGGGGAGGTGGAAACCATCCATCCATGTGGGGTAGGGTGGCTCCTACCCTGCCTCTGAGGAGAAGGTCTTGGGTCTGGTTAGAGAGTGGGGAAGGGAGAGAGTTGGGCTCACCTGGGGGCGGGAGATGACCTGACCATGCAGAGGTGAGAAGGGGCTGAGAAAGGCATGTCCTGGCAGAGTAAATGGGACACCATGTTTTTTAAAGGTAGATGTGGTTGTGGGCCTCTGCTTCCGATCTCATCCTCACTCAGTCCCCTGGAAAGGCCGACATTCAGGCTGACCCATAGATGATGCCTTCCAGAATATTCCGAGGCAGAATAGGGAAGAGAACCATGCTGTGAGAAATTCTTTGGGTGAGAAAAGAGAGAGAGAGAGAGAGAAAGAAAGATTTTGTAAGATAGCTTTCCCTCCCCAGCTCAGGCAGCAAGAGAAAATGGAGATATTGATTGCCCCATTTGGCGTGTCGACTTTGATTTGGAGTGTGTCGCCCAGGTGACTAATTGGAAAAGCTGTGGTCTCCCAGCAGGTGAGACAAAGTCTGCCCCCTACTGGGATGGGCAACTGCTCTCCTCCCTGCTGGCGGCCACTCAAGAGCAGGTCACCCCAGCAGGATTCCTGGCCTTGTTCCTGTCCTGTGTAAAATATCCCTGTGTGTGTGTGCACACACATGTGCACAAGTGTACACACATGCCACGTACACACTCAAAGGAAGGATGCTGGAGGAGAGGCACTGACTCCATGTGGTGGTTTGAATAGAATAGATGGCCCCCAATATATTCAGTTGTTTATTTGTTTGTAGTTTGCATCTCTAGCCACCTGGCTGGAGGCAAGGTCACTGGGTGGATCTTAAGGTGTGGTGGTGGGTTTCGGATTTCAATCTAAAGATATGCAAAGTGTGCCTAGCAGGAGTTCCTGAAGTGTGATGGGCTGTGTGGCTTTTAGGCTTGTACTTTTCTCTCTCTGCTTGGTCCTGTGAAGGCAGGCCAGTTTCTTCTGTCATTTATGGAACTTCCCCTGGATCTGTAAGCTTCAATAAATCCCTTCCTCCATAACTGTGCCTGGTCTGGAAGTTCATCTCAGCGAAGCTGAAGCTGTCTGATACACTCCACATTTCTTGTTGGGGACTAGGAAGGGTGTAAGTTCTTCCCACCTGCAGAGGCCCTCACAGGGACACCTGATCTAGCCCTGCCTCCGCAGCAGTTTCGTTTCCCCTGAAGAGAGTCACCTTGCCCTCCCCCAGGCAGGCTGGAGTGGCACCATCTCTGCCCAGAGCCCTAGGCCAGGCCTCCAGGGGCCCTGCATATTCCTCTCGTTCATGCTTGGATCACGTAGTAGTTACCTAAACAACGTCAATCAGAGACAAAGGGGATCACTCCTGAAATCTGGGGACATCTTTGAGAAGGTGTCAGGTCCCTCTTTCTTCTGGAGGTCACTGAGCTGTTAGACATTGACAAGAACTCAGCTATGTCTGCCACTGCCTGGGTCCCCAGGAAGGAACTCTAAGGAGGGCTGTTGATGGAGAGGGCTTTGGGGTTCTTCTTTGTGGGCGACAGGGGAATATGTGAAGGGGGCAGAGGCAGGTATATAACAGCTACCACCTGAGTCCTTGGCAACTGGACTTGTCCCAAAACTGGTAGGGGTGACCAAGCCTCTGTATCTTACATGTATTGTCACAGGGTCTGGACCACCAAGGGGGAGGGTGTCCTTGGCAAGGAACCACGTGTCCTTCATCCAAGCTGAGTCTGTATATTGTGTCCATGTTCACGAGTCCTGGGGATGAGTGACTAAAGACCTGTGGGAGTAGAGCTGAGGAACAAAGCCCGGGCTGGTACTCAGAGCTGGTTTGAGCCATGGGTCCAGCAGCATCTGTCTTTTCCCTTGGCTTCACTGAAGCCATTTTGAGCTGGCTTCTCCCAAGGCAACCGTGGAGCTGATGAGCACATATGCCCTCAGGTAGGCATCAGGTCTAGGTGGGCATGAGATCCGGATGGGCCTAAGGTTGTTTTGTCATCATAGGCCATAATGTGATGGCATGTGAGCTGGGAGGCCAGGGTCTCAGAGCCAGAGGGAGCATGAGAATCTGAGAGAGGTGAGGGAGACATGGAGCCAGAGCCAAGGGCGCTCTGCAAGGGTGTGATGCCAGAGACAGCCACGTTCACTTGACCATAGTGCCTGGTTCAGGATGACAAGCAAAAGCTGAGGCATGGCAGGCCCGGGGGTTTCCTGAGAGTTGGTATCTCTGTCCAGACCCCACTGCCCACCTTCCTCCTCCCGTCCCCCACCATTACTGACACCCCAGCACCTCCCTGTAGGCCCCCTCTAGCTCAATCAGAAGTGGACCCCAGATATCAACCCCCATAGCCATGTGCCCTTCAAGTCTGCCCTTCCAGCTAGGAGCAGCTCCTTAGGGACAGGGACAGGTCTCCAGCAGTTGGAGTGGTCCATCCATCACTCGCATCTCCAATGTGATCAGCCCATCTAATTAGCCCTGAGTGTTTAACAAAGGGCAGCTGCAGACACAGCAGAGAAGATTTTAGAGCCAGAAATGCCAACTGAGTCCTAGAGAAGCTCAGGACGGCAGGAGAGAGGAAAATGGCCGGCAGGGAGGAAAGGACCTGGTGATGGTCCCCCTTCTGGCTGTGTCTGCATGGTCCAAGCCTTGGGCTAGGAACTGGCCACCAGGATACCTCCAACAGGCACTTAGCCACCCTTGTGCAAGACAGAGGGGGAACCCAAGGCCTCTGCCGGGTCACATGTGGTTAGGTGGCAGACCCGTGTGACCTATGGCTCTTGGTTCTGTTTACTCATGCCAAAAATGGTGAATGTGTTTGAGGTGGAGAAGACGTGATAGGGAGAAAACTCCACAGGATGGCCAAGCGGCTGTCAGGATGAGTGCCCAAGCAATCCAGACAGACAGAACCCAGCCTCCCTGCCTTAGACATTAGCTGCTCCCCACAGCCCATGCTCCAGTAAGAGACAGGACCATCATCCCCCACGTGCCGGCTCCAGGCTCTGAGGCCCTCTGCTTCCCAACACCTCCTCATCTTCTGCCTGGTCCCGCTCACTGAGCTGGGAGCTGCCTTCCCTTTGTTCGGGCCCATCGTCTTTCGTAATTAGAAAATAAATTACTTTTCCTCAAAGAAGCAGGCCCGGTTCTATCGACGTGGATAAGAGGGATAAGAGGCAGTGAGCAGCCACGGTCTGACAGGTGCAGAGCAGGGCCCTATCAGCCTGTCCAGGCAGCCGAGGCCCACAGACAAGAGAGTGCTGGTGGGCGGGGGCAGCGGTGGAGGGGTATCAAGCAAGGCAGCAGAGGCAGACCCTTTGTGTCTTCAAACCCATCCAGAGCCAGGGAAGAAAGCATCTCACACGGTCAAGAGAAGAGCCCTGGGGTCAACTCCCAGGGAGAATGGTGTTGACAGTGCTTGTACCTGTCTAGCCCAGCTCTCTAGGCCAAGGCAATCTCTGAGGCCACATTCTCTTTGATTCACACACACACACACACACAAACACCCTCCCTCCTTGCTCATCCGCAGTGCACACACACACCTGCCTCCTTCTTCATCCACAGTGCACACACACACACCCCTCCCTCCTTGTTCATCCACAGTGCACACACACACCCCTCCCTCCTTGTTCATCCACAGTGCACACACACACCCCTCCCTCCTTGTTCATCCACAGTGCACACACACCCCTCCCTCCTTGTTCATCCACAGTGCACACACACACCCCTCCCTCCTTGTTCATCCACAGTGCACACACACCCCTCCCTCCTTGTTCATCCACAGTGCACACACACCCCTCCCTCCTTGTTCATCCACAGTGCACACACACACCCTCCCTCCTTGTTCATCCACAGTGCACACACACACCCCTCCCTCCTTGTTCATCCACAGTGCACACACACCCCTCCCTCCTTGTTCATCCACAGTGCACACACACACCCCTCCCTCCTTGTTCATCCACAGTGCACACACACACCCTCCCTCCTTGTTCATCCACAGTGCACACACACACCCCTCCCTCCTTGTTCATCCACAGTGCACACACACCCCTCCCTCCTTGTTCATCCACAGTGTACACACACACCTCTCCCTCCTTGTTCATCCACAGTGCACACACACACCCCTCCCTCCTTGTTCATCCACAGTGCACACACACCCCTCCCTCCTTGTTCATCCACAGTGCACACACACACCTCTCCCTCCTTGTTCATCCACAGTGCACACACACACCCCTCCCTCCTTGTTCATCCACAGTGCACACACACCCCTCCCTCCTTGTTCATCCGCAGTACACACATTCACCCCTGCCTCTTTGCTCATCCACAGTGCACACACACCCCTCCCTTCTTGTTCATCCACAGTGCACACACACCCCTGCCTCCTTGCTCATCCACAGTGCACACACACCCCTCCCTCCTTGTTCATCCACAGTGCACACACACCCCTCCCTCCTTGTTCATCCACAGTGCACACACACACCCCTCCCTCCTTGTTCATCCACAGTGCACACACACCCCTCCCTCCTTGTTCATCCACAGTGCACACACACCTCTCCCTCCTTGCTCATCCACAGTGCACACACACACCCCTCCCTCCTTGTTCATCCACAGTGCACACACACACCCCTCCCTCCTTGTTCATCCACAGTGCACACACACACCCCTCCCTCCTTGTTCATCCACAGTGCACACACACACACCCCTCCCTCCTTGTTCATCCACAGTGCACACACACACCTGCCTCCTTGTTCATCCACAGTGCACACACACACCCCTCCCTCCTTGTTCATCCACAGTGCACACACACACACCCCTCCCTCCTTGTTCATCCACAGTGCACACACACACCTGCCTCCTTGTTCATCCACAGTGCACACACACACCCCTCCCTCCTTGTTCATCCACAGTGCACACACACCCCTCCCTCCTTGTTCATCCACAGTGCACACACACACACCCCTCCCTCCTTGTTCATCCACAGTGCACACACACCCCTCCCTCCTTGTTCATCCACAGTGCACACACACACACCCCTCCCTCCTTGTTCATCCACAGTGCACACACACAGAGTCCTGCACCAGACTCTGCCCCCATCATCCCTGCTGTTTTAGCATAACCCTGTTTGCTGATCCCTTCACTGACCACCAATCCCTCTCCACATTCCCTTTTACACCTGCATGTTTGTGTTTTCTCCAGAGATTACTCCTTTCTAACATACTATAAAACTTACACTTTGAGGGCTGGAGAAATGGCTCAGGGGTAAAGCATTTGCCTACCAGGTTTAATTCCTAGTACCAAAAACAAATAAACAAAAACACTTTTTTTTGAGGTAGGGTCATGCTCTAGCCATGCTGACCTAGAATTCACTATGTAGTCTCAGACTGGCCTGGAACTCACAGCAAGCCTCATACCTCACCCTCCCTAGTGCTGGGATTAAAGGCGTACACCAACACACCCAGGAGAAAGAGAAAGAGATAGAGAGAGTGGGTGAGCCAGGGCCTCTAGTCATTGCGAAGAAACTCCAGATACATGTCCCACTTGGTGCATCTAGCATTTGTGTGAGTGCTGGGGAATCACACTCAGGTCATCAGGCTTTGCAGGCAAATACCTTAATGGCTGGACCATGTCTCCAGCTCCCCTCTCCCCTCACCCCCGCAAACCCACTTTTTTGTCTTGTCTCTGTCCCCTGCCTGCTGCTTTCCTGGCCACAAGGGGCCCACCCAGCCTCAGAGTGGAGCTGATCTCATCAGCTGCCTGCACAGAGTTCCTGGGGTCTACCTGTCACACTCGTCTCCCTTAGGGTCTGTGGACAGTCCCTACACTGCAGCAAGACAGAGTTCAAATGCTGGAGCCAGGATGCCATGGAATGGAAGGACAGATACAGTCTCTGTGACGGTTTACAGTGATCATCAGTGTGCCCTAGGATTGCCTGAGGGATCATGCAGATTAGGTTAGCCTCTGGGCGATACTATGAGGGATTACCTTGATTAGACTAACTGAGGTGGGAAGACCCACCTGAACCCATTCCATGGGCCGGGGTCCTGGGCTATTTAAAAAGGAGAGAAGCTGGGTGTGGTGGTGCACACCTTTAATTCCAGCACTCGGGAGGCACAGGTAGGAGGATTGCCATGAATTTGATGCCACCCTAAGACTATATAGTGAATTCCAGGTCAGCCTGAGCTAGAGTGAGACCCTACCTTGAAAAACTAAAAACAGAGAGAGAGAGCTAGGAGCAATTAGTGTTCATCACACTCTGACACTCTGCTTCCTCTATGCTAATGTGACGATGTGCTTCTAGTTTCCTGCTCCTGCCATGCCTCCCCCACCATGGTGGACTCTACCTCCTAGGACTGTAAGCCAAAATAAACTCGTTCCATCCCTGTGTTGCTTCCACTAGGGTGCTTTTCCCCCCAGAAATTAGAAACTAACTGACACATAGGGGCAGTGGAGAGACACCCCCAGGGACAAGAATCTTAGTGGCCAGGGTCAAGCCATGCCCACATGGAGATGTCCTCCAGGTTACATGGAGAAGTAGATGCATGGCCCCCAGCTGCTCCTGGCTCACATCTGTTACCTGGTCTGTCTGATGGGTGCCATCTGGTTGAGCACATGGGAAGTTGCACCCTGACCCCTGAACCCAGGGCCTCAAGGCAGGGCAAATCATGAGACTGCTTGCCCAGGCCTCTTCCCCATCCATGTCCAGGCTATGGATCTAACACCTTTGCCTCCCTCCCCTGTCCCCACATCCCAAAAGAGTCCCCTGAGAGCTTCCTCAGTGAGCTGAGTGCACCAAATCCTAGGCTCGGGTCCTGTTCCAGAGACCAGCTAGGTGAAGAGGATGCTAATTGATGTCTGGATCCTTCCTGGCTCTGGGGAGTGTCAACAGGGGCCTTAGGGTTGGCAGAGTCAGCCCACAAGCTAGGACAATGGCACAAAGGGATGAGAATACCAATCATAAGTAATTTACACTCCAGCCAGGCCTTTGCCAGAGTTCAAGGGTCAGAGCAGCATTTAGCCTAAGGAGAGGCACTGGCTTAAACTGAGAACTTGAGTTTCCAGGGAGATCTTCCCTTAGGCATTGTCCCTGTGGGTTTGCAGTCTCTGATATTAGAACAGGCTTTGAATGCCCCCAGTGTCTGTTCTTGGAATTGTATGAGGACATCATGGCTGCACAGAGCTGCCAGCTAGCTGGTATACGGGAAAGTAAGAGATGAGATGGGATAGGCTAAGAACCACTTTCCTTTGTGTAAGAAGAGTTCCTAAAAACCACTGACAAGCAATGGAAACATCAATAGAATAAAAAAAAATGAGCAACCGGGGAGCCAACAATTCATTGAGGAGGAAGTGAGAAATTTTCCACGTGTGGGCTATCCACTGTCACTTATAACAACAAACGTCACGAACGCAGCTAGATGCCACCTTCACCTGTCAGGTGATGAATCTCAGAATGTTCAGTGAGGGAGCATTTCATGAGCAGACCTCATACACACACACACACACACACCTTCCTACTTCTGGTTCCCCAGAACATTCCATCACTCTTTGGAGAAAGATGAAGAACATCCCTTCACCCTTAGGCATGGCATGACTCAGCCCTTCCAATGGATGCGGCCTTACCCCATATACATGGGCACACACTGACACACACAGCCCCAGAAGGCCAAACCTCTCACCCCCCAGCAGACCTGTGCATACATAAGGCAGCTGTTCTTTCCTTTCCTACCTACCATCCTCTGCCACCATGGATACTGTATCCTCCTCCCAGGACCTTATCCCTGCTGTTCTCAGAGCCTGACCACCTCCTCCCAGGGCAGGGCCATCTCAAGTCACCAGGCCCCTTTTAGCCACATTCCTGGTGCTGGTGTCATGGTCTCCTCACCCTCAGCTCCCAATGGGAAGAACGTGTGTCGCTCTGTGGTGGAAGTCTAAGCCACCATAGAGATGCTCACCCAGGCCACAGAACATGACATGGAACTCCACACAGCCAGCAGGTCCGTGTCAGAGCCCAGTGAGGAAGGCGCAGTACCACACGATGGCAATGCCCAATGGTATCCACCACCCAGGAGGTGCCCTTCCAGTGTCCAGAAGCCTCGGGGCATCTTTCGAGTGTGTAAACCTCAAGCACACTTGATCTCTGGGTTGGAATCACCAGCTGGTGTGTGGCCACAGTTGTCTATCACCAGTTACTATCTGCTGCTTCCCAGCCTTTTGTGTGATGCATCCCCGGTCTTACCCCCCGCCCCCCCAAACACCACCCGTGTGTTTCCAGTTAGCGTTCTCCAAGGCACAGGATATGCACAGTCCTGTATGTGTCTCTGGTAAAAGCCACAGACTCATTCGTCACATTTCTGAGATATGAAGACCCCAAAGTGACACTGTAGTTGGGGGATGAAGGTGTGCTGGGCTTCAGGAAAGAAAGGAAGGAGGAAAGACAGGAGGTGTTATGGTCTAGACATGAAGTGTCACCCCAGAGGTTTCGGTGGAAGGCTTGGTCCCCTGCTGGGGAACTCCCAGGCTCTGAGTCATGAGGCTCCGCCTTCACCAGTGGAGTACTTCACAGGATTCTGGATTCATTATGGGAGGGGCTTCTGGTTGGAGGGAGTGTGTCACTGGGGTTCTGCCTTTGAAGGGCATCTTGCCCTTGGTTCCTTCCTGTCTCTTACTGTCTGCTTCCTGGTCGGGTGAGCAGTTTCCTTCCGCCGCACGGCTGCCTGCCACACAGGCCTGGAGTAATGGAGCCATCTTGCTGAGGACTGAATAATACATAATAACAATAATAAATATTTCCCCCTTTAAGTCACAGCGATGGAGAGTCCAACAGTGTTGCTGTCACCTTCTCATTGCTGGCACAAAACACCATACAAAAAGCAGCTTGTGGGAGGAAAGGGTTTGTTTTGGCTTACGGACCCGAGGGAAAGCTCCATGACGGCAGGGGAAAGGATGGCATGAGCAGAGGCTGGACGTCACCCCTGCCACAGCAGGTGGAACACGGAAGCATAAGAGTGAGATGAACACTTCAGGTCACCCCCAGCAACGCACCTCCTCCAGCAAGGCTCCGTCTCCCAAAGTGCCACCAGCCGGGGACCCAAGCATTCAGAACACAGGAGTTTAGGGGGGGGGGACACCTAATATACCACCACACAGAGGAAGGGAGGGAGGGAAGGAAGGAGAAGGGAAGGAGGGAAGAAGAGAGGGGAGAAACAAGGGAGGATGAAAGGGAGGGAGGGAGGAAGGAAAGAAAGAAGAAAAGGGGAGGGAAAAGGAAAAAGAGAAAAGAAAGAGGGGAAAGGAGAAGAACAGGGCAGAAGGGAGAGAGGGAAGAAGAGGCAAGGGGAAGGGAAGGAAGCAAAGGGGACTGGAGAACAGTAGGGGCCGCTCTGGTCTGCCTTGAATCTCACACTAAGCCCTCTGGCATCCCAGGCCGACAGGACACCCAAGGCTCTTTGTCCTGTCCCGGCCCCGCCCCTGGGGACAGCTCCTCAGCCAGGGTCAGAAGTCCGGAGCACACTGCTGCTTTGATGAGACTGGCTTAGATAGAGACAATTCCTGGAGGGCCAGCAACTTTCAGCGAGACAGCAGAGAGAATCAAAGGGAGGGAACCGCTGGGATGCAGGGACTCTTTCCAGCTGAGCTTTCTCCTTTGTTTGCAAGGTCCTGGGGACCAGTAGGGAGCAAAGGAGCAGAGCAGCCCACATCAGGTGGGAGATGATGAGACGGGGAAGTTGAGAGCACGTACACACGTGTGTGTGATTTACCAGGTGCAAGAGGAAAAAGGCCACGCCAACACACTCGACGTGTGATGACTGTCGCGTGTCCACTTAGGGAGCATGTGCTCCTCCCCTGAATGTGCTTCCCTCCCCAGTACCTCCCACCCCTGAGCTCTGTTCCCATCCTCACTGTATAGATGAGGACACTGAGGCTGAGAGAACCTCACAAACAGTGGAGAATGGGGCTCAGCTCTGACACAAGGCAGCCAGAGTAGAGTCCAGAGCCTGGATCATCTCAGTAAGATTCCGTTGTTGATCCCGCGAGGGTCCTACATGGGGCACAGTGTCACACCCACGATGTCCCAGCACTCAGGGAGGTAGAGGCAGGCGGTGCACGGAGCTCAGGCATCCAGACGTGGGTCATATAGTGACACCCATCTCCAGGAAACACGAAACCCTGAGGATTTTTTTTTTTCCTTGAGCTTTCTTTCATATGCCAAAACACAGCGACAAAACACTTTGCTTCAAACGTCAGAAATGAGATGGAGAAATTTGATTTGATTATGGCGAGGCATCTTAATTCACCAACCGTCGTTTGTGAGAGAGTAAGAAAACAAATGGTTTCTGTATCTGTCATTGTACCCAGCAGATGAGAATATGTCATTTGGGCAAGGTCCGTGGAAACATTGTTAGGAGCTGATCGTGTGGTCAGCTGCGGCAAAAATGTCAAAAACACATTGCTTGAATGGTCCTCTCACAGACCGCAGTCTTGACCACAATGTGATAAAGATGGGAATAAACGCTTTGTCAAAACAGGAAGAAAATAAGCTTAAAAAAAGAACTCTTCAATAAATGGTGCACTGAGGAGGAATCAAACATAGGGTACAGAAAAAAAAAAAGTGGTGACAGAACCAGCATGGCCAGGGCTGGCTGCCCCAGAGACTCGCCCCCCCCCCCCATCCCTTCTCACACAACGGGGACAGGAACAGACGTGGCGCTCAACCTCAGATCGCTAAGAAAGAACAAACCCAAAGGAAAGTAGGAGAGACGTGATCATAAGATAAAAGCAAATAAATAAATTAAAGAACTTGAAAGCTGTGGAAACAATAAATAAATGCCGTGCCAGCTTCTTTGAAACTAATAAACCAGGAAAACTTTCTGCAAGTCTAATCAAGACACTGCAAGTTTCACTTCTACTCCAATACGCCTCAGTTGTTCAAAGCAGACAGAGTGACTATCACAGTAAGAAAAATGTCTCCACAAAGATGGTGGGGAGGGGCTGACACATGCAGACCGCTTCCCTCTCAGTGGTGGCATGTGAGTGAGTGAGAGTTCTCCAGATCCACTAACGAGAGATGATCCCCAGCCTTCTTCTGGGGAGAGCCCTCACCCCTGGGAGACAGTGGTAATAGTCCTTCTAGAGGCTCCCAGCATGTTTCTCATGGCCTGCGCCCATTTCACAGATGTCACTTGGATGAACCAAGTGACACTGAAAGTCGACAAATAAATAATATTTAAAATAAAAAGAAGCAAGCAGGGAGAGTTGGTGGCAGAGGATTCAAATGCAGCCCCATCTTCTGGCTTATGGCCATCGATGGGTATCTGTCCTGCCCCACAGCACGAGTATTCCCACCGCAAGGAGGCTGCTTGGCACCCAAACCCCAACATGTCACAGCGCATCACCTTTGCCATAGGCTGGGTTGAAGAAGTCACAGGTGCACCAGATCCAGGAGGAGGGGGAAGTGTTCACTACTTTTCTCATCATCGTGACCAAATACTCCGCAGACACAATACAAAGAAAGAGAGGTTTCTCTGGGCTCATGGCTTACGGGGCAGTCCATGGTGGTAGGGAATGCATAGCTGAGTTGATGGTGGAGGGAGTGTGTGGCTGGTCACAACACAGTAGCAGACAGGAAGCAGAGAGAGCTGGAGCCAGAAATTAAGTCCTGGCCACAAACCCCAAGACCCAGCCCCTTCCAGAGACCTATTTCTTTCAGCCAGGTTCCTTCTCCTCCTAATGGTTCTACCACGCTCATAGTAGCGCCACCTGCTGGGGACCGTGTGTTCAAACACCCGAGGTAGAAGGGACAAGCTTAACAGGAGTTGAGCCCACTTCCCTCTGGGGAAAGAAGCGGAGATCGCAACGCAGAGCGGCATGCAAGAAGGGGTTATACTTAGGGACATGTTGGGAAAGCATGGGCTGCACACAGCACAAAACCCCGATCTGACCTGTCAACAGATATGACAAAGAAATTTCACTTGTGGCTTGTGTCTCTGCTCTCATCTCTATTAATAACTTGTCTGATTTCATTAAGTGGTTCTGTCTGAGTTACCAGCAGCAATGCCCTGATGTCTGATCACATCTCACAAGGCGATCTCCGTGGGGGCTTGGCTCTCCCATGGGGCTGAGCAAGGAGAGGATTGCGCAATTGATAGAGGGGGCGGGGCTAGGACAGTGTCTCCCAACCCAGCCAAACATGAGGTTACCCAAAGCACTTTGCTAAAGACCAGGGTTAGCTGCCGCTCAGACTAATTAAATCAGGACATATGGGAACGGGGTCAATGCTTTAGGTTTGAAACTTATGTGACTGGGAAGGCCAGTGCATACCCCAAAGACCTCAGGAAAAGTGTTGACATTCTCCTCGTGGTAATCCAACTTCTCTATCACCTCAGGCCATGTTTCACCAAGAAAGGGAGGGAGGGCTTAACGAGATGGGTTTAACAAGAGTAGATAGGCCTGACTTCTCAAACTATGGACGAGGTACTCAGGGCCGCTCAATGGCTGCAGCAGGGTACTTAAATTCTGTAAGGAAACATCACAATTAGCTCAAAGCAGTTCATACTCAGCATTCAGTAGTTCCATCCCTTTCAACAACATCACATCTTCGCAGAACTTCTGAGATTTCCGTGGTAGCCAGCAATCCCAGTGAGTCAATCTGAAACAAGATGTGAAAGCGGCAACTGCCAACCTTATTACAAGGTTTGGGAAGCTATGTGGTGTTAAAAAAGATGGCTGCATTGTTACAGTATATATACTTATTTTTAAAAGCAATAAAGGTTCTGGAAACCATCCTGAAGGTAACAGCAAATGAAGAAACATCTGTTCAAGAAAAACCTATGATGATTGGGAAGAAAGGTGAGAGCGGGGTGCATGGGGACTCACTTCTTCCTCCATCCCAGCCGGGGGACGCAGGCTCCAGTCCAGACGGCTGCAGCCCAGAACACGGGGCTCCCTCCCACCCCAGATCACAGGTGCAAGCTTTTCTTCCCAGGGGGAACAGAACCTCAGCATTTCTCATCCTGTCCCCAAATCCCTGTTGCCGGGGCTGAGCCCTGTTGAGGGTAGTCAGGAAAGAGAAGTTACCCTCTCCCAACCTTCTTCTTAGTTTCCTTTCAGACACTAAACAAAAAAAAAAAATTTGCAATAGGCCCCTTAGGGGTGGGAAGCAGAGCCCAGAATTCCTGTAGTATATTATCCAAATTTCCTAGTTTCCAGTAAAACAATCATGAGGCTTGTAAAAAAGTATGATGCATAGAATGCTTTCATAATCAAGCAATGTAAACTTCCTGTGAGAATGAGCAAACGCTAGAATGAACAGAAAAAGATGTCAAAATAACCATTACATATGCTCACAGACTGAACAGCGTGTGGCTAAGGAAATACAGAAAGGTATGGTGACAAGATGCATCAAACAGAGAATATCAATAAGGAAATATAAAAAAAAAATTTTTGTGTGTGTGATTTTTCAACCTCCCAAGTGATGAGATTAAAAGTGTGCACCACCACACTCGGTATAAAGAATATTTTGGGGTGGCTGGAGAGATGGCTCAGTGGGTTTCATTCCCTAGTACTCATGGAAAGGCAGACACACTAAGTGGTTCATGTGTCTGAAGTTCATTTACAGTGGCAGGAGGCTCTGATGCACAAGTGTTCTCTCTCAATATTTATTTATTAATTTTCAAGCAGAGAGGGAGAAGAGGGACAGAGAGGATGGGCATGCCAGGGCCTCCAGCCACTGCAAACAAACTCCAGACGCATGCACCACCTTGTGCAACTGGCTTTATGTGGGAACCGGGGAATCAAAACCCAGGTCATTATGTTTTTGCAGGCAAGCACCTTAACCACTGAGCAATCTCTTCAGCCCCTCCCTCAAATAAATAAACAAACTGTAAAAACAATGTTTCTGAGTTGGGTATGGTGTGCATGCCTTTAATTCCAGCACTGGGAAGGCAGAGGTAGGAGGATCTTTGTGAGTTCTAGGCCAGTCTGAGGCTCCTTAGCACATTCCAGGTCAACATAGGCTAGAGTGAGAGCCCTACCTTGAAATACAACAACAACAACAAAAAAAATCTGGACTGGGTCACCCACTATGTCGCACAGTTTGGCCTCAAATCTATGATCCTCCTGCCTCAGAATACCCGGATCACAGGCGTTTGCTCCTTGCAGGGACTTGCCACTGCATCTGTTGTGTAACTGTGTCCTCCGAACTGGCAACGCTCTATTGTGGAGTGAGGAGAGAAACTGTGAAAACTCACAAGATTCACAAGGCCTCTACTCGAGGTCAGACAAGCAGCAACGGGGGAGGAGAATCCCCGGTGGAGCTACCTGCTAACTGTGTATGGAGCCCCAGGGATGCGGCTTCTAGGAGTCATCACCCAAGCTAAGTGGGCGTTTGGTGATGCTGCTGTAAGTAGCCCTTCGCACATGCTCCTGTAAGGAATGCCAATAAAACGGGCAGCTTGATGAGCTAGGCTTGGGTGGAACTGTTTCTTTGGTGTGTCACGGGTGTGCTCTAAGTGGACAGATATTTGTTCACTTTCTAGGATAAGTCACACAGCATAGCCCACCTTGAAATACAAATTATTTCTCTGTGTGTGAAAGAGAAAGTGCATGTGTGTGATATGCACGTGTGTGCACGTGAGTGTGCCCCGTGTGCATTCACATGGAGACCAGAAGAGAACAATGTTAGGTGTCCTCCTCTCTCTCTCCTCTGCTTTGTAGCAGACAGCTTCAGGTTCGCTGAGATGAACTCCCAGACCAGGCACAGTTATGGAGGAAGGGATTTTTTTGAAGCTCACAGATGCCGGGGAAGTTCCATAATGGCAGAAGAAGTTTGACCCTCTTAAAGGACCAGGTAGAGAGAATAAAAAATGCCACAAGCCAAATTCCACAGCACACTTCAGGAACTCCAGGCACTTTGCATATCTTTAAATTGGAATTTCAAATCCACCACCACACCTTAGGTAGGGCTGGATGCTAAGAGCCAGCCCAGTGACACCTCCTCCAGCCAGGTGGCTGCAGATATGTTACAAACTGTAATAAAACACTGAATATATTGGGGCCATCTATTCAAACTACTACACACTTTATCTCCCTGAAGCAGAATCTCTCACTGAACCTGGAGCTCACAGGGAGCCCCAGTGTTCCTCCGGTCTCTGCCTCCCCTCAAGGCTGAGGTCAAAAACATGAGTGGCCATGTCCAGCTTTTTATACTTAATCTTTAGCCCAAGCTTCACTGGGATTCATAGCAATCCTCCTGCCTCGGCCTCAGAGTACCGCACTTACAGGCATGTGCTTCCGCACGGAGTTTGCAAAGTAATAACCTCTTTCCACCTAACATATTGAAAAAAGAACAAGCTAAGCCCTCAGAAGGAAGAGTAGTAAAAGTTAATACAGAAATCAGTGGAGCAGCAGTGGAAAGCAACTGAGCAGTGAAAGGCGCTCACTTGTGTAAGGTTTGGGAGTGACCAAGACCACGGAGACCTATTTGGGAAAAGCACAAACTGCCAGGACTGACTCTCAAGAGCAGAGCACAGCCAACCTGAGATTCCAGACACTGGGCTCTATAGGGCTCTTCGCTTAGGGAAATGTGAGGAGGGAAAAGTTAAATTTAAAAAAAAAAAAGGTTTCTTTAGGGGAGATCTAAGATAGCCAGGGTGTGACACCACAACAGTGACCAGGTGACTTACAAGATAAGGGGGCAGAAGATTGTGACCTGGGGGGGCATTGTTGGGCAAGGAAGAGATAATGGCTGGGCAGTTTCTTGAGAACTGTGGATGACCCACTTCCTTGTGTCTGTCACCATCCTGCTGGCTTTGGTGACTCCATTGTGGGGAGTGACCTAACATTTCAGCCTTTTGTTAATGACAAGGGACCATGGTTTCTCTCTTCTGCAGTGTCTTCATGCTGACCGTAGGGGGCGATGAGTTCTTATGGGAGAGGCTGGATAATGCCGGGCTGATGGGTCTCCCTTCAGGGCAGGTGATGAGGAGACGGTTCCTCCGAGGCTAGAGGCTGGTAGGAGACAGAGGAGGGACAGGTCAGTAAAAGTTGGTTGAATTTTCAGGGGGTGAATTGGGCCACCTAATTTTGGATGCATCTCAGAAGGCAGAGGGCCAGGAGAAGTAGCAAGAATAGTCCAGATATAGGCCCTAAGAGTGACAAAATCAGGGCCAGACCATCCCAAAGATGTTCCATGACCCACAGGGAATTGGTGTTCGTACGTGAAGCTGGTCGGCCAGATTTTTTAGTCTTTTAATTTCAACCTCTACCTTGCCTGATCGGTTAACACAGTAACAGCATTCCCTCATTGAGGACAAGGCAGTTCCCTCCTTTGTTGGCTGTCAAGAGGTCTAGGGCTTGGCGGTTCTGTATCATGGCTGAGGCCAGAGAAGTAAGTTGCTCTTGTGGAGCCCTGGACTGCGATGCTCAGTTCTGTCAGCCTTTCATAGGAGATGAGGCTATGGCTCAGGCCTCCTGCAGCCAGTCCTGTGGCAGCTAAAGAGGCTGCCAGGCTCACCCCTATTATCACAGGCAGGTGGAAGGCTCTCTTGTAAGGATGAGCCTGCTTAGGAAGAAGGACTGCTGGCTCTCCCTCTGTGTACATGGTGAGGCTAGGTAACAAAGTGACTGGGGTGCAAGGGCCTGAGTGCGTTCTCAGAGAGATGCAAGTACACAGCATGGAGTCACACCAAAAATAAATTCCCTTAGGTAAGGTGTGGTTTTTAACAATAGAGGTATTCCTGAAAGCTCCCGACCATCATTGACAGATGTCCTTATGCCAGCAATAAAGGCGGTTCAGAAGAGAAAGTGGGATAGGGAGCTTGGAAGGAGGACACCAGAAGTGTCTGAAGTAGAGATGACATTGAACAGGGGACTGCAGTAATGAGGGGGCGCTCGACGGACACGCATAGGAAGCAGGCAGCTGTGCTTGGTAAGACTGAGCTGATTGAGGAGGGAGAGAGAAGAATTAAGGAAGGACATCCAGGGTGGAGAAGGTTAAGTCATGCAGATCTTCCTGGAGCGTGCCATGAGCCTGTTTGATGTCCATAACTGTCTGCATATGGGCATTTGGGGCAGTCTTAGGGGCGTTTTGAATGGATCTAAGTATTTCTATTCAGCCCCCACAGTGAGAACCCATAGTGTACTGGGTTGCCACAACTACCATCCCATCTGCCCACTTTCGGTCCCATGGGTCTGTAATGGAAAAAAATTTGGGAGTACACCCTGAGATTTGAGCTGTGGTGGTTGGACTGACACTAACGAGTAGAGCACAGCCAACCTGGGATTCCAGATAGTGGACTTTATTGGGCTCTTCAGTTGGGGGAAAGTGAGGAAGGGAAAAGTTGAATTAAAAACAAGGGGTGGTTTCTTTAGGGGAGATCAAAGATATCACAGTGTGACATCAGAACAGTGACCAGGTGACTTACAAGCTAAGGGGGCAGGAACTCATGACCTGAAGGGCATTGTTAGGCAAGGAAGGGATAATGGCTGGGCCATTTCTTGAGAAATGCAGATGACCGACTTCCTTGTGTATGTTGCCATCCTGCCGTCTTTGGTGACTCCATTTTGGGGATCCCATCATGACCTAACAACTTGCAAAGCCTGATGGCCTGGATTCGATACCCCTACACCCACATAAAGCCAGATGCACAAGGGTGGTACATGCATCTGGAGTTCACTTGCAGTGGCAGGAGACCCTGGTGTGCCCATACTCACTTTCTCTCTGTCTGCCTCTTTCTCTCTGTTTCTCTTACAAATGAAGAAAAAAAAATTGAACAAAGAACACAAAACCCATAGAGAAAAACAAATGAAAGCAAAACTATTTTGTGGATGAGGCCAACAATATTGACAAAAATTTTAGCTAAATTGATCAAGAAGAGAGGACTCAAAATTACTAGAATCATGAATTAAAGAAGTTAAATTACTACTACCCTGAGAGAAAAAATACATTTAAAAGGAACAATACAGACAATTATGCCAAAATTTTAGATAATTATAAGAAATGTACACATGCAGAAGAATGTAAGCTGCTGAAACTAACCAAAAAAGAAATATACAGGCTGAATAAACATGATAAATGTAGAGACTGAATTAGTGATCGAGAAACAACCTACAAAGAGAAGCCCAGATCCATATGATGTCTCTGCTGCTATTAATTTCTGCTACATAGGAATTAGTTCTAGTTCTCACAAAGTCTTCCAGATGATGGGAGAGGAGTGAGTGCTTCCCTAATACTCATTTTATAGGTCTAGCTTACACTGCTACCCACACCCAATGATGATGACACAGGGAAAGAGGACTGCAAACCAGTCACAGTGGTCACACTTATAATCCCAACACTTGGGAGATGGAGGCAGAAGGATCAGGAGTTCAAGGCTGGTCTGCACTACTACATGAGACCTTGTCTCAAAAAAAAAAAAAAATACACATGGAGGTATGGTGGCACATACCTTTAATCCCAGTACTTGGGAGGCATAGGTAGGAGGATCTCCATGAGTTCAAAGCCACCCTGAGACTACATAGTGAAATCCAGGTCAGCCTGGGCCAGAATGAGACCCTACCTCAAAAAAACAAAACAAACAAACAACAACAAAACAAAAATGGGCTGGAGAAATGGCTTAGCAGTTAAGGTGCTTGCCTGCAAAGTCTAAGGACCCAGGTTTGATCCCTAGGACCATGTAAACCACCTGTCCAAGTTTGCACATGCATCTAGAGTTTGTTTGCAGTGGTTAGAGGCCCTGGTGTGCCCATTCTCTCTCTATCTGCCTCTTCTTCTATCTTTCTCTTTCTCTCTGTCTCTCTCCCTCCCGTCCTCCTTTTCTCAAATAAATAAATTAATTAAATATTTTAAAAAACAGAAATATTTAACAGACCTGCACCTGCTATGACTACAGATGCAAAAACATTAGCAAATCAGATCCAATTATATGTAAAAGAAATTATAAACCATGACCAAGTTAAATTTATTCCAAGAATGCAAGGTTGGTTCAACATCTGAAAATCATTTATATCATCATATAAGTAGAATAACAGCAAATTGGCCTAAAATTACACCCACTGGTAAGAAATTAGATGCTTTTACCCTAAGATTGGGGAGAAAGACAAAGAAGTCCACTCTCACCACCTTTAGTCTACATAGGAAAGAGAAAGGAATAGCAAGGAACAGAGGTGTCAAGATTAGAAAGAAGCAAGTGAAAGTGTCTCTACTGGAGACAGCATGGTCTTAACCATAGATCTGCCTGAGGAATTTACACGAAAACTGTTAGAGTCACTATATAAGCTAAGTCATGTTGCAGTATTCAAGGTCAATTTACAAAACTTGACTTTATGCACTTGCACAATCCAGTAAAGCAGTTAAGAAAGCAGTTCTGAAGCCAGGAGATGTGGTGCACACCTATAATCCCAGCACTTAGAAAGATAAAGCAAAAGAGTTGCTGCAAGTTTGAGCTCACCCTTGGCCACATAGTAAGACCTTGTCTTATAAAAAAGAAAGAAAGAAAGAAAGAAAGAAAGAGGATACAATTCTGTTCACAACAACATCAAAACAAATAAAATTCTTAAAAATAAATGTAACAAGACATGAAGAATCTGGATTCTTGAAATGATAAAATATTATTTAAAGAAATTTTAAAAGTTCTAAATAAATAGCAAAATTCCATGTTTGTGGATGAGAAGATATCACTGTTACAATATTAATACACTCATTAGGGCTGGTAAAATGCCTTAGCAGTTAAAGGCACTTGTTTCCAATGTCTGCTAGCTCAGACTCGATCCTCTAATACCCACATGAAGCTGGGCACCAAAAGTGATACATGCATCTAGTCTTCATTTGCAGCAACAAGGGATTCTGGCACACCCACCCACATACACACACACACACACACACACACACACACATATAAATAAATTTAAAGTTCTAAAAACATAATACTATAAAAATGACATGCAGATTCCCATAACCCCCAGCAGGCTCCCATACAAATTTCCCATGGGACTTGACTGCCTGATTCTAAAATTCATACAAAATTTACAAGTCTCAAAATGACCAAATAATGCTGGGTGGGGGGAGAAGAGAGTAGGAAGATTTAAATATCTTGATTTTAAAACAAGGAGACAATAAGCAAAGTAAGAGGCGAAAATAATAAGTTAGAAAATAAGCATACAAGAGAAATGATCCATATGACCAAAAGGGTTTTTCATAACCTGGACAAGTTTAACAAAGTGAAAAGGGAAGAGGGTGTGGTGCATGCCTGTAATCCCAGCCCCTGGGAGGTGGAGGCAGGAAGACCAGGAGCTCAGGATCATCCTTGGCTACATAGAGAGCTCAAGGCCAGCCTGGGCTACAGTGAGACTATATATAAGAAAAGAGTAAGACACACAGAGAGAACAAATAACCTGTCAAGAATAAAGAAAAGAAGGCTGCAAAGTGATGCCTCAGAGGTTAAAGGTGCTTGGTTGCTGTGGTGGTTTGAATGTAAATGTATGTCCCTTATAGACTCAGGTATTATTGTTTGCTTGCTTGTTTTTCCTTCCTTCCTTCCTTCCTTCCTTCCTTCCTTTCCTTCTTTCTTTCTTCTTGAGGTAGGGTCTCACTTTATCCCAGGCTGACCTGGAATTTACTCTATAGTCGAAGGCAGGCCTCAAACTCTCAGCAATCCTCCTACCTCTGCCTCCCAAGTGCTGGGACTAAAGGCGTGCGCCACCACACCTGGCAATGGACTCAGGCATTTTTGATTAAGCTTCCTACTTAGTGTTTAGCAGGCGGAGTCCTGCTGGAAGAGGTCTGTCACTAGAGGGCGGATCTTGAGTCCAGCCCTACTAGGTGTGTAGAGAGCCAGTTTGAGCTCTGGCTGTTCAAGCTTGCTGATGCTGGTTTTCTCTCTCACACACTCTCTCTCTCTGCTGAGGATGTATGATGGAGTGAGCCAGCTTCTTCCACCATTGATGGAGCTTCCCCTGGACTCTATAAACCTTTCTTCCCATAAGCTGCTTCTGGTCAGGCATTTGTCACAGCAACGAGAAGGTAACTGCAACACTTGCAAAGCCTGACAGCGTGGGTTCAATTCCCCATTACCCATGTAAAGCCAGATGCACAGTGATGCATTCATCTGGAGTCCATTTACAGTGGCAAGAGGCTCTAGTGTACCCATAATCTTCTCTTTCTCTCAAATAAATAAATTAAAATTTAAAAAGAGAATACCATTATAGATTCTGAATATAATTTTTAAATCTTTGTTTATTTTTATTTATTTATTTTAGAAAGAGAGAGAAAGAGGTAAAGAGAGAGTGAGAGTGGACTCACCAGGGCCTCCAGCCACTGCAAATAAACTCCAGATGCATGTGCCACCTTGAACATCTGGCTTATATGGGTACTGGGTAATCAAGCCTCAAACTGGGGTCCTTAGGCTTCACAGGCAAGTGCTTAACCACTAAGCCATCTCTCCAGCCCATATTTTTTTCAAGTTGGGATATTTTATGCCTATATATCTGAAATTTTCTATGAATGAAAAAAAGAAAATTCAAC
This sequence comes from Dipus sagitta, assembly GCA_036346955.1. Classification (NCBI taxonomy): domain Eukaryota; kingdom Metazoa; phylum Chordata; class Mammalia; order Rodentia; family Dipodidae; genus Dipus; species Dipus sagitta. The sequence continues at coordinate 34,372,051 of CM070777.1, forward strand.
TGATCATATCTGATTTAAGAAGAAATATAGAATATTAAAGGTTTTACAAGTAGTAAAGAAACTATTACAGAAACTAAAATCATAATTTAAAATCTTTTCACAAAGAGAACTTTAGGTTCAGATGGCTTCACCAGGAAATTATACTACAAATTTGACCCAGAGAAAGAAAAAGAGATGGATGCTTCACAAATTGCTTTATTAGGCCAGACTAACTTTGTACCCAGATCCAACAGAGACATTATGAGAAAGAAGATATCACTCGAGAAAATACATGGGAAAAATCTTGAATTAAATGTCAGCCAAGGAAGCCGGGCGTGGTGGCGCACGCCTTTAATCCCAGCACTCGGGAGGCAGAGGTAGGAGGATCGCCGTGAGTTCACCCTGAGACTCCATAGTGAATTCCAGGTCAGCCTGGGCTAGAGTGAGACCCTACCTCGAAAAAAAAAAAAAAAATGTCAGCCAAGGAATGAAGAGATGACTCAACCCTTATGTGCACTTCCTATGCAAACATGAGGGCCTGAAGGAGCCTGAGACTGCCTGGTTCAAATCTCTAGATCCCATACAAAATTGCTGGGCGTGGCCATGCATACCACTAACCCCAGTCTTGCAGGGGAGCAGAGAGACCTGAGAATCCTTAGAGCCTCACAAACTCTGGAATCAGTAAAAAGAGACTCCAGCTCGAAACAAAACCAGGTGGAAGAGTGATGGAGCAGGACACTCCATTCCACTCCAGCCACTGCAGGCAAGTGACTCCCACCACAGGCACACATATGGGCACTGTGAGGGCACACACACATGCCTGCACACCACATCCACATATGCACACAGGCTCCTTCTCAGTCTCTCTCTCTCCCTCTCTCTCTCTCACACACACACTCACACACACTCACACACACATACACATGTGTTGTGGTCAGGTTCGCATTACTGGTAGGAATCACCCAACCAAGAGCAGCTTGTGGGAAAAACGAGGTTTATTTTGGCTTACAGGCTCGAAGGGAAGCTCCACGATGGCAGGGAAAATGATGGCATGAGCAGAGGGTGGACATCACCCCCTGGCCCACATAAGGTGGACAACAGGAACTGGAGAGTGTGCCAAACACTGGCATGGGGAAACTGGCTATAACACCCATAAGCCCGCCCCCAACAATACACTGCCTCCAGGAGGTGTTAATTCCCAAATCTCCATCAGCTGGGAACCTAGCATTCAGAACACCTAAGTTTATGGGGAACACCTGAATCAAACCACCACAACATGCAAAATTAAATATGAATAAATAAATGAATATCAGCCAAGAAAGAGCTGGAGAAATGGGTCGAAGAGTAAAGCACTTGCTTTGCAAGCATGGAGAGCTGAGTGTGGATCCCCAGTTCTCGCATAAAAGCTAGGAGCAGTGGAGAGCCCCTGTCAGCCCACTGCTGGGGAGGTGGAAACTAGGCACCTAGTTTAATGGAATCGCTGAGCTCCAGGTTCAGCAAGAGATCGCGTCTCAAAGAAAAAGATGAAGAACGAGTGAGATCACCCAACGTCAATGTCCAGCCTCCACACACGAAAGCACATTTGTGCATACACATATCTGCAAACATGCACCCATATACATATGAACACGCAGACACACACATCACACACACATACATAGGCAAAAAAAAAAAAAATCAATTGAATCCAACAAAATTAACCCAAATATTTGACCATCCCAAGTCAGGTTTATTCTACAAGAATACCTCAACATCTAGAAATATCAACAAAATAGAGAGTAGGAGTCACCTCAAGAAATGCAAAATTGGCGAGGTGTGGTGACACATGCCTTTAATCCCAGCACTTGGGAGGCAGAGGTAGGAGGACTGCCGTGAGTCCAAGGCCACCCTGAGACTACATAGTGAATTCCAGGTCAGCCTGGGCTAGAGTGAGACTCTACCTTGAAAAACCAAAAGAAAAAAAGAAAGGAAAATAAATGCAAAATTGGGGCTGGAGAGATGGCTCAGTGTTTAAGGAGTTTGCCTACAAACCTAATGACCCAGTTTCAATTCTCCAGTACCCACATAAAGCCAGATGCATAAAGTGGAGTATGCATCTGGAGTTCATTTGTATCATATTCCTTTCCCACCCTCTCCAGAATCCCCTCCCCCAAGACACACCAAAATTCTTCTTCCTTCCAACTAGTCTCTCTTCTATTTTGATGTAATCATTTTATTTTCTCCTGTGTGCAGGTCCTGTGTGGGTAGTGTCAGCCACTGTGAGGTCATGAATATTAAGAACGCTTTGTGTCTGGAAGACAGTATTGCAAGCACTCCTCCCCTTCATTTGGCACTTGCATTTTCCCCACCACCTCTTCCCCAAAAGACCCTGGGTCTTGGAGGGAGTGATAGAGATGCCTCACTTAGTGCTGAACATGCCACTGTCTCTCTTCTCAGCACTTTGGTGAGTTTTGAGTCACCCCAGTCGTCACCACCTTCTGAAAAGAGAAGCTTCTTTAACCAAAAGTGAGAATAGCATTAATGTATGGACAGAAACACACAAGTATTTGGAGGGCAGTTTAGTGGGAATTATATATCCATTTAGCCAGAAAACAGTAGTAGTTTTCCCCCAGGACTTATGACATTCCCAGCCCACAGGCTTTTGATTAAGTTTTCGGTATCCAGCATGAATTCCCTCCCATAGAGGAGGCCTCAAGTCCAATCAGAGAGCAGTTGGTTTCTTCATAGGAAACATGGCGCTATTGCACCAGTTTGCACATTCGGCCTGGATGTCCAGCTGTAAAACGTATAGAGTTCATTGCTGGTTAAGACCTCTGATAACATTCCTCCCCAAACAGGCTGCATACTGCGTAGTTCTTTCCAGCATCCTAACAGCTAGACAACAGGACAAAGGTTTCCAGCTCAGTTCCAGCTTGATTTCTCAGTGAACTGCTGCCCAAGCATGTGGAGTCTTCAGCAATATGGTCTTACTATCTATCACAGTCGCTTGACTATTAGCTTTGCATTCTTTAAAAAAAAAAAAAAATTTAGTTATTTAACAGAGAGAGAGGAAGAGGGAGGAAAAGAGGGAGGGAGAAGAGAGAAAATGGGCATGCCAAGGCCTCTACCTCTGCAAATGAACTCCAGACTCATGTGCCACTTTGTGCATCGGGCTTTCCATGGATTGCTGAGGAATTGAACCCAGGCTTGCAGGCTGTGCAAGCAAGCCCCTTTAACCACTGAGCCATCCCTCCAGCCCCGTTAACCTTGTATTCTTACTCTTGGCCTTGGCCTACACTTTCTAAAATCGTTGCACAAACTAAGGTGTCATGCGAGTGGGCGGCATTCACTGCCTCTTTTAGCGTAGCAGCGTAAGTCTGGGAGCAGGACATGCGGCAGAGGGCCAGAACCTCGCAGTCGCAGAGCATGTGTTGGGGGTCTTTCCTCACATCTGGCCTCTGCTTCATACAATGGCTCCACTCGGGGTGTAAATTGCAGTTTTGTAAATTGATTTCATTTCAAATGCACCAGGGAGTCTATCACATAAAGAAAGCTCAGAGAAAATTCATTTATTAATTGATTCAGCAAATATTTATCAAGTGCTTATTTTATTCACAGAACTGTGAACCCCTTTGGAACATAAAAATTTATTTCATAAAGTGAATAAATTCCCTCTTATTGGCTATATAGGCCTGTGTTTCCAAATATTGACACTCTTTAAATGACTTCTATTGTTTTTATCCTTCCTGTTACAAGGGTGGCACATGTTCACTGTAATGTACTTAAAAAACATAGAGAAAAATAAGATGGACAAAAATGAAATCAGGCAGCTGGGCGTGGTGGCGCATGCCTTTAATCCCAGCACTCAGGAAGCAGAGGTAAGAGGATCGTCAGAGGGTTCGAGGCCACCCTGAGAATACAAAGTGAATTCCAGGTCAGCCTGGGCTGGAGTGAGACCCTACCTTGAAAAAAAAAAATGGTGGGGAACCTACTGCTCTCGATTTGGCTAACTGATCCCCTCAGTGGTACGGGACCCATAGCTGGATCTGGGAGACAAGTCAGAACCATATCCAAACATAAGCCCACTCTCCAATATCAAGCTACCATCAATTGTGGGCTACAAGAGGGCCTACACCTATTAAATTCTCTATAAAAAAAAAAAGTAAGGGTTATCTCATTTGTCCTGGTGCTAACTTACTCTCCGTTGGAGAATCTGCTTCTCTTTTTCAGATAGATGTAGATCCTTAGGAGAGAGCCACCCCATCATACCTCGAAAGGGCCCCGGCTGTAACTAAGAAAAATTGGCGAAACAAGCAAGGGTGCTGTTTTCCTGATGAACCGGATACCAGCACAAGGGGGAAGGAGATCAGCACAGAGAAAAATCAACTCCTACCAAATCAGAGAGCCAGAGCCTCAGAGGCCCCCAACACCTCATCACTGAAGCAGACCAAAAATGAACCCAACATGGCTCAGGGAAATTTTGCGGAAGAGGGGGCGGAAAGAATGTCAGAGCCACATGTTGGGTCATGATCTGCAGAGACATTTAGCTTACCCATAACTGTGGGCTAACTCCACAATGCATGACCCGTATACCTCAACAAGGAGGGGCCAAGGGCAGGGGGTAGGTCACAGATGAGCCTAATAATGGTACCAAACTGACTGTATTTGCTGAATACAAAACTAACTAATAAAGAAAAAAACGGGAAAAAAAAGAAGAAAAAAAATTAAAATCAACTCCATCGGCCACTCAGAACAGACCCTGTTAACATCTATGTGTACATGCTTCTAGCAGCTTTTTCCTATGCATGTGTTCACTTTAAAAAAAAACTCCTACACAGCCTGGATTTTTATTATCTTCATTTTTACATTCTGTGAAAAAAAAAAAAAAACAGGCAGGAGAGAGAGCCTAGCAGTTAAGGTGTTTATCTGTAAACCCTAAGGACTCAGATTCGATTTCCCAGTATATAAAGCCATATACATAAGATGATACATGCGTCTGAAGTTCATTTGCAGTGGCTGGAGGCCCTGGCATACCCATTCTCTCTCTCTCTCTCTCTCTCTCTCTCTCTTTCTCAAATAAAGAAATAAAATATTTTTAAAATTTAGGAGGTGAGGTTTGTAGCACAATAGTAGAACGTCACCTAGCATGCCACCAGCACCAAGCTCTGGGCAAGTGAGGTGACACATGTCTGTAACTCCAGCACCCATGAGGGGGGAGCAGGAGGACCCAGAATTCAAAGTTATCCTAGACTACACAGCAAGTTGGAGGCCAACATGAGATACACAGGATGCTGCCTTAAAAAAAAAAAAAGTAAAATAGAATAATAAAATAAACCCAATTCAAAACCACCCAGCCAAGCAGAAAGAGTATCTCAAATAGGTGAGCCACCCAGCATGAACATCGGGGGGGAGGGGGGAAGAAAGCCAGTGTTAGACATCAGAAAGAGATGGAGAATGGGGTGTGTGAAACGGTGCGGTGACTAAGAGTCTCTTTTCCTGGGAACAGCTTTGAAAAGTGCATTGCTCACATTAGAGGATAGAAGATGTCACGGTCAGCAGAGCATGGCACCCCGTCTGGTGAGGAAACTCACCGCCTTGCACCCAGAGAACAAGAGAAGATATAATTTTGCGTCAGTGAACTTCTCAGCTCTCCCTGGGGCCACCCCAGAGGTTTTAGCAAAACGCTCCGTGGTTCCAGAGAAGCCGGCTCTTTATCCATGTAAGGCCACGGGCTGCACAGACGACCCTGAGGCCATGATGGGTTCTATGAAGGCGTACACTCGGCATCCGGCCCACGGGAGGCCCAAGGTAGCGTTCTTAGAGCAGAAAGACAGGAAGGCATGCCCGTCAAAGTTACATCTGAAGAGAAAACATCTAGGCTTGATGCCACCCTTGCCCTCTCAAAAGACAAGGCATGGAGGACTGGGTAAGCAGAGCAAACAAATGTGGAGTCTGAGGGGTACAGCAGGGGCTGGCGGCCATGTGTCAGCATGCTCTATGGACATCCCGCTACCCAGACATGAACAGAACAGATCTGCCAAAGCCTCAGAGAGTACGTGTGTGCCCGGTGTCCACGGAAAGCCAGATGCACAAAGTGGCGCGTGCATATGGAGTTTGTTTGCAATGGCAAGATGCCCCAGCATGTCCATTCTCTTTCTCTCTCACTTTCACTCTTTGCGAATAAACAAATAATATTTTCAAAGGTAAATGTTGTAAAGGCAATATGCAAAAAAATAAAAATCTTATTGAACTTATTGCCTTAGAAGTAGCAGAGAATCCCAGAATCTCACTGGCCACCTCCTCCAGAACCAGAGAGGCACTTGGCTCAGACTGGACCAGACCCAGAGGCATGATGGGCACCAGAGGCTTGGTCTCCAGTCCCACAGTGGAATTCTGGGAGTGATGTCCAGACATTTAGCCCTAAAAAAAAAAAAAAAAAAAAAAAGATCTGTTTTAATGGGTACTTTTGAATTCTCCGATTCTTTATTTCTGAGTAAGGCAGCTTAGGTTGGTTCCTGGATTTCCTACCAATAATCCGCTTGATAGTGTATAAAAATAGTTACGAGAAAAAGCTGAGCGTGGTGGTGGCACATGCCTTTAATCCCAGCACTCGGGAGGCAGAGGTAGGAGGATCGCTGTGAGGTCAAGGCCACCCTGAGACTACATAGTGAATTCCAGGAAAACTAGTCATGAATGAAGCCATATGGTTAGTTAAGGTGGAAAAGTCATTCACATTTAGCGCCTGTGAACAGCCTAGAAGTCTTTCTTGGAATCTATATGTTCTAAAGAGCAAGCAAGGTGTTGGTTATCACTTATCCAAACCTGACATCTAGACTAGATAGTCAATGACATGAGTGGGAAGCAGATTGCATCAAGCTTAAAATGCCATCAAGACTAAAAAACAATCCCATTAGGTTGGTTTTATCCCCTTATCACTGAAACCACTCAGAAAGGGCAAGAGAGGCAGGCTTGGCCTCAGTCAGTAGCAGGCTTCTGGTGAAGGTTGTTTGTTTGTTTGTTTTTTTCTTCAAGGTAGGGTCTTGCTCTAGCCCAGGCTGTAGTCTCAGGGTGGCCTTGAACTCACAGCGATCCTCCTACCTCTGCTTCCCAAGTGCTGGGATTAAAGGCGTGCACCACCATGCCCGGCTTTTTTTGAAGTATTAGAAGTAACCTGAGTGGAAAAGCAAAGTCAAACCCAACATTGGAAGAGTCACCAAGACACATGGGTTGCTGTGAGAACCTGAGCCAGAGGCCTACTGAAGAAGGGAAAATCCACATTAAAGGGCAAGCCTGGAGGTGCACACACATACCTGTTATCCCAATTCGCAAGAGTCTGAGCCAGTAGGATGGAGAATTCCAGCCTGGGCTACATACAAGAGAGAGAGAGCGGGGGTAGGAGGGAGACCGGGTGAGGTCTCAGTTGGTATTAGCACTTGCTACATAGCATGAGAACCTGTGTTGGATCTCCAACAGCCGTGTAAAAAGTTGGGCGTGGCCGTGCATGCTTCTAACTCCAGTGCCAAGAGAGGGGAGAGGCAGGAGGATGGCTGGGGCTCCCTGGTCAGCCAGTGCAGTGAGAGAAAAAAAAATGGTAAGCTCCAGGTTCTGTGAGAGACACTGCTTCAGGGAAACATGGTGGAAGAGTGATAGAGAAGGACACCTGCCATCTTCCTCTGCCCTTCTCATGCATGTATATGGGGTGTACCATCTGCACACACATGGAAGGAAGGAAGGAAGGAAGGAAGGAAGGAAGGAAGGAAGGGAGGGAGGGAGGAAGGGAGGAAGGGAGGAAGGGAGGAAGGAAGGAAGGAAGGAGGAAGGAAAGGAAAGGAAAGGAAAGGAAAGGAAAGGAAAGGAAAGGAAAGGAAAGGAAAGGAAAGAGAGGTAAAGAATGAAAGGAAAAAGGGAGGGAGGGAGGGAAGATAAGAGGGAGGAAAGAGCCGGGCGTGGTGGCGCACACCTTTAATCCCAGCACTCGGGAGGCAGAGGTAGAAAGATCGCCATGAGTTCGAGGCCACCCTGAGACTACATATTAATTCCAGGTCAGCCTGGGCTAGACTGAAACCCTACCTCGAAAAAACAAACAAACAAACAAACAAAAAGAGGGAGGAAAGAAAGGAAGGAATGCAAGGAAGAAAGGAAGGAGGGAAAGTAGGCACTATATTCTCTGTACTCAGTTCAGGTCTGAAAACCACGGTCCAGCAATCCCTGATGGTGAGCAGAGGACATATATACAGTATGCCTCTAGGCTATGTTTCAGGTGAGACTGCTCCGTGACCGGGTCTGCGGGTGATGTCATCATCAGTAGGGACAGATGAGCGCTCAGTGATTCCCAGCCAGTCCCAGGTACAGTCCAGACTCTACCACTGAATTTCCATTAAATATCTGATTTCTCCCCCCCCGCCCCCGCCAGCATTTAGTGGGTAGAGGTAGGAGGATCTCTGTGAGCTCGGGGCCACCCTGAGACAACATAGTGAAGTCCAGGTCAGCCTGGGCTAGAGTGGAATCCTACCTCAAAAAAAAAAAAAAGATCCACAAAAAGCAGCTCACGCAGACAGGAATAAGCAAAGATCGTTGAGTTCTAGGCATAAGCAAAGGTATTACAGTAAATGAGCCATGAGGAATACCACAGACAAGCAAGCAAATGGCCAGGGAAAGGCATTCACTAGAAAACAGACCTTGTTGTTGTGCCCATCAAATTGCTCTTTAAATATTTACGTTTATGCCCATAGATCAGTGCTGCTCTCACCTTTGGTCAGAGAAGCTTCTTTTTTACAAATGGAAGTGACTCAGATTTCTTCAAAGTGCTGAGAGTAAGTGACTGTTGAGTGCTCAGCACTAGGTGAGATCCCCTGCGGAGCCCCCAAGGCGCAGAGAACGTGGCAGAAGAGGTGGTAGAAAGGACGTCAGAGCCAGAAGATGCGAAGGAATGTACTTTGGAATTCTGTCTACCAGACATGGAGTGGCCAATTCATGGCCTGACACTGGTTGTCATTAACTGCACAAGACCTGCACAGTATTGGGGCCGCTGACATTCTGTGATAGATGGTGGAGGAGGGTGTGATGGTTTCATTCAGGTGTCCCCCAGAAACTTAGGTGTCCTGAAGGCTAGGTCCCCAGCTGATGGGGATTTGGGAATTAGCGCCTCCTGGAGGCAGTGTATTGTTGGGGATGGGCTTATGGGTATTATAGCCAATTTCCCCTGGCCAGTGTTTGGCACACTCTCCTGTTGCTGTTGTCCACCTGATGTTGGTCAGGAGGTGATGTCCACCCTATGCTCATGTTGTTGTTTTCCCCTACCATCATGGAGCTTCTCCCTCAAGTCTGTAAGCCAAAATAAACCTTTTTCCCCACGAGCTGCTCTTGGTTGGGTGATTTCTGCCAGCAGTGCGAACCTGACTGCAAAATAGAAGACATCAAAGTGTCAGTCATACTAGTTGGGAAGGAGAAGGTATTCAATGGATAGGGGGTGTGGAAGACAAGAAAAGGTAACAGAAGGGGATTACAATAAAAATACATTATGTACATGTATAAAAATTGCCAATAAAATGTTTTTAAACGAGTAAACAGCATCCCTAAGCAATAGATTGTTCATGCTAACTTTGTAAATTATGCAAATATAATGAAGCTACTACCACCAATATAAAACAAGAATACAGAGTAGATACAAGAGCTCAACAAATTAAAGAAGATACCTGTGAGCTAGCAGAAGCCAGGAAAGGGGGAAGGCATACCAAAAGTGAAAGTCAGATTCGGCCAGGCATGGTGGTGCACGCCTTTAATCCCAACACTCGGGAGGCAGAGGTAAGAGGATTGCTGTGAGTTCGAGGCCACCCTGAGACTACATAGTCAATTCCAGGCCAGCCTGAGCTAGAGTGAGACTCTACCTGGAAAAAACAAAAAATAAATAAATAAAATAAAATAAAATAAAAGAAAGACAGTCAGAAGAAGTCCCAAAGACTTCTGATGGAGTTCATACATCAGTTACACAGGGTCTATTGCACAAAATTCTCTAATATCCATGATGGGATGTGTTACAGTTCTGAACTTGTCCACAGACCTTGTATGTAATATTCAGTTTGTCTCCTGCATACATATGTATGGGTACAAAATTGAACATTGTGTGTAAATTCCACAAGGTTTGTCTTCAGTTTAAGGCTTTTCTAATAAATAGAGTTAGTGTGATGGTTTGAATGTGAAATGTTCCCCATAGCCTTGTGTGTGTATGTATTAATGTTTTATTTTTACTTATTTATTGGAGAGAGATAATGGGCATGCCAGGGCCTCCAGCTGCTATAAAGGAACTCCAGACACATGTGCCACCTTGTGCATCTGGCTTATGTGGGTCCTGGGGAATCAAACCTGGGTACTAGGGCTTTGCAGGCAAGCACCTTAAGTGCTAAGCCATCTGTGGTGGTTTTATTCATATCTCCCATAAACTTAGGTGTTCTGAATGCTAGGTCCCCAGCTGATGACAATTTAGAATTAAAGCTTCCTGGAGACAGGGTATTGTTGGGGGCAGGCTTACGGATGCTGTAGCCAGCTTTCTATTGCCAGTGTTTGGCACCCTCTCCTGCTGCTGTTGTCCACCTGATGTTGGTGAGGAGGTGATGTCCACCCTCTGCTCATGCCAACATTTTCCCCTGCCATCATGGAGCTTCCCCTTGAGTCTGTAAGCCAAAACAAACCCTTTTTCCCATAAGCTGCTCTTGGTTGGGTGTTTTCTGCCCAGCAATGCAAACCTGACTGCAACAGCATCTCTCCAGCCTTGCCTTGTGTGTTTTGAATACTTGGTCCTCAGCAGGTGGCAGTTTGGCAGTGGTGGAGGGTTTTTCAGGTAGAGCCCTGCTGGAGGAGGTGTGTCTCTGGTGACAGACCTTGAGGCCCACTGAGTGTTCAGGGCTAGCTCACTCTTGCTGCTTTCTCCCAGCTGATGTTTCAAGATGTGATGCCCTAACTGCCTGCTCTGCCATGCTTTCTCCACCATGTTGAAACTTTCCCTGAAAACTGTACAGCAAAATAAACCCCCATTCCTCCCATTAGCTGCTCTGGTTGGATGTTTTGTACCAGCAACAAGAAGGTACCTGCTCAGTGAACATTCTAAGAGGCTTCACAAACTCATGATTTCTATATGACTTCTCATTGTTACTTTCTTTTTAAAATTATTTTTATATTGGTTATTTATTTGAGAGAAGGAGAGAGAGGGGAAGAGAGAGAAAGAATGGGCACACCATGGCCTTCAGCCACTGCAAACTCCAGATGCATGCACCACCTTGCGCATCTGGCTTACGTGGGTCCTGGGGAATTGAACCTGAGTCCTTTGGCTTTGCAGGCAAGTGTCTTAACTGCTAAGCCATCTCTTCAGCCCTTCATTGTTACTTTCTGATGACTGTTGAAGTTATGCTGTGATTGTTGAACATGCCCAGCATGCCAGCAGGGTCACAAGAACCCCAAAACCTTTCCCAACCTCACTGTCTTCTCAGCCCTCTCATGAGCTGGGGCTCCACATGGGCTTCCTGGTTTGCCTTGGGTTTCCACAGCTGTCGTTACCATACCAGACCTCTCCACAAGAACGCCACGAGCTCATCCTTCCCGGTCTCTCGGGCCTCACTCCACAGATGGTTCCTCAGCAGAAATGTTCCACACTGAGTCTCAAAGAGAGCCATGTCCACAGCAGCATTATTCACTAGAGCCAGAGGTAGAGGCAGCGGGGTGTCCATAGCTAGAAGACTAGATAAGCCAAATGTGGTGTGGCCACAGACGGGAATGTTTCTTTCCTATTACTGTTTATTTATTTGAGGGAGGAGGGAAGGGGGGGTAGACTGAGGGTGAGTATGGGCACTGCAGGGCCTCCTGCCACTGAAACAAGCTCCTGACACGTGTGCTGCTTTGTGCATCTGGCTTTACATGAGTGCTGGCGAATCAAACCTGAGCCATCAGGCTTTGCAAGCAAGTGCCTTTAACCACTGAGCCATCTCTCCAGCCCCTGGAATATTTTTTAATATTTTCATTTTTTTTTTTGAGACAGAGAGCCAGAGAGAGAGTGTGTGGGTGTGTGTGGGTGCACCAGGGATCATGGTCCACTTTGTGCATCTGTTTACGTGGGTGCTGGGGAATCAAACCCAGGCCATCAACATTGCAAGCAAGTACTTTGAACCACCAAGCAAATCCCTAGCCCCAGAGGAGAATGTTATTCAGCCTTAAAACGTAAGGAATTTGGGGTGAAGGGATTGCTTAGTGGTTAAGGCATTTGCCCGCAAGCCAAAGGACCCAGGTTTGATTCCCCAGGACCTACGTTAACCAGATGCACAAGGGGGCACGTGCATCTGGAGTTCGTTTGCAGTGGCTAGAGGCCCTGGCATGCCCATTCTCTCTCTCTCTCTCTCTCTCTCTGTCTCTTTCTCTGTCAAATAAATAAATAAAAATAAAATATATAAAAATGTAAGGAATTTCTGAGCCTGGGGAAATGGTAAGAGTACTAATGAAATGCTGGTTACAAAGGGCCAGAGAAGACCTGAGTTTCATGCTTCCCAGCACCCACGTAAAGAGCTTCGTGTAGCCATGCGTGCCTGTGACCCCAGTCCTGTGGGGGAGCGAAGACAGGAGGATCGCTGGTCAGCCCGTCTGACTGAAAACAGGCTCCGCGAGAGACTCAAGGAACAACGCTGAAGAGTGACAAAGGAAGACGCTGCCATTCTCTTCTGGCCTCCACATGTGAGCGCTTGGAGCATGTCTATCTGCACATAGACACACTCTTTCTTACCACACCACACATACTACATATATACACACAGACAAACCCCAAACCCTTCCATTGTTAAAAAGGAGTTTCCACCACATGGCACCACATAGATAGGCCTCGATGGCATTACACTGAGTGAAAGGTTGGTCACAAGGACAAGTGATGTGCAATTCCACTTTGTCGAGGCCCCTAGAGTGGTGAGGTTCATAGACAACAGAACGGACCTGGGATCTGAGGAAGGAGATGAAGACAAAGTTAGTGTTTAATGGGGGCAGAGTTTCAGTTTAGGAAGATAGAAAGTTCTGAAGAAATGGACAGTGGGGATGACTACAGCACACTGTGTAAACCATGCCACTGAACTAGTAATTAAAAAGATTAAATAGGGGCTGGAGGTGTTAGCCCACTGATAGAGTGCTTGTCCAGTATCCATGCGGCCCTGGGTTCAATTCCTATCACTAGAACAATAAAGAGGATTAAGTGGAATCAGGCGTAGTGTCTCATGTCTTTAATCTCAGTACTCAGGTGGCTGAGGTAGGAGGATCACTGTGAGTTTGAGGCCAGCCTGGGCTACAGAATGAGTATCAGGTCAGCCTGGGCTTGAGTGAGACCCTGCCTGTTGCAATCAGGTTCGCATTGCTGGCAGAAAACACCTGACCAAGAGCAGCTTGTTGGGGGATAAAAAGGTTTATTTTGGCTTACAGACTTAAGGGGAAGCTCCATGATAGCAGAAGAAAATGACAGCATGAGCAGAGAGTGGACATCACCTCCTGACCAACATCAGGTGGACAACAGCAACAGGAGAGTGTGCTCAACACTGGCAAGGAGGAAACTGGCTAAAATATCCATAAGCCTACCCCCAACAACACACTGCCTCCAGGAGGCTTTAATTTCTAATTTCTGTCAGCTGGGAACCTAGCATTCAGAACACCTAAGTTAATAGGGGACACCTGAATCAAACCACCACACTGCCTCAAAAGGACCAAAACAAAACAAAACAAAAGGTGGGAATTAAATGGTAAATTTTGTCATGTTGTTGTAGTCAGCTCTATGTTGCTAGGACTAACACCCAGCCAGACACCACTTATGGGAGGAAGGGATTTATTTCAGGCTTACAAAATCCAGGGCACGTTCCATCAGCGGTGAAAGAAGCTGCTTCCTTCCATACAGCCAAGCCCAGAGAATCAACCGTAGCAAGCAGACACCAACAAGCAGCAAGCCAGAGCTCAAACTGCTCTCCACACCCTTGGGCTGGAATCAGATCCAGCCCTGACTGACATGCCCTCTGTGACGGCAATCTGCCCGCTAGGGGCTGAAATTGCAAACTGAATTTTAATTTTTTTTTGTTTATTTTTATTTATTTATTTGAGAGTGACAGACAGAGAGAGAAAGAGGCAGATAGAGTGAGAGAAGGAGAATGGGCGGGCCAGGGCTTCCAGCCACTGCAAACGAACTCCAGACGCGTGCGGCCCCTTGTGCATCTGGCTAACATGGGTCCTGGGGAATCGAGCCTTGAATCGGGGTCCTTAGGTGTCACAGGCAAGCGCTTAACCGCTAAGCCATCTCTCCAGCCCTGCAAACTGAATTTTAATAAAACACCTGAGTCTATGAGGCCGCACATATACATTATCACACTGAATCTACCACACATGTGTATCTAACCATAGCTTAAATGGTTCTAATTTTTTTTTTTCAGCCATACATTTGAAGTTGATTTTTCTTTTGCAAACCAGACTGTGGCACTGGAGAAAGTGCTTTTGTCCCATCATGGTTCATTTCCTCAACTCAACTGGACCATCACACCTGGCCTGGGGAGCAGTGGCCAGTACCACAGTGGCCTACCCTGCAGAAAAGCCTTTACCCGGTTCACACAGGTCATGGTATGTCAACCTGGCTCCAGTGTCCTGTGTGCTTTGCATTGCCTTGACTCCCATGAGGAGATACAGACCCACTTGCTTGTGTATAGATACTTCTGGACATTTCCTCTAGGAACTGTGGGCAGTATTCTAAGACCTACCATGGCTCTTCCAGGTATAGAGAGTACTGCGGACAGGAGATGTGGGAAGGATGCTCCTGAGGTGGGCTCTTTCCCTCTAAGCCATGGTGTCAGTCCACCAGTGCGGTGGTTTGAATGCGAAATACCCCTCATATACTCATGTGTTTATGAAGCCTCGTTCTCAATCCCCAGCTGGTGGAGCCTTTGGGAGGTGGAGCCTTGCTGGAAGAGGTGTGTCACTGGGGGTGGGCCTTGCAGTTTATTGGTCCAGCCCGCTGCCTGTTCAAAGCTAGCTTGCTCTTGCTGCTTCCTCCCAGGTGATGAGACAAGATGTGACCCAGACTTCCTATTCCGTTCTGCCATGCTTTCTCCACCATGATGAAGCTTCCCCTCAAAACTGTAAACTGGGGGCTGGAGAGATGGCTTAGTGGTTCAGCTCTTGCCCATGAGGCCTAAGGACCCCTGTTCAAGGCTCGATTCCCCAGTACTCACGTAAGCCAGATGCACAAGGGGGCTCACACATCTGGAGTTCATTTGCAGTGGCTGGAGGCCCTGGCACGCCCATTCTCCTCCCCCCCTTCTATCTCTCTGTCACTCTCAAATAAATAAATAAAAATAAACAAAAAAATCTGTAAACTGGAATAAACCCTTTCCTCCCAAGAGCTGCTTCCAGCTAGTTGTTTTGCCCCAGGAACGAGAAGGTGATTGCTACAACCTGTCCTATATTCTGACTTGCTTCCCTCCCAGTATTGTAAACACCATGGTATGCCATTAAATAGTCTTGTATGACAGTTCTTAATGATTACATATCATTCCTTTGTGTGAATACAAACAGAGGATACTTGAACCTCTCCCCCCCCATCCCCTGATTGTAGTGTTTTAAACTTTTTACTATTATAATTGTTTCTACAGGGTACACACTTGTAGCTAAATCTTTACTCACTTAATTACTACCCGGGAATGAATTGTTAGAACTGGAATTATTAGTTCAAAACATAGTTGCATCTAAAAGCTTTTTGACACGAATTACTAAATTGACCTGCAAGAAATGCTCTACCAATGAGCCCTCAGACCAGCAGCAAGGGCACCCTGTCACCCCATGCACCCCAACACCCTAACCCATGGCCTGTGTTGGGTTTCCTCTTCTGCCAATCACACGGCTGTGGTTTTTAAACATCTTGTGCTGGGAATGCGAGCACTTATCCTGGATTTATTAGCCACTTGTGGTTTCAAGCCCTTTGTGGAGTCCTTTGTCTCTTCCCGCAGGAGGGGGCCTCCTCAGCTCTCTGCAATGGTCCATAGAGCTGAGAGTACCTGCCTCTCTAAGAGGGACCCAGCTGCACTTCGCACCCTCTCTGGTTGCTATGCAGATGTGCCAGTAGCAGGGACCAGTCGCCATGGCCACAGATGCCCCGGTCTCGGTGAGGAGCTAGTGGGATGAGGTTGCCATGACAATGCTACCCAAGCAGAGCCTGGCTTCCCGCCCACCAAGCAAGGTTCTGTGGGCTTCGAGGAGGAGGCAGGGGTGGTGTGCCCACAGTGCCCAGCCTGAGGATGCGAGAGCTTAGATTGTTTCATCCCCAAATGTGGAGATGCCTGATAAGATGAAAAGGGGAAGCTGCTTATCATAAAACTTAAAAGTTATGTCCTGTGGCCAGACCAGACAATCCACAAAGCATTAAATGAGCATTTTGTGAATATTATTGAAATTTCTTGCTGTTGGCACAGCCACAGTGCACTATTTGTGTGAAGTGTGTTTAAAGGACTGACTAGTTAATCATTGAAAACACACAGCAATTCTTTAAACCGCGGATGTCAGCCTTCATTCTGTAATCACCAGGAACCTCAAAAACAAACAGGTAATGGGATGAAAATGTCCAAACTTCTTAGAGACAGCCTGTCCCCCATATTATGGATAAACTGTGGCCCCGTCACCACCAATTTTCATAGGCTGAAAATCTAAAATAAACCTTGGCATTTCAGAATGGGACAGTATTTGGAGATACCCGTTGAGGAGGTAACTAAGTTAAAATGAGGTGTTAGAGTAGTCCTAAGCCACCGACTGGTGTCTGCATAAGAGGAGGACGTTAACACACAGACACACACAGGTAATACGGCGGAACACATGGGGGTGGGGGAGAGAGAAGGCAATAAATAGCGCACAAGGACAGGAGCCTCAGTAGAAAGCAACCCTGACTGCTCCTCTACCCCGCACACACATCCTGAGAAAGACTGACACATCCCCAGGATGTGGAAGGTGGCACATTTCTTTACTCACTTTATGTCTTTGGGGGGAACTGAGATCTGCTCTGTACCACTTCCTTGGGGCAACTGAAAGGAATATCTCTACTTCCCAAACACCTCCACATGTGCGCCATCACTGACAAGCCTGAGTTCTTTCTACCTCAACTTAGGGCTACTCCTATTTTTTAAGACTTTATTTACGGGCTGGAGAGATGGCTTAGTGGTTGAGCACTTGCCTGTGAAGCCTAAGGACCCCGGTTCGAGGCTCGATTCCCCAGGACCCACGTTAGCCAGATGCACAAGGGGGTGCACGCATCTGGAGTTCGTTTGCAGTGGCTGGAGGCCCTGGCGCGCCCATTCTCTCTCTCTCTCTCTCTCTCTCTCTCTCTCTCTCTCTGTTGCTCTCAAATAAATAAATAAAAGTAAAAAAAAAAACTTTATTTACATATTTATTCTTCAATCTCACTCCTATTCACTGAGCCCTTCCCATGCATCAGGCACTGGGAAAAGTGCAAGAGAGACAACGATGTGCAAGACAGACAAGTCCCCTCTCTGGTGGAGCTCACACCCTGGCGGGGGGGGGGGTCGCCACACTTGTCACACAATGAGGTCGCTTCAGATGGTGACTGCTGATGTCCCACAGATGCACACCTTTGACATGACAGGATCCCGAGGAACAGGGCTGGTGGATGGTTTAGACAGAACGACTAGAGGGGAGATATTTCAGCCAGGACCCAGGACCAGCGGAAGGAATGATGAGGCTGGAATGTGTGTGGACCCTAAGGAGTGACTGTGTGGAGTCACGGTGTCTAGGAGCAATGAGGATCGCTTACATTCTGGGGTGAAGCCAGCCCCAACATTCCTTCTGCCAGCGCCCTCCACCTCTGGACAGCCCCTGGTTGGCAGCAAGTAGTGTTAGAAAGGTCTGTAGCAGCGCGTGGGTGCTGGAGACACGACCCAACCAGAATCTCAGCCTTGAACCAGCAAGGTGTGTGATCTTAAGGACTCCGTGTTGTAGGGGACAATGTCCCACCCAGCACAACCCCCACTTCTAGACCACGGTACCCTCTCCTCCCAGGGTACTGGGAATGCTGGCAACTGATGACTGACACTCGGTTCCTGGGAATAGACCTCATCCAATGGCAGCTGCCTCACCAAGGTCATAACCTTCCTATGAGGGGCAATGGAGTGAGCGTGCCTCATCCAACAACTGCCTGATATGGGGCTCAAAGTCCTAGAAGTGGGGACAGCCCTGGAGGGCCGTTCAGCAGGAAGTGTCTGAGACCTTACTGCTCCACCTTCCTCCTACTCAACGCCTGACCTGGGTCCTCTCCCCAGTAAGCTTCCTGCAGGTAATTCCCCCTCTTGCCTCCCACTCCTTAGGAAACCGAGCTCAAGGCACCCCTCCTCTCCCTCCTCCCAAGATTCAGATCCTGCAGACGCCCAGCAGGTGTTCACCATCATCATCTCACCTGTCTCACGTGGTGCCTCCACCAGGGCCTTGCAGAGTATTTAACCAGCAGCTCCAGCCAGATTCCACCGCATTCCTCCTCGCTGCTACTTCCGCTCAGAATGCTGTTTCCCGTGCGCATCACTGGCTGGCTATAGCTGGATTCCCCCCCAAATCCAGTCCCGAGAAAAGGCTTAAGTGCCCGTGACAGGTAAGGGAGCCATTCCGGGGAAGCCATGGCCATGTGGTGAGCACTGGAAGCTCGAGAGAGCTTGGTTCTCTAGGTGCGGTGCTGTGTCCACTGTGACAGAGTCTGGGACAGGGGCAGGGCCTTCCCATTCCCACCCTCAAAATCCACGACCACCTGGGGGCCTCTGTCTACACTGGACAGAATCTTTCTGAGCTGGCAAGGAATGCCCAGAGATAGCCAAGGATCTGTGGGGATCGGGCCCAGTTCAGAAACATCACCACTGCGGATCCGAAGCAAATGAACCTTCTCCTCAAAGCCCTCAGCCTGACATGGACTGCCCCATAGCACAGGGGTGCTCTGCCCCAACCCCAACCCCACCACCATCCTTCACTCCCACTACTGCACACCTCTGTGGGTTCCAGGCTCCTCCCAGTTCTTCCCCCCCCGCCCCCAGCCCCTTGGAGTCCTATGGTTTAGGATTCATTTAGAATTCCAGGAACACATGCTCTCAGAGAAAAGTCTAGCAGCGTGACAGTATTATCCGTTCTAATAGAACAGTCTAGATAGAGTTCACATCCAAAGATAGATACGAAGGCAGTTGATGTGGAGAACTCTGGACAGACATCCTGCATACCCCGGCCAGGGGTAGTGGCTTTCACTGCCAGACATGGCTGGACTTAAATGGCGCTTGACTCTGGATCCGTCTACGTACCACCCAAGCTCATCGCTTGGAATAAAAGAGCAGGCCACCAGTCATCTGGATGACCAGCTCTCCTTGGTCTGCTCAGGCCTGTCATCCCCTTGAGCACGAGGCTGGCTCGCACTTCTCTTTGTCCCACCACAAACCAACATTGAAGCTGGCAAAAAAGTGGAGACCAAGAAAATATTTTGCGTACTTATGAGTGAGCGCTGTCTTCAAGGTGAGTCTGCAGAGAGCAAGAAAGGAGCCCCGCCTCTGAGGCCAGAATCTCGTGGGTGTTCAGAGTAAAATTGGAGAGCTGGGAAGATTGCTCAGTGGTTAAAGGTACTTGCTTACAAAGTCTTCTGGCCTGGGTTCAATTCCCAAGCTACGCACATAAACTGGACTCAATAAAACGTGATGTGTGTGTCTGGTGTTCATTTGCAGTGGTAAGAGGCCCTGGTGTGCCCATGTGCATGCACACATGCATGCCCACACACAAATAATTTTTTTTTTTTTTTGATTTTGCAAGGTAAAGTCTTACTCCATCCCAGGCTGACCTGGAATTCACTATGTGAAGTTTCAGGGTGGCCTTGAACTCATGGCAATCTTCCTACCCCTGCCTCCCAAGTGCTGGGATTAAAGGCGTGCGCCACCACACCAGGCAAATTAATAAAATTTTTAATTGGATCCGGGAAGCTCAGCTGGAGACCCTTAGTTGCTCCTCTGCCTAGCAGGGGGTTTCCATTAGTCTACTCACCAGCAAATGCCTCAAGTGAAAAGTTGTGAGTAGAAAGGAATTCTATCCTTCCTCAAACTGCCAGGGAGACCTCATACCCCTTCATTCTTTCTAAAGATTTCCAAGACCCCTTTCATGCAGAAGGTGCCAGGCCCTCTATCTCTGTCATCCTGGGCAGGGCAGTTAACTGCTCTCTCTGCTTCCATGTCCTCCAGCATAAAATGGAGATACCAACACCTCCCCCATCATGTGTATGTTGGAGAATAAAGGGAGATGAAACCCACCAAGGGCTCAAAACTCAGCACGCGGCTCAGTGCGCTGCAGTTTCAGTGAGTCTGGCTATGTTTAGATGGCGAGCTGCTGTTCTGGTGGGTGACACAGGGAATAAAGATGTCAGAAGGTAAACCGGGCATGGTGACGCATGCCTTTAATGCCAGCCCTCGGGAGGCAGAGGTAGAAGGATCGTGGTGAGTTCAAGGCCATCCTGAGACTACATAGTGAATTCCAGGTCAGCCTGGGCTAGAGCGAGACCCTGCCTCGAAAAGCCATTTTAAAAAAAAACAGGACGGGCGTGGTGGTGCACACCTTTAAGCCTAGCACTCGGGAGGCAGAGATAGGTGGATCAGCGTGAGTTCAAGGCCACCCTGAGACTACATAGTGAATCCCAGGTCAGCCTGGGCCAGAGTGAGACCCTGCCTCAAAAAAAAAAATAAATAAAAAATCAGAAGGTGATAGGATTACCCAAGAAGAGTGCCAAAGACAAAATAAAGCTGGTGCGGGTAAGCACAGGGCGGGAGGGGAGAGTCAACCACAGCGATGGGCGTGCTCCCTGACGCCCGGAGGAACCGTACAGCCTGCGAAGGGAAGGACTGTGCAGAAGGCCTCTGGAGTCCTTTGTCACACATGCAGACTGGCTTTCAGGGAAAGCCACTGTGGTCCTGTAGAGAGGAGCTAAGAGTTATCCAGTGGGCCCAAGATATGGCCTGGGTTTGTGGAACTGAAGCCAGCCAGATGTGCCCTGGAATTCATACCCGTGCCACCATCGTGGCCCCCAGCTCACTGAGGTTCACAGTGGTTCCATGGTGAGTAGGGGCCACTTCTGCCGGGGGCCAGGGGGGGGTCGGGGGGGGGGGGGGAAGTGGCAGGAAGTATGTCTGAGGGCTCAGGATCTTGGCTTCCCTCCCCTAGCCTGGGAGCTGAGAAGAGAAAGAAATATGTGGACCAAGGGATGGGGGGGGCTCTTGCGAGCTGAGGTGGACACACAGTGGCCACTCATTCCCCCCTCCTCCCCTTAACCACTTCCCCATCTATCCTCCCTTCCTTCCCCTCCCCCCTTCTCTCTGTTTTCCTTCCCTTCCCCCCTCCATGCTCTCCCCTAAAGGAAACACCTTCTTTGTCTGCTGGCTACCACTGACTGGAGTCCCTGGTTGCTAGGCAATGGGACTGGATGGGGGAGGCAAAGAGTGGGGGAGCAGGGCAGGGGCTGATGGGCTCCAGAGTGAGGGCCACTCTCGCGCAGCCCTGCCGACAGCTGGGCACACAGACCCCCAGACCAGCTGCAGACAGGCACAGACAATGGCAGAGCCAGGCACTGCGCGGGCCCCTGCAGAAGCACACCCACACTGTCAGAGCACACCCAAACAATCCCAGGCTCCTAGTACACAAACACACCCTCCTACCACCAGACACACACAGCACGCTGACAGGCGGCTTTGATTCGCACAAACACAGAACAGGTGCACCCCAGATGCCTGCCACTCTGGGGAAGGGGAGGAAGGGACCCTCGCCAAAGCTTCACTGGGGCCCAAGACACAAGAGTTACCCCTGTAACAAGAACAATGGACACCCAAGGACAATCATATCCAGCCCGCGGGGTCCCACCCACCAACCCTTCCCAACTTCCCACGCCATCCAGAAGTACAAGCGGATGGACCTTTAGCCCAGAATCCAGCCAGAGCCTCGTCCTCCAACTCAATCTCCCGTGCAGGGGACACTGGCGCCCGTTCTGATTTCTTTGGTCCACTCATGCCTTTGGCAAATATCCTTGGATGCTTGGGGAAAACTGGTGTGGAGAGCACCCTGTCAGGCCCTGGGACTCTTACAGAGAAGACAGGAATACCACACTGTACCACTGTATCAGGCCTTGACCTAGAAGGGACAGTGCCCTGAGAGGGAACATTTGAGCAGGGTTGGCCACGGCAGAGGTGGGGGTCAAAGGCCCCTGAGAACACAGAGGTGAGGGAGGAAGGAGGTGTTACTTGCTCATTGCTGTCCAAGATGCAAGTCAAGGGAGGAAGGGTTCGTTCTGGCTTACAGTTCCAGAGGATGTATGTGGTACATCACGTGGGAAGGCGGTGTGGCAAGCCCCTGGGGGGAAGCAGAGAGATGAGTGCTAGTACTCAGCTCCTTGTGATTCAGTGCAGGACCGCAGCCCATGGGAAGACGTTATATCCACATTCAGGGTGTGTCTTCCCTCCTCAGTTAAACCTTTCTGGACACACCCTCAGAGGCACACCCAGGGGAATATTTCCATGATAACGCTAAGTCAAACTGACTATTTAGAGCAACCATCACGGGGGGCCACTGGCAGCTGCTGTGCGGTGAAGAGGCCTGAAATTTGGTAACTTTAAGAGCCCGGGGGAGGCAGCAAAGGCTTTACTTAGAGAGTCATGAATTCTCAGGGAAACAGGGCTAGAGGGGTAGCCTGGATGCCGGAAGCCGCAGTGTTTCTACATGCTGGCTCGGGGATCGCTAGAGCAGGTGTGAGACACAACAGGTACTAGATGCTAGGCATGGTGAGATGATGAGAGAGGGAGCCCGTGGCCCCACCCTCTATGTCCTGATAAACCCAAACTCTTTTATTTCTATTTTTATTTATCTATCTGAGAGAGAGAGAGAGAATGGGTGCACCAGAGCCTCCAGCCACTGCAAACAAACTCCAGATGTATGCGCCACCTTGTACCTCTGGCTTACGTGGGTCCTGGGGAATCGAACCTGGGTCCTTTGGCTCTGTAGGCAAGAACTTCATCTCTCCAGCCTCAAACTCTTTTTTTTTTTTTTTTTTTTTTTTTTTGGTTTTTCACTGTAAGGACTTGCTTTAGCCCAGGCTGACTTGGAATTCACTATGTAGTCTTGGGGTGTCCTCAAAATCACAGTGATCCTACTACCTCTGCCTCCTGAGTGCTGGGATTAAAGGAATGCACCACCTCACCCAGCTTCTTTTTTTAAACTTTTTATTGACAACTTCTGTACATATAGACAATATACCATGATCATAATCCCACCCCCTCCCAAATCCCCTCTCCATCAAAATCCTTCCTTCCAAATAATCTCTCTTCTGTTTTATCAACATTATATATATATATATATATATATAGAGAGAGAGAGAGAGAGAGAGAGAGAGAATGGGCACACCAGGACCTCTAGCCATTGCAAACTCTAGTTGTATGTGCAACCTTGTGCATCTGGTTTATGTGGGTACTGGAGAATCGAACCTGGGTCCTTAGGCTTTGCAGGCAAGCAACTTAACTGCTAAGACATTTCTCCAGCCCTAATGTCATCAGTTTTTTTCTTTCCCTCATAGTATGCAGGCCTTGTGTAGGTAGAATCAGCCACTGTGGGGTCATGTATACCATAGCCACTTTGTGTCTGGGAAACAGTGTTGTAAAGCACTCCTCCCCTTCTTTTGGCTCTTACAGTCTCTCCACCACCTCTTCCCCAATGGTCCCCAAGCCTTGGATGGTATGATAGAGATGCCTCACTTAGTCCTGAACACACCGCCGTTGTTTCTTTCCAACACTTTGGTACCCAGTTGCAGGACACCCACAGGTCAGGAGGGGTACCATGTGTGAAGAGTACCCCATCCCAGAGGCCCCTGAAATGGAGCACCAGCCCAACCCGGCATGAGGGCCCAGCCACCGTAACTAGCACGTAAAAACGTGCTAGAAACTCTATGTTTACCACAAGGTGCGAGAAGAAACTACTAGACCTTCTATGTGTACATGTGTTTGCCCAAAAGAAAGAGGAATTAGTGCATGCTGAGTTGGGTCCCCACATCAGGCAGTCAGATTGCCCACAGGGAGGACAGGTAAAGGTGGGGCTAACCTCATCTAGCCTCATCTTCCTTCAGCACAAGACCCCATAAGTGGCTCTGTGGATTATTGCCTCCGGATTTAATTAAACTAAACCTGAGAAAATGAGCAAGTGGTTTCAGACATCCCCTGTTTAGGAAACAGGGGTGGGGGTGGAAGATCATGGAAGCCCCAGGGCAACAGAAAGGAATGCAGCCACGTGGAAGGCTCTGCTCCCGAGCACAGGGCGGGGCAGATCCAGCGTCTTCTTCATCCACTCTGATGAGACATCCGACTCCAAAGTCACAGACTGTGACAAACCTACCTGTGACATGCCTTACAGCAGCCTGATCTGGAGATGTCCCTGGGAGACCCATGGGTGCCAGCAAATGCTTTACAACCTATTTGTGACAAAAACAAATTAATAAGAGTAATGTATGCTAACATATGCATACGCCCTGGAGGGGTCCATACCAAGCCCGTCCCTCCCGTACTGCATTGCCTGTCTCTGCTGATTTGAATCATTACCGTGAGCTTCTATTATAGGAAGATTAAATGCAGTGAAAATGTTTAAGCATACTGGGCTTTTTAACTGTTTTGAAATACTTGTGGGTTTATTTATTGAAGAACCGCAAAAAAAAAAATGGTGGCCTTCCTGAAGTCCCTCCCCAGCTCCCCCTAGTGGTAACATGTCAAATAACCAGGAAGATTGTCAGCTAAGAAATGGAATTTGTGGGGGTTTGAATGAAAAATGTCCTCCCACCCGCCCCCCAATAGACTCATGTGTTTAAATATTTAATCCCCAGCTTAGTGGCACTGTTTGGGAAGGTTGTGGAACCTTCAGGGAGTGGAACCTTGCTGGAGGAAGTGTGTCACTGAAGGTGGCCTTGAGGTATTACAGCCTAGCCTCACTGGTTTCTCTTTTTTCCTCCCCATCTCCCTCCCTCCCTCCCTCCCTCCCTCTGCTACTTCCTCCAGGCTGATGTGACAACGTGATGCCCATTTCCTTCTCCTGCCAGGCGTGCCCCACCACCCTCTGGAGCTGTAAGCCAAAATAAACCCTTTATTTCCCTAAACTGCTTCTGGTCAGATTTGTTTGTTTGTTTGTTTGTTTGTTTGTTTTCAGCAATAAGAAAGCAACTGACACACTTGCTCTGTGGTACTCAGCTTCCTGTCAAGGTCACAAAAGGAAAGGTTTACTTTGCACATGTTTTTGAAGGTTTCAGCCCCTGACCAATTGGGCTGTGGTAAAGCAGCCATTTTGAGCATCTTGAAGCCATCTTGGAGTTCCTGGCCAACCAAAACATTCGCCTCATGACTGGAAGTGAGAGAGAGAAAGAGGAAGGAGCTAAGGTCCTACCATGCCTTGGAAATGCACCCCTTCCAGACCTAGACCTGACACCAGACCTCTCCTCTGAAAGGCTCCACTACCTCGCCAAAGCGCCAAGTTGGGGAAGCCAACACTTAACACACAGACTTTTGGGGACATTCCAGATCTAAGCCAGGATCCCACATGGCCTGGGGCCATAATGTCTAGTTGCTTTCTTCACATCAAATTGTGAGCTATTTTCTGGTTTTCTCTTGCCCTCCGTGACCTTGGCCTTGGCCTTGGAAAGGGAACTGGCCAGTTCTTTCACGGGAAGCTCCTCACTTTGGACTTGGAGACACTTAAGTTTAGGGTGGTGTGGGCTTCAGGGAAGCACAGAGCTGAGGTGGGCTCCTCTTGCATCACATCAGGGGTCCACAGCACCACCATGACTACTTCTCCATGACATTGACATTGATCACTGGTGGAAGTTGTGTCTGCTTGACTTGTAACCAAGCTGTCAGAAAGCAAGGGTCAGGAGTCAGGCAGAGGCCAGGCAGGGTAGGTCTTGATGGCCTTGACCATGGAATCTAAAAAGCCCAGGCAAGGTGTGGATGGTCAGCACAAGACTCCAAGGTCTCCACAGTGTCCGTGTATGGAGCCGTTAAGGAAGAAGCTAGGGAGGCTAGGCAAGAGTTGTGATGTCCACGTGATGGGGAAGGAGGAGAAGGAAGGATGAAGAACATTGATAAGCCAGGGAGGATGGGTGCAGAGGTGAGTGTCTCTCACCTGAAGAGCAAGCACCAAAGCCTCAGAGCTGTTCTACTTGGGTACAAAGCTCACCTTTCACGTGTAGCTCCACCTTTCCCATAGGTTGCTCCTGAAGGCCATCTACCCATGGATCACACCGGCTGATACAGGTGAGAAAGAAAAACCAGGGGCCAACTTGCAAGCAATGTCCCCCACACAGTCATCAGTGAGTTCTAAGCCTCGAGCTCCTGTGCAATGGATGGAGACAGGCTGGGGAAGGTGGGGACACTGGCCAGGTGGAACCCAAGCCTGAGACCTTTCCTCCATCCTGCTGGCCTCTTCAAGAAGTGGCAGAGGTGGGCTCCCACTCCGTCCTGCTGGGTCCTGCCTCTGAGTGGTCATCAGTGGTTCAGAGTCGGAGGAGACCAGTGGGAGGGGAGCTCTGCTGTAGTCACGACTGCTGTGTGAGAAATCACTCAGACTTCACAGCATAAGGCAGCCACCATCTCCTTCGCTCTCAGCTCTAAGGGTCAGTACTTCAGGCAGAGCCCACCAGGGAGGTTTATCGCTGCTCCATAGGTCCAAGACCCTGGCTGGGAAGACTGGCTACAGGTAACTCCCACTGCTTGAGGGCTGGAACTGCCTGAGGTGTCTTCAAGCTCCCAGCTGGGGACTGGCCAACAGGAGTTGTAGCACGTGACCTTCCTACAAGGCTTGGACTTCCTCACAGCGTGCACTGGGGTCCCCCGTGGCTGCTGTGAGGGACACCAAATCTGACCTTTACTTCTAAGCCATATTCTTTCCATGCTAAAGAAAGCAGGGGAGCTGGGGAGATTGCTCAGTGGTTAAAGGCACTTGCTTGTAAAGCCTATTGGCCCAGGTTCAATTCCCTAGCATCCACATAGAGCCAGATGCAAAAAGTGGTACACACATTTGGTATTCATTTGCAGCAGCAAGAGACCCTGGTGCACCCGTGCATGCATGCATGCACGTGTGCACACAAATAAATATTTTTTAAAAAAATCAGGAAAGCCACCCAGATCTAAATCAGAGACTGGCTCATAATAGGGGCAGGATGCCATTACAAGGGAACCTGTGGGATAGGGTACAATGTGTGGCCACCTTAGGAAATGTCTGTCTGCATAGTCCTTCCTTCTGGCCTGTCTGCTCCTGGGGTCACCAGGCTACTGCATCTGCCCTGTGACCACCACCATGCCCACCATTCAGTGTTAGCCCAGCCCATAACTTGGGGTGCTGGCCTTGGTTTCCACATCTAACACTCCACTTAGCAGAGCGACTTGCAGAGCAGACCCTGCCCCTGACCATGTCGCACTCTGACACCCTGACAATGTCCTTGGTTCAATTCCGATCCTGTCCCCCAGCCTGCCACACCCTCTGGAGTAAGCCATGTGGCCATGATCTCGGGAGGACCCTGCCTCACCTCACCCCAGCCTTGTACTCTTCTCTTCTGCACACCCTTCTCTCTCTCTCCTCCGCTACCCAGCAGGTGGGTGTCCAGCAGGTTCAGCGTGGGCTGGGCATACTCCCATTCTGACACCTGCTGGGCCCCACCTTATGCCTGAGCTTAGGCCCGCTGGGAACTCCAGTCCCATAACCAGGGTCCTGCCTCAGTGACAGTCCAGCTTCCTCAAGACCTCCCAGAGACGAAGCCGACACCAGCTGGCTGCCCAGGCAGCCCCTCATGTAGCAAAGTGCTGTGGACATCACAGAGACAGTCTGACACAGCCTTAGTCATGCAGAGCCTGTGTCCCATGGAGGAAACTCGGGATATACAAACAAGCGAACCTGTGGATTACTGTCAGATACAGAAGCCCTGTGAAGGATGAGCAGGAGAAAGAAGTGAAGGAGGAGAGGGAAGGGAATGAAGAGGAGGAGGAGGAGGAGGAAGTAGGACACCGGCTCTGTGGACTGGCCCCATGGCAGGCTGGGAATGAACAGGAGCTGAAAGGGCACCTCAGATGGAAAGGGGGAGGCGGCCTGGCTAGGCAAGGACAGTGTACGGCCATCAGACATCATCAAGCCTCAGATGGTGGCCAGTTTGAAAGATGAGCTCCCCTCAGAGCGGCACCAGTCCAGGGAGGCCCATACAGGGAGAGGGTGAGCCCCATGAAGGGAGGGGTGTGCTCCAGTGAGGCAGCTCTCCGCATGTGTGGGGGGAGGCTCTTTCCCAGGGCCTCTGAGCAGCCCCCACAGGTGCTCAGGAACCAAGGCCACCGCGATGGCTAACTCTGGGTCAAGTTAGACAGGTTAAACCCATATTCAAGTTTGGGTCAAACACAAGTCTACATGTTTCTGCAAAGATAATGTG
Source organism: Dipus sagitta (assembly GCA_036346955.1). NCBI lineage: Eukaryota > Metazoa > Chordata > Mammalia > Rodentia > Dipodidae > Dipus > Dipus sagitta. Next base: position 34,400,501 of record CM070777.1, read on the forward strand.
TTAGACAGGGTTCATAATTAAATCAGTGAACTTTGAGAAAAGCTGTTCACCCTCCACTCGAAGTCAAAGGCCAGGTTATAACAAAGACCACCTCCAGGGAGGGAGAGTTCCCAATTCTGGCAGCACGCCACCTGCAGACGTCAACTGGAACTGCAGCCACCCCACCTTGCTCTAAAGGGTTTTGTTTGCCATGAGCCACCCACGGGGGCCACTTCTCAAAATCAGCCCTCTCTCCTTTTACACCCAGACTCTGTTGATTCTGCTCCTGGGGAGAAATGGCTTCCCTAAGGAGCTGTCATTTACACAGAGACCTGAATAAAAGGAGGAACAGTGTCACCCGGGCACCTGAGACACAAGCAAGGCCTTAAGGGCAGCTGGAGACTTGGCGTCATCTAGGCATGGTAGACAGACCAGAGACCCTGGCAGGGTGGAGAAGTGGGCTGGGTGGCCAGCAGGCCCGGCAATGGAGGCCCTTGGAAGGGGTAACAGGCTGGCATTTTGTATTATATAGCCTGGGGCTAGAACGGGTGGTGACAGGTGAAACATGGACAGTTCCAAGCCCATGAGAAGGGTGTCACCCAGGGAGAAGTGACAACCACAGCCAATGGTGTGATGGCAGTGTGGCTGCATGTGTGGGCTGTCCAGCTACATTTTGAAAGTTGAATCTACTTACTGGCCTATGAGCTTGGGAGGAAGGAGAAATCAGGGTGGGATGAGGTGTGATCAGGCTCTCACCGGCTGTAACAGAGGGACTGTCTGGGCAAGGGCGGGAGTGCCAGCCATGACTGCCTCTTAGTTGTGGTGAATTCCAGTAACATGACTGGAGGGACCAATTCCCTCCTTGCCAGTGACCTCTGGATGCGGAGACACGGGGATCCAGGCAAAGGGCACAGCAGAGCAGACCCTAGCCCAGAGAGCGAGGACCCTGTTTCAGAGAGCAGGACCAGAGCCAAGGCCAGGAGCAGAGCCCCGGCCAAGGAACTCACGAGGGCTATGAAGAGAAGGAAAAGACACAGAATCATTAGTGAGTAGGGTGTGTGATTAAGTGCTAAATGGCCTGTTGCAGACTGGCTGAGCTGTGGGAGTCACACTGGGCTGAAGTGTCTGGGAAGGTGGATGCCATGGAGGGTGGACCACAGAGGGTCGGGCTCCAGGCGGGACAAAGAAGAGCCAAGGCAGAGGAGATGCTGAGGAGGGAAGCCTACCAGAGTGGCAAGGGAGGGTTGCACTGGGTGAGCAAGGAACTCCAGCATCATGTGCCATGCTGGGCCAGGCACCTCATTTGTGGAATGGGATTGCTGTGTACCCTGGGATACCAGTGGTACCCAGCTGTGTGTAGGTCCAAGGCAGGGTCTAGAACATGGGGATGCCCAGGCCGATAGGCAAGTAGACAGACAGACAAGCAAGGGGGACCCGGATGGGCAGACAAGAGGCTGCGTTCTGGACCCCCATAAGCAGGTCCTATAAACCCTTATCTGGCACCAGGAGGTAGGAATGTGTGTTTGCACAGTACTTTTGGCCTAGTCAAGTCCCTGGGGGCCCTCCAAGCAGGGTGTGCTGGGGAGGCCTTCAGACGCTGGGATTGCTGCAGGGGGCTGTGGGCCTTGGGTGGGGTTCAGAAGTCCAAAGAGAGGGCTAGAGAGATGGCTTAGCGGTTAAAGTGCTTGCCTGTGAAGCCTAAGAACTCATGTTCAAACCTCCAGGTCCCACATAGCCAGATGCACAGTGGCAAAAGCATGCAATGTTGCACATGCACCAGAAGGGGGCAAACGAGTCTGGAGTTCATTCACTGCAGCTGAAGGCCCTAGTGCACCCATTCTCTCTTTCTCTCTCTCTCTCTCAAAAATAAAGCCAGGCGTGGTGGCGCATGCCTTTAATCCCAGCACTCAGGAGGCAGAGGTAGAAGGATCGCTGTGAGTTAGAGGCCACCCTGAGACTACATAGTGAATTCCAGGTCAGCCTGGGCCAGAGTGAGACCCTACCTCGAAAAACCAAAAAAATAAATAAATAAAATAAAATTAATTAATTAATTAAAACAGGACTGGAGGGATGGCTCAGCAGTTAAGGCATTATCCTGCAAAGCCAAAGGACTTTGGTTTGATTCCCCAGGACCCACATCAGCCAGATATACAAGGTGGTGCATGCATCTAGAGTTTGTTTGCAGTAGCTGGAAGCCCTGCCATGCCCATTCTCTCTCCCTCTCTCTCTCTCTCTCTCTCTCTCTCTCTCTCCCTCTTTCCTTCTCTCAAATAAATAAATTAAAAAGTCCAAAGAGGGGTTAGGAGATGCTCAACAGTTAAAGATACTTGCCTGCAAAGCCTGCTTGCAGGGTTCAATTTCCCCTGTACCCATGTAAAGCCAGATGTACTAGGTAGCTTGTGCATCTCAAGTTCCTTTGCAGAGGAAGAAGCCCTGGTGTGCCCATATTCACTCATCTTCTCTATCTTTCTCTCTCTCTCAAATAATAATAATAATAATAATAATAATAATAATAACAACAAAAGGTCCAAACTGATCAGAGCTAGAGCCAGAGGAAGCCTAGTTGGGAGCCTGGGAGCTGAGCGGGGCAGATTAGGCTCTAGCCAGGGCAGGCCAGATCTGGGAGGGCACTGGAGGTCAGCTGCTGGAAGAGGAGCCAAATGTCCCCATCCCTGGGGAGCCAGCTAGGCAGGAGGCTCCCTTTCCACAGTTGGCGTTTGCAGTCTGGCTTAACTGAGCTGCCTGTTAAACAAATGTTGTGACAGGCCCACTTGGGCACCCAGGGACAACAGTGACACTTGGCTGTCACCAAGGGCAGCCTGCAATGCCACTGGGCTCCAGCCAGAGTCTTTCATTCCAATGCAGCAGTAGAGTACACTGCCTGTGGAGAAACCTAGGTTCACACATGGCCAGGAGGAGGGTAGCAACAAGGGACTCCCCCCCCCCCGACTCTCTCATTCATCCAATAATGTGGGCTGAGTACCCACTATGTGCAGTCACTGTCCTGAGACCTGGAACACAGTAAACATCAGCCAAAAGCTGTCCCACTGCAGCTGACAAGAGCAGAGCTTTCCTGGGGCCCATGAAGAGAAAGACACAAGATACGAGGATTAAGAGTGACAGAGCAGTCAGGAAATGAGCGCCTCCTGGAAATGTATGGACAGAGACCATAGGGGGTGGGGCGGCTGGAGAGGTGGTTCAGTGGTTAAAGTGCTTGCCTGAAAATCTTAAGGACCCAAGTTCAACTCCCCTAGTACCCACGTAATGCCAGATGCACAAGGCGGACAGAGACCAGAACCGATGAAGAGTCTGGAGCACACAGCACATACAAAGGCCCTGAGGCAAGACTGCGCTTGCAAGTTCTGGGACTGGAAAAGAGACAGAAGTGATGGAAGGAGATGAGACCAGAAGCTGAGGTCAGGAAGCCAGAGAAGCACTGAAGTCTGTGCAGGGGCCACCAGGCTGCTGTTCGTTTCTGCTGAGGAGAGTGGGAGTTTGGAAGAGGGTGAGGCAAGGGAGACAGGGTCTGAGTTCAAGATGAAACAGTCCCCTCTGACTGCTGCAGTAAAAGCAGGGAGGGGTGGCTCTGTCCAGTCCTGAGCATTCTAAGTGGGTGTGGCAGGACCTCTTTGTGGGTGAGAAGAAGGAAGGTAGCCACAGCGAGCTGGAGAGCTGCTCAGGTCTTTAGGCATCCAAATGGCACCAAGCTTTCCCACTCATTCATTCACTCATTTACTCATTTATTCATCCCTCCTCTACTCATTTCTCTCTGGTTTTGTTTTAACAATGGGGGTTGGGCTGGAGAGATGGTTTAGTGGTTAAGGCACTTGCCTGCAAAGCCAAAAGACCCAGGTCTGATTCCCCAGGACCCACCTAAGCCTGATGCCCAAGATGGCGCATACGTCTGGAGTTCGTTTGCAGGGCTAAAGGCCCTGGTACGCCCATTCTCTCTCTTTATCTCTCTATCTCTATCTCCCTGCTTCTTTTCCTCTCTCTCAAATAAATAACTTATATTAAATATTGAAAAAAAGAAGCTGGTGTGGTGGCACACACCTTTTTAATCCCAGCACTCAGGAGGCAGAGGTAGGAGGATCGCCTGTGAGTTCGAGGCCACCCTGAGACTACATAGTGAATTCCAGGTCAGCCTGAGCTAGAGTGAGACCCTACCTAGAAAAAGAAAAAAAGAAGAAAGAAAGAAAAAAAAAACAAAACAAAAACAATGTGGTCACAAACAACAACAAAAAAAAACCCCTCATTATTCAACAGAAAAGGAGGCAGTTCTGGGAGAGCACTCCATCCACCTGCCCTTGTTCTCCAGCCCCAAACACTACCTAGCCAGCTGTAGGACTCTGGGGACACCTAGCCTAGCTGGCAGTGCAACACCAAGGAGAGCAGGGCACCCACCAGCTGGAGTGGGGAGGGTGGGTCAGGGCTCTGTGCTGAAGGCAGTGACAGAACCCAGCGCCACAAGGAAGTGGCTAGGCACAGCAGGTGCTTGGGCAAAGACTAGGGGGAGTGTGTGACAGGGCCAGCCTTACATCTGGAGGCCAAAGACCTCGGACACCTGCTGAGAGTGTAGACTTTGTCCTGGGCCCACTAAATAGGATTCCAGCTGTGGCTTTTTTTTTTTTTTGCTTGAGATGTCACCCCCTGGTGGTCATGTGTGAAGTGTAAGGGAAGGACTGGGAGGAGTCACCTAGGGGAGACACTAGAGGCAGAGAAGCAGCCTGCCACCCCTTCATGATGACTGACCTTCCTCGCTGTGTCTCCCCCCCTGCCCCCACCTGGACCCCACACTGCGCACCTGCCAAGCCTGTCTCTGCTGTCTATGCACTCAGCGCTGGGCTCATTTACTGAGCTATTTGGAGCAAGTCCTCTCTGCCTGCTCCTGAACGTTAGGGAAGATTCTAAATCTGCCTCCTCCTTGCTCTTTGCAGGGTAGGAGGGGCCAGTAGCCCTCAAAGGGTTGTGTCCATGGCAGGGGTGGCCCAGCTGACAGGCCAGTTTCAGTGTCTTGAAACAGAGCCTCCAGATGGAGCACAGCTGCCCAGGGGGAGCACTGACTTGCTACTGTGCTCCTGGCTCGTGGGGACTCATCACTAATTGCGTCCCCAAGGAAGGAGCTAGGAACAAAGAATAGCCAGCACCCCCATTCATCAGTCCATCCATCTGTCCATCCATTCTCTAGTGCGCGAGGACGCCGGGGGATACTGCCGCAAGCAGGAAGACGGGACCGTTCAGACAGGACAGCTGGCCCGCCATGCCTGGGCAGGGAGGGGTCCCCACAGCACCGCGGGAGGAGAGTTAAACAGGGTGGAGTGACAGAGTCGGGGAGGGGGATCTTCTCCCAGGAGGTGACATTTAAGCTGAGACCTGCATGGCAAGATGAAGCCAGTCAGGCCAAGGGGGTAGGGGAGGGGGCTGCAGAGCAAAGACCATGAACCAGCCTGTGCATAGGGGGCTGATTAAGGAACAATGAGTCTGGGGTGGTGGATAAGGCAGGAAGGGAAAGAGCAGATGGGATCCCAGTGAAAGCCTCTGTGTAGGCTGCTTCATCTCTAGAAAGCACTGACTCAGGCAGGCAGAGCCCAAGGAGAGCGTGCAGTGAGTGAGAAAGGGCTCCCTCTGCTGGACGGGCTGGGGGAAGAGCATCTCTGTGCCCAGTTCTTGGATGCAGAGGCTGAGCTGGGAAGGTGCAAGTTACTGAACCAAAGTTACAAGGACCAAGATGGCTGGGCGGAGCACCTAGCCCAGAAGGACCATTTTCTTCTACCTGTGTAGAAGCACTCTGAGTCGTTGCCATCTCTTCAGAACTGAGAGGCTGAGCCTGGCAGAGAGGCTCAGGCCTGTGTTCCCAGCACTGAGGAGGTTTGAGGCAGGAAGATGGAGAGTTCGAGGCCATCCTGTGCTATATAGTGAGATTCTGTATCCAAAAAACAAGTGAGGGACTGGGGAGATGGCTCAGTGGTTAAAAGCACTTGCTTGCAAAGGCTGCCAGCCTGGGTTCAATTCCCCAGTGCTCACGAAAAGCCACATGCACAAAGTAACGCATGCAGCTGGAGTTCATTTGCAGCAGCAGCAGATCCTGATGTCCCCATTCTCCCCTCCCCGCTTGCAAATAAACAAATTTAAACAAAGCAAAATAAAATAAATGCATTGAGGCTTCCTACAAAGAGTTCCTGACTTCGCAGCGTCCCTCGAACAGTCTGACCGTGGGGGCCCCTTGTCTCACTGTGGCACAGCCCCCACTCCTGACAGCATCCCTCTTTGTCCAGCCCACGCTTCCAGCATGCCAAGAGGGTGGCTCACTGGGCCATCATCAAGTAAGGTCGTCAGCACGGCAGTGTGGGCACAGCTCAGAGCTTGTCTCTTGGGTGAGCAGCAGGGTGTGGCCAGGTCGGCTGGAGTGTGCTGCTCCCTGAACCTCCTCTCCCTGAGAGCGGTCTCCCCTCTAGGTCCTCCAGCTGCATCTCTCTCCTTTTCTTCCTTCCCGAGCCCGATGCCACAGCGCCCCCTGCTGTCCTTATCCAGCATAGCGCCGAGCCACCTCCTGCAGGAGGCTGCTGGGAGGCAAAACTGGGAGACCAGCGCTCACCCGGCCTTTTCCCTGTGACCCTTCTTTCTGGATCCCTTCTGGCAGTGGGACACGGCTAAGGCCACCCAAGATGTGGGAGCCGCCAGCGGCGCTGTCCTACTTCAAACTTCTGTCCAGCCCCGTGATCGCATCTCCCATCTGGGTCTTCTAGACTCCTGAAGGCTCCAGTGATTGCTGGGAACTTGTCTACACCTGCCATCTGCCTTTCAACACCTGGGCAGGTAGGGTGACCCTGAGCACAGGGTCCCCTGTGTGGCCAGGCTGCTCCCCACACTCCACATGTCAGATCCTGATGTCCCCATTCAAAGATCCACTTTGCAGATATTACAAGATGTTCAAGGTGCAGGGCTTGGAAGGGCTTAGCACCCAGGAGTCCCGGTGGGAGCTAAGGGAGATGGTTAAGAAACACTCTGCAAGCTTAAGATGCATTTAAAGCAAAAGAGATGCAAAGTGACTTGTCAAAGGAAGCGAAGTTCTTCCCAGAGCAGTCCTCCTTAAAATAGGCAGAGACCCCGAGCAGAAGGCCCACGTGGAGAGAGTCCCCAAACCCTAAAACTTAAGATAAACACTGACCTCACAAATGACAGAACCAAAGGGGCACTGAGGCACCCATGAAAACGATGGTATGGGGGGCTGGAGGGATGGCTTAGCGGTTAAGCGCTTGCCTGTGAAGCCTAAGGATCCAGTTCGAGGCTTGATTCCCCAGTATCCACGTTAAGCCAGATGCACCTCTGATGGACCCTGAAGACATCCAGACACCATGGAAGAATTGCTATTCATAGCTATACACGGGAGCCAGGATGCGGATTGTAACAGGAACCCACCCAGGAGCCAGTGTCAAAAACTCTGCTCAGCCATCTGGACAAGCGCCATGCAGGATGATGTTGAATGGGATGATGTCCCAAGTGGCATATGGGGAGACCTCGAGTTACAGAGTTCTGTGGGTAGGGCAAGGCCTGGAAAGAAGCAGGAAGGATCTGGAATAAGCCAATTTTGTTTGATTGGTTTTGAGTCTCAAGTAGCACAGGCTGGATTCAAACTCACTATGTTGCTCAGGCTGGTTTTGACCTCCAGATCTCCCAAGCACCGTTTCAAGTGAGTGCCACCAAGACCAGCTTGATGCTTTCAGACCCAGATCCAGAGAAAGGCCCAGGGCTGCTCCCTGGCACTTAGCTAGTCCAAGGGTTTTGTGCAAATTTATTCACTTGATACATTGCAAGAGTATAATTATCATCTCCAATTTTGTCTGAAGAAAACAGGCACAGAGTAGTGAAATGACCGACCCAATATCACATGGCATCAGGTCCCCAAGGGGACCTGTTCCGCATTAACATTTCCTCTGGAAAAACCTTTCACCTGGTTGCTTGGCCTTGGCTGGACTACCTCCAAGAGCAGGAGGCTCATCTCCTCAGGGAGCCCCAGCTGGATGGCTGAAATTGAAACTCTTCACACTTAGGGGGTATGTGCCCCTTGCCCAGCCCACCTTCTGCCTCATTATTTCCTACCCACACCCCCTACCCGCTAGGCTGCACTCCCCTTCCCCACACCTCCTTGCCTCTGCTCCCCTGCCCCCTGCTGAGTGGGCAGAGCTTAGCCTGGGTACCTCTGTCTCCACCTCAGTGCAGCTGTGTGCAAGACGTGACTCAGCATGATGCTAGGCAAGGGCAGCAGGAGGCGATGTGGCACGGGGCTCCGGAAGGGAGGAGGAGGGAGAGCAGAAAGCCATGGCAGTTTCTGGCCAGGACTCTAGGGTTCTGTTCTTGGCCTGGGGTCCTAATGGATGACTCAGGCAAGTCATCTTGTCCTCCTTCGTAGCGAGTTGTCCCAATACACACAGAGGCCTCCCCTAGCTCTTCCATCACTCCAAAAGTCATTGTAACCTGGTTTCGCCCAAAGTAGCCTTTCTAGGCACATACCACAGGGCCTTTGCTCTGCTTCCCCTCTATCTGGAAAGTGCTGATGTCTACATCTTCCGCCCATTAGCTTCTTAGCAGAAAGTCACCACCTTAGAGATGCCTTCACTCCATACGCTAACGAACAATAGCTCCCATCTTCTCATCTTACTCTGCTTGCTTCTTTGTGCATTATCTGTGTCCTCCAGTGAACTACAAACCTGGAGGATAGGGCCCTGTCTACTCTGTATAGCGTTGCATCCCGGTGCACAGGATAATGCCTGGCTTAGCATAGGTGTCCAATAAACACACAAGTGAGTGAATGATCACTGATCTGCAAACTCCAGCTAGATGGGATGAGTCAGGGGCGGGGACTGTCCCCATGGGGCCACACAGTCCAGGGTTTGGCTCTGTGCAACATCCACCCAGTTCGCAACTCACCAGTCCCGTGCCCCTCCTTTCCCTCCTATTGTACTTGACTTGTCGTTGCTGGGACCCAAGTGGGAGCAGCTTATGGGAGGAAAGGATTTATTTCAAGCTTATACTTTCAAGGGGAAGCTTCATCCTGGTGGAAGAAGAGGGTTCATTTCATACATCCACAGCAGAGAGAGGAGAATGCAGCTAGCATGAACTGGCTCAGAACACACAGTAGGCTGAACTCCCCAACTCCAAGATGTGGCCCTGCAGCACAACTCCTACAGCAAACCTCATCTCCCAAAGACTCCACCAGCTGGGGACCAGGCAGGAAGCTTCATCGAAAATACCTGGGGGCGTGGGTGCTGGAGAGAAGGCTTAGTGGTCAAGGTGCTTGCCTGCAAAGCCTAAGGACCCAGGTTCCATTCCCCAGTACCCATGTAAACCAGATGCACATGATGGCACATGCATCTGGAGTCCGTTTGCAGTGGCTGGAGGCTGTGGCATGCCCATTTTCTCTCTCTCTCTCTCTCTCTCTCAAATAAATAAATGAATAAATAAAATTAAAAAATACCTGAGGTGGGATGAAGAGTTGGCTAAGTGGTTAAAGGTGCTTGTTTGCAAAGCCTGATGGCCCAAGTTCTATTCCCCAGTACTTGTGTAAAGCCAGAGGCATAAAATAGCACATGCATCTGGAGTTCATTTGCAGTGGCAGAAGGTCCTGGTATGCCCATACTCACTCTGTCTCTTCTCTTCCTCCTCCTCTTCCTCCTCCTCCTCCTTGTTCTCTCTCTCTCTCATCTCTGTCTCAAATAAATAGAATGTTTTCTGAAAACCTGAGGCTATGAGGGACATTTACATTCAAACCACCATACCTCCTATCAGCCTCTCTGGGCAGAGGGGAAGCCTGGAAGTCACTTCCTCCCCCAGAGACACAGCAGACTTGGTTCAATGCAAGGCAGTGTGATCCCCTAATTGCTCAGCTCCTTGGTGTGGGGTATTCACAGAGATAGTCCAGGCAGCCTAGCAGAAAATTGGCATTTCAGCCAGATAGAATTAAGTAGGCAGAGCCCTGAGGGGGGCCCTGCTCATTGGTTGTCCCACACCCTCACACCCGCTGAGCAACCATACAAGGCCTGCGCAGAAGAAGACCCCCCCCCCAATTGCACCCACTGGTGCAGGGTGCTGGGCTGTGTTTGTGCACTGGGATGAGTGGGTATTCTGCTGTCTGAAGGGGCACCTCTGCTCTGTGCTCCTCTAAGCATGCCTGTGCTGTCTTGTCGTTTATTTTTAATGCGGGCTTTCCAACAGGGAACACACACCACTCAAAGCTTTGATTGCAAGATATAAACAGGCCTGCAGCTGAAACGAGCCCTGTTGCCTAGCCAGATCCCACACCACCACTTCCCTTCCCCAAGGACAAGCACTCCCATGTTTCCTGTAGGACCTTGCAGAGGTGTTGTATGGCAAAATTAGTCCTCGTTGAAAGCAGTAAACAACTATTGCTAGCTTTTATCAAAAACAGCTGGAAGAAGGGTGTGGGGTGGATTATTAGGCCCCACCTGAGATCTCCAGGCTTACCTGTACCAGCTCTATGAAAAGAGCACAGACCTCGTGGCCTCAGGCTGACAGTCAGCCCCACTGCAGTACTGCTTTGGGGTCTCCATGCTCTGCAAGTAAGCCCTCACCCTGTGGCTGAGAGAGGAGCATCCAAGGAGTAATCTTGACACAGGGAACCCCATGAAGATGCCTGCTTTGGGGGCCCCTTGTTCCTGAAAACAACCCCCTCCATGCTCTGTAAGTAACCCCAATAAACTCATGGGCTCACCCAAATTGGCATGGTGCAATTATACTTTGGTCTGCCATCTGAGTCCTATCTAGAGATCAGGGACAAAGATGTGTGTTCATCAAGACCATCATAAGAGGAGGAAAAGATCATGACATCAAAATAAAAGAGAGACTGATTGAGATGGGGAGGGGATATGATGGAGAATGGAATTTCAAAGGGGAAAGTGGGGGGAGGGAGGGTAGTACCATGGGATATTTTTTATAATCATGGAAAATGTTAATAAAAATTGAGAAAAGAAAAAATAAAAGATGTGTGTTCATGTCTCCCCAGGGGAAAGATTTCCCACCACAGATGTGTCAAGTTATATATGCCAGGCGGGAGAGATGGCTTAGTGGTTAAGGTACTCGCCTGCTAAGCCTAAGGACCCATGTTAGACTCTCCAGATCCCACTTTAGCCAGATGCACAAAAGTGAGGCAAGCATAAGGTCGCACATGCCCACTAGGTGGCACAGCGTCTGGAGTTCAATTGCAGTGGCTGAGGCCCTGGTGTGCCACATCTTTCTCTCTGTCTCTTTCTAAAAAAAAAAAAAAAAAAAGTAAAAAAAATATTTAAAAGTTACATATGGGCTGGAGAGATGGCTTAATGGTTAAGGTGCTTGCCTGCAAAGCCAAAGGACCTCGGTTTGATTCCCCAGGACCCACATAAGCCAGATGCACAAGGTGGCACATGCATCTGGAGCTCGTTTGCAGTGGCTGGAAGCCCTGGTGCACCCATTCTCTCTCTCTCTCTTCTCTCTCTCTCAAATAAATACATAAAAATACAATATATATTTTTAATAGTTATACATGCCTAAAACCAAATGACCACATACTGTAAGCAGGAGACTATGGCTGGGTTTGTTTTGTTTCTCTATTTCCTGCAGCTGGAGACTCCCTAGAGCATATCTAGAACCCCTTGTTCCCTGAAAGAGTGTGCTGGGTTTCATAACCAATCCCCTCTTGTTGGACATTAGAGATGCTTTTAAACTCATGTCACAAAAAACACTGTGATCTCAATCTTTATATATAACACATACTGTAAGCTGCCTTTTCTTTTTTTCACTCAACAATAAATAATGCTGGTCTTCCCAGGTAAACAGCCCCGCGGTTCCTTTCCTTTTCAGAGCTGAATAGCTCACCATTGTGTTCCCCAGCAGCAGCAGATGTAACCACTCCCGTACTGGAGTCTAGATTGTCGCCAGTGTTTTGTTATCACAAGCTGCTCTACAGGGAAATTCTTTCAAGCTGAGCTTTGGCACACATCCCTAATTCTCTCCTCCGCCGTGTGCTCAGAGATTGAATTTGTAGGTCAGAGGATATGTACTTGATTTTTCTGGTGGCACATTTTAAACTCATTTGAAGTGTGTGTGTGTGTGTGTGTGCGCGCGCGCGCGCGCGCGTGCGTGTGTGCACGTTGCTTCTTCACTGGGCCAGGGGTTCCCACGGGCACTCCCAAAGCTGGTCCTGTGGAAGCCCATCCTACGTGTGCTTTCTCATCCTGTCTGTGAAGCTGCCCAGCCATGCTTTGCCCCTGCCTCGTGGCTAGGAGCAGAAGGCCTTTCTCCTGTTAAGCAAAGTGTGGGAGAGGGTACAGGCCTTACTGGGGCTCCTGAGCTGACCCGCTGTCCCCATGCCCTGCACCTTGGCAGCCAGGGTCAGAAAGCCATGCTAAGCGGGTTGCAGTGGTGCGTGTCTATAGCCTCTGTCACCCAGAAGGCTGTTAGGTCCCTGTGAGAACCCATCACACTAATCTCACCCCCACAGAGGAGTGTTCTGTGAAAACTAGACCGGAACGTTCAAAGGCATCCACATCAGGGAAGAATGAAGGCTGTCCCAGACAGAAGGAGATGCAGGAGACAGGCTGACCCAGCCCCGTCAGGCCAGAACCCGATGCCTTGGCTATCAAGAATATCGCTTAGAAGCCAGGCGTGGTGGTGCACGCCTTTAATCCCAGCACTCGGAGGCAGAGGTAGGAGGATCGCCGTGAGTTCGAGGCCACCCTGAGACTATATAGTGAATTCCAGGTCAGCCTGGACTAGCATAAGACCCTACCTCAAAAAGACAAAAAAAAAAAAAAAAAAAAGGAAAGAAATGAAAATCACCTTTGAAAACCCCGCCACCCTGTGTCTGCAAAGGTGCCCAGACCAGCAGCCGTATCAGGGATATACAAGATTCATCAAGGTGACAAGAAGAGAGACCCCAGGGCTTAGCACCGGGTGAGTCATCTCTGTCATGCCTGCGGTCCAACCATTACTGGGCAAAGACCTTTGGCTTGCAGACTGTCACTGTAGCCAGTGGCTGGGAAACACTCAGGTGTCAAAATGGGCACACGCAGCCAGCCACGTGGTTTGTGGTTTGTGCCTGAGGCTTGTCTGTGGAGCTGCCTTTTCAATCACAGCAGGGGAGCGCCCTTCCTTTCCCACCTCTTAGCTTGACAGTGGTGACCAAGCCCAGCTGCTGAGGTCTGTGGCATGTCATTCTGTCGCCATGACACACACGGGCTTTTGCGAACAAAATCAAGTTCTCAGGCTTTGCCAGAGAGCTCCCATTTCCCAACGTTCTGAGCACAGGTGCTTTTACATATAGCTGACCAATGGGGTCCCAGAGGAGGACACCGAGGCCCCAAGGGTACAGTGACTCTCCCCAAGGTCACTCCTCTGAACTTGCACCTGAGGGTCTGAGTGTCCCACTGCTTCCCCTCCATGCTGCCTCCTCTGCACACACTGACCTTCAAGCCTTTTAAAAAAAAATCATTTATTTATTCATTTGAGAGAGGGAGAGAATGACATGCCAGGGCCTCCTGCTGCTACAAATGAACTGCAGACACATGTGCCACTTTGTGCATCTGACTCTATATGAGTGCTAGAGAATTGAACCTGGACCATCAGGCTTTGCAAGCAAGCGTCTTTAACTGCTGAGCCATCTCTCCAATGCCAAGGTTCATGTTCAGACCTACAACCTCCCTCTGGCCCGAGATGCAGTTCCCCGCCCCCCATGGGATGGGGTTAGAAGAGTTGGATCAGTGATGCTGCTGCAACTCTGGTGGCTTGATGGACAGCTGTAATGGTTCTGAGATACCTGAGACAGAGGAGGAGACCCTGGGCCAGGGGGTAGGCAATCAGCACTATTAGTATTAATAGTGAGTTTTTAGTTATTGTATTTTTTATTTTATTTTTATTTACTTGACAGAGAAAGAGGGGGATTAAGAGAGAAATAGAGAGAAAGAAAGAGAGAGAGAGGATGGGCGCCAGCCACTGCAAATGAACTCCAGATGCATACAGCCCCCCCCCCTTGTGCATCTGGCTAACATGGGTCATGGGGAATCCAACCTGGGTCCTTTGGCTTTGCAGGCAAACACCTTAACCGCTAAGCCATCCCTCCAGCCCTTATTGTTTTTTAAAATTTTCTTTTTTTATTTATTTTGAGAGAGCGAGAGAGAAAGAAGCAGAGAGAGAGAGAGAGAGAGAGAGAATGGGCACACCAGGGCCTTCAGCCACTGCAAACAAACTCCAGATGCATGCGCCACCTTGTGCATCTGGCTTATACTGGGGAATTGAACTGAGGTCCTTTGGCTTTGCAGGCAAACACCTTAACCACTAAGCTATCTCTCCAGCCCAATTATTGTATTTTTTGTAAGCTCTCCCTCTGGTGTTCATTTTCCTGTAAATATGTAAAGTCATTGATTGGAGGATGAGGTGACTTGACTCCCTTTTAGCAGATATTAGACTTGTCCTTGAGTCAAAGGATGGATTATCCCTATGCCAATAGAGCCATCTAGAGCACTCTACAAATGCCTTATGACAACTATACAATAATAATGGCAGCTGATTATCTCAGCACCTGAAGATGCAGCCTCAGCCCCGGCTGTTTGGAACAGCTTGTACCGGACTCTGCTGTCAAAAGGCTCCATGAGAGCCAGGGCGTGGTGGCGCACGCCTTTAATCCCAGCACTCGGGAGGCAGAGGTAGGAGGATCGCCATGAGTTCCAGGCCACCCTTGAGACTACATAGTGAATTCCAGGTCAGCCTGGGCTAGAGTGAGACCCTACCTTCAAAAAAAAAAAAAAAAAAAAAAGGCTCTATGAACTCTAGATGACGCCTGCAACCCTGTCTGTCTATGGGCTGTAGGGGAAGCACTTCCTTTGCAGGCCTAACAGAGGGGTTGCTGAGACTGAGGCTAAGAGACAAGGCTGTACCTGGTCCAAACTCAAGCCTCCGTGGCTGGGATTGGATCTAAAGGGGCAAGGCCGTGATTGGTCCAAACACAAACCTTCATTTTCATATGAAGTTTGCTGTGCGAAGTGCAAACACTCCTCCTCTGGTTCTATAAGCAGGTTGTCAGCTTGCTTGGCCACTGACTGGCAACAGTACTAAGGGGGTGAGGCGTGTGCCCCAGTGACGCTGCCCCCAAAGCTCAAGCTGTCCCTCAGCGTCTGTGTGGCAGTGTTGACAAAACGCGTGCTTGTTTCTACCTGCCGAATGGGGAGGCGCAGCCACAGCCCTGAAGACCCTCCCTCAGGCAGGCTTGCCCCTCACCCAGGATTGCTGCTCACGTGCTCGGGCTGTCGTGCCTGTATTTGATGCCCAGTGTTAAGTAGGTGTTTCTGTTCGGTTGTTTCTTGGGATAAGGTCCCATGTAACCCAGGCTGCCCTCAAACTCACTATTTATCTGAAGCTGGCTTGTAACTTCTGGTCTTCCTGCTTCCACCTCCCAAATGTTGTGATTATAAGGCATGTGCCACGGGGCTCAGCTAAAATAAACTTTAACAAAAATGTTGGCTGGACAGTGCTGGGGAGATGGCTCAGCTGGGCCTGGGCAGTGGGAGACATCACAGGGCCCGTGTGCCAGCCTAGACTGCCACCCTGAGACCTCCGGCTCTCTCTTCTTCATTGAAACCACAGTGGTTCAAGTGGTGTCTACTCAGCTATGTATCCTCACGTCCCTCTCACGCTATCCAAGCTGGACTGTGAGAGAGTGAGAGAGAAAGAGAAGAGAGAGAATGGGAATGTCAGAACCTCTCACTGTCACAAACGAACTCCAGATGCATACACCATTTTGTGCATCTGGCTTTATGTGGGTATTGGGGAATTGAACTCGGGTCATTAGATTTTGCAGGTAAGCACCTTAAGAGCCATCTCTCCAGCCCTCAATGAAGTTCAAATGTCCCACATCCCTTCCTACCCCACAGAGCTTCTCTGGGGAGGAAGCCTTCTGGGCACAGCAGAGCCTCACTGGGGTGGGACACAGGAGCCAGCCACTCTCCAAGCCCTTGGATCCACTGAGCCTGACTGAGCAGGGCTTCCTAGATTTCTCAGGCAGAAGAACCAGCAGAGCTGCTTTTTGGCTCAAGCCAGCTTGAGTCAGGCTCCTACCACTCGAACTTAGACGAACTCAGCTTAGGTGGAAGAGGGGAGCAAGGTGGCTGTCTGGCTCCTTGTGTCTCCAGAATTAAGCTAGTTTGGGGTACTTAGGTCCAGAAACCAACCACCTAGTTTCCCTTTATTTTAAAAGAAATTAAGAAATCGGTTGGGGAGATGGCTTAGTGGTTAAAGGTGCTTGCTTGCAAAGCCCGACAGCCCAGATTCAGTTCCTCAGTACCCATGTAAAGCCAGATGTACAAACTGGCACATGTGCCTGGAGTTCATTTGCAACAGCGGGAGGCCCTGGTGTGCCCATACTTTCTCTCTCTCTCTCTCTCTCTCTCTCTTAAATAAATAAATAAAAATAAATTTAATTTAAAAATTAAGAAACAGAAATTTGTAAAGGAAAATGGATTTATTTAAAATTTGGTCAAATGTGTGTAGGGGGCAATATTCTTCCCCATTACAATTTAAATTTACAGAAAGCCGATCTGCAGTGGCAAAGTTGGTTTGCAGATGATCACATGACCAAGGCTGCACTAATGCACATTTCCCTAAAAGACAGGTCAACAGTCCTTTCCTATGGGTAGAGGGAGGAGGAGAACCTGGATTCTCGGGTTACCTCTTCTGACTGTTGCAGAGACTCTTTTATTCAAGTCTGGACTGGGATTTGGGGGTTAGTGGGATGCAACATCCCCTCCCATTCCGAGCCTGACAGAGTTCTTTTGATGCAAGTCCGCCTGGGTGAGAACGCTGTCTGGCAGCTGGAGGGCGGGAGCCAAGCAAACACACCTCCTCCCATGGGGCTTCAGCGGAGGGGCACGGATGCAGAACTTCTGAGCCTGTTCAACTCGCGTTTTAATTTTTTTTTTTTTGTTCTCCTTTTTGGTGTCAAATAATGCCATTTCAGCATTTGTCCTTGAAACCTCTCAGCCTTTCTTACTGCTGGTGAAGAGAATACTTGGCAAGATAAGAAGGAAAAAGAATGTTCCCGCTTCCCTGTAGCTGTGAAAACATAGCCGCTCCCGGAATTGTGAAGCCAGTCCTGATCAAGTGGGGAATAGAATATGTTCTCTCTCTGTGTATTATTTTTGTCCTCCTCGGTGTGGAGACTGATAGGCAATGTGAGGCCCGTTCTATTCTTTGTCAGATAACAGCATCCTCTTCAGAAGGATTATATGCACAGAGGAGCCTTCGAGATGCCCAAGGCCACATCCATGTATCCAGTAATCAGTGGGCACCGTGTGTGATCATTTCTTGTTCGGCTAAGAACATCTAATTTGACATCTGCTGTTCTCTGAAATCCCTCTGTCAGACCTTAAGAGAATTGTTGCCATTTGCGTGAAAGAACAGAATTAGCAAATGATAAGGTTTTCTGGGTGCCTTATTTGTACCAAGATTCCAAGGGTCTTGTCTCATTTTGAGTAGTACTAACCTGGGGTCCTTAGTCCAGAAGACCCTAGCCTCTCCCCCCCACATCTGCTCGCCTACAAATGCCCCATCCAGAACACACACACACACACACACACACACACACACGAATTCCAGAAGCAGCTTGGTAATTCTGACAGGCTCAGCCTGAGTCTCTAGCTTAGAGGGAGCCGCCCTTCCTTACAGGGGGACTGGGGAGGAGATCAACACTGTTGATACTGTTAAGCACTGTTAAATGACACTAGGATTGTTAGTTCTGAGGTGAGCTTTCCTTAAGCCTTTACTGTCAACATGCTTGTCAAGCTTGCATGGCAGCCTTGGGTAGGGGACTGTCATTCCGTAGTGTCCTTTGGTAGCCCAGCCACTTTGAACCTTTGGCAGAACACCTTTGAGACGCCACCCAGTCACAACCTGGCTGCTGAAAGCACTGTCCCAGCCAGGACAGATTCACACAGCTTGCTGCAGCTTCACAAGCTGCACCAGACTTGACCTCACCAGCCTCCGTGAACTCTGGCTGACCCAGCAGCCGTTTTCACCTCCTCATAAGGGAAGCCCCGTCCCCTCCTCCCCCGCCCTGGGAAGGACTGTGCCAGGATTGGTGCAAACTCAGTCCATCTGCACGAAGGGCTGCCATGATTGGTGCAAGCACCCCTACTGTGCTTCTTCTGGCTATATAAGCAGGCTAATGAGGCTCTTGATTTAACCTGCCCTGCCCTTTCTCACAGATGGGGCAGGTGAGCTGAGCTGGGAACAGGAAGAAGGATGAGAAGCGAAGGAGACAGTGTGGAGAGTCGAGGCTGACAGAAGATGGAAGACTGAAAGGAGCTACAACAAGAAACTGGCCTGGGTCTCATGTACAGAGTTAGTTCCAGGTGCCTGTCAAGCCTTAAGAGTCAACACGCAAAGAGCTGTAACACTAGCTGCTGCAACAGGTTGAAGGTCCCGAAACCCGGCTCCAAGGGTAATGCTCAGGGGCTAAGGGTCCCTACCTCCTTGGCCCAGAGAGCTGTAACGCTACCGGGGGCTGAGGGTCCCGACACCCTCGCCCCATGGGTAATGCTCAAAGACCAAGTGTCCCTACATCCTTTGCCCAGAGAGCTGTAACGCTACCAGGAGCTGAGGGTCCCGACACCCTGGCTGCAAGGGTAATGCTCAGGGGCCGAGGGTCCCGACCTCCTTGGCCCAGAGAGCTGTAACGCTACCGGGGGCTGAGGGTCCCGACACCCTCGCCCCATGGGTAATGCTCAAAGACCAAGTGTCCCTACATCCTTTGCCCAGAGAGCTGTAACGCTACCAGGAGCTGAGGGTCCCGACACCCTGGCTGCAAGGGTAATGCTCAGGGGCCGAGGGTCCCGACCTCCTTGGTCCAGAGAGCTGTAAGGCTACCAGGGGCTGAGGGTCCCGACACCCTGGCTCCAAAGGTAATGCTCAGGGACTGAGGGTCCCGACACCCTGGCTCCAAGGGTAATGCTCAGGTACCGAGGGTCCTGACATCCTTGGCCCAGAGAGCTGTAACGCTACCAGGGGCTGAGGGTCCCGACACCCTGGCTCCAAGGGTAATGCTCAGGGACCGAGTATCCCAACATCCTTTGCCCGAGAGCTGTAACGCTACCAGGGGCTGAGGGTCCCGACACCCTGGCTCCAAGGGTAATGCTCAGAGACCGAGGGTCCCAACATCGTTGGTCCAGAGAGCTGTAACGCTATCATGGGCTGAGGGTTCCGACACCCTGGCCGCACGGGGAATACTCAGGGTCTGAGGGTCCCAACAACCTTGGCCCACAGAGCTGTAATGCTCCCAGGGGCTGAGGGCCCTGACACCCTGGCCCCATGGGTAATGCTCACATACCGATGGTCCGGACATCCTTGGCTGTAACCTTGGCTGTTACTAGGGTCCTGACACCATGAGCCCAGCAGCTGAAGGTCCCAATGGCTGAGACCTTCCCAGGAGCTGTAAGAACCTGCTCCTATTGAGAGCGGAGGATGAATGTCACCGGTAATCAGAGCCCACAGCATTGATCCTCTAACCTGAGCACCTAGAGCTATAAGCCTCTGGCTTAAGGCCTGGAGCCATCAGTCTCTAGTTCTGAGGCCTGGAGCTGTGAACCTGTGGTCCAGCAGCCCAGTTCATAACAAGCCTTCGGCATTCACAGGGCCGCATCTGCCAGCGCTAGAAACTTCTCTCCACTTACTTCCTCGTGAGTGACATCCCTTTTCCTCTCACTGATGTGGAAGATGAGTGTCCTAGAAGGGAAATGTGGTCTCAGCAGACTGGATTTTAGAATGGTGTTTAGGTTTTCTTCTCTAACTCACTTGCCTGGCCCATGGTGGAACTCAGCACAGGCCTTTGGTGCCCAGGCAAGCACTGGATTGTGAGGCATCAACTGAGACCTGGCCCAGAATGGAAAGATCTGATACTCACTTACGGGGTTCATCAGGACCGGCTGAGGAAGGCATGGAAGACCTGTAAGTATTGGGGCTCAGATGGTCCATATATGTCATGTTTTATGAATTTTTCTTTCTTTTCTTTTTTTTTTTTTTAGCAGAAAATCAGGCTGTATGTGTGTATGAAACTTCATACTTTGGAATTCTCCTGGACAGATTTTTATCATGCAGACCCTCAGCACACCACTAATGAGGAGGATGAGGGCTAGCATATGACACCAGAAAAGAGGGGCAGAGCAGGAACCTTCCAGAAGGCTCCTTCTCAAGGGTGGCACGGAGGCTGTCACCCAGCAGTCTGGGAGTTGCAGGGTTGCAGAGCCTGTGGGTGGGGAGCTCACATCCCTGAATTTGGAGGAACATCTCTATGGGGCCAACTCTGTCTGCCACCCCTATTCAGTCCATTCTCTCCAGAAAGCCATCTGGCCCCAGCCAGGCAGAACTGATTTTGTGTCACAGGGGGAGGGGGAGAAGGGGGCAAGGGGAGGGTCTTCTAACGAGATCTGAATGCAGCGGCTCCACACTCTTCCCAGTAGGCTGCCGGTTCTTGATGGCACTGCTGCGAGGCCCTGCAGACAATGAGAAATAAAATTTCCTCCACACTTTGGTGACCAGTGGATGCTTCCAGCCACAGGGCCAATGACACAGCCACAACCGCACATAACTTGGCATCCCCAGAAGGCTGCTTAGAAATGGTGAATGGAAGAGCCCCTGAACAGAGAAGCTGCTCTATGCAGGTCCCATATTGGATGGGAGTAGGAGGCTCCACAGATGCCCAGGAGGCGTGAGCAGCCCCATATTACAGGTAGGAATACTGAGGCATGAGAGCAGGAGCCCTACCAAAGCCACTGCTGAAGAAGTAGAGCTGGGACTGGAAACCTAGTTGTCTGCTCTATGCTCAGAAGGTGTGCATTGTGAGGCTGGGGATGTGACTTGCTTTCCATGCATGAAGTTCTTGGTTCAAACACAAGGACCTCATAAACTAGGCATAGTGTTACATGCCTGTGATCCTTGAACCTCAGAGGTAGAGGCAGGAGTATCAGAAGTTCAAAGCCATCCTTGGCCACATATCAAATTCAAAGGTCTCCAGCTCTACCTTAATTGCCTGGGCTTGCTCTGTCTCCACCTGGGCAATCCTTCAGGGGTCTTTTCTGTGTCTCCCCACTGGCTGACGAGAAGCAGTAGGCTCCACTGTCCACAGACCTCTGAACCCTTCCTTCCTTCATGAGGTGTTTGTTACTAATAGCCATGTGGTTCATGAGGAGAAGCCTAAGTGCTGGCAGGGGCAATCACACCTGGCCACATATTGTCCTCAGTTTGCCACGCTGTAAAGTGGGTACATGCCTGGTGTTCAGAATGCCACTTCAACAGAAGGTTAAGAAGTGGCTGAGTTTAGCCCAGACAACCAAAAAACATGAGCCTGATGCTACTACTTGGGGCCTGGGGCTGACCCTGCCTTTCTCTGCAAAGCCACACACGTGGTTATCTGTCTTGCTGTTGTCTCTTGCATTTTGTGCTGGTTTCCTTTCTGGATATCTCCTGGTGAGATGTCCCTTTGCCTGACAAGAAGTCCCTTCCCAGCTTCCTGGACAGGAAGGGCCCGTGCCTGGGAGTGGAAGCATCCTGTGAACCCAGGAGGAGTGAACTCACTTTGTCCTTCAACCTGACTAGATGGGAGTGGCCACTCTGGGAGCAGTGACTCTAGGTGTAGATTCTAGTGCCACTCAGGAGTCGGCTTGATTGTATGGGTCCCAAAACCTACCCTCGGGTGGCTCCTGAGAGTGCAGCCTCCTTTCACACCTCCTTGGGGCCCTACAGTCCCTCAGGGCAGGTGACTGAGGGGCACAGCCTTTCACATAAAAGACTTCATTCACTCCAATCATAGCATAGGTCCCCCACAAAGTGTAGAAACAGCCATGACCAAGGTCAGGCCTTCAGGAGCCAGAGTGCTTTGACAGCAAGCAGCTTGTTGCTGGTGTGTGGCTTCTCCTGTGGAGAGTTCAAAGTAGTCAGGTTGGCTGTGGGCTGACAGTTATCCACTAAAAACAGCCCAACACCAGGGAACAGTGTGACAACTGTCAACTGGGAAGTCAAAACACCCCAGCCCCCAGCATCTTAGCTTATGTAAAGGAAAAATAAACATTAAAGAGTGTCTGGGGCTGGAGAGATGGCTTAGCAGTTAAGGCACTTGCCTGCAAAGCCAAAGGACCCAGGTTCGATTCCCCAGGACCCATGTAAGCCAGATGCACAAGTTGGTACATGCGTCTGGAGTTCATTTGCAGTGGCTGGAGGCCCTGGCATGCCCATTCGCTCTATCTGCCTTACTCTCAAATAAAATTTTTTAAAAAAATTAAAAGAATGTCTGGGGGCTGGAAAGATGGCTTAGCAGTTAAGGCACTTGCCTGTGAAGTCAAAGGACCCAGGTTCGATTCTCCAGGACTCACGTAAGCCAGATGCACAAAGGGCACATGCATTTGGAGTTCGTTTGCTGTGGCTAGAGGCCCTGGCCTGCCCATTCTCTCTCTGTCGCCTCTCCTCTCTCTCTTTCTCTCTCTGCTCGCAAAAAATAAATAAAAATAAAATAAAAAGAATGTCTGTTGTTACCATCAGCAGTGAGTTAACAGTGTTCACTAGTGCCCCAGAGAGGTAAGTCTCTCTCAAGGTCTCACCATGTGGAAGTTACCTTCTCATTATTGGGTCAAAACACCTGACCAGAAACAGCTTATGGGGGAAAAGGGTTTGTTTGGCTTAGTTTATTTTTGAGCATGCAGGCCCCTTATTTTTTATTATTTTTTTGAGTATGGCTTACAGTTTTTTTTTTTTTTAATTTTGTTTATTTTTTCATTTGAGAGCAACAGACAGAGAGAAAGGCAGAGAGAGAGAATGGGCACGCCAGGTCCTACAGCCACTGCAAACAAACTCCAGATGCGTGTGCCCCCTTGTGCATCTGGCTAACGTGGGTCCTGGAGAATTGAGCCTCGAACCGGGGTCCTTAGGCTTCATAGGCAAGCGCTAAACCGCTAAGCCATCTCTCCAGCCCTGAGTATGGCTTACAGTTTTGAGGGGCCATTTCATCATGGGGAAAGCATGGTAGAGCAGCCAACTGGGCACCACACCTCCACAGCAACAGAAAGGAAGGAGTCTCGACACTGGGGCTTGGAGCTGCGGGTTACATGACCCCAAAGCCTGCCCCAGCAAGGCTCTATTTCCCAAAGGCCCCACAACTTTCCAAAATTATCACCAGCTGAGAACTAAGTATTCCAAACACAGGAACCTACTGGGAACATTTCATCCAAACATCGTGGTGTTCCCAAGATGTATAATGTCCTGTGACTGCTGGAGTGACACAGGCCACTTCTATTGCCAAGAGAATCTACAGCTTCTCACTCATGATGGGGCAGCAGGCAATCTCTGCCTGAGCAGAGAGGAGAGGCAGTGTGTGTGTGGGGGGGGCATGTCCCCAAGAACCCCGCCCACAGACACACTGGGCTTCTGGAATCATGGCTAAATTTTTACCTTGGTTCCACTCTGCGGAGCGGTAAAGACCCAAGCTCAGGGTCTTTGGGATTTTTGCCTATCTTATGGCACTTTCCACATCCCAGGTTTTTTTTTTTTTTTTTTTTCAAGGTAGGGTCTCACTCTGGTCCAGTGGTCCACACTGACCTGGAATTAACTTTGTAGTTTCAGGGCAACCTTGAACTCATGGCAATCCTCTTACCTCTGCCTCCCAAGTGCTGGGATTAAAGGTGTGTGCCACCACACCCAGCTGTTTTTTTTTTTTTAATTTAACTTTTATTTATTTGAGAGAATCACCAGACGCATGTGCCAACTTGTGCATATGGCTTACATGGGTCCTGGAGAATCGAACCTGGGTCCTTTGGCTTTGCAGGCAAGTACCTTAACAGCTAAGCCATCTCTCCAGCCCCATCCCAGGGTTTTGACCAGTGTCAGAATACTGTAGAGGGGTTCTAATGTCATTTGTCATGTGCCAAACACTGACTCCAGGACCTCAGAATTTGACTGCCCTTGGAGAAGGGTCATTAAACAGGTAATGGCATTAAAGTGAGGCCACAAAGCCAGAGTCTAATCCACTCTGGACTCCTGTATTTGTAAGAAGAGATGTGTATGCATAGAGACCCCAGGAACAAGCAAGCCCATGGGTAAGGATGCATGGACAGCCTAAGAGACAGGCCTTGGGAGAATCCAAACACCTGCAGATCTGGGAGGACTAAACGCTTGTGGTTTTAAGCACCCAGGGTGGGGCATGCTGCTAGAGCAGCCCTAGCAGACATCCACCCCCTTGTTTGGCCTCATAGTCCAAGATGGATGTCAGAGACTCAGTCATCACATCTGTGTTCCAGGAAGCAGGAGGACAAAAAAGGCCCGATTAAACTGGCATGGTGTGCACACCTTTAATCCCAGCACTTGGGAAGCCAAGGTAGAGGGGTAGCTGTGAGATCCAGGCCTTACAAAATAAATAAATGAAAAATTTTTAGAAAGAAAAATAAATAAAGAAGAAGAGCCCTTCTTGTCCACTCAGTCAGCTCTCTTCATGCCGTCTCTGCTTGATCAAGTCTCTCCTATTGACTGCTGTTACCATCCCCTTGGCGAGAAGCAAGTCACATGAGAGACTGCAAAGGAGTCTGGGAAATGCCGACTTGGAGCATAGTGTTTCAAGGTCTCACATCATGCTGAGGAGGAAGTCATTAACCAGTCATCCATCACCCACACGACCAACAAGGAAACAGGAGGAAGCCTTGGCCTTTCTGGTACGGCGTGCCCACGGTCCACAGCCATGACAACAGGACAGAGGGAAGACTTAGAACAATGGGCCACCAGTGGTGACTCGTCATCATAGGGAGGACTCCAAACCCCACATCAGCCACACCTCTGAGTGATGCCTGCTCCACCCAGACAAGGCCACCAGAAGCGGCCCTGCATGAGAGGCCCGGGCAGCCTCTTCCCAGAGACAGCCTGCAAAGCACAGGCACACAGTGGGGTGTGCTTGTGCAGTTAGTTCGGGGATAAGGGGAACTCCCATTTGGTTAAACAAGATAGCTATTTTCTCTCTTTCACGTTCCAGAAGTCATCAGAAGGCAGAATTCCAAGGCCATGACAGACACCACAGTGTCAAGTTCATGGGTGCTTCTATCTTGTTTGCTGCAGGAGAGGCTTCTGGTCCCAGAGCTCCTCTGACTGTAGACAGCTGCTACTGCTCCAGCCATCACCAGTGCATCCCAGTGCGCAAGCCCAGCTTCCCTCGTTGATGGGAGCTACATGGCCCATTTCCACCCCAAAGACCAGGACTTAGCAGCTGGGCCCCTCCCACCCACAGAGAAGACTAGAAAATGAAGGCTTGATTCGAAGCAGCTGTGGGAGTTCTAGTACAATGAGACATAAGACGACCATATATGGGAAGACAGCTATTAGTCCCTCGGAAGACTAGTTAAAACTAATCAGGCTTACGTGCGCCAGACGCTGCTCTTGCGTAAGTCACCAAAGATTTCTGTTTACTGTGGCAACATCAAGCCCATGCCGAGAGTGGCACTGCCAGCACCCACACACATAGACTCCTACAGGGGAGCCCTTCTCCTGCCTGTCTTCCCAGGTGGCCAAGACCCACCGCAGAGAACGGTTGGGGGGGGGGAGGCTTTCAGGATAGGAAGCTAGAAAGAGAAGCTGGGGCAAAACAGAACCATCTGGGAGGTCACCAAGACTCTGGCTCCTGCCCTGGGGGTGGGGACAAGCTCAGAGCCAGAGGGGTGAGTCACCGTCTACCAAAGGTTGTCTTCACACTGCAAGACCTTTGTGCTTGGCTTTTGCCATGTGTATACAGTACCTATTTTTTCTTGGCATGAGTACATGTGTGTCTATGGTATTATAGTGTATGCACTGGGCTGGAGAGATGGCTTAGTGGTTAAGCGTTTGCCTGTGAAGCCTAAGGACCCCGGTTCGATACTCGATTCCCAGCCGGGCGTGGTGGCGCACGCCTTTAATCCCAGCACTCGGGAGGCAGAGGTAGGAGGATCGCCGTGAGTTCGAGGCCACTCTGAGACTCCATAGTGAATTCCGGGTTAGCCTGGGCTAGAGTGAGACCCTACCTCAAAAAAAAACAAAAATAAAATAAAATAAAAATAAAACAAAAAAAAAGCAAAAATAAAATAAAATAAAAAGATACTCGATTCCCCAGGACCCACATAAGCCAGATGCACAAGGTGGTGCATGCATCTGGAGTTCGTTTGCAGTGGCTGGGGGCCCTGGTGTGCCCATTCTCTATCTATCTGCCTCTTTCTCTGTCTGTTGCTCTCAAATAAATAAACAAAAAAGAGACATATATAGTGTATGCACCTATGTGCACCCCATGTGCATGCATATGGAGGCCAGAGGAGAACGTAGGGTGTCCTCCTATATGGTTTTCTTGAGGCAGTAGCTCACTGAATGGATGTGAACCCCAGTAATTCTCCCGTCTCTGTACCCCACAGGACTAGAGTCACAGACATGAGTGGCCACGCCCTGATTTTTATGCGAGCGCCAGATATTGAACTCAGACCCTCTCAGGCTCGTGTGGCGAATGTTCTCGCCCACTGAGCCTCCTTTAGTGCCCATTTTAAAATTATGTCTTGAGTGTAAAGCGGAACGAGGCTTGCCTCTATTCTGCGGCTGGCTCCTGAGCCTGGCAGCATACCCAGTGCTCACCCTGATGAGCCGAGGCTGACACTGTAACATCACAGGCCACACACAGCAGACTGCCCATGTAGAGCCAGCTCTGGAACGGACTGTCCAGTCCTCTCCTCCTGTCCCCAACTAGCCCTCATCCCAGTGCCCCAGAAACTCCTTATTCGTGCCTACCAGGCTCCCATGTAATCTGCAGAGCCCTGGCCAAGCATGCTCCTTGAAGAAGTCTCCAGAAATCCTAGCACCCTGCCCATCCTCTCACAACTAGTGCAGCTGACTATACGGCTCTCACTCTGGATCCCAGGCAACCTGATATATGGGCCCCACAGTGACAAGGTCTGTTACAGCTGATGCCCTTGGGGACCTGGCTGTGACCTCTGGGCTATGACCATTCAGCTTGGCTATGACCTTGGTGGGCTCCTGCTCAGGGGTGGGGGAGCAGTGGGAAGTCCCCATCTGCAGCAACATGTGTCTGCAGAGCACCTGCAGTCCCCGTGCTTTCTCCTGTAGGTCCCCATGGCCAGCTGCCATTGCATTCTCAATGTCCCTCCAACATCTGTCCTTTGAGCAGCACCCTGTGACCAGCACTCCTTCACAGACTCAGAATGAGAGTCGCCAGCCGCCCAAGCCTAAAGCTTACAGACGGGGCCTCATTGTCCCCACTTTACAGATGACAGATCTTGAGGTGGGGTGGCTCACAATGACCACCTACAGAGCAGTCTGGGTGACCTCAGGCACTACCAAATAGAACTGTGAGCTCAATGGGTGACCTCAGCTCCAATAGGCAACAGTTGCCAACAGGCTCCCCAACCCGCCTGGGAACCACATTCCTGGCTAGGAGTGTGGCCCTCCTGCTGAGAGGAACCAGCCCACACCTGCCGCTCTTTTAGTTTTTATTAAAAAATAGATCAAGAAAATATACACACTGCAGCCCAGCAGGCTGAGAAGGCTGAGGGCAGGGGCACGAGGGCGAGGTGGCAGGGCCCCAGCAGCTGCTGATCAAAGCCAGGCTGTGGTGGCTGGGTAGGTGGAGGTCCCCAGCTGATACACAGGTGACCGAAAAACAGGAAGAAGCCTCAGGGAATTAGGCATACCTGCCGGGGGGGGCTGCTGCCTGGCCGCACACACGAGGTCCTGAGCTGTGCCTGGGAGCCAGTGTGTCCTCACGGGCTGAGCCGGGGCACCACTCAGGCATTGATGGCCTTCCAGCGCTCGCTGTCCGTGCTATTGATGCTGCCTGCGTGGCAGGGCATGGATGCAATGTCATCCAGGTAGGCCACCCCGGCAGAGTCAAACTGTGTGCTAGAATAGCTGGCGGCCGAGGCCCCTGTGGGTCCCGTCGCCTCCATGCCCTCGCGCCGGGCCACAGCATAGGGGTGCGGCAGGTGCATGTCTGGCTCCTCGGCCTCATCCACTTGGCACTTGTAGGAGAAGAGGATTTTGGGCTCTGAACTGCGGGAAGAGAAGTAGGGAGGGGACCCACGGAGGAGTTAGGGGGAGTCCAACCTCCCTGAGGCAGAGGCTAGAGGGAAGCAAACTCTTGGTTAGCGCCCCCCCACCCAAGGTCCCCTGCAGGGACCTCGCAGTCCAGCAAGACTCGCTTTGAGGCCTGGCCCTTCCCACAACTGAGAGCTGGGGCAAGCTCCTTCACCCAGGGCTTCTTTCAGGCCCTCGCTGGGGACAACAGTCTAAACTGGTCTTCACCAAGCCTGGGCCAATGCTCCCAAAGTGTCCAGCTGTGGCTCCCACTCCCCAGTCCGGTCCCTGTCCCCAAGGTAGCTGACGACCTACCCAGCCCTTCACCTCACGTGTGTCCCAGGTCCTCCTAGCAGAGGCCAGCACCCACCACCCCAGCTCCGGGCAGGGGAGCAGACCTGTGACTGCCCTCCACCACATCAGGACTGGGTGGCAGCCAGTCCTTATCTCTGCAATAGTGCTTCCCCACGCGAACCTGCACACACCGTGTACCGCACCCTCTCGCCCAAGCACACACACACACACACACACACAGAAGCCCAGGGTCCCTCCAGGGGCTCCTGCTTCCTGCTGTCTGCTTTGTTCCCAACGGTGTCCATGGCTACAGAACGATCTGGCACATGATAGGTAATGAATTACTGACAGGCAGCACTGCAGAACAACCTCTCTAGCCCGTGGGGAGGTGCCTGTGTCCGTCCACGCAGACAGTGCCGGCGCAGTCCCGCCAGCAGCCACGCGGGGGCGCGCGGTCCCGGCGCCAAGCCCGCCACTCACCCGAAGAAGCCGCGGAGGAAGGCCACATAGATGAGTGGCGCGAAGAAGCTGAAGTACAGGAAGGTGGTGGCGTCCACACAGCTGCGGAGGGGGGGCTCATCAGTGAAGCCTGGCCTGTGGGCCCACCCTGTTGCACTGAGCCGGCCGTGGACAGGCACTCCATCATCCCACCCCAGCGGTGGACACCCCCCCCCCCTTACCAGAGCCCCTCGATTATGTCTGCACACAGCAACGCGCTCCCCAGCCCCTGCAGCAGGTTGAGCGTGGCCAGGATGCCTGCATACACGTAGAAGCTTCTTCGTGCTGCGGGGACCGGAAGGGGAGGGTTACGCTCTGCCGGCACTGGGTTCTGCCTGCCATGCCGGGACCCTTCATCTCAGTGTGTCCCATGGGCTCCACAGCTGCAGCTTTGGAAGCTGTTACCCCCCTAACACCCCTCTCCCCTGGCAAATGCTCACAGGGTAAAGACACGTGCTCCTTCAGCGGGGTCTTGGGCAGGATCACCACCAGCGAGTAGACCTGCAGAGAGATGGGTGACAGTGAGATAGGGCCAGGCCAGGTTCCCCCACCTGTCCCCGGGGAGCCCTCCTGGCCTCACCAGAAAGAAGAAGCAAGAGCTGACCAGCCAGAAGTGGCGGCCCCCATGCCCATAGATGTTGAAGTCCTCGGCTGACAGGTGAGTGTCAGGGTAGAGGATCTCCAGAGTCCCCTGTGGTGGGCAGTAAGAAAGGAGGTTATACCATGGAGGGCACTCTCAGCCTTCCCCTGCAGGGCCTAGGCCGTACAGCACGCCTGCCTAGTCTGCACCCTGCCAGGGCCTGCCCACTTAGCTCCAGCTTCCAACAAAGCCCTGGTGGAGTCTTGTTGAGGCACAGCCCCACCCTGACAGATGCAGGCTGGTGGCACATCATTCTCAGGACCCGAGTGGGTGCTTGATAAAGCAGTTCTCAGGCTCCCGACTCCGTACCAGGGGAGGCTGACCCTGCCTGCTCTAGTGACCTCTTGATCACAGGAACCCTGACCCTCGACCACAAACCTGGGTGACGGAATAGGCCAGTGACAGCACTGTCGTGATGGCCAGCACCCGCTTGATGCTGGACTTGCTCTCCAAGTGACCTGCAAGACATGGGTCAGTCAGTGTCTCCTCCCAAGTGGCAACTGCAGGGCGGCTACAGGTGGGGCGGGGAGGTGGGCCCAGGTCGGAGGGCGGCCCCACAGCACACGCACCAAAGGCAAGGCCCAGGATGACCACACTCAGCTCGATGGCCAGCAGGAAGAAGCGAGTGATCTCCCACAGGATCTGGGCACAGAGTGGCACAGGGTCAACCCGGGGTGGGCTCCACCCGGACAGCCACCTCTGTATCCCTCCCACAGGCACGAGCACAGTGTCAAAACTCCACCCAGCCAGTATCCTCCACACCTTGTCGGCAACCATGGCAGCGTCCGAAGCGCTGACCGTCATGGACACCACGGCCCGGGCAATGCCCACCAGGGCCACCACGAACACCTGTGGGGTGAGGAAAGGAGAAGGGTGCGGTGTTGGGAACATACCTGAAGCTTGCTTTCTTTTAAAAAATATTTTATTTTTATTTATTTACTTGAGAAAGAGAAGATGAATATGGGCATGCCAGGACCTCCAGCCACTGCAAACGAACTCCAGATTATGCACCGTCATGTGCATCTGGCTCATGCGGGTTCTCAGGCTTCGCAGGGAAGTGCCTTAACCACTAAGCAATCTCTCCATCCCTGAAGCTTGTTTTCATTAACACACACAGTTCATTCATTCCCTCTGGTGCTTAAGCCAGTACAGGTTGGGATGAGCTTCCCGTCATTAGAGTTGAAATAAACTCACCAGGATGTAGAAGGTGATAAAAATGGGGCTCGAGGTGACACGGATTTTGGCCCGAGCAAATGGAAGCTTCCAGAGCAGGAAGATGAAGAAGAGCACATTGGGGACGAGCAGCAGGAGGTCCCAGTATCGAACCCTGGTGGAAGGCACAGATGCTCACTGGTGAACTATGCCAGGCAGGCTCCGGAAGCCCATGAAGCCACAGCCCGCCCCATGGCCGACAGCCCCACCTGGAGGAGCCGATGTCCTCATACAGCAGCAGCAGGCAGCGGTGAGGCTGGCTGATGTTGGGTGCCAGGGGCGGCAGCCACTCCGAGCTTCCGTTGGCCTTCTGCAGGCTGGCCATCCTTCCAGCAGTGGCCCTGGGGACAGAAGCCCACACATGGGGCTCTCTGGGTGGGAAGCAAGGTAAGGGGTCTGGGCAGGGCCCAGTACTTCACCTCGGCCTCTGCCTCAAAGTCCCCTGAGAGTCACCAGTGTCCTCAACAGACACAGCACTACTAGCCACTTTGCACCACTCAACTTGTCCCTTCAGCCCTTAGGGGGCCAGAAGAGAGAGGGAAGGGGCAGAGTGGCTCAGAGCACAACCCTGAACCAGCTCCCGCTGCCCAGCCTCCTCTTGCCTCAATACCACCCCTCAGCCCCCCGACACACAATGGAGAGGCAGATGTGTCCGATTGGTGAGGCTGTGACAATACAAAGAGCTCCGAACAGGCCCCGGGAAGGCTGGGGAACACTGCACTCTCCCCATCTTGCAGAGCCCTCCCAGACCATGTGACCTGGGGGGGGGGACACAGGGCTGTGGAGGTCCTCCATGGGACCCTCTCTGCAGTCCTAGAAAGGCAGGCCCAAACGGAGAAGACACCTGGCAGCACACAGCGGACCCCTAAGTGGAGACCCGGGGGGAGAGCATCAAAAAGTCTGACTCCTGGGCTGGAGAGATGGCTTAGCGGTTAAGCGCTTGCCTGTGAAGCCTAAGGACCCCGGTTCGAGGCTCGACTCCCCAGGACCCACGTTAGCCAGATGCACAAGGGGGCGCACGCATCTGGAGTTCGTTTGCAGTGGCTGGAGGCCCTGGCGCGCCCATTCTCTCTCCCTCTCTCTATCTGCCTCTTTCTCTCTCTGTCTGTCGCTCACAAATAAATAAATAAAAATAACAAAAAAGAGTTAATTAAAAAAAAGAAAGAAAGAAAAAGTCTGACTCCTAAGCTGGGCGTGGTGGCATACGCCTTTAACCCGAGCACTTGGGAGGCAGAGGTAGGAGGATCACCGTGAGTTCGAGGCCACCCTGAGACTACATAGTGAATTCCAGGTCAGCCTGGACCACAGTGAGACTCTACCTCGAAAAACAAACAAACAAACAAACAAAAAAGCCTGACTCCTAAGGCCAGCATGGCCCAGAGGACAGCGTCCATGCAGCCATCTGAGCAGGAAAGGCCAGGTATGCAGCCTTGAGGACAAGACAGGGGCTGATCCGGGGTCCTGAAGGCCCTAGAGGTGTGGGGTCAAGGACGACTAACAGTGGCTAGGAAACCCCAGTGGACTCCTGGTCAGAGAACTCTGAGGACAAGCAGGGCTTGTTGCAAGGTGCGACCTGGGCATTGGGACCCACAGGTGCCAACATTCGGGGAGTCTCCTTTTCCAGCAGAACCACACGAGGCAGCAATTCAGGAGGGGGATGCGCCCAGATGGTGCATTGTCATCCCTGGACCACTAGGTGGCAGTAAGCATGAACCACAGGCAAAGTGAACGGCCCTCTCAAATGTGATCAAGGCTGACTTCTAGTGACCTGCAATGAACTGCAGTGGACTGAGGAGGCACACGAGGCCCATGTGCTCCATCCAAGTGTGGGTACACAGGTGTGTTCAAACTGTCTACCTGGGCTCCTTGAGCCACAGGGAGGCTCACGAAAGCTTTACAAAGAAGGACATGGTATGCTGACCAAGCCCAGGGCAAGAGTGGCCAGCAGCTTAGCATCTGGCAGCGATATAATAGGAGTGCCTGAGGGTTCCATTAATGCTGTCCTGAGCACAGCAAGCTGGCGGCACAGGACAGGGGTGGGAGACTCAGACACATTCTCACTGCTTGCCTGGACCATGACCTGCTAGTGCCACCTCTGCTTAAAGGGACAGGTAATTCCTAAGCAGGTAGGGCAAGATTTGGGGTTCAGACCCCCTACCCTTCTCTGCAGCAGGTAGTATCTGTTAGGTCAGGACGGGCTCCCAAGATGGAGTCACCGTGGACAGCAGAGTGGTGACAGAGGCGCAGGAAAGTGGATTATCCACATTCCCCAAGAAACCACCTGGTCATTATCCCCTCCTTGCCTAACAATGCCCCAGGTCATGGTTTCCTGTCCCCTTATCTCCTAAGTTACATGGTCTCTGTTCTGGGGTCACAACCTAGCTATTTTAATGGTTAATGTAATACAATGATCTCCCCTAAAGTAACTTTTCTATTCAACTTAACAAATGGCTTCTTTTTCCTTCCTCACCTTCCCCCAACTGGAAAAGCCCTATAAAGCCCACTACCTGACAACTCAGATTGGCTGTGCCCCTCTCTTGAGAGTCAGCCCTGGCAGCTCGTGCTCTTCCCAAATAAAAGCTTTCATTTTTGCCTCAGAGTGGTTTGCATGGCTCCTTACATCTGGTGCCATGACTCAGATAGGAGGCTTCTGGTTGCCCTCTTGGGTGGCCAGACCTCCTTTGCCCTGACCAGACCACTGAGCTGCCACTGACCCTCTGAGGGCTTTGGACCATTGATACCAGCTGTTATACCCACCACAATTTGGCCTTTCTCTTCTTCCCTTCTTGTCTGCTCCTCCTCCTAGGTAAGGGTCCCTCTCGGGTTGGCCTGATCTCGGGTTTAACCCCTCCTTGTGGAAGCCCTGGCCAGCACACCAGGCTATACCCCTCGCCTGCTTCTGGGCCCCAACCCCAGGTCTCGAGAAAGACACACTCTTGACATCTCGGGTCTCTCACTCTCTGGTCTACTGTACCCTAAGGGGCGCCTTTTGGTTCAACTGCACCATCTTGGGACACTTCTTCCCCCTCCCTCCTCTCCCTCCACCTCCTGAGCTCTCATCTTTCACTACCAGCCGCTTACTCCATCGGGAGCACAGACGCCCGCCTTGCCCACTAACAGGCCTAAACAGCCGACAGTTGCAACCTGTACGGCCTCTGCCCATGTGGACAGTGCAGGCCCCGTCCACCCTAATGGGCCAGGGGGTCATATTGGTGTTCTGTGTAAACCCAGCTTAAGCCCTGGTTCCTCCCCTGGCCCCCTTGTTTTGCTCTTTCTCTGTCTCCTTAAGAACGTAAAGCCTCTACAACTCTTGGACAACATCAAACCTAGTTGTCTGATCTTTCTCTGCAACTCTGCCTGGCCACAATACAAGCTGGACAATGGGTCCAAGTGGCCTGAAAACGGTACTTTTGATTTCCAAATTCTTGGTGAGATAGAAAACTTCTGCCAATGTACAGGCAGGCGGTCCAAAATACCCTATATTCAGGCACTTTTTACTCTGTATGCACAGCTCCCTCCCTCCCCCTCCCCTTCTCTTCTGTCTCTCTCTCTCTCTCTCTCTCTCTCTCTCTGCTCTACCTGCTCTTCT
Source organism: Dipus sagitta (assembly GCA_036346955.1). Lineage (NCBI taxonomy): Eukaryota > Metazoa > Chordata > Mammalia > Rodentia > Dipodidae > Dipus > Dipus sagitta. The sequence continues at coordinate 34,434,823 of CM070777.1, forward strand.
CACCAGATCCTTCTAGCCAAGGTCTCCGAAATGCGCTTTTATTCACTCCTCCCCCATACTCATCCTCACCCTCTGCTTTAAACCCAGATGCCATAGATGACCTGGCCCCAAAGCTTCATCTGTCTTCATCTGTCTCCTGTTCTGCCTCCGTGGGGACCCCCCCAACCATCTCCCATCTCCTCTCTTCCTCTTTCCCCTCCTGCCCATCGTACTCACGCTCGCTCGTAGGGATGGAATGTATGCTTTACGTGAGGTCGCAGGTGTTGAAGGAATCATTCATGTTCATGTTCATGTTCCTTTTTCCATGTCTCATTTATCCCAGATTGAGAAATGTCTAGGGTCTTTCTCCACTGATCCAACTCACTATACCAAAAAATTTCGCTACCTCAGCCAGGCCTGTGACCGAACCTGGCACGATCTCTTTGTAGTTCTTTCCTCCACTCTCAATCCTGATGAACAAAAGCACATCTGGGCGGCTGCTCAGGCCCATGCTGATGAGGCTCACTTAACTGATAACACTTTCCCAGTGGGGATGCTTGCTGTCCCCACAGAGGAGCCTGACTGAAAATCCCATGCTCCCACTAACTGCCCTGCACAGGTGGCCCATGATAGAATTGTTCTTTGCCTCTTGGCTGGCCTCCAAAAGGCATCCCATAAGTTTGTCAACTCTGGGCGCTTACCCAGAGGCCTAATGAAAAGCCAGCTGAGTTTGTGGGATGCCTCACTGAGACACTCACCCAGTACACTCGCCTCAATGCCGCTTCCCAAGGGAACATGATAATTCCCAATACCCAATCCCTGTCCCAATCTGCAGCTGACATCAGGAGAAAACTTAAATGCCTAGAAAGGGGCCCTCAAACTCCTCAGGGAGATCTGCCTGACCTGACATTTAAATTTTTTAACAACAGGGAGGACCAGGAACGGACTGAGAGCAGTTCCAGCTCCTGGCTGCAGCCCTGAGGTCTCCTCCAGAGAAGACGATGAGGCCACGACGCTCACCACCAGTACCCTGCTTCAAGTGTGGGTCACTGGGCAAAAGCCTGCCACAACCCGTGCCCGCCGCTAGGACCCTTTCCTCACTGTGGACTTGCCGGGCGCTGGAAGGTTGACTGTCCTTTGCCTCAACAAGTTAGGCCAGCCCCTTCCCCCTTGACCCCCATGAGAGCAACTATTGATCTTCTGGGCCTGGCTGCCGACAATTGATGGTGCCCTGGGACCTCGGCCCCCACCAACACTCTCCATATCACAATGGAGGAGCCCAGGGTCACAGTCCAGCTGGCAGGAAGGCCTGTCTCATTTGTTAAGGGAGCCAGTCGGTCAGTCCTGCCATCCTACTCTGGTAAGACTTCTCCCTCGCAGATTTCTATGTGAGCACTGTCGGCCTATCCCACTCCCCACGCATCACCCCCCTTACCCTGTGTAGTATAGGACACTCCTCTCTCCCATTCATTTCTCGTAATACCCTCTTGTCCTGTTCCCCTCTTATGTAAAAACACTCTGACTTAACACTCACACACTGTCTTCCTCTTGACACCAGCTCCTCCCTTACAAAGGATCTGAGTTTCCCCTCCCTATCTCCAAGGATGATCCCAGGGTGTGGGACACTTCCTCCAGCACTAGCCTCTCACCACAGACCTGTCCTTATCAGACTCAAAGACCCCAAGTCTTTTCTCTGCTGTCCTCAATACCCAATCTCACTTAAACATCACCAAGGTCTCAAACCTATTATTTCTCGCTTGCTCCAAGCCAGCCTCCCTCGCCCCACTCACTCCACTTGCAATACTCTAATCTTGCCTGCTACCAAACCTGACGGGACCCACCGCTTAGTCCAAGACTTGCGCCTAGTCAATGCTGCCGTTATGCCCAGTACTACTGGGCTAGAGTGAGACCCTACCTTGGAAAACAAAACAACAACAAAAATACACTATGGGCTCTCGCTGTGGTGGCCGAATAGAAATATTTAGATCCATTCAAAATGCCCAAGACCACCCCAAAGACCCATATCTGAACTGTTACAGACATCCAATGGGCTCATGAAAAGCTCCAGGAAGATCTGTGTGGTCTAACCTTCTCCACCAGCCCCTGGATGTCCATCCTTAATTCTTCTCTCTCCCTCCTCAATCAACTGAATCTTACCAATCACACTGCCTGCTTCCTGTGCGCTTCCCTTGAGCAGCCCCTCATTACTGCAGTCCCTCTGTTCAATATCGCCGCTGCTTCAGACACTCCCTGCTTCTGGCTTCCTCTCTCCAAGCTCCCTATCCCACTCTGTCTTCCAAACCACCTTGATTGCTGGCATGAGAACATCTCTCAATGCTGGTCGGAAGCTTTCAGGAATAACTCTATTGTTAAAAACCACACCTTACCTAAGGGAATTTATTTTTGGTGTGACTCCAGGCTGTATACTTGCATCTCTCTGAGAACACACTCGGGCCCTTGCACCCCAGTCACTTTGGTACCTAGCCCCACCATGTACACAGAGGGAGAGCTGGCAGTCCTTCTTCCTAAGCAGGCTCATCCTTACAAGAGAGCTTTCCACCTGCCTGTGATAATAGGGTTAAGCCTGGCAGCCTCTATAGCTGCCACGGGACTGGCTGCAGGAGGCCTGAGCCATAGCCTCATCTCTTATGAAAGGCTTCCTATAGAACTGAGCATCACATTCCAGGGGTCCACTGAGGCCCTATGACTGCTACAGGAACAACTTAGCTCTCTGGCCTCAGTTGTGCTACAGAACCACCGAGCCCTAAACCTCTTGACAGCTGACAAAGGAGGGAACTGCCTTTTTCTGAATGAGGAATGCTGATACCACGTTGACCAATCAGGCAAGGTAGAGGTCGAAATTAAAAAACTAAAAAACCTGGCAGACCAGCTTCAGGTACAAACACCAACTCCCTCTGGGTCATGGAACATCTTTGGGACAGTCTGGCCCTGGCTCTTGCCACTCCTAGGGCCTATAACTGGACTATTCTTGCTACTTCTCCTGGCCCCCTGCCTTCTGAGATGCATCCAAAATCAGGTGGACCAATTCACCCACCAAAAATTCAACCAACTTTTACTGACCTGTCCCTCCTCTGTCTCCTACCATCCTCTAGCCTCGGAGGAACGGTCTCCTCATCATCTGCCCTGAAGGGAGTCCTATCAACCGCATTATCCAGCCTCTCCCATAAGAACTCATCGACCCCTACAGTCAGCATGAAGACACTACAGAAGAGAGACCACTGTCCCTTATCATTAACAAAAGGCTGGAATGTTAGGTCAGGACGGGCTCCCAAGATGGAGTCACCAAGGACAGCAGAATGGTGACAGAGGCATAGGAAAGTGGATTATCCACATTCTCCAAGAAACCACCTGGTCATTATCCCCTCCTTGCCTAACAATGCCCCAGGTCATGGTTTCCTGTCCCCTTATCTCCTAAGTTACATGGTCACTGTTCTGGGGTCACACTCTAGCTATTTTAAATGGTAAATGTGATGTAATGATCTCCCCTAAAGGAACTTTTCTATTCGACTCAACAAATGACTTCTTTTTCCTTCCTCACCTTCCCCCAACTGAAAAAGCCTTATAAAGCCCACTACCTGAAAACTCAGGTAGACTGTGCTCCTCTCTTGTGAGTCATCCCTGGCAGCTCGTGCTTTTCCCAAATAAAAGCTTTCATCTTTGCCTCAGAGTGGTTTTCGTGGTCTTGGTCACTCCCAAACCTTACAGTAACCATATCTCCAGCTGGCTGACAGGAAAGGGTTAGGAGGGAAGTGCGTGCCTGACACCTACTAGACCCTCCAAAAGAATATGGCTTCCTCCTGGTTCCTACCAGTGGGGGAGGAGGATAGGGACCACCCTTCACTTAAGCAAGCACTCTTTTATCTGATGGGCATATGGGGTGCTCCAGGAACAGGGGAGGTGAGCAGAAATAGCTCCCCAGCATACAAAACACTTCTGCTAACGGTAATGCTGAGAAGCGAGCAGAATGGGACAAAATCATGGGAATGCAAAACAGACAGGGGAGTCCCCAACATCCACCAAGGGTTTCCCCTGGCTCTTCCCAGCTTCCTTTGCAGCAGGGAATAGCTGTGTGGCAGAGCTGTACACAACTGGACACCAACCGAGGGAGGCTTGTGCCCTTCATCCTTCCCACTGGCTAGGACACGGACGTGACGGTGGGAGCAAGAGTGGCCACCTCAGACCATGAGACAGAAAGCATGGGTTGAGGACAAAGCAGCAAGAACAATGCTGTCTGGATTCCTCCACACATGCCCCGGGCTGCTTGCACAGACTGTCTGTCACACCGTCTGGAATGTCTTCTATCTTATTATCTTGGCCTTGCTTGACCTTAAGTCCAAATAACATAAAGGGGATGGGGGATGATTTGGTATGGTAGCAGATAAAGTGACATTTGAACCAAGAAGATGACCTTGGAAAAGTCTGAGTAAAGAGCATTCCCCCCCCGAGGTCAAACCAGGTTTGGCCAAAGGCAAAAAGAACAGGCCAAGGCAGCTGTAAAGACCAGAAAGGTTAGTGGGCTCACAGTGTAACAATAATGAGAAGGGTCTTCCTTTCAAAAGGCAACAGGGTCCTATCTCATGTGGACAGGGCCACTGAGTTGCTGTGGGGAATGACTAAAGTGAGGAGCACCTGCCATGGTCCAGTCCAGGATAGACCAGTGTTGAGGTGGATGGATGGAGTGGAGGGCCAGCCCCCCACTTTCCTGAGAGACCTTGGCTGGTTCCCCTGCTCTATGCACAGGTTGAGGTATGGGAACTCTGTCCACCAAAACCCCAGGAAACACGTGCACACTTAAACCTAGCACTTTGGAATGTGCCAACACCTTGGCCAAAGAGAACCTGCTCCAGACCCTATCTCTCACTCAGGAAGCAGGGACTTCCTGCTGAGATCAGTAAACCAGGTGTAACCTTGGTAACCCAGGGCTGGGTTAGTGCAGAGAAGCCCAGAGGGGAAGCAGGATCATGAGGCTGATACAGACAGAGCCTGTGAGCTATATGGGAGCTTAACCCCCAACACCAGCCTTCCTCCTTGAACTTCCCAATCATAACCTCCAATTCTCTTGGCTGCCCAACCCAGTTTGAGTCTGGTCTTTTGAATTTCCAAAACTAAGAGCATTGTATTATTTATAACTTATTTTTCAGTACTGGAACTGAAACCCAGATTCTCACATATGCCAGGCAAGCTCTCTACCAATGGATACATCTCTAACCTTCATTTTACTTTCCATTTTTCTAATTTGAGACAGGATCATCCTAAGTTGCCCAGGCTGGCCTTGAACTCTCTCTGTAGCACAAACTGGCCTTGAACCTGTGATCCTCCTGCCTCAGCCTCCCAAGCAGCTAGGATGACAGATGCGTGTCACCAGATTACAGAGTCGTCAGGCTGATCCTGCCTCCTGTGTGATCCTGGGTGAGTCACTTCTCTGAGTGTCAAAGGGACAGTCACACCTACCTAGCAAGATTGCTCTGACAGCCAAATGAAGCCAGGTGTGCAAGTGCTTGGACAACGGCTGCCTTTCATTCCGGGGAAGGGACGGGTGGTGGGGGAGAGGCAGTGCTGCTGATAGGCCCAGGGCTCCTTTCAAAGTCCCCATAGGGGCTGGAGAGATGGCTTAGCAGTTAAGCGCTTGCCTGTGAAGCCTAAAGGACCCCGGTTCGAGGCTCGATTCCTCAGGATCCATGTTAGCCAGATGCACAAGGGGGCACACATATCTGGAGTTCGTTTGCAGTGGCTGGAAGCCCTGGCGTGCCCATTCTCTCTCTTTCTCTCTGCCTCTTTCTCTCTCTGTCTGTCATTCTCAAATAAATAAATAAAAACTTTAAAAAAAAAAGTCCCCATAGGTGTGCAGGGAAGGAGGACAGGAGGTGTTGGCTGGCCCTCTATGTCATTCTGCTCTAATGACTACGAGTAGTGGGGAACCAGCCTGGGAGGCCACTGCTCAGAGCTCTGAGGTGCAGCCACCTGCCAGCCCACAGGACAGCATGTTTACCCAACAGTAGGCCAGCTCTGCACCCAGCAGGAGTTAGAAGCATGCAGTCCCAGACCTCAGCCTGTGTGAACACTGCTGAGTAGGCAGGGTCCCAGCAACCACCCTGGTATGCAATATCTGGGACTGCCACAGTGAACACCCAGCGGTGCCAGTCACACTGGACTTGCTGTTGAGTCTTGTTCCTAAAACAACTCAGATGTTAACAACAAACACCAATGCACACTTCTGGTGTGCAGGCTCAGTGGCCTGGGCTTCACACCTAGTAACACACTCACAGGAGGATCCAGCCAGCTTCTAAGACAGCGGCCACCACAAGGCAGGAAGGACAGGAGCAGGAAGAGGCCCTGTCCTTCTCAGTCCTAACCTCCCCCAGACGTGTGACCCAGAGGACCTATAATCTCCACCCCCTTCCCCAGGCAATTGCTCATCCTAGCTGGAGCTCCTGGCCTTGGGGACAGACACCTACACAGTGACAGAAGTATGAGAGGCTGGCTGGCCAGGAAAAAGAGGAAGGAGGGGAGTCTGCGGAAGCCATGAGGAAGGGCTGTGACATCCTGAAGGAGTCCACATACAGAGTGCCCTTGGGGACCGTGGACCTCCTGGGACCAGGGAAACTGGGTCAAGTTTTCTTCCACTTGGGAACCTACAAGGGCAGTCTGACCTCAAGAGCATTCCAGAGGCCTTCTGAGGCCAGCCTGCACCGTCCCTGCCCTGCCCTGTCCTGTCCTGCCCTGCTGGATGGGACAGCTCCAGCACAGGCCTCCCTCCCTATCCTTGGCCTCAGCGTTTTGTGCATAGCACAAAGTTCCCTTAAGCTCCAATATGGGGACTTCCCTCCTCTGCAGGAGAGAGGCGCTATAAGGCTGTCCCAAACGCTGCTTTTCTCCTCTCACAAACCCTACGGCCAGAACAGCATGCTATCCCTAGAAAACAGAAGCCAGGTTGTTTACCTCTCTCCATATTTGTCAGCCTTAGGGATCACTGTTCTAGGGTGGACACTACACCTTGCCTCCTGCTCTGGGGCCATCCTGCCCCTCTTCATATTCTACCTTATCTCTCATCTCCTCTGGGGCCTTTGTGCTTACTTACCTACCCCCAGTTTGGTCTTGGCTCTGTAGTCACTGCCTCCCAAGAAGTCCTCCTTTAACGTCTCTCCCCACTGACGGATTTTGTTGTGTTTTGTTTTGAGATAGCATTTCATGTAGCTCAGGCTGACACTTTGAACTCCTGCTCTTCCTCCCAAAGTGCTAGGATTACAGACAGGGGCTCGGCCTCACCCTCACCGAGCCCACCTGTGTGTTCTTTAAGGCTCTCTGCCTCCGTCTGAAATGCGCGTGTTTACAAATGCACTGTCTACCCCAGGACCTTGGAACTCGCTTATGCTCCTGACCCAACCCCCTGGAACAGAGCAGGCACAAAGTCAGCTCTCAACAAAATGCTGCCCTGAACAAGTAAATTTCCAGCCGGACTGGGGAGTGGGAGAAGGCTCTGGAGACACGCAGCTCACAGTCCCCAGCCTACTGCAGAGCTAGGGGAAGTTTTCCTTCCTTCCTTCCATACCCAGGGGAAGCAGCCCAGAGCCTTGGACGTCCCCGGGGGCTGTAGCCTTTTTCAGCTCAGGCAGCATCCGGAGCCGTCCTGGTCGGGTGCCCAGGTTACCCCGCGAGTCCTCCAGGCAGGCCCTCGGAAACTTCCCGAGGCTGCTCCTACTGCTGCGCCGGGAGTGACTTGGGACCCGAAAGGGCACAGCGGGCCCTGTCCAGGGGAAGGAGCGGAGACGAGGATGGGTCGCCCTTACCTGAGAGCCCGGCAGCGCTCAGGCCCATCCGCCGCCTGTCCCTAGCCCCTGGTCTGCAACCGCGGCCGGGGAACGTCGCGCAAGAGCCGCGGCGGCCGGCTCCCCCAAGTGAGGAGATGGGGTGGCGAGACGTCGTCGGCACGCGTGGCCTGAGGACCCCCGTGGGCCCTTCCCAGCTACGACGATCCGTAAGCGCCTGAGCCGATGTTTTACGTCCTGCTAAATCTGCGAAAACAGCCACGGTGCCTGTTGGTGGAGCTTAGGCCCACCCTTCACCCTCCCAGCAACCTATCAGAAATGGAGTCCGCCCACAAACGCGGAAGAGACCAATCATATTCCTCAGGGGGCGGGGCTGACTGCTGACCTCTTAAAGTGGTCGCGCACAGGCCGGGTGGAGACCTGAAGCCGCTTTTGGAAGGCTAATGCAGCGTAGCTCACCAGAAAAGCCTGGCAGGACCGCGCGTTCGCCTTTTGGTTGTCAACCCTGGCCCACCCACCTGGTCGCAGCGGCCAGCTGGCGCTCCACCTCCCGGCGGGCGGAGCCTCGGGCGCCCCGCCGCGTTGACCTCGGGTCACCTGGGCTGGGAAGGATGGGTAAAGAAGCCCTTCCTCCGGACGCCCCGAGGATGTCCGCCTCTAAGCCGGCGTTTACGGGGCGTCGCCAGGGCCCGCCTGCTCAACCCCGCGGCTCTACAAGGCCAGGTGCCCATCAGCAGCATTTTGCACGGAGGAACGTGACGCTTACAGGGTTAAAGGAAGTGGCAACTCTGGAACTGCGCCACCACAGGTCTAAGTCTTGGAGGCTTCAGCAGCTGCTCCCGAAATGCTTTCTCTGACTGCCCACCTCTCCCTGGTGCCAGTGCTGTGTGCCAACCCCAGGACAGCTCCAAGGCCTGGTCAGCACCTCCCAGCCAGCCTCCTGCCCACCTGATGCACCTAGAGCCTCCCCCGCCCCTCCCCCGGGATTTCCTTTCCTCGGATATTCAAGCTTATATCTGCTCCTGGGTCTCTGTATGTGTCCCTGGCTTGACTCCTTGTCATAGCCGCGCCTCTCTAGCCCTATCCCGTTCAGCCTCTGTCAGTCTCACAAGAGATGGTATTCACACGCCCACCCCTCCTTAGGCAACTGTATGTAGGATGACACTGTGACCAGGACCTAAGAGCACACTTGAAAGGTGACTCAGTGCTTGGCTTAAGGTGCAGGCATCTGCTTATTACAGTCACAGTGGCTGGCAGGAGCCTGGGCTGCCTTGTGATCAGGAGCAGTCAGGTGGACACATCAATTTGGGTCTTAATCCAGAGAGGCGCCTGCCTGTGGGTCATCAGTGACCATAGCTGTGGTGGTCTAGGAGAATCACCGAGCTCCTGAACTTCCTGCCAAGGGACCACACACATGCCTCATGCATAATGACATAAACAAGTCTCCAGCCCTTGCTTGGCACCCAGTATGCTGCTGTGACCCGCATAACTCTGGGTGACACATGGCTTCCAGCTTTGAGGGAGGCCTCCAGCAGGAAAGGCCTGTCTCCGAGGCCACAGGACCCACAGACCCGTGATGCTTCAGGCATGTGCAGTGGGGAAAATGCTGCGGGAAGTTGATGGTCAGCCCTGGTGGGAAAGCCACAACTTGACCCTGGGAGTGGGGGTGGGGGGGTGGGTCTGGAATGAGACCGGAGCATCTACAGTAGAGAACCAGGCCCTGTTCAAAATATGCAGTCCTACCGGGTTGCTGGGCCCTGGCAGAGATGACTAGGTCATGGCCCACAACCATGAGACCAGAGGGACCCCATATGAGCTGAGTTCTACCAGGCACACTCATAAACCACAGTGGCTTATGAAGAAAACAGTTACCACAACCTGGAGGGTAAGGAGAGGGACCATCATGCTCAAACCAATCCTCAACCACAGCCCGGACTCCACTCAGAGTCCCAAGTGTAACAAACCAGTGATTTCTGAGTATCTACACTCAAACCTCCCTCAACCTTGTCTCCCCAATTCAACTGTCTTCCCGTGGGTTCCCACTACACAGGCCACGCTGCCATCCACCTAGCCAAGCCACATCCTGGGCCTCTTGTACTAACTATCCTTCATCTACGAGGCCCGCATACCCCTCCTCTCTGCCTCCTCCTAACTTTCAGCCTTCCTTCACTGTGTCCTGCCCTGGGTGCTACATAGACTTGTTTGTGTCCAAAGTGCACGTGCAAAGGGGCAGACAGCCCATCCTGCCCTGTCACTGAGCTGTGACTGGAGGGTCCTACCCTGCCCTGTCACTGAACTGTGACTGGAGGAATAAACCACAACAGCCCCCATTTGCTGCCTCTAGCCTTTTCCAGCTCAGTTCCAGTGCCAACAGCCAGACAGGAACTTAAAGCTCACTCCGGTTCACCCTGCTCTAAACCCTCAGGTGGCCCTGTGTCCAGAAAGGGCCCCAACTCCTAGAGTTTCAGAAATTCTCTGGAAAGATCACTCTAACGCCAGCATGAGTGAAAGTAGAAGAGTTTATTTACCCAGGGGGCCCCAAAGAGCTTGAGACAGCTCTCCAAAGATGCTCTGGCCCCGAGCTGAGATTTTATTTCCATTTTGCCAGGTCTGTGATGTGAGTGCTCCCACCTCCAGCCTCTCTCCCTTGCTGGGCATCACAAGCTGTGAGCCAAGGAGTGCTCCCCATGCTCTGAGGCCCAGGTCTACAGCTGCACACACTGCGTTCTTCCTGCATGGATCTCCCTCCCTGCAACTTTCCTACGGTGCCTAGGACTACTCCCTTCCAGGACATCATCAGCTGAGACCTACAAAGCCTGGGTGCTTGAAGGAGTGGTCCTGGGAGTTTCTGGAGAAGTTGAAACTGAAATTACCAAGGAAGGAAGGAAGGAAGGAATCCTCAGAAAACAAGGTCTCGGTTGCTTGCACATGCTTGGCCGTCTCATAACCAAGACCGCACGGCCAGGATGTCCTCAAAGTCACCAGCTGCCATACCTTCCGGGTACAGCGCTGTGAACATCAGAGCTAAGGCCCTGGCCCTGGCTGTGTGGGCGGAGCCCTCTGGAGCAGGGGGTGGGTGGGCACCCATGCTATGTGGGCGGGGCCAAGACCCCCCTGGCCCATCCTCCGCCCGCCAGCCCCACCCAGAAGGACGCCAACGTCATGACGTCTCGCTCCTCCGTGGGCTTCCCGGGCTCGGGCCGGTCACGTGATCAGCGTTTTCGCGCGAAAACTTTTCTGGTGACCCGCACGGCCGAAAGAAGAGCGCGGCGATGGCGGTGAGGCGCGGGCCGGGGCCGGGGCCGGGCGGGCAGCGGGCCGGGCATCCCCGCGTGCGGCGCCTTGTGCCTCCCGCTTTCCCCTCGCCCGGGCGCGGCGCTCCCTACACTTTTGGGGGGATGAGGACGCAAGGGATGTAACCATCTCAGGGCCACTGAGTTACGCAGCCCTCGTTGATTTTTGAGGCAAGGTCTCTGCAAGTGGCCCGTGCTGGCCTTGAACTTGCAAACCTCCTGCCTCAGCTTCCGCCAGTAGCTATTACAAGTGCTACGTCCCCCACGCCCGGCCTCTCTACTCTTTTGTGTCATCTGTGCCGGGTGAAGGGTCCTCTCTGCCCCGACCACCCTTCAGTTCCAGAGAGCTTGTGCTTTGGGGTCTTTCATTCCCCACTTCCTCCTGAGGGCTCAGGTGGGTGGGGTGTCCACTTAAGGAAAGGAAGTACACAGGTAAAGAACCCACATTCCTCACTTGAGGGGAAGTAGAAAATTAACAAGAAAAGAAAGGACCCAGTCTCTGATCCCCTCCACCCCCCAAGGAAGTCTAAGGGTGAATGTGAGCAGATGTCTTGACTGATTGTTGCAGTAAAAAGTGTTGGTCCAGCCCAGAGCCTTGCAGACAGAGAGACTAGCAGGTGGGAGGTATGAGTGGCTGAACAGCTTGCATGTGTTTGGGGATAGTCCCTGGTAAACAGGTGACTGTCAGTCAGCCAGCATGGAGACCCATGTGGTAACCCAGAGGCTCAATCAGCCCTCACCCTTCCCGGTGTTTGACAGCATTCCTCTCTTGTAGGAATCCTCAGAGTCCTTCTCGGTCGCATCGAGTCCAGCCCCGCGCCGCGGAGCCAATGATCCCCTCACCTCCAGCCCTGGGCGCAGCTCCAGGCGCACAGATGCGCTGACCTCCAGCCCTGGCCGAGACCTTCCCCCCTTCGAGGATGAGTCTGAGGGGCTGCTGGGCACAGAGGGGCCCATGGAGGAAGAAGAGGATGGAGAAGAGCTCATTGGTGATGGCATGGAGAGGTGCGTTCATTTGGGGCCTGTTTCCCACCTATCTGGTGGCTTGGCCTTGGGGGCTGGGGTGCCTGTGAGCCTGGTGGCCTTACCTTTGAATGCAGCTCAGTCCACGTCTGCGGAGACAGCTTCACCTGCCACAGCAAAGATCCTTCTAACTTGCTATATATAGTGAAGAAAGACTTTAAATTCTCACGCAAGCCCTAACTCACGAGCAAGACGCTGTGGGGACTAATGTGAAGGCCACAACAGGTGGTGCCAACTCAGAGACAGGAGGCAGACCTTAGAGCTCTGTTTCTCTGTGACTTCCTAAAGACACATTGCGTGGTGGGGCCACATCTGATGAATGACATTTAGCTTCGGTTTTGCCCAGGCTCTGGGTCAGAAGTGATCAGATTTATTAACAGACTGTGTCGTGTGCGATGAAGGAAGCAGATGAGCGAGCTCTGTGAGCAGAGTTTTAAGTCCCTGTTTTCTGTCTACCCTCGTTGGCAGCTGGGATGTGGTAGGTGCTGCTGGATACTATGACTACATAAGTGTCTGGGAGCCTCATGGGGACCCTGCTTTCATGCCTTGACAGACTCAGTATGTGTGAGGTCATCCCTTGGACCCATGGGCTTAAGCCATCAGAGGGCTCAAGGGCACTGTGCCACACAGGATTTTGTGTTACACACTGCCAGCCCACTTGATGAGTGCACCTACCCATGGGGATGAGTAGGAGTCCGCACACATCCACCTGGGCTTGGTGCCTTGTCCCTCTTCTGCCCTGTGTGCCTGTCCTTGTCACCTTCCTCTCTGTTTTGACCTTTTTGTTCTGTGTCTTTCCCTTTCGGTTTTTCGAGGTAGGGTCTCACTCTAGCCCAGGCTGACCTGGAATTCACTATGTAGTCTCAGGGTGGCCTCAAACTCACGGCGATCCTCCTACCTCTGCCTCCCGAGTGCTGGGATTAAAGGCGTGTGCCACCACGCTCTGCTATCTTTCCCTTTAAAGTGATGCTGTTAGCAGGGCCCCTGGATAGATATGCCTAAGGGCTGCTACTTGCCCAGTTACATTTTTTTTTTTTTGTGGTGGTGAGGGTTAAAGCTATATTGAATTATGATATTTATATTATGAATTTGTCTTTGTAAGAGGACACTTCAGTGAAAACTCAGTGCAAGCTTTCTGAGTTGTGAAACCAGCAACAACCCAGTGTTAGAACATCTCCATCGCTCCACTGAGATCTCTCCTCCAGTTAGTCCCAGCTCCACCATGGGCACCAGTGATCTACCCTCTGTCACCTCAGCTCCTCCAATGTTGCCCATTCCACATAGGTGTAAACATCTATTTGTCCTTTTGTGTCTTGGTAATTCTCTTAGCAGCACCGTCATTTCAGAGTTTATCCTGCTGTAGCACACATCAGTACCTCACTCCTCTTTATGGCTGGCTAATATTCCCTGGTATAAATCTACCACATTTTACTTGTCATTCTACCAGTTTTAATGTGGACGTGTTTTCGGTTCTCTCAGGGGTACATATCTAGGAATAGTAATGTTGGCCTGTGTTTCACCTTTTGGGAAACTGCCAGACTGTGTTAAGAAGCAGCTGCAAGCCGGGCATGGTGGCACACACCTTTAATCCCAGCACTCAGGAGGCAGAGGTAGTCGGATCACCATTAGTTCGAGGCCACCCTGAGCCAGAGTGAGACCCTACCTGGAAAAAACAAAAAAAAAAAAAAAGAAAGTAGTAGCTGCAGCATTTTGTATTCCTACTCACCTTTTCCAGCTTCTGTGTGTGTCTGCATTGCTGGCTGCCTTAGGCTGTGCTCCTGCTGGTGGGGGAGATGCCTGTGTTTCCCTGATGGCTGGTGATGAGGGAATCCTCTCAAGGGCTTGAGACATTTCTGTGTTTTCTTCAGGTCCTTTGTTCTATCTTTTTTTTTTTTATTAATTTATTTTTTTGAGACAAGCCCAGTAGACTGGCCTCTTATTTTTATGTGCTAGAGAGAGAGAGAGAACTGGCACACCAGGGCCTTAGCCACTTCAGTTGAACTCCAGGCGTGTGTACTCCCTTGTACGTACATGTGATCTTGCATGGCTGTGTCACTTTGTGAGCCTGGCTTATGTGGGATCTGAAGGGTCAAACATGAATTCTTAGGCTTTGCAAGCAAGTGCCTTAACTGCTAAGCTATCTCTCCAGCCCGTTTCCATCGTTGGTTTTTTTTTTTTTTTCTTGCTCTAGCCCAGGCTGACCTGGAATTCACTATGTAGTCTCGAGGTGGCCTCGAATTCATATCAATCCTCCTGCCTCTGCCTCCCAAGTGCTGAGATTAAAGGCATATGCCACCACACTTGGCTGTTTCATTTAAAAAAAATTTTTTTTTTAATTTGAGAGAGAAAGAAGCAGAGAGAGAATGGGCATGCCAGGGCCTCCAGCCACTGTAAACGAACTCCAGATGCGTACACCCCCTTGTGTATCTGGCTAACGTGGGTCCTTTGGAATCGAGCCTCAAACCAGGGTCCTTAGGCTTCACAAGCAAGCACTTAACCACTAAGCCATCTCTCCAGCCCAGCTGTTCCTTTTTTTTTTAATTTTTATTTATTTATTTATTTGCAAACAGAGAGAGAAGAGAGACAGACAGAGAGAGAATGGGCATGCCATGGCCTCTAGCCACTGCAAATGAACTCCAGTCACATGTGCCCCTTGTGCATCTGGCTTATATGGGTCCTGGGGAATCGAACCTGGGTCCTTTGGCTTCACAGGCAAATGCTTTAATCACTAAGCCATCTCTCCAGCCCCGAGTTGTAAGGTTTTTATCCTGGATCTGAGTCCTGGGTCAGATATGTGGTTTGTAGATATTGTTTCCTCAGTCTGTGGCTTGTCTTTTTCATTTTGTATGTGTCTGTATGTTCATGTGTGTGTGGGTGCATGTGTATGTGGAGGCCAACATTGGGTGTCCTTTGTCACTCTACCTTTTCTTTTTGGTTTTTCGAGGTAGGGTCTTGTTCTAGCCCAGGCTGACCTGGAATTCACTATGGAGTCTCAGGGTATCCTCAAATTCAGGGTGATCCTCCTACTTCTGCCTCCCGAGTGCTGGGACTAAAGGCGTGGGCCACCATGCCCGGAACTCTACCTTTTTTAAAAAAAAAAAAAATTATTTGAGAGATACCAACACAGAGAGTGCATGTGGATATGCCAAGGCCTCCTGCCACTGCAAACGAACTCCAGACACATGAGCCACTTCGTACATCCACTATCTTAAATGTTTTTTATTTATTTGAGGGAGGAAGAGGGAAGGGTGCAGACACAGGGATAGTATGAGTGTGCCTGTGCCTCCTGCCACCGCAGATGAACTCCAGACACATGTACCACTTTGTGGATCTGGCTTTGTGTGCTTACTAGGGACTCGAACCTAGGCTGCTAAGCTTCACAAGCAAGCACTTTAATTGCTGAGCCATCTCTCCAGCCCTACTACTTTTTTTTGGGGGGGGGGTAGGTTCTTGCTCTAGCCTAGGCTGACCTGGAAGGAACTCACTATGTATTCTCAAGGTGGCCTTGAACTCTCGGCAATCCTCTTACCTCTGCCTCCCAAGTACTGAAATTAAAGGCATGAGCCCCCATGCCCAGCTGCTACCTTATTTATTTATTTATTTTGTTTTTTTTTCCATCTAGGGTTTCACTCTAGCTCAGGCTGTCCTGGAATTAACTATGTAGTCTCAGGGTGGCCTCGAACTCATGGCAATTCCCCTACCTCTTCCTCCCCAGTGCTGGGATTAAAGGCATGTGCCACCACGCCTGGCTGCCTACCTTATTTTTTGAGACAGGGTCTCACTGAACCTGGAGCTCACTGATTCAGCTAGAATGACTGGCCAGCTTCCTCTGGTGATCTGAACTCAGTCCTCATGTTGGACATGCAAACATGTTATCTACTCAGCCATCTCCACAGCCCATCTTTTTCATTTTTAATTGTCTTTCTAAAAAGAAATAGTTATTTTTGTCTGTGTGTGTGCATAAGTGTGTGTGAGTGGGGCACATGCATACCATAACATGTAAAGCACTCAGGACAACTTTTGGGTCCGTCCTCACCTGTCCACTGCACATGATTCAGGGTTTCTTTTATTTTTGTTTGCTTTTTCGAGGTAGGGGTTCACTCTAGCTCAGGCTGACCTGGAATTCACTGTGTAGTCTCAGGGTGGCCTCGAACTCACAGTGATCCTCCTACCTCTGCCTTCCGAGTGCTGGGATTAAAGGCGTGTGCCACCATGCCTGGTTTGATTCAGGGTTTCTTGTTGTAGATTCTCAATGTGCTGTTCTTTGCTGTGCATTTCTTGCCTCCCATGTGTCTGTCAGCCTCAGTGTACTGGGATTACAGAAACACCCCCAGCGGCTTTTGGCTTTTTATGTAGGGCCTGGGCTTCGAACTCAGGAATTCTAGCTTGAGCAGCAAATGATTTATCCACTGAGCCATATTCCAGCCCTAAATGTTGTCCTTTTTGTTGGTTTGTTTTGTTATGGACTAATTATAAATTCACTGAGGGCACGTCCTGTGACCAAAATCCTTTGAGGGTCACACGGGTACTTGTAAGAACATGGAAGACTTCTAACCTAGACCAACTTGGGCTTTAACTTCGTTTGCCATCAGCACTGTGGACTTACTTGTTCTGAGAGGTTTTTGTTTTTTTTTAATGGCATTTTAGTGAAAGGGAGGGAGGGAGAGGAGCACTCCTTGTGATTGTCATCCACCCTGCAAAGGGAAGAGCTCCTGAGGGCTGTCATAAGGAGGCCATCTAGGTCAAGGAGTCACTGTCTCAGGAAGCTATGTGGTACCAGAGGAAGAAGGGGTGGTCTGTGTTGAACTGCATTTTGACCCTCAGTTCTGCCGAGAGACCACTGGCAAAAGTCACACTGCCCCCTCAAATATCAAATGACAGTGAAATAACGATGCCTGCCGCCCCCCCCCCCCCAGCAGTACCTCCCATTGCCACCATTGCTTGGTTCTCAGAGGTCACCTTTGTAAGGAATTATTTCCTTTCAAGTACCTGACAGATCATCATGGGGGAAACAAGTGTTTGATCATCTTGGAGCCGCTCAGAGACAGGCCGGTAGGTGGGTGCTTCAGAGAGGCTGGCTGGCTTTGTGCAGAGCCTTTCTCAAGAAGTGAGGCGTTTGAAGGCTGTGTGACCAGAGATGGGAAGGCTGGATTCTCCCTAGGCCTGTGGGAGCGGGCTCTCTGAAGCCTTTCTTACCCAAAGGTTTTTATATTTCCTCTAATTCCTGTTTTCATATTGAGTTGAGAGCTTGCAGCTGTCTGAAGGACCCACCGCACACTAATTGTGCTAAAATACTCCCAGCACAAAATGTACGTGCACCAGTTACAGTTCAGTGGCATCTGTTGACATTGTGGAGTTATCACCGCTGTCTGTCTCCTGAATCCTTCTCTCAATCTGAAACTGTCCCCCTCAAACACTGATTCCCCCATCGCTACCGTAGCAGACAGCCTCAGGTTCACTGAGATGAACTTCCACACCAGGCACGGTTATGGAGGAAGGGATATTTATTGAAGCTTACAGATCCAGGGGAAGTTCCATAATGGCAGAAGAAGCTGGCCTGCTTTCACAGGACCAAGCACAGAGAGAGAAGCACAAGCCTAGAAGCCAAAAGCCACACAGCACAGCACACTTCAGGAACTCCAGCTAGGCACACTTTGCATATCTTTAGATTGAAATCTCACACCCACCACCACACCTTAAGATCCGGCTCAGTGACACCACCTCCAGCCAGGTGGCTGTAGATGCAAACTACAAACTAATAAAACACTGATTATATTGGGGGCCATCTATTCAAACTACCACAGCTACCCACTGCTGACTTTGTGTCCGTCTCTCGCTCCTTGGTAGGCCTCATATATATAAGTGGAATCACAGTGTGTCTGTTGGGATTCACTCCACTCTCAGCATGTGGTCAGGGTTGGTTCATCCACGCACAGCATGGGTCAGAATGTTGTTACTATTTAAGGTTGAGCAATAGTGCATTGCAATAGTGCATGCTTGCTTTGTCCATTGACTACCCTGAGTACCTTCTCCCTTTAGAATTTTATTGTAATATTTCCCTCGCTGTTAGTTGATCAAGTATTCTTTGTACTGACCGTCCTTGGGAAGAATTTTCATTCGTTCTTTGAAGTCAAAGTCTGCCTTTCACCCCTTTGACTTTTCCCATTGTATTCTCATAATTGTTGAGATCAGTTTGGTTTGCTGGTTAGTAACTTCGATTTCTGCTGGAGGTATAGTTTATCGAATGTGTCCCCTCTCCCCACATGCACACGCACACTTTTTACACTTAGGCTATCAAAAGTCCATATTCTATTCAGGTTTTCCTGGTTTCTACCCAGTGAGTGTCCTTTGGTCTTCTGTGTGGTAGGGACACCACCTTGCATTTACCTGTCTCCTCTCGCATGGTGCCAGCAGGTGGCGCTGTGGGACATGCCTTTGCTCACCTGGCCTGACTAAGCAAAGTTGGTCTCCCACCTTTACTCCCACCTTTTCCACCCTGGACTCTCAGGAAGGAAATTTCTTCATGCACTGGGGCTATTTCCTGCTGCCCTCATGGAGTCCCCAAATGACTTACTTGAAACTTGGAGGGCCTTTTTGAGCCTTCTGTGTCTGATGAGAGGCTCCCAGCCTGGGCAAGCTGTGACTCCTGAGCTTACAGAGCAGGCCCTATTCCCAGGTAGGATGCGTGGGCACTCATTGTCAGTTGTGCAACTCTTTCAGAGACTACCGTGCCATCCCGGAGCTGGATGCCTATGAGGCTGAAGGATTGGCCCTGGATGATGAGGACGTGGAAGAGCTGACGGCTAGTCAGAGGGAGGCCGCAGAGAGGGCCATGCGACAGCGTGATCGGGAGGCTGGCCGTGGACTAGGCCGCATGCGCAGGGGTCTCCTGTACGGTAGGTTTGGTCTACAGTCCAAATGGACCTGTTGAGCTTCCAGAGCCTCAGGAAGCAGGGGAGGGCACCCATGGGTGGGTGTGTGTGTGGAAGGTGCTGGATGAGGCTCGTTCATGCAGACAGCGATGAGGAGAATGAGGAGCGGCCCGCCCGCAAGCGCCGTCAGGTAGAGCGTGCCACAGAGGACGGCGAGGATGAGGAGGACATGATTGAAAGCATCGAAAACCTGGAGGACCTCAAAGGCCACTCGGTGCGTGAGTGGGTGAGCCTGGCAGGCCCCCGGCTAGAGATCCACCACCGCTTCAAGAACTTCCTGCGCACCCATGTGGACAGCCACGGCCACAATGTCTTCAAGGAGCGCATCAGCGACATGTGCAAAGGTACGTTCCTAGTGGGCTGCAGCTCAGTGACACAGCACTTGACCAGAATACATGAGGTCCTGTGTTTGGTCTCCCATGCTGGGCAGTGAAACAGGTGGGTCCCCAGCAGCCTACCTCCTGCATCCTCACATGAAGACTGTTGGTGCTGGCCTTGTCCCAGAACACATGAGGTACAGGGACATTTGGTGATAGGGGCAGAGCCTGAGGCTTTTGTCTTCAGAGGATCCCAGAGTATTGAGTGTCTACACCAGGGCAGGGCTGTTTTGGGATACACTTAAAAATGGGCGGGCCAGGGCTGAAGAGATTGGCTTAGCAGTTAAGGCATTTGCCTGCAAAGCCTGTGGACCCAAGTTCAATTCCCCAATACCCACGTAAGCTGTATGCACAAGGTGACACATGCATCTGGCGTTCGTTTGCAATGTCTAGAGTCCCTGGTGTGCCCATTCTCTCTGTCTCCTCTCTTTCTAATAAATAAATAAAATATTTATTTTAAAAAAAATATGGGCAGGTTCAGGGCTGGGGAAAATGGCTCATTGCATAAACTACCTGCCACAAAAGAATGAGGAGCAGAGTTTGGATCCCAGCACCCATGTAAGTGCCAGGTGGATGTGGCAGCCCACCTATAATTCCAGGGCTTGGGAGGTGGAGGTGAATCCCCAGGGCAAGCTGGCCTGCTAGACTAGCCAATCAGCAAGCACTGGGTTCACGTGGAAAAGTGAGAGATACTGCCTCTGTAAATACAGTAGAGAGTGATTGAAGAGGCCGACCTCTGGCCTCCCATGTGTCCACACATACATGAACACATGCACACACATATGCAAAAAATAAACCTGACAGATTCTATATGAAGTCTACATTACTACCTTGCTTTTTGGGGTGTTATGGGTAGAACCCAGGGCCTCCCTCCCATGCACTAAGCATGTACTCTGTCATTGGGCCACACCCCAGCCCTAGACGATGACTTTGATCAGAAAGTGGCCACACTTTCCTGAATGACTAGAGCTGGCTTTAGATGGGACATACTGCTCGTGTTTCCTGCACTGTGTGTAGTTTATCCACAGTCTTCCCTCCTGGCCTGTGGTCGTCTGGTTTGTGGCCTCAAGGGTGATGGTGCCCGCTGTGGGACACATACCCTTGACAGATACGGAGTTGAGTCCTGTGATATGTCACCTGGATCTGCATCACACAGCTACATGTGGTGGGTCCTTGGGTGCCGGCCAGGCCTTCTGGGGCACTTGGATAGGTAGGCCCTACTGGTATAGCTGTGACATGGGTCTGCCTCCGTGGTCCCCTGTCTGAGTGTCGCCTTGCCCACCTGTAGAGAATCGTGAGAGCCTGGTGGTAAACTATGAGGACCTGGCAGCCCGCGAGCACGTCCTGGCCTACTTTCTGCCCGAGGCACCCGCCGAGCTGCTACAGATCTTTGATGAGGCCGCTCTGGAGGTGGTGCTGGCCATGTACCCCAAGTACGACCGCATTGCCAGCCACATCCATGTCCGTATCTCCCACCTGCCCCTGGTGGAGGAACTGCGCTCGCTGAGGTGAGCTGAGGATGGGGGGGCATGGGTCCAGAGAGTAGGGGTGGGGGCCCTCACTCCAGGTGAGGTGTTAGGTATGCGAGCCTTATGGGTTGTGGCTCAGACCTCCGATGTGCCCCTGCCCCCAGGCAGCTTCACCTGAACCAGCTGATCCGCACCAGCGGGGTGGTGACCAGCTGCACAGGCGTCCTGCCCCAGCTCAGCATGGTCAAGTACAACTGCAGCAAGTGCAACTTCGTGCTGGGGCCTTTCTGCCAGTCCCAGAATCAGGAGGTGAAGCCGGGCTCATGCCCTGAGTGCCAGTCAGTCGGCCCCTTCGAGGTCAACATGGAGGAGGTGAGTGACCCCTGCCTGTGGGGCCCTCCGTGCATCGTGGGTCCCCAGTGCACAAGGCTTATCCCACCTCATGCAGAGACCCACAGGGCAGCCACAGTGGACAGGGTGAACTAGATCAGCCCCACGCATCTTCAGGAGTTTGAATCAGCATTTAAAAGCCAGACGGAGCCAGGCGTGGTGGTGCACGCCTTTAATCCCAGCACTTAGGAGGCAGAGTTAGGAGGATCGCCTTGAGTTTGAGGCCACCCTGAGGCTACATAGTGAGTTCCAAGTCAGCCTGAGCTAGAGTAAGACCCTACCTTGAAAAACAAAAACAAAACAAACAAACAAACAAAGCCAGACGGTTGTATTCGAGTGCCCCTATCTGTGGCTTCTCTGAAGACTTGGACAGACAGGACCCACGTCTTCCCTGTCTGCTGCAGAGGAGGGGACTTCTCTACCACTCACATGGACACTTGTCCCATCTGGACCTCCTCTTGATTTGCTAATGGTACCTGCCTTGCTCGTAGTGCCTCTAGGGGGGAGGGCGTCCCAGGGTTATAAGCACTTTGGACCTTTTGGGACTTCATGTGGGAGACCTGTGTATACCTCTGGGCCCCGAGGTATTGGTGACCCAGGTAGACCCTGGCAGTACAGCATAGTACAGGAGCTGAAGTCCAGAAGGATGTTGACGTAGGGATTGTCACCCTGCCCTTGCCATCTGGCTCTTGGTTCCCAGTTAGGAAATAAGACTGGTAATGTGGCCTGCTGGCAGTGCTTTGATCAGAGCTGGCCGTGACCCCTTTGTCCCACGCAGACCATCTATCAGAACTACCAGCGCATCCGGATCCAGGAAAGTCCCGGCAAAGTGGCGGCTGGTCGCCTGCCCCGCTCCAAAGATGCCATTCTCCTCGCTGATCTGGTGGACAGCTGCAAGCCAGGAGATGAGATCGTGAGTGGCCAGTGGTGGGGACTGGACGGGAGGCCACCAGTGAGTGGCCTGTGAGGACAGGGGAAATTTGAATGTCAGTCCCTCTGGAATCTTTAGAGGAGCTTGTCTCCTGTAGGAATGGTGGCTTGACAAGTTAGTCAGCTCTCTGTTGCTGTGACAATACTGGGCTAATCAGCCTAAAGGAAGAGTGGTTGATTTTGGCTCACACTGTTCCATGATCACTTGACTCTTGCTGTGGGCCCGTGGCTACACAGTATGTCATGGTGGGACTGCATGGCAGGGTGAGAGAGAGTGGCTGTTCGCCTCATGGAGCCCAGGGCAGAAATACAGGCAAGGGAGGGTCAGGACTAACACCTGTCCAAAGGCAAGGCTCCAGTGACCTCACTTCCTTGTGTGCCCCACCTCATTACGGCCCACCACCTCCCCGTAGTCCAGAGCTGTGAACCAAGCTTCCTGCACATAGGTCTTTGGGGATACCCCAGGAGTAAACCACATCGGTGTGGAGCTCATGTCCTTTCGGTTGTTGAGTTGAGTTGTGCACCATAAGGAGCATGGGGGCTAGAGCTCATGGGCCAGAGATCAGCCTGACCCCAAGTTGTACTCTCTGACCTCGTGCCCCTTCCTCCCCAGGAGTTGACAGGTATCTATCATAACAACTACGACGGCTCCCTCAACACTGCCAATGGCTTTCCGGTCTTTGCCACTGTCATCCTGGCCAACCATGTGGCCAAGAAGGACAACAAGGTAGCCGTCGGGGAGCTGACAGACGAGGACGTGAAGATGATCACCAGCCTTTCCAAAGACCAGCAGATCGGAGAGAAGGCAAGCGCGGGGTGGGACTGTGGGGCTGAGCCCGGGCCCTGGTTCCCCAGGCCAGGGCTGTGGACACGTACCTCAGTGGGAGATCCTGCGCCTGCCCTGTAGGGAAGGCATTAGCGGACTTCAGAGGTGGCTTTGCTCTGCTGAATCCGTGTTCTTTGGAATGAGAAGAAAGCGACCCCTGTTCAGAACGCTGTGGGGAGATTAGGTCGGCGCTCCTGCTCCTTGAGCTGTGTCTGGTGCTGCAGCAGAGTTTCTGCCTGGAGAGGTGTCCCTGGTGTCAGACTGACGGGCAGTCTGGAGGTCACTCTGCAGACACAGAGCACTCAGAAAGTGTTGTTCTGAGCCTGGCGTGGTGGTGCACACCTTTAATCCCAGCACTTGGGAGGCAGAGGTCGTAGGATCGCTGTGAGTTCGAGACCACCCTGAGAATACATAGTGAATTCTAGGTCAGACTGAGTTAGAGCAAGACCCTGCCTCAAAAAAAAAGAAAAGGAAAAAGAAAGTGCTGTCATGCCGCGTGGTCAGGGCTTGTCCGCTGCTTGCTGCTCCCCTGCCTGTCTTCTGCCCTCGGCTCCCCTTCCTGATGGAGCACCTCTGCCCTCCACCCTCTGCCCCTGCGGTAGCCCCTGGGCTCAGCTTCCAGGCAGCTTGCTGGGAGAGGTGCTCATTTTCCCTCATTGCCTTTGAGGCTTATCGGGAGCCAAGGTGAGTGGGCTACTTCTGTCCCCAGAGCATGGCTGGAGGAGTCATTGAACAAACGAGGGTGGGGCAGAGCTGCATCCGTATCCATCATGGAACCTCCTGTCCTTGGCTGCTCTTTAGCAGACATGATTGTCCCTTGTTCCCTTGACCTCTGGCAATTCCAGTCTACTTGCCACTGAGTGTCCCAACACATCCGTGAACCGTTCCTCTTTGTCCCTTGAGGCATCTTCTCCAGGTGGGCAGAGCATCTGTGTCTCAACTCCTTTCTCGATATCCAGTGGCTTTAGGCCCTTGTCAGCAGCTGCTGCAGGTCCGACAACCTGACAGAGCTAATGGTACCCACCACCAAGCACGTCCCAATAGAGGCCGGCTTCCATTCGGGTTTCTCTCAGTCCTTTCTTTTTTTATTTTATATAAATTATAATAGTTTATACTGCTTTATCCCCTCACCCCTGTTCCCACTACCTCATGGGACCTCCTCTGTGTGGTTAGGGTAGTCACTGTGGAGGCTTCACTCAGTCCCTGTGGGGCAGCAGGGGAGACCATGCCTCAGGGTATTCCTGACTGCTCTGTGGTTCATATCATCTTTTTGGCCCCTCTTCTGGGTCTTGCCTTTCCTGTCTCAGATTTTAGTGCTATGCATGTCTGTTCTCTGTCACCCTGCCTCAAATCATCCATGATTGCCTGTTTGGTTTTTGTTGTTGTTGTTTGAAGCAAACCCAATAGACTGACCTTTTTTTTTTAATGCAAGAGAGAGGGAGAGAGAGAATTGGTGTGCCAGGACCTCCAGCCACAGTAATTGAACCTAGACGCGTATGCTGCCTTGTGTGCATGTGTGACCTTGTGCGTTTGTGTCACCTTGTGCATCTGGATTATGTGGCATCTGAAGAGTTGAGCATGGGTCCTTAGGCTTCACAGGCAAGCGCCTTAACTGCTAAGACATCTCTGTAGCCCATTTTGGGTTTTGAGGTAGGTCTCCCTCTAGTCCAGACTGACCTAGAACTTACTATGTAGTCCCCAAGTGGCCTTGAACTCACAGCAATCCTTCTACCGCTGCCTCCTGAGGGCTGGGATTAAAGGCGTGTGCCACTGCAACAGCCTTTTTTTTCTTTCTTTCTCTCTCTCTCTCTCTCTCTCTTTTTTTTTTTTTTTTTTTTTTTCCATATTGAGGCATTGCTGGTCAAGCCCCAGAACTATACCCCAGTTCTCATTTGTTTCACCAGGGTGATGGGCACACATTAGCTGTGTGACTGGAGTTGTTTTACTGGCCTTGCTCAGGAGAACTCTGGAAGAATGGCCCTGTTGCAAGTCAGTGCTCTTGGCATGGCCCCAGCTCTGTGCTGGACTGAGCTGGGCCATCCTCCTCCTGTTCCAAGATTTAGATGCGCACTGGCTGGGAGGATGAACCCTTGAGCCCGCATGCCTGTGTTCCTTGAATCTTTTCTAGAGCTGAGTTCTGGGTGTGCTGGTGGCTGAGTGACATGGGATCCTTGACCTTTAGGAGCTCATATTTTACTGGGGCTTCTAATGAGAATGAACAATGACAACAAAACCCAAAACATCCGAGTTCTCTGAGCCCAGAAGTCAGTGTCTCACAGGGAGGGAAAGCTGTGGTGGTTACCAGCCTCTTCCACGTTCCCTCACCCAGAGGAAACAGGGGTCCATATGATAGACTCTGTCCAAATCTCAGCCCACGGAGCGGTTCCTCAGGCTTGGTGGACAGGGACTGTGGTCATTCACACACAGGTAGGCTGACACTTTGGCGCTTCCTTTCCCTGCATGGCACTTTCTCCCACTGTTGGTTGAGGAGAGAGTGAACCCTATAAGTGAGAGTGGAGCAGACTCAATCCATCTGGATTTGAACACAGCTTCCAGTGGCACAGTCCCCAGGAGCAACCCAAAAACCTACTCAAAGACTTCCTCTGGGGTAGCACAGGATTGGCTGGCTGTAATCATGACAGCTGCAAATAGCTTTTGGCTAAAGCCTCTAAACCAGTCGGGCACCACACATGTGTATGACCCTGGCAGTTGGTAGGCTGACCCAGGGAGATCTCGGTCCAACCTGTACATAGCGAGACCCTGTCTCAAAAAAAAAAAAAAAACCTAAAGAACAAATCCACTGAAGTTGTAGGGTGAGCATATCTTCTTCCTATGCCTGTGTTTATTTGCTGGAAGTCTATTTGAAGAGGAATTTGTTTTCAGTAACTACTGGTCCCCCTGTGCAGAGTTAGAGCAGGAAAGCGCTCTAGTATCCTCCTGAGGTGTCCGGTGAGTGTCAGTGGAAATGAGCAGACCTGATGTTGAGGTCTCGGACCTGTCCATCACACTGATGTCAGAGCCCGCTTCTGGCCACTGTTCACATTGCTTCTGACCTCGGTTAGCCGGGAACACTGCTTTGCTTTCTGGTGGAGACACTGTAGTCTTCTCTTAAACAGTTCCTGCCTGAAGACCTGAAATTGACCATTCCCCCCCCCCCAAAAAAAAAAATGGAGTATTCTTTTCATTGGGAAGTAGAATCTAAAGGTAACTCAAAATCTATAGCAGTCAGGCAGGACCTAAGGAACCCAAATTAGTGGGTGGTGTCCCTGTGTGCTGAATGCCTGACCGTCCAGGGCCCTGGCAGCATCCCAGCTCTTTGGTCTGCCTGGGGAGGAGGAAGGGAAGTTGGGGCAGCTGTGCTGGCCCACAGTGCAGTGGGGCTTGGACGGTGAGGACAGTCGCTGCTGGAAGCAGTTAGCTTCAGATTGCTAGGCTAAGCTTCCAGACCAGACACAGTTATGGAGGAAGGAAACTTATTTGAAGCCTACAGATCCAGGGAAAGTTCCCATAATGGCAGAAGAAGCTGGCCTGCACAGGCCCAAGCACAGAGAGAAAGCCACCAACCACCAAAAATCAAACAACACAAGCATACCTTAGGCCTAGTTAGACCCTAGGATCCACCCACAGTGACGCCTCCTCCGGCCAGGTAGACAAACTAATAAAATCGTAACCAGCACTCGGGAGGCAGAGGTAGGAGGATCGCCATGAGTTCGAGGCCACCCTGAGACTACATAGTGAATTCTAGGTCAGCCTGAGCTAGAGTGAGACCCTGCCTCAAAACAAACAAACAAACAAAAAAAGCCTAAATATATTGGGGGCCGACCATTAAACTACCACAGTGCTGGTGGTTGGAAGCTTTTTTTTTTTTTTTTTCTGTCGAGTGTTCTAGTTTTAAACTCCTGTGGATTCCACATGTCTCACTGGCAAGGGGAGATGCTCCCATGATTTAGCGATTGAAATAGTGCTTCTGGTAGACATCTCCTGGGGGTGCCATGTGTATCTTATGCCTGTGGCCAACCTTGGCGCTACCGTCCACTTGTGTACACTGGCATCTAGAGCTTACTTGCCAGGGCTGGGTGTCTCCATCTCTCATCGAAGGTCATCAGCTGGGGCGAGGCAGTATGACAGCGGACATCCTGCATCTCTGCTGAGCCCGGGCCTGGATCTCACCTTGTTTCTGCTCTTGGTCTGTGACACTGAGCAAGCCCTTGATATCAGCTGTTGCTGAGTGAAGGGTCAGCCTGAGGTCTTCACAGCCCTTAAGTGCTGTGACTCTGGGGAGGAGCCAGGCAGTGATCCATGAGTCCAGGTGACTGCTAGATGCCAGCAAGATTGGTGCTTCAGAGCTGAGCGTGCCCCTTTGTGAGGCCACGTCACTCCACTCCTGCCCTCTTGAGTTCTCCATGGATGTCCCTCCCTCTTCTCAGATCTTTGCCAGCATCGCACCTTCCATCTATGGGCATGAGGACATCAAGAGAGGCCTAGCTCTGGCCCTGTTTGGAGGAGAACCCAAAAACCCAGGTAAGCCCCACTCATCCCTCTCCTCTGCCGGGACTGTAATGGCTCCCACTCGGGAGCCAGCATTGTTCCCACAGACATGGCGGACGCATTTGATTATATTAGAAGTCATACAAGGGGCTGGTTGGTGCTTGTACAGTCTAGGCAGCTTCGTGGGCCATAACTACTGATTAGCTGTGTGCCCCCTGCCTCTGGCCATCCTGTGGGTGTGCATAGCACACTTTGGGGTCCCCTGACAGGTGTGCTGACTGTGACCAGTGTCCTTTTGCCCTCCACACCGCATTTCTCTGGACTAAGCTCATTGGGTTGTTTGATGATCCTGGGTCTGGTTCTGGGCCTGGTCACCTCCTCAAGAGACTGGCCTCTACGTTATTAAGGAGTAGGTTGGGAGGTAGGGTGGGTCTAGCCTGTCCTCTCTCCTTCCTGCCCTTGTCCCCCCTTTTCCCACTTCTTCCACCTCCATGTTTGCCTCCTCTCAAAGGTGGGAAGCACAAGGTACGAGGTGACATCAACATGCTCTTGTGTGGGGACCCTGGTACTGCAAAGTCTCAGTTCCTCAAGTACATTGAGAAGGTGTCTAGCCGAGCCATCTTCACCACGGGCCAGGGCGCCTCAGCTGTAGGCCTCACAGCCTATGTGCAGCGGCATCCAGTCAGCAGGGAGTGGACCTTAGAGGCTGGAGCTCTGGTTCTGGCTGACCGGGGCGTGTGTCTCATCGATGAGTTTGACAAGGTGTGTCCCTGGGCCGTGTGGGCTGATGGAATCCAGGGCATATGGGGTTTGTTCAGGCCTCCGAGGTGGGGGAGGTGTTGAGATGCAGAGATGGGGACCAGGAGCCGGATCACTCTGCTTCTTACAGATGAACGACCAGGACAGAACCAGCATTCATGAGGCCATGGAGCAGCAGAGCATCTCCATCTCCAAGGCCGGCATCGTCACCTCCCTGCAGGCCCGCTGCACCGTCATTGCCGCTGCCAACCCCATCGGTAATCCAGGCTCGGCTGTGGCTGGCACATGGGACAAACATGGGGGTGGGGTGGGGTGCAGACCCTGAGGTTGAAAGTACAGAGGAGGAAGGACTTGGGCCCCTGAGTGTTTGGTGGAACTATGTTCCCTGCTCCATCCTAGGGTGCCCTCCCAGCATCCTTTGGGGTGTGTGGGTGGGGCTGGGGCTACACCAAGGCTCAGCTGCTGTTGATTATTAGCACCCAGGGTCCCCTCTGCCTCCCTCTAAGGGACTAGTCTGGCTCTCTGCCCCCAGGGTGGCTGTACAGTAACAAATAGAAGCAGGTGGCCTCTCTCTGTCCTGTGTCCTCTAACAACCACCCCACTCCACTTCTGCCCTGGGAGTTTTCTGGGACTCAAATGACTTCCGTGGAGGCCAGGCGTGGTGGCGCCTTTAATCCCAGCACTTGGGAGGCAGAGGTAGGAGGATCGCCATGAGTTCGAGGCCACCCTGAGACTACATAGTGAATTCCAGGTCAGCCTGAGCTAGAGTGAGACCCTACCTTGAAAAAAAAAAAGACTTCCATGGCCCAGGAGAGGCTTGGGGTGTACATGCCGAGTTGCCTCATGTTTCAGGGGGCCGCTATGATCCCTCACTGACCTTCTCGGAGAATGTGGACCTCACGGAGCCCATCATTTCCCGCTTTGACATCCTGTGTGTGGTGAGGGACACCGTGGACCCAGTTCAGGTATGGCTCTACGTACCTGGTGCCATCCCGGAGGGTCTAGGCCCTTGCTTTGTGGCTGGGCACAGGGTCAGCCTGTGTGGCCATGGCCTGTACTCCAGGTCTTCTCTCGTGCCCCAAAGTCATCCTGACTTCTCTGTGCTCCCCCAGATGCTCACCTAGCCTAATCCACAGTTCCTTTCCCGATCCTGCTGGCCCATTTCTTGTGTTCCCCCTTCCCTGCCCTGCCCCTCTGACCTGAGGGCCTGCTGTTGCCTGGATTGGCCACTCCCACATCCCCTGAGGCTGCCTTCCAGTTAGGAATGTGAAGCCAATGGCGCCTGCCTTCCCTAGCTACCCAGCAGCTCTGCACTGCAGCTGCCACAGGCTCCACGTCCTCCCTGCACCTGCCGGACGGGGGGGGGGACAGCTGTCCGGACTGCCCCAGCCAGCTCTGCAGCTCCTCTCCTCGCCTAACGCACCGCCTGCCTCCTCTCCCTTAGAAAAGGCAGGTTGGGGTCTAAATGAGCTCCCTTCCCAAGAGTCTGCTCTGGAGTGTCCTCGCCCAGCCAGACACCCCTTCCTTCCCCATGGTCCCCTCTTAGATTGTCCTGTGGCTGGTCTCTGCTCATGAGTGTCCTTCAGGGAGTGGCTACAGGAGGCTCCTTGGTTTCCTTACCTTATTTTTCCACTTTGTATAATTAATTTTTTCTTGAGGGTGTTGTCTCACTCTGTAGCAGCCCCAGGCTGGCCTTACACACATGGCAGTCCTCCTGCCTCAGCTGCCCAAGTGCTGGGATCAAAGGCATGCACCACCACGTCCAGCTGGGTTTGGTTTTTGAGACAGGGTCTCACTCAGTGGCCTAGGCTGGCCACCAACTCCAGAATATCAGGGTCGCAGGTGTCCGCCACTGCACTGTGTTAACAGCATAAGACTGTCTCCTCTTCCCTCACTAGGAGGTGAGCTCCCTGAGGCCCTAGCTATATTTGTCACTGTCTTGGGCACCTGAGCTGCCTGGCTTTGAACAGGTGGCAGTCGTATGCAGCTCTTCCTGTCCCCCACTAGCTGCCTTCCAGGCCCATTCTCACGCCTGCCCCCTGACTTCTTGTCCCAGGATGAGATGCTGGCCCGCTTTGTGGTCGGCAGCCACATCAGGCACCACCCCAGCAACAAGAAGGACGAGGGCCTAGCCGGCGATGCCTCGGAGCCCGCCGTGCCCAACACGTACGGCGTGGAGCCCCTCCCTCAGGAAGTCCTGAAGAAGTACATCATCTACGCCAAGGAGAGGGTCCACCCAAAGCTCAACCAGATGGACCAGGACAAGGTGGCCAGGATGTACAGCGACCTGAGGAAAGAATCCATGGTGAGCCTAGCAGTGTGGACTGACCTTTTTGGTTTTTTTTTTTTGAGGTAGGGTCTGACTCTAGCCCAGGCTGACATGGGATTCATTATGTAGTCTCAGGCTGGCCTCAAACTCACAGTGATTCTCCTACCTCTGCTCCCGAGTGCTGGGATTAAAGGTGTGCACCAAACAGGGTTAGGGAAGCGCTGAAGTGGGAGGTGTTGAGGAAAGGACACTTCTGTGGCTAGGGTGAAGCCCTCTCTTATAAGGGGCAGGGATCCTGCTTCCAGCTCTGTAAACAAAAAGAAGCTTCCATGCCTTAACTGTTTTGTTACAGATAAAGCCTGGATGTGTGTTTATGTGTCCCATTGTGTGTAGGGGGAGAGAGGGGTTGTCTTTCAATTACCTGTCCTGTAAATTCCACGGTCATGGTCAACCTCACCCATATCAACGCCAGGCCTGAGCAGGCTGGATTCACCATAGTACAACACAATTCCAAGACAGCTGGGGGCAGAAGGGGCAGGTGTGCTAGTGATGGCGTGTCTCGGGCACCAGCACTTGTCGGGAAGGCCTGGGGAGTGTGAGTGCACGAGGAGTCACAGCCGAGTCCAGCTGTGAGCGCCGCCACACTGACCTCGGCTCTGGCTGCCCGGCGGCGTGTGCCTCGGGGCCCTCCTGCGTCTTTCTCCTGAGGAAAGTGCTTGTCTCCAGGCAACAGGCAGCATCCCCATCACTGTGCGCCACATCGAGTCCATGATCCGCATGGCCGAGGCCCATGCGCGCATGCATCTGCGGAACTATGTGATTGAAGATGATGTCAACATGGCCATCCGGGTGATGCTGGAGAGCTTCATCGACACGCAGAAGTTCAGCGTCATGCGCAGCATGCGGAAGGTACGTGAGGCTGCCCGGGGGCCAGGGGGCTGCCTGTTGCCTGTATGTGGTAGTAGCCTGTGCTCTGATGTTCTGATTGTGGCTTCTGCTGTCCCCCTGCAGACCTTTGCCCGCTACCTGTCCTTCCGGCGTGACAACAACGAGCTTCTGCTGTTCATACTGAAGCAGCTGGTGGCAGAGCAGGTGGCATATCAGCGTAACCGCTTTGGGGCCCAGCAGGACACCATCGAAGTGCCAGAGAAGGACCTGGCGGACAAGGTATGGCACAGGTGGGGGTGGGGCTGGGGTGTGCTACCTTGCAGGGGGCCTACCTGTCATCTTTAGGGCGTGGTCACTAAGTAGATGGCCCTGAGTGGCAAGCCACTTGGGTGTGCACTATGCTGTGTGCCATTGGATAGCTGGAGACGGAGGTAGGTTGAGGTAGAGCTGGGCACCGGACAAGAGGTACCGAGGACCTTACTCAAGTTCCTCCATAGCTGGCAGAGCCCTGCACCAGCTCGGTCCTCGCTGGCTTTTCCTTCCCTCTCTGCCTCCCTTCAATGGAGGGCCACAGTGTAACACCCTGTGGAAGCCCAGGAGTGCGTTCTGGTTTGTTGATGGCTCCGCTGTCCTCTTCTCCAGGCCCGGCAGATCAACATCCACAACCTCTCCGCCTTCTATGACAGTGAGCTCTTCAGAATGAACAAGTTCAGCCACGACCTGAAGCGCAAGGTGATCCTGCAGCAGTTCTGAGACTCGGGCCGCCAGCGCTCCTTTGCCTCAGCCTGGTGTTGGTCCCGCCTCACTGTGGACACAGCACCCAGTGCCCAGAGCTCAGGGACGGTGGGATTGGGGTCTCAGGCTGTGATGTGGAATGGCAGTATTTATTTTCAACTCCACTTTCCACTTCCTGCACCTTCCACTGGGCTCTTGACCAGCACCTCTGGTGGGCGGCCTCCCATCTGCCTGCAGGGGGATTGTCCGCCTTATCGCTGGCATTCAGGTGTATCTAGACGGCATTTGTTACTGGAACTGTTCACATATTGGCGTGACTTTCCTGTCCGGGCTTTTCCCGAAGAGCAATTCAGATGCATTTGCGGTTTTCTCCAGAGCTCTGTCCTGCTGTTCTTGGAGTCTACTGGAAGACCATAGGGCCCTGCCAAGTGCCCATGCTCACAAAGTGGCATAGTGCCTCTCCGTCACTGTTGCTGTGTATTACCTGCTTTTTTTGTATCCAGTTCCTCTGTTTGCTTTTTGTACATTGACTTTTTGTAGTTTCACCTTTGAATAAAGTGGAATAAAACCTTCACCCTGTTGTCTGTCATCCTCAGTTCTGGTTTAACATTCGGTAAGCCCGGGCTTTCTGGACTTGCATCGGCTGCCCTTGGTCTCTGCAGGGTGTGGGCCTGTCTGGAAGAGCTGCTTTCTTTGTGGGAAAAGCAGAAGTGATGTATCCTGTGCTTTGAGTCTTAAAATGGGCCCCCAGATCATGTGCTCATGACTAACCTTACCTCATGTCTGTTTTTCATGGCATGCAGTTTTCTCTATTACCTGGCTGTGGTGGTTTGAATGTAAATTACCCCCCAAAGCCTCCTGGGCTTGTGACATGAACTTTTGTTTCAGAGCTCATGAAGCCGTTGGGAGGTGGAGCCTTGGAGGAAGTGTGTCAGCAGGGATGGACCTTGAGGTTTATTAGTCTAGCACACTCGATATTGAGCTCAGCTCTCTGGCTGCTCCCTCCCAGCTGCTATGACAAGATGTGACACCCTGCTCTCTGATCTGTCATGCTTCCCCTGTCGTGATGAAACTTCCCCTTGGAACGGTAGGCCAAAATAAATGCTTTCCTTCCCTAAGATGTTTTTGGTCAGGTGTTTTGTCCCAGTGAGAAAGTGACTGCCACATGGGCCCTCCCAAAGGATATGGTAGCCATAAGCAGTGCAGTTCTAGGCTGGAGAGATGGCTCAGCAGTTAGAGGTGCTTGCTTGCTTGCAAAGCCTCACAGCCTAGGTTTGATTATTTTAGTCCGGGTTCAGGTGGACCTGGAACTCACTGTAACCCCAGGCTGGCCTCGAAATAGCTGGAGTCTCTTACATCGGCCTCCTGAGTACTGGGATCAAAGGCAGTGTCGTCACACCCCACCCCAGACTGCTTCTTAGTTCGTATTTGTCGAGAAACAGCACCAAAAATAGTCGACACTACCCAATGTCCCGCAGGCTCTATCTTGTGAGCATTCTGCCAGCTTGAACTCCAGCTAAGCCAGCCAGCCTCAGCTAGACTCATCGCCACCCCCAGGGCACCAGCAGCAGGCTCCCTGGTTGTTGATGCTGCCTCTTGTCTGCAGAACATAGACCTAGTCATGATTCCTACATTAGGAATGTGTTTCTTGGGGTTGGGGAGAAGGTTCAGTGGGTAAGAGCGCTTGCTGTACAAGCACCAGTACCTGAGTTCTATTTCCAGCATCCACGTAAAAAGCTAGGCGTGACCTTACATGCCTGTGATCCTAGCCCTGAGGAGGGTGAAAACGGGAGCATCACAGGCTGGCTGCTTAGCCAGTCTAACTGAAAAGTGCACAGTTCCAGGTTCACTGAGACTGTCAGTGAAGTAAGGCAGAAGAATGCTGGAAGAGGACCCCCGATGTCTTCAGGCATCTGCATATGCACACATGTACACATACTACACACGCACCAAAGAGGGAGATGAGTTTCTTACAGGACACGGTCCACAACAGACACTCAAGGCCCTTCCCTTCCAAGACCTGGCCCATCTTCACTGGCCATGATATCCAGCAAATAACGCAGGCTGCACAGTCAAGTTGAGCTCGGGCTACGTGAAGGGGTGGTTTAAGCTCGCTCGGGTCTTCACCCTGTATTCTTACGACTGCCTAGTCTTGTGCCTTCAGGCTGGCCACTTCTTGTGTTTAGAATGCTCACATCTAATATAAACACACTACAGGACAGACGTCCATGTCTGTCTTCTGCCTTCTCTCCCATTGATGCCATTCCCTTCATGTGACAGGCATGTGCTGTCGTCATTTGTGTTCTTTCCCTTGGGGCTCATTTCTTGTCTGTACCTCAAATCCTCTTTCTCTAAATAGCCTAGAAGAGTCATGTTAGGTCATCTACAATGTTTAGTGAGGAGTGAGGATATAGATTGCAAAAATACATTTGTATATAGTGTGTTTTAAAATATTTATTCATTTGAGAGAGAGGAAGACAAAGAGAATATGGGCACTCCAAGGCCTCCTGCCACTGCAAACAAACTCCAAATGCATGCTCTACCTTGTGCAACTTGCTTCACATGGGCACTGGGGAATTGAACCCAGGCCATGAGGCCTTGCAAGCAAGCGTCTTTAGCTGTTGAGCCATCTCCCCAGCCCTATATAGTATTCTTAAGCCACTTTCATTATGTAGTCCAGGCTGACTTGACCTGAATTCATGATTCTCCTGCCTCAGCCTCCCAAGTGCTGGGGTTATAAGTATGCACCACCATGTCTGACTATGACTTGTTATTTGAAAGGAACTTTCCTAATTTCTTTTTTCATTTCATTCGTTTTTTTTTTTTTTTTTTTTTGCTTTTTGTTTTTTTCCAGGTAGGGTCTCACTCTAGCCCAAACTGACCTGGAACTCACTCTGTAGTCCCAGGCTGACCTCTCACAGCGATCCTCCTACCTGTGCCTCCCAAATACTGGGATTAAAGGCGTGTGCCACGACACCGGGTTCTAACTTGCTTTCTATAAAGTAAAATCCCACAAAGCTATAGTTGCTCAACATACTTAGGTAGCCAGAATTATAAATGAGTGGGAGCTTTTTATTGTTCCTTAAAGAGGTGGTTCTCCTTTCTATCTTGTGAAATACCAGGGCTTCTCACTAAGAATGTTAACCCAACCTACCTAAGGTTCTACGGTGCAGCTTCCTGAAGACAGGCTAAAGGTCCATCTGCTGCCCACAGCCCTTGGTGCTTCACAGACATTCCCACACTTGTACCCACTGGGCCACTTGTATGTTGGCACTGTTTCCTCTAGATTGGGAGGGGAAGTGCCTGCTTTAGTCACCACCGCCACCGCACTTGACACAGGGGCAAACCGGAGGGCCAGCTGGGAGCCCAGGTTACAGATGTGCAGTTCTCACATAGGGTACCTGGGTGGGCAAGAGATCTGCTCAAGGTGTGGGAGCCACGTGGAAGTCGATGTTTGAACTAGAGCACTTGGCACAGAGTCCGGCTGTTTGCTTCCCATGTGGTCAAGGGTCTTTACCTAATCCCGGTCCTCCCTGGCCTTCAGAACCCACGTACCACAGGAGGACTTTGCTGACCCCGCGCATCCAGTCTTGGGCTCACGGTCCTCTGATCTCCACGTTGTTCTCCATCCCCTTGGACGCAGATAGGCCCGGTGGCTCGGGGTGCGAGCAGAGGACGGCGGGGGGGCTGGCGAGGCGATGCTCCAGGTGCAGGTGCGAGGCTAGATTCCGGGCGAGGAGGGGGTCGCCCAGGCCCACCTCCCGAGGCCTCCGCTGCGCGTATTGGCCGGCCGAGCTCCTGAGTGACGTGCGTCCGAGCCAACGGCGTGCGCGCGCGCCCCCGCCTTCGCCGGCGCGCCCCCGCTGCGGGCCCGGGCGCCGCGGCGCTGCGGCTGCGGGCGGCGACGCTGCGCTGCACCATGGCCCGGCCGCTGCGGGCCGCCCGGCTGCCGCCGCCGCCGCCGCTGCTGCTGCTGCTGGCCGCGGGTGAGTGTCGCGGGCTGGGCGGCGCGGGGAGAGCGCGGGGCGCGCGTCGGGGGCCCGCGGGCGGCCGCGCTGGACAGCTCCGCTGCAACAAAGGCCGGGCGGCGGGCGGGCGGGCGCGCGGGGAGAGCGCGGGGCTCGGCGAGCTGCGGCCCCGGGGAGGAGGGCTCGGCATGCTCCGCTCTCGGGAAGTCCCTGACCTGGGACGTGCACCGTGGACAACCCCCTTCCCACCCCCTACCCCAGCCAGGTGACAGGTGCGGTGTGTGCGGCCACAGGGGTGTGTGTGTGTGTTGTGTGTGTGTGTGTGTGCACGCGCGCGCGCGCACCGGCGCGGGAACGCACGGTGACACCCTCGGAGAGACCACATTGTAAAGGTACGTTGGCGCCCCACGGCGCGTGGGTCGGGGATACCCCGGGCTGAGAGTGAGCTGTGTGGCCGGGGGTGGATGTTTACATGTGCAAGGAGGCTGGCTGTTGGGGAAGGCGTGTGCGTGTCATTGGGAACGTGTGTCCTCCCTCGACTGTGCCAGGCAACTTTTATTAGGAGCTGACAAAGGGTGTAGGTCTGCGACAGCGACGCTGCTGGATAAGCTCCCACGCAGCCGCCACACAGGGCTGTGTGTGAGACTCCGATGCGTGGTTTCCATTCAGCAGGCGAGACGAGACGCACGGGGCACCCCGTGCGTGTGGGCGCGTGACACGTTGGGCTCCGGGACAGGTGAGAAATGGATATGTCTGCGTGAGAGACAATGAGCTAGCTTGCCAGTGCAGACCTAGGATTTAGGGGTGTGTGCATGTGTAAGGGGCGGGCACAAGCCATGTGACAAGCTCAAAGACAGGCCTCCACCGCAGAAGTGGGGGGAAAAGGGAGAAGGGCTGTCTGCAAAGGTGGGTCAGACCAGGACATGGCATGGCAGCTTTTTCACAAGACAGTGCTGTGGGTGCTGTGAGTGTAGGCTTGGTGCAGGACAGGGGTGCTGGGCTGGGGGGAGGGAGGGCTTGCAGGGCTCACTGAATAGTCCTGAGACCCTCCCTCTCTGGTGGAGACATAAGCATGGCACAGTAGTGTTAAGTGTGTGTGGGAACGTCGGAGTGTGCATGGGACTGTCTACCAGACCAGACAGTCACCCACAAAGACCCTGCACAGTGTGTGCAGATCGGAGTGGAAGAGGTAGGTGGGAAGGGTCTCTACCTGAGAGGAGGAACAGCCCTTGCTTGATGTGGCCATAAGATGGGTCCTTGCCACAGACCCATCAATGAGAGAAAGGAAAACAGCTGGGAGGGGCAGGCCAGGTGGCACAGGCCTGTGATCCCAGCCCTCAGGAGACTAAGGTAGGAGGATCTCAAGTTCAAGGCCAGCCTGGCCTCCAAAGCAGATTCTATCTCCAAAATATGTAAATAAATAAATAAATGAGTAAGTAAATACATAAATGAAAAAAAAAAAAAGGCTAGGAGTAGAAAGAGACCTCTTGCCCTGTTGTGCCTGCCCTGGGAAGGTTTGATTAGTGGTGGTGGGGACATATATATATTTTTTTCCAGAGAAGAATACAGGATGTGAGTGGTGTGCACAGAAAAAAGAAAAAAAAAAAGCTCATTGGCACTGGTGCCAGGCACTCACAGAAACATGCTTGTGTCTTTGCACCTCCAGCCCTCTTTGGGAGAAGGTCTGCTGTTTCTGTGGGCGATAGTCACACCAGGGTAGTGATGTCAGTCAGGACCCTTGCCTGGCTCTCGCTGCCCCTCTCCTTGTGACCAACCAGCTGTGGATGCCTGTCAGCTGGCTGGCATCCTTTCCTCCTTTCTCCTGCACGCTCTTCATGAGTGCATTCTTACTCTGTTCCTGGAGGGCGAGTGTGTGTCCAGCCGTGTGCCTCTTTCTTACACACCTTTGTGTGGAAATGCTGCAAGGAGGACCCTTTGTACTGTTTTTTTTGGCCACGTATGGTAGAGATGTGGAGGTGTGTGTGGAGTGGTGGGATGTTGGTGCTAGACCATATCTGTTGTGGCTGAGGCTCAGGGGTGTGGGGGCCGTGTGGCAGATGCTACCAGGCACTTTGCATGCTGGCGTCTGCTAAGGGCTTATGAGGATCTGACTTCAAAGGCCATGCGCAGCTGGTGGTGGACATCAGCACAGACTGCGAGGACTGAGCAGGGGTTGGGGGGTGGCTGAGCCCTTGTTTTCTTCAGCCCCTAAGATGCCCACCTGTTTACTTGATCTCTTTTTTTTCCCACATGTATTTTTTCCTAGTGTTTATTTATTTGTGGACACAGGGACAGAGGAGAAAGAGTGCATATATGCTCCAGGGCCTCTTGGTGCTACAAACGGACTCCAGATGCATGTGCCACTTGGTATGTCTGGCTTTATGTGGATACTGGGGAATCAATCCCAGGCCAGAGGTTTTGCAAGCAAAAACCTTTAGCTGCTGAGCCATCTTCCCAGCCTCTCCTTAATCTTTTTGTGGGTTTGGGTCAAATTTTTCTGGGGGGGTGGAGAGATGACTCAGTGTTTAAGGCATTTGCCTGCAAAGCCTAACAACTTGGGTTTGATTTCCCAGTACCCATGTGAAGCCAGATGCACAAAGTGGCAAGAGACCCTGGCATGTGCCCCTTCACATTCCCTCTCCCTCCCTCCCTGCCCCTTCTCTTTCTGCAAATAAAAATATTTTTTTGAAAAGAAAATAGAGCTGGGCGTGGTGGCACACGCCTTTAATCCTAGCACTCAGGAGGCAGAGGTAGGAGGATCGCTGTGAGTTTGAGGCCACCCTCAATTCCAGGTCAGCCTGGGCTAGAGTGGGACCCTACCTCAAACAGAAAAAAAAAAAGGAATGATTTTTTGAAGTAATAAAAAGGGTACGGGGCTGGAGAGTTGGCTTAGCAGTTAAGGCACTTGCCTGCAAAGCCAAAGGACCTCTGTTCGATTCCCCAGAACCCACATAAGCCAGATGCACAAGGGAGTGCATGCAGTGGCTGGAGGCCCTGGTGCACCCATTCTCTCTCTCTCTCTCTCTCTCTCTCTCTGCCTCTTTCTCACATATAAATAAATTTTAAAAAACTATTTTTAAAAAGCTTTAAAAAAAGGGTAGGAGAATATCAGATTCCTTTTTTTTTAGTGGGATTTCAGTCTTTGTTAAATGCCTGTACACCATTGGAAAAGGACAAAGAGAGAAAAAAGGACAAAAAGGAAGAGGCTGGAGAGGCTTCTTTAGCAGGCTGCTGAACTGCCCTCAGAGAACCTGCGAGTCGAGGCTCCCACCTGGGTGGTACAGTGTCAGGGTATGACCCCAGGATCCACCAGGCCACAGCCCTCTCTGCGCACAGACCTGACTGAGAAACATTGGTCCCTCAGGTGGGGTGTGCATGGTGCTCCTATAGTCAGACTGGCCTTGGGAGGGCAGGAGTTGCTTGGCATTCTAGACAGGTCTTGGGAAGCCAGACCAATGCCCAGGTGGCTGCGGTCACTTCTCAGGCTCTGAGGCTCCAAGGGGGCAGACCATATCTCAGCCCGCGAGGAGCTGTATAGAGGGTGAACCCCAGGACTCTTCAGGGAGACCACTTCACTCTCGTCTACCAAGGCTGAAGCAGTGTTTTACCCAGCATCCCTGCGGAGGCCACAGTGTGAAGATAAACTGTTTCCCTTTGTGGCCACGAAGTGTGGCTGCTCAGGTACTCTGGGAACCTGCACAATATGCATGGTTGTTTAATTACCACTCATTCCTCATCACCTGGCGCTCGCTCCTTCCTGGGATGCATGAATGAGTTTTCCCCGATTAGTGCCTTGCATTTGGCACCTTGCCATCCACGTTCCCCAGCCCTGGGGATGCTGTTTCTGCAGTCAAGCCAGTGTAGCAGCTGGTATCTTGTATACAATTTAAATCCCATTTTCAAAAACAAAACAAAAAAAAAACCTGATAATTTTCTTGCAGGCAGAAACTGTCTATTGTCCATCACCAGGAAGACCTCCAATAAGATAACATGGGTCTCTGAAACCAAAGTTTACTTCTTGCTGGACTTGCATCAGACTGTCAGGATTCTATGATTCTGATTCACTTCTTAAAAAGTCAGAAAATAAGTGGTAAATAAGAACAGATTATAGAAGCAATGTTTTGTAAGGAAGGGCCATGCAGACACGGTAATGGATGGGGTTCTGGGTGATGAATATCCCCGGGGCACTGACCCACTGGGTCCTTCGAGGAAGACTGTCCTCCATCCAGCATCTGGCTGGGATTCATTGTGGCAGTGTCCAAAGGAAAGACGTGACTGCTGGTCCTCAGCCCTGGTTTCCTTCTGTGGTTCTTGTGTCCCATGAGATAGTTGCACTGTCTCTCCTCTTATGTATTGCAGCCCTGCAAATAATCGTTTCCCATTCTTCCTTTGTGGGGCATTTGCAAGATCTTTCTGTGGAGAGAAACCAGCTAATTAGAGCTCTTCTATTAACTTAGTCCCAGGAGTCCTCTGTTATTTCATCTGTAAAACAAGAGGGTCAGACCCGATTTATTTACTGGAATGCTTATTGAGCCCCTAGTGTGTAACCGGAACTGTGTTAGGCACTGGGCTGACAAGGTTGAACTGCCAGGGGACATGCTACGTGCTCACCGTCTACGAGCGAGGTTGTACGATGGTCTGTTACAATTGGGTGAACAAACTTAATTCAGAAGGCTGCAGTAACAGAGATGAATGGTACCCTTCCCAGGCTAGTGGCTTAGGGGAAAACTGTCTGGAGGCTGGAATACAAATTAGGCAGATGGGAGATGGGACCAGAGAGAGATGGAGAGAAATGGTTGCACAGGCAGAAGAAGGCTTAGGATGTGCAAAGACCCAGAAGACAAAAGAGGTTGTCATGTCTTCGAGGTTTCTCGAAACCTAGTTTGAAGCATAGAGTATGAGTGGGGCATGATGGTGGCTATGGAGAGTGGAGAATCAATGGGATTGGTGAGTCTTGGTGATGGGACAGTAGAACCAGTTTCGCATTTTGGATTTCTCTGAGCTTTGCTACTGGAAGTGCGGACTGCAGACCAGCCCATGCAGCACCCACACAGAGCTGAGAGCATCGGGTGAGTCACGTACGCTGCAGTCTGAGTGTCACTGCTCCAGAGCTGGCTGTGAAGGAGAGCTATGTGCAGGGCGCGGTAGGAGGGGGTCCTGGA
This sequence comes from Dipus sagitta, assembly GCA_036346955.1. Classification (NCBI taxonomy): domain Eukaryota; kingdom Metazoa; phylum Chordata; class Mammalia; order Rodentia; family Dipodidae; genus Dipus; species Dipus sagitta. The sequence continues at coordinate 34,476,098 of CM070777.1, forward strand.
AGTCCTGTAAGATCCTGTGAGGACTGTCACACGGAGAAGAGTTGGTAGGAAGGAGGGCTGGAGAGATTGCTTAGTAGTTAAGGCATTTGCCTGCAAAGCCTAAGGACCCCGGTTTGATTCCCCAGGGCCCTCATAAGCCAGATGCACAAGGGAGCACCTGTATTGGGAGTTTGTTTGCAGTGGCTGGAGGCCCTGGCATGCCCATTCTCTTCTTTTGTCTCTTCTCTGCCTCTCTCTCTCTCAAATAAATAAATAATTAAAAAAAAAAAGAGTTGGTAGGAAGGAATAAAAGTTACTGGGAAAATGGAACATTTAAATTAGTTTCTCTTCTATCTTCTCAACATGCTGGCTTAAATGCCTTCCTACCAAGCATCGGCCTTTGAGCGGTGAGCAGTGCACACCACATTCCAGTAATATGATCATCTCGACCGCTCTGCTCTTGTGCCAGATGTGGAGAGTGTAGGGGTTTGCTTCCTTGAACAACACCAAAGTCTACCCTAGAGGATGGGAAATGGAATTGAAATTCCCAGGCCCCATCTGAGCCTTGCCGCCCGCTCCCCAGCATCATTTCTTCCTGCAAGCGTCCTTCCTTCCACAGTACCTCCAGCGCAGGCGGCGTGGCACTACAATTCTGTCACTGTGCTTCCTCTCAGATCTTTCTCTGCCTTCCTGCCCCTGTGAACCAGGAAGCATTATACACCTACTACATGATTCCATAGTGATCTGTCTTCTTCCTGGACTGCTATAGGTGCGTTGCATGGCGGAGGCCGTACCGTTCTTACTTCTGTGTTTGTATGTCCTTCCATTATGCCTGGGCCACAGTCAACATTAAATAAGAGTTTTTTGGATGAATGAATGAATGAATGAATGGTTAACTACACAAGCCCTACTCTGATATGGACAAACTACTTCAGGGTAAAAAATTACCCACAAATTTAGTGTGTGTGTGTGTGTGTGTGTGTGTGTGTGTATGTTTAAGCAATTCTTGAGATTTGATTCCTGGACAGAAAACATCACCTGGGAACTTACTAGAAATATGAATTCTTGGGGTTCCTCACAGACCAATTGGGGTCAGAACTTAGCTGGGGCTTAATATCTTCTGTTTTTAACAAGCCCTCCTGGTGATCCCATGCTGGCTCGGTTTGAATCAGTCACTCAGCCTTTGTTTAGCTCGTGACTCTGGGCTGGCAGTGTAAGCTGGGATCAGCTGGCGGTCCTTCTGCTCTCTGCTGGATTCCATCAAGTTTGACATGAGCCATTGGTCATCCTGGCCTGTTCTGGCTGCCTCTCTCATACTGGGGCTTCCATTGGAACTGCAAAGCCACATTGCAAAGACAGGACTTCCTATAGGTACTATCATAGGCACCATCTGTGGACAACACATCCACCACAGTGCCTCAAAAAACCTATTATGAAGGTAGTTTCTGGGCCGGGGAGAGGCTCAGCAGTTAAGGCGCTTGCCTGCAAAGCCTAATGACCTGGGTTTGATTCCCCAGTACCCACATAAAGCCCAACGCACAAAGTGGTGCATGCATCTAGAGTTGGTTTGCAATGGCTAGAAGCCCTGGTGTGCCCATTCTCTCCCCCTCTCTCTCTCCTTGAAAATAAGTAAATAATTTAAAATTTTTACAACGAGCTGGGTGTGGTGGCTCACACCTTTAATCCCAGCACTCGGGAGGCAGAGGTAGGAGAATCACCGTGAATTCAAGGCCACCCTGAGACTGCATAGTGAATTCTAGGTCAGCCTGAGCTAGAATAAGACCCTACCTCAAAAAAAAAAAAAAAAAAAAAACTGAAGAATTTTACAAAGAGGGCTGGAGAGATTGCTTAGCAGTTAAAGTGCTTGCTTGCAAAGCCTAAGGGACCCAGTACCCATGTAAGCCAGATGCACAAGGTAGCACACGTGTTTGGAGTTTGTTTATAGTGGCTGGAGGCCCTGGCATACCAATTCTCATTCTCTCTGTGTGTCTGTCTTCTTTTCTCTCTCTCTCTCCCCCTCCCTCCCTCTTTCTCTGCTTACAAATAAATAAATAAATATTTTAAAAATTATTTAAATTTAAAAAGGTAGTTTCTATGGCAGGACACAGCTGCCTATTAGGGAATGGATATTGTGTTCCCTATAATATCATGGCTAGAAACAATAGTAGCTTCCCTATGAGAGAAAGAGGAATTGAAGTACAAGGATACATGGGATTCCTCTCCCAGAAAGAGAAGGGGAACCCCAAGTTGATTGCCATAGCTCTCTCCACCTTCCAAATAACTTGGCTCTAAGAAGCCACAAAGTGGTGAGGTGTCCTTTCCTCCATTTCAGTTCACCATGTGAACGGAAGAATGAGGTTTCAGCTCGGAGCACCCAGACACTCCTGAAAGCAGCACCTTTTTGACCTCCGACAAATGTCCAGGAGAGCCAAATACATTCTGGAACAAGGCGATTCCTGGCTTCTTTTGAGCACAGCTCCTCCAAGCTGGGTGCTAGCTCCCCAGGGCCACAGTGCACACACACCCTCCCTGGGCCCCACCTCCCAGTGTAATCTACCATTAGTTATGACTTGACCTTGCACGGCCAAAGTGGGGCCTGTGAATGAGCTTTCTTTTTAAAAAATTTATTAATTTTTTTTATTAATTAGTTTCTTAAAGGCAGAGCGTCAGCCCTGAGCTGCAGGTGGGCCGGACGCTGCGCAGCCAGCTCTAGCTCTGAGATTCTGCCTCCGCCCATCAGCCCTCGCCTCTGCTTTGAAGCCACAAGGAGGAAGGGTGCTATCTACTACTCACACCCCCTCTCTTTCCTCCCACCCTTTCTCGTCTCATTTAGTCCAGGCTAGCCTCAACCTTGCCATCCTCCTACCTCAGCCTCCCAAGTGCTTTACAGTGAGGTTGTGGGAATGAGCTGCCATCCTCAACTCAGCCTTTTCTTGAGTGTCTGTGAGGATACTGGCCTCCTCCCCCCCTCAGTGTTCTCTCTGCAGGCCAAGGACTCCCCAGTCTCTGTCCTTTCTCCAGCTTGCAGAGCAGTGCTTGCACAGTGCCTGGGGACTCCCCGGTGGAAGGCAGCTCCGCTCACCCAGCATGCAGTACCCTTTCCCTTAGAGGCCAAGGGCTTGCAGGGAGCGGACTGTCTGGTGTTCCAGGTGGGGGCTGGGTGGCAAAGGAGCTCAGGCAGATCACGCAGGGAGCAAAGCCTGAGTGTGCGCCAGCTTCCTGGCAGCGGGGTCTCTGCCTGCTTCTCCTCTTGCTCCCCACTCCTTCTTCCCGGCATGCTTTCCCGTGTGTGCCGGGTGTGTGTCTGGTCCTGGCTGGTCTGACAAGGTGCGTAGTGCCCAGAGACCCCTCAGACCTGGCATTCCCTCTGTCCTGCTGCAACAGTCTGGAGCTCTGTCCCTTGGGGTTAAGGCACTGTCTACCTCATGAGGGGGTTGTGGCAATTAAAATTCAGATATTGCTTGCAAGGCACTTTGCACATGGCACCGGTGATGTGAGGTCTAGTTTTTCTTATAAACATCACTGAAATTTTCCATGCTGCTGCAGACACAGCAGGTCACAGTGCACATTTGGGGTAGGGCAGAGACGCCGCCCCAGACCCGCCCCTCCCCACACCAGGAGAGGATGTGGGGGGGGGGGCATTTTGGACAGCGTCCTTGTCTCCCAGGTGAGGGGACCTTGACCCAGGGGGTCTCAGGCCACTTTCCCATATCTCTGTAGCAAGATGGTGACTAAGTTCAAACGCTAACCTGGGGACTCGGCAGTAATGCTGCTTCTACTTCTAGTGGTGAGAGTGACGGGCAGGGGAAAGGGCCTCTCTCCGGTGTGGTTGTGTTCATTTGTTTTATCCTTTTAAAAGTTTTTATTGACAACCTCCATACATATAGACAATATACCACGATCACAATACCCTCCCATTACTCTCTCTCTTTACCCTTCTCCAACTCCCCCTCTCTGAATCCCTTCTTTCCAATTAGTCTCTCTTCTATTTATTTATTTATTTATTTGAGAGCGACAGACAGAGAGAAAGAGGCCAATAGATAGATAAAGAATGGGCACGCCAGGGCCTCCAGCCACTGCAAAGGACCTCCAGACGCATGGGCCCCTTGTGCATCTGGCTAACGTGGGTCCTGGGGAATCGAGCCTCGAACCGGGGTCCTTAGGCTTGACAGGCAAGCGCTTAACCGCTAAGCCATCTCTCCAACCCCTCTCTTCTATTTTAATGTCATCATTTTTTTCCTCCTATTATGCAGGTCTTGTGCAGGTAGCATCAGCCACTGTGAGGCCGTGAATATCAAGGCCACTTTGTGTCTGGAAGACAGTGTTGTAAGCACTCTTCCCTTTCCTTCGGCTCTTACATTCTTTCTGCTAATAATCCCTGAGCTGTGGAGGGTGTGATAGAGATGATGTCTCACTTAGTGTTGAACATACCTCTGCCACTTCTTCTCAGCACTTTGGTGAGTTTTGAGTCACCCCAGTGGTCACCACCATCTGAAAAAAGAAGCTTGTCTAACCAAAAGTGAAAGTAGCATTGATATATTGGCATAGAGACGGGGGAGATGGCTCTACCATTCACGGTGCTTGTTTGCAAAGCCTGCTGACCTGGGTTCAGTTTCCCATATACACACAAGGCCAGATGCACAGAATGGCCCATGTGTCTGAGTTTGTTTGCAGTGGAAGAGGCTCTAACATGCCCATACTCACCCCCCCTGTCCTCCTCTTGATTATACAAATAAATAAATAAATAAAACATCTGGGCATAAACAGAAACATTAAGAAGGCAGTTTTGTGGGCATAATATATCCATTTAGCCAGGCATCAGTAGAAGTTTCCCCCAAGGGAAACTTATGACCTCCCCAGCTGTAGACTTTCTATTTAAGGTTTTCAGTACTAGGCAGGAATTCCCTCCTGTGAAGTAGGTTTCAAATCCAGTCAGAGAGCACTTGGTTTTCTCTATAACAGACATGCCAGCATTGCACCAGTGGGCACATTTAGCCTGGCTGGCTAGCTGTAATGTTTGCAGGGTCCACTATTGGTTAATACCATTGATGACTTTTCTTCCAGTATCATGACAGCTAGCCAACAGGATGAAGGTTTCCAGTTCAGTTCGAGCTTGATTTCTCAGTGACCTTGCAGCCGGGCCATGTGGAGCCTTCAGCCATAAGGTCTCACCATCTTGTTCTAGGGGCAACCAAGAACCTTGGCTATAGCCTGTAATGTTTTGGGGGCATCAGGGGCCTCTCTGACCAACAGCTTGCTGGAAGGCATCTCACTCCTGGCACTGAAATTTTCTTGTAACAATCTATGGCTTCTGGGCATTGCGTTACCCATTCCCACAGGGTATGTCTGCTCAAACTCTCTCTTTTTTTGGTTTTTCGAGGTAGGGTTTCACTCTAGTCCAGGCTGAGCTGGAATTCACTATGTAGTCTCAGGGTAGCCTCGAACTCATGGTGATCCTCCTACCTCTGCCTCCTGTGTTCTGGGATTAAAGGTGTGCGCCACCACGCCCGGCTCAAACTCTCTCTTTTTAAAATATGTATGTATGTGTATGTATGTAGACTAGCGAAGAAGTAGGTGTCCATATGGCTTATTCATAACATTCTCAATTTTGATTAACCTTCCTCCCACCCCCTCCTCTCCTAGATCATTTCTCCTGAACTTATTTTATCTTGATAAATTACAAGAGATGATTCAAGATTCTAAAGCAATGTGCTAAATCACCAACACTGGATGAGTTCAACTTATGACCTTGTGTGTGTTGGGGGGGGGGTATTTTCTGAGGCAGGGTCTCACTCTAACCCAGGCTGACCTGGAACTGATGGTAATCGTACTGCCTCCATCTCCCTAGTGCTGGGATAAAGGTGTGTGCCACCATGTCCAGCTTTTGTGTGTGTGTTTGTTTTATTTTTGTTTATTTGAAAGAGGGAGAGAGAGAGATAGCGAGCGCACACCAGCCTCTGGAAATGAACTCTAGATGCATGCACCATCTTGTGCATCTGGTTTACGTGGGTCCTGGGGAATCAAATCTGGGTCCTTTGGCTTTACAGGCAAGCGCCTTAACTGCTAAGTCATCTTTCCAGCCTCCCCTTGTGTGGGTTTTTGAACACTGTGTTCAGGAGACTTTTGCAGAGGTACAAATCACATCCGTAATGCAGGTTGGAAAATTTTCATCCTAGGACGGAAACCCAGGGAACATTGTCCTGTGAGAAGTAAGGTCCTTGGCTCATGTTTGTACCTGCAGCGCCTGGCACAGATGCCAGCAGGGATCAGGACACTGAGAGCTCTCTGAGGGCCTGGTGAGGCACAGAGTCATGTAGTCCTCACTGGCCCCATGGGTGGGCACCCTCTGCCACTGCCACTCAGGGCTGAGCCCACAGCCACTTTGAAATGCAAATGGCATCTCTCATCCCCTTGCAGCCTCTGGGTATTGAAATGTCCATGCTTGTGGTTGGTGGTGTGTCCTAACCTGGCCAGTCCTTGTCCTTGCTGCCTGTCCTGACATCTAGCTCTTGTGTCTATAGGAGTGTCCCTGGGCATGTGTGCAGCGGGCACCGATGAGCCTGGCCCCGAGGGCCTCACCTCCACCTCCCTGCTTGACCTGCTGCTGCCTACTGGCTTCGAGCCACTGGACTCAGAGGAGCCTAGTGAGGCCATGGGCCTGGGCACTGGCCTGGCCCCAGGCTCGGGCTTCCCCAGCGAGGACAGCGAGGAGTCCCGGCTCCTGCAGCCACCGCAGTACTTCTGGGAAGAGGAGGAACTGAACGGCTCCAGTCTGGACCTGGGGCCCACAGCAGGTAGCTCTGCTCACTTAGAGCACATGGAATGCCAGAGCACGAGGCAGGCTGGCAGGGACTGCTGGGCTTTTTCCCACCCTAGCTCTCTTCCCTGTCTTCGCCTGGTGTCTACCAGGCTGTTAGCCACCATTACCACCACATCTCTGGGACTGAGCAGCAGTTAACCTCAGGCAATGGCCTATTATTGAACACTCAGGTGGTTTCCAGGTTTAATCACTGCAGAGAATGTTCTTACACATGTTTACACTGTAGGCTATTTCCATAGAATAAATAGAATAAAATGGCTGGGATCAAAGATTTGTCCAAAAAAAACCAAAAAGTTAGCAGGGCGTGGTGGTGCACACCTTTAATCCCAGCACTCGGGAGGCAGAGGTAGGAGGATCACTGTGAGTTCGAGGCCACCCTGAGACTACATAGTGAATTCCATGTCAGCCTGAGCTAGAGTGAGACCCTACCTTGAAAAACCAAGAAAAAAAAATTTTGTTTTTTCAGTCCTGATCCCACCCAGGGACAGAAGATAATGTGAATTAAGCAATCCCAGGAGACTTTCTTTACAAAGTGTCTGGTTTACAAAGGTCTGAGCTTTGGGAGAATCTCAAGGGAATCCAAGGCTGGTCACAGAAGACAGCCACCAACCCACAGGACAGGAAGGTGACCAGATAGAGAAGACCTGGTCCCTGGCCTCCTTCCCACCCCTCACCCAGGTTCCCACCTGCAGGGGTCTGGTTGTTCTCACTGCCCCGCTTCCTGATGAGGGTCTGTTAGGCATAGGGCCACAGCAGCCCACAGTGTGACCGAGTGGGCCAGCGTGGGGCAGCAGTGGGGTGGAGGACTAGAGTGTTGATCTGGAGCAGCTCTGCTACCAAGGCCATGAGTCTTTCCAGATGACCTCCAGAAAGGTGGGTCTTGCTCCACTGTGCACCCACCAGAGTTGCTGAGTGCTAGTGCTTGACATTTGCCACTACCAGGTTCTGTCACCTAGGAATCTAGGTGACAGCCAGGCATGGTGGCCAAGGCCTGTTGTCCTAGCACCCAGGGGTGAGGCAGGAGGATCATGAATTAAAGGTCAGCCTGGTCTGTGTAGGAAGATCCTATTTGAAAAACAACAGAAACAAAACCCAAGAGGACTAGAGGTATGGCTTAGAGGCAAGCTGCCTGTCTAATGTGCGCAAGGTCCTGGCTTCCATCTCCCCACCACTGTGGGGGGGGGGGGGTGGAATCTCTATCAATTTAATAGGAAAAAGTATCCTGGTCTTGCTTCTTTACAAACTTAATTAACTACCATTTATTAACCAATGGCATATATTCTCAATATAGACTATGTTTTGAATGTTCTAAGTGATATTACATACATGTTCTGTATATAATATATGTCATGAATAGATATGTTAAATGATCATTTATAGTTTGCCTTTCTGATTTGAAACAGGGGGCAGTTAGGCGAACAGGCTGTGGGCCAGGCGGGCTGCAGAGTGCCAGTGTCGTCCTAACAGCAGCAAGGCATGTAACATTGTAGGCCGCGGTGCTCATCCAGGCAGCGGGTGATGATGGCGCCCACCTTGCAGGGACGTGAGGCATTAATGAAGCAACCTGCTCCCACTACTCGCAGTGTTTGGCACTTGGGGTGTGCTCTGCCACTGTGTGTGATTGGCATCACGCTCACATTTTTCCTAGTGAGGCTTTCTTTTTTTTTAATTGATTTTTAAATTATTTTTTTTAACCTTTTTATTTTTCGAGATGGGTCTCTTTCTATTCCAGGCTGACCTGACTTCACTATGTAGTCTCAGGGTGGCCTTGAATGCACAGCGATCCTCCCACCTTTGCTTCCTTAGTTCTGGGAATAAAGGCGTGCGCCACCATGCCTGGCTTATTTTATTTTAAAAAAGATTTTATTTTTATTTATTTGAGAAAGAGAGAGAGAGAATGAGAGAGAGAGTGAGTGCACCAGGACCTCTAGCCACTGCAAATGAACTCCAGATGCATGTGCCACTTTCATGCATCTGGCTTAAGTGGGTCCTGGGCAATTGAACTGTGGTCCTTTGGCTTTGCAGGCAAGTGCCTTAACCACTAAGCCATCTCTCCAGGCCAGGTGCTTTTATTTTTATTCCAGTCATTTTTTACCCTATCTTTTGAAATGGCTCTAAATGTTTTGTGTGGTATTGTTTGTTTTTGTCTTTCTCTCCCTGAGATACTTACTTTTACTCCTTCTGTTCTGTTGTAATTTTAAGTTCTTACATTTAACTCTAATCAACCAGTAAGTTTTTTGGGTATGTGGTAGGAGGTTGTAGTGACTTTTTGTCATCACTGTGACTAAACATCTGAGAAGGAACAACTTAAAGGAGGAAGGTTTAGCTTGGGCTCTTGGTTTGAGGGGACACAGTTCATGATGGGGGGGCGTGGTGGCTTCCTATTGGCTGGAGTGAACATACAGCTAAGACTCTTCACCTCCTAACATTTTGGCAGAACAGGAAGCAGAAAGTGGGAAGCAAAACAAAGCCCCCCTCCCATGACCCACACTTCTTGGTTTCTGTAGCAAGGCTCTCCCTCCTACATATCACACAACTTTCCCAAACAGTGCCACCTCTGGGCACTAAGTGTTCAAACACAAGCCTGTGGGAGACATTTTACTCCCCAAACCACAAGAGGGCCTCATCTCATCATCCAGGGTAAGTAACCCAGAACTGTAAGAGGAAATGAACCCTTTCTCTCTTACACTGATTTTTGTCAGATCTCATATCCCAGCAACGAGAAAGTAACTGATAGACCAGGTTACTCAAAACCTCTTTCAGGGTTTCCCCACAGTGAGCTAAGGCCCTGACTCCCCTACCTCCCAACATGGACCTTTGGGGGACAATGAATACCCAGGCCATAGCAGATGTGACCATAAACCTGACCAGTGGACAGGGAGTTTGGAGCCGTCCAGCCTAAACTGTCAGAGCCAGGACCCACACCTGAGTCATGGGACTCCACAGCTTTCAGCTCCTCGAGCTCACTAAAGGTCGGAGTTAGTGCCTGGAATTTCCCGCAGCACATGACACCACACCTTCATGGAACTCCCTATTGAATCCACACATTTGAACTTCACCACCACTGTATGAGGTCAGCAGGGAAGCAGCTGCTATCTTTTCTTGACAGATGGGACTACTGAGGCCAAGGGAGGTCAACAGTTCTGTCCGGGGTCACAGCCTGTGTTACGCAGAGCTGAGCCTGGTGTCCATGTCTCCAGTCTCCTGGGCAGTGTCTGACTGGCCTGGCTTATTGCCAAGGAAGCACATGGATAGGACAGTCCAGAAAGGCACACAGTCCATTTTAGGGTCACTAGGATCTTGTGATATGTCTCATTTCTAGTTTGTTGGGCCTAAAAGACACGGCTCATGCCCTCAGGGGAGACATGTGTGTATATGAGGGGGTGATTTTTGTGGTGTGGTGTGTATGTGGTATGTGTACATGTACGTGCTGATGTGGCACCTGTGCACTTGCCTGTGGTAGCCAGAAAAAAATACTGGGTGTCCCCCTCTGTCACCCACCCACCTATTTTTCCTTGGAATGAAGTTCCCTCACTGATTCTAGAGTTTGCTATTTGCGGTCATTTGAATCAGATGTCTCCCATAAACTCCTGTATTTCGAATGCTTGGTTCCCAGCTGGTGGCAGTTTGGTAGGTGGAGCCAGAGGAGGACTGTTGTTGGGGGTGCACTTTATAGTGTTACAGCCAGCTTCTCATTGCCAGAGTTCCCGCTCACTCTTGCTGCTTTCTGCCTACTGTTATGGCAAGATGTGATGCCCAGCCTCTGCTCTGCCATGCTGAATCTTCCCCTCGAGACTGTAAGCCAAAATAAAGCCTTTCCTCCCGTCAGCTGCTTTTGTTTGGGTGTTTTGTCCCAGCAGAGTGAAGATAATGACAACATCGTTTGTTGGTCTCAGTGATTCTCCAGTCTCCCACTCTCCCGCAGGACTGGGGTTAGAGATGTGTGTGGCTGTGCCCAGCTGTTTACATAGTTCTGGAGATTTGAACTCTGCAAGTCTCAAGCCCTCATGCTTTCATAGGAAACTCACTTAACTGCTGAGCCATCTCTAAGAGACTCCTGCGTCCTGTGTGGGAACAGCCAGGGAGTTCCATGTGGCCTGGGGGCAGCAGGGAAGGTTCCTGTTCTGACCTTGGCTTCTGTCTCTTTATAACACGAGTGATGGGTGGACGTCTTCTCAGAAGAGCAGCCTCGACAAAGTAGGGGAAATATGGCATGTGGATGAATGGCTACTCTACCAGGAATGTGACAGGGTCAACTAATGCATGCAAGTCACTAGTGATTAGGAAGGGCTGACTCAACCAGTTTTCTGTCGCTGTATGAGAATGCCACAGACCCAGCCTGGGTTATTTGCCATGAGCAGAAATCTACTTAGCTGATGGCCCTGGAGGCTGGGTATCCAAGATGGTAGGGCTGCATCTGGGAGGGCACAAGGATCACCTGATACCCTTGAAACGGCAAAGCCTGGTGGGGGGCCAGGGAGGCTGACAGACTTGCTCTATGCCAAAACAGTCCCTCCATAATGGCTTAAGTCATTCAGAGAGCGGGGAACCATGTCCTTCACTTATTGAAGGTTCTACCTCTTAAGCCTATCATAAGGATAGCTGAATTCCTTCCCTTCCTCCATCCTTTCCTCCTACTATGTAACTGAGACTTACCCGGAACTCACAGTCTTTCTGCCTCAGTGTCCCGAATGCTGGGCCTACAGGTTTATACCTCCATGCCCAGTGAATGGCTATTAAATTTTAAAATATATTTTTTATTTTTATTTATTTGAGAGAGAGAGAGAGAGAATGAGAATGAATGTGCACACCAGGGCTTCTAGCCACTGCAAACAAACTCCAGATGCATGCACCACCTTGTGCATCTGGTTTATGTGGGTCCTAGGGAATCGAACCTGAGTCCTTAGACTTCACAGGCAAGCACTTTGACCTTTAATCCATCTCTCTAGCCCCTATTAATTTTTTTTTTTTGAGGTAGGGTCTTGCTCTAGCCCAGGCTGACCTGGAATTCACTGTGTAGTCTCAGGGTGGCCTTGAAGTCACAGCAATCCTACCTCTGCCTGCCAAGTGTTGGGATTATAGGTGTGTGCCACCATGCCCAGTTCCCATTAAATTTTTTTAAAAAGTCTTTAGGGCTGGAGAGATGACTTAGCATTTAAGGCACTTGTCTGCAAAGCCTAATGACCCAGGTTCAGTTCCCTAGTACCCATGTAAAACAGATGCACAAGGTGGAGCATGCATCTGGAGTTCGTTTGCAGTGGCTAGAGACTCTGGGGCACACATTCTCTGTCTCTCGATCTCTCTCTCTGCCTCTTTTTCTTTCTCTCTCAAATAAATAAATAAATATTAAAAAAGAAAAAAAAACTTTTTATTGACAACTTCCATAAATAGAAACACTATCCCATGATCATAACCCCCTCCCAGCACATTCCCTTTTCCTCCTCCAAAATCCTTCCATCTATTGAATTCCTTCTTTACATCTAGTCTCTCTTCTATTTTGATGTATGGCCACTAAATGTTTTTTTCAAGGTAGTGCCTCGCTTTAGCCCAGGCTGACCTGGAATTCACTATGTAGTCTCAGGCTGGCCTCAAACTCACAGAGTTCCTCCTACCTCTGCCTCCCAAGTGCTGGGACGCGCCACCATGCCTGGCAGTGGCCACTAAATTTTAAGATGACATTCAGGCCATAGTGCATGCTAAGGCTGCTCCTGTTTCCACTGTCCACCCCTTTCATCTTCCTCCTCTGTAGTAAGACAGTTTTTGGTGCATTAAGGTCCCAGGGAAAAGTGAAGGCGTGGGTAACTTCCAGTCCTGGAACCAACCCTCCTCACGCAGGCTCACAGATCTGTGTGGAGAGGGGATCCCTTGGGCTCAAGAGACCAGGGGCAGACTCCCGACTGCAGCAGGTGGCTCTGCGCTGACCGGGACCATCAGAAGTGCTCTGTTCCATCTCGCTTTGTCTCCTGCGCTGGCTCCAGGCTGCTCCAGCTGTAGGCACAGAGAACTGCACTTCCCTTCACTTGGTGATCCCCTTGGGAGTGAACTTTGCATTTCCAAGACCAAGAGAGGATCAGGTTGGATCTGGTTGAGTCCTGAGCCCCTCCCTGTCCCGCCCCAACACTATAGTAGGCATTAGAGTTCTCTGATCAACCAGCAGTGGAATGATCTAGCTGCCCCTGAGCCAGTGGGTGGTGTCTCTGGACTCTTGGACCAGGAAGAGGGAGCTGTGTCCCCAAAAGGGAATCATGAACAGGACTGCAGTTGGGGGCTGAGGAGATGACTGGGTGGTAGGGTGCTTGCTGTGTTTGTAACCCCAGCATTAATGTAAAAGTCTGGCATGGTGACTCACTAATTCCAATGCTGGGGAAAAGGGGACAGGACCCCTGGGGTGTACTGGCTGACTAGTCTAGCTGAATCAGTGACCTCCAGGTTCAGTAAGAAGTCTTGTTCAAAAAAATAAATTGGGGCTGAAGAGATGGCTTAGCGGTTAAGGCACACGCCGATGAAGCCTAAGGACCCAGGTTCGATTCTCCAGGTGCCACATAAGCCAGATGCACATGGTGACACATGCGTCTGGAGTTTGTTTGCAGTGGCTAGAGGCCCTGGCGCACCCATTCTCCCTCTCTCTCTCTCTTTCTCTCTGTCCCTAATAAATAAATAAATAAAAATAAAAAATCTTAAAAAAATAAATAAATTGGAGAGTGACTGAGGAAGACACCCAATGTCAACCTCTGGCCTCTATACATACAGGGAAACATGCTTATATATCCACACATACACATACAAACATGCATACACATATGCAAATAGAAAGGGGGTGTGCTAGAGGAGTACAGACAGCATTGTGCTTAAGTAGGAGGCTGAACAAGGCCTCTCACTGAGCATCACTCTGAGGGTAAAATCTGAAAATAATAATAAAAAAAAAACATAAAACACAAAAGCACAGTTAGTATTGCTGCTTTATAGCCAGGGAAACTAGGTCAGCGATTTTAAAGTGACTCTAAATTATCCAGTGAATTAGAGCTAAATCTCCAGTCAGCCTCCCCTCCTCTAGATGAAGTCACTCCTAGCAGACCTCTTTAATTATCCCGCCTGAAGTGGAGTCTGGAGAAGCCAGAGCATCAGTCACAGTGGCTGTCTGCTGGCATCTGGAAATGTTTTTTGCGCGGTGCCGAATGGCTTGACCCCAGGGGTCATGGCACTCGCGTCGGCTGGCACAGTGCGAGGGACATGCTGATAGGGCAGATCTCGCTGAGCACTAATGAGGACGCTTGCACCCTTACCCAGGGGACAAGTCATTTCATTTTATACTAGTAATAAACTTCAGCATATAAAAATTTTTAAATGAAAAGAAAAGAAGGGCTGGAGAGATGGCTTAACAGTTAAGGCGCTTGCCTGAGAAGCCTCAGGACCCAGGTTCGATTCTCCAGATCCCACGTAAGCCAGATGCACAAGGTGGCACATGTGTCTGGAGTTCGTTTGCAGTGGCTGGAGGCCCTGGCTCAACTCTTCTCCCTCCCTCCCTCTCTCTCTCCCTTTCTCTTTGTCTCAAAAATATATAAATAAATAAAAATTTTTAGAAAATAAAAATCTCCACAGTCTCATCATCTAGTACCGAACTCCGGTTGGTGGTCTCTGAACTTACAGGAAATAGATACAAAAGGCTTCGGCACTCAGAACTGGGGCACGCACACACCTCACTGGTCCCCTTAACACCACTTTTCTCTGCAACCTGGGAGTGACGGCCAGTGGAGCCTCAGGCTCGGAGCCATGCCTGGTCTTCCCCAGCCCCTGCAGAAAGGATTTAGAGGGTGCCCACCTCTATTTGTTTGAGGCAAGGTTTCACTCTGGAGCCCTGGCTGGCCTGACAGTCTTGCCATCTCAGCCTCCTGAGTACTGGGATTATAGGTCAGTATGCACAGCTGGCTTCAGGCATTTATTGTGTGAACTGAAAAGTGCTGGGACCCTAAAGAGCACACTCTGGGACCCCTGATTGTCTCCTTAGGATAAAGTGAAATTCTAGGTTCTTATTTTTGTGTTTTTATAATTATTTCTATTAATATTATTAATTTACCTTTAATATAATATATTTAAATATATATTATATATAATATATATATTTATACATTTCTTTGATGGCTGCTGAGGTGACCCATAAGCGTTTTTAATTATACTGGCAGCTTCTTCCCCCTTGCCCTGTGTGCCATACCATTCCCTTTGCAGATTTTTGTTACTAACACTTGGCTGAATAACTGGCATGAGAGTTGTACTCAGGGGACAATTTCCAGGGATTTGACATTAACTTAAAAGGACATTTAAAGCCATCTTTCAATGTCTTTGGCCCCGATGCCAGTTCCATGCCTTGAATAGAGAAGTCAGCTGATGCCTGCGGTCATTCCCGAGATCGCGGCAGGGTGTGGAGTCGAGGGGCCTGTGGTATGTTAGCAAGAGCACTTATGTCTGTGAAGATGGGATGGCATATAGGAGTGGACTCATGCAACAGGACTTAATTTAGGAAGCACCATGATGAGATGGAAAGTCAGAAACACAAAGGTATATATAGAAGGGGCTTGGTGGGTAAGGTGCTTGCTGTATAAGCTTGAGGACCTGAGATTGAATGCCCAGCACCCACATAAACATGCCAGGTGTTCTGGCACACACCTGTAATCCCCATGCTGGGGAGGCAGAGACAGAGGATCCCCAGAGCTTGCTGGCCAGCAGCTGAATCAGTGAACTCCAGGTTCAGTGAGAGACCCTGCCTCAAAAAGCAAGGTAGAGGAGAAACAATAAAAGACCCAACATTGATCTCTGGACTCTACACATACATGCACCCATATCTCGTGAACATGCGTACACACACACACACACACACACACACACACACACACACGGCGATGGAGGAGGTCAGGGTTTGGAGAGCAAGTTCTGGCTGTGTGTGAACCATATATGGTACTCTGTGATGATCTCCCACTGCCGCTGTGGAGCCTGTGCTGCCTTCTGCCCCAGTCAGTGCACCACTGACCATTTTTATTTATTCATTTATTTTTAAATATATTACTTTTTTTGAGAGAGAAGGGAGAGAGAGAAAGGAAGAGGCAGACACACACAGACACACATACACACACACACAGAATGGGCACACCAGGGCCTCCATCCACTGAAAATGAACTCCAGATGCATGTGCCATTTGTGCATCTGGTTTACATGGGTCCTGAAAAATCGAACCTGGGTCCTTAGGCTTCGCAGGCAAGTGCCTTAACCGCTAAGCTATCTCTTCACCCCCCCCCCATTTTAATTTTTTTAACTTTATGTTATATGGGAGCAGAGGGAGAGAGAGAATGGGTGTGCCAGAGCCTCTTGCTACTGCACACAAACTCAGAGCATGCACCACTCTGTGCATCTAGCTTTATGTAGACGTAACGGGGAGTTACAGCTAGGCTTTGCAAGCAAGCACCTTTTTAACCACTGAACCATCTCCCCAGCCCCCACCATGAACCATTTTTAGCAACTCACTCAGCAAGTGCTTGTTGAGCTTGTTACCACTCTTAAAGCTGGTGACCCTGGCAGGAGGAATGCCAAGGAATTCTGGGAAGAGAGTAATTCTGGTGTTCAGTTTAGGAAGGAGGAGGAGAGTGGAGCAGCTGGGAGCATATGTAAACCTGTTTTTCTTCCTGAAGAGTGCCTAAGTTTGTCTCTCCTCACTACATAAAAAAGAAGTAGGTTTAAGTTGTAAAGTATCACAGCTGGGATTAAGAAAACGAGAAGGGGAAAAATGCCAGCAAGACAAAAGCCTCTCTCGGGAGGTCAGGACTAGTGCTTTAAGATAATTAATTACAACCAGTTACTCACCAGAGAGTGGAGCTCCCATCACTCAACCTCCGGAGGCTTCTCTAGTGTTAGGATCCCAGACAGTTGGGACCTCATCCCAGTGATACCTATCACAGATGTCCCTACCGCCACTGCTGGCTTGTGTGGGACGTGTGAGGGGCAGAGGACACGTGGTGTGACTCAGGAGATGCCCAGGGAGACAAGGGCGCCTTCTATGGGCCAGTTGTTTTGCACTGATTATGTCATGTTGCTATCTTGGGGATAGCATCCCATCATTATGGATGGGTGTGGGTACAGAGTCCAACCAGTCCCTTGGTGCCAAGAATTAAGACACCCCCCCCACCCGAAACTGAAGCGACCACGCTTAGGACCCATGCCCAGCTTCAGACAGTGGCTGTGGTTGCAGATGGGGATTCCGCAGGGAGGAATAATGACAGCTGGTTGGCCTGTTCCTCCCTGCAAGTCTGATCCCAAGAGGAGTCGGAGTTGGACTGAATGACCAAGAAACGGCTTCAACCCAACTGGAGCCTTTGAGCTCCCAAGGGTGACAAGTGTAGCTTCACCCAACCCCTCGTGAGTTCCCTCATCTGGAAAGCAGGCCCAGGGGACCCTTTGTTGGTGCTGACCCAGGTCTGGGGCTCTGTTCCCAGGGTTTAGGAAAGATGTACTTTCCAATCATTACCACCAGGGGATGCTGTAACCTCACAGCCCCGTTCCCCAGCAGTTGGATAGGAAAGTTAGGGAGCACAGGGCAGGGACATTGGCCTGAATGCCAAATCTCTCCTGTACCACCCAGGAACTCCTTTTGTGGACCTTATGAGTTCTTAGGCAGCTTGATCCTCCCTGGACCTGCCGTGTGACCCAGCTTGAGCCTCCTGCTGGTGGGTCTGGTCTGTGGGGGTCTTTTCACATCTGGTCGGGGTCCCTTTCTGCTGCCACCTTCAGCTCAGGTTCCAGGGACTCAGCCCTTTGTGCCTTCTGGACAGCCCTGCCTGTCCACTTGTGGCCAGGCCTGGGTGTCTGGGCTTGTCTGTGGGTGTTACAGAGGGAGCTGCCACGGACACCCTAGTGGCGTGGAACAGAGAGACAGGAAAGCAAGATCGCAGTCAGAACGCGGCTGCCTACAGAGGCTGGAGTGTGTCACGCTGCTGTGTCCCCTCCCCTTCCTCTGGCCCACTTTACTGTTGCAGTCAGGTTCGCATTGCTGGTAGAAATCACCTAACCAAGAGCAGCTTCTACGAAAAAGAGGTTTATTGTGGCTTACAGGCTCGAGGGGAAGCTTCACGATGGCAGAGGAAAACGATGGCATGAGCAGAGGGTGGACATCACCCCCTGGCCAACATAAGGTGGACCATAGCAACAGGAGAGTGTGCTAAACACTGGCAAGGGGAAACTGGCTATAACACTCATAAGCCCGCCCCCAACAATACACTGCCTCCAGGAGGAGTTAATTCCCAAATCTCCATCAGCTGGGAACCTAGCATTCAGAACACCTAAGTTTATGAGGGACACCTGAATCAAACCACCACTCCCTCCCTCCTAGTTATTTATTCATTCATTTATTTTAGTTATTTGCTGTACTGGAGATGGAACCCAGGCCTTGCACCCCCACCCCCTGCTCTTTAGACTCCCACCCTCACCACTCCTTTTCCTGCCCCTCACTCTTACTTCTCTTCCTCTGTTGCCACACTGTTGCCTTCTTGACTGCTTGAGCACTTCGTAAACCTGAGGTACATGCCAGCTTAAATCATCAGACCCATGAAGATCCCATCCCACCATGGGGCTCAGTAAAGCCAATGAAGCCCCTGCCAGTCCTGAGGTCACTGGTGAAGAAACTGCTTTCTTTTTTGTTGTGGCTTTAAAAATATTTTATTTATTTACTTTTCTAAATTTTATTTATTTATTTATTTATTTATTTATTTATGTGTGTGTGTGTGAGAGAGAGAGAGAGAGAGAATGGGCGTGCCAGGGCCTCTAGCTACTGCAAATGAACTCCACACACGGGCACCACCACGTGCCTCTGGCTTATGTGGGTTCTGGGGAATCAAACCTGGGTCCTTAGGCTTCACAGGGATGTGCCTTAACCACTAAACCATCTCTCCAGCCCTTATTTATTTATTTGTGAGTGGGGAAAAAGTGTGTGTATATGTGTGTGAGAGAAAGTGAAAGAGAGAGGGAGAGGGAGAAGAGATGAGTATGGGCGTGCCAGGGCCTCTTTCTACTGCAGATGAACTTCAGAAACACGTGCCACTTTGTGCACCTGGGTTTATGTGGATACTGGGGAGTTGGAGCTTGGCCAGTAGGCTTTGTAAGCAGGTATCTTAGCTGCTGAGCTATCTCCTCAGCTCTCAGCCTTTCTTTTAAAAAATATTTTATTTGTTTGTTTATTAGAGAGAGAGAGAAATTTGTTAGGAGGGATGGGTAGTTATAAGACCCAGTTTCTCTGCATCCTTAGCACTCAGGCTGAATGCTGTCCTCCCATGTGCCAAGGTGGCTCACGTGTCAGGGGAGCTCTGCTTCTTTTCCTGGGGGTCCCAGCTCTTAGCCTGGGCAGGACTGCTGTGCCCTCAGCTCTGCTCCTGGGCAGGCATGTCCACGGCTAGAAGTTATTCTCTCACTCGAAGTCCTCATTGAAAAAGCAATCCAAATAAGCATGTGCATGCTTACTGTGTCACACCCTGGGATGCTTGAGCTGCCTGTAGCCCTGCCGGGATTGCCACCAGAGGCTGCCTCTGCCGCAGGGCCACCCCCAGAACCATGAGCCAGAAATGTTCCTTGTTGCTGAGGTGATCTGTTCCTCATCTGATTTCCATGTTCCCTGACATTGATCTAGATTTTTTTTAATTTTTTAATTTTTTTATTAACAACTTCATGATTATAAAAAATATCCCATGGTAATACCCTCCCTCCTCCCACTTACCCTTTGAAACTCCACTCTCCATCATACCCCCTCCCCATCTCAATCAGTCTCTCTTTTACTTTTGATGTCTTGTTGATCTAAAATTTTAACCACTATTGACAGTTCATGTTTTGTTCCCATCATTGGTGGAAGCTCTGGGAAGAGGAGATTATTATTATTAATTATTATTATTTTGGATTTTTCCAGGGAGGGTCTCATTCTAGCCCAAGCTGACCTGGAACTTACTCTGTAATTTCAGGGTGGTCTCGAACTCACAACCATCTCCTAACTCTGCCCCCCCAATGCTGGGATTAAAGGTGTAGTTGTCATGCGCAGCAGGAGGAGGTTGTTGAATGGACTCAGTTCACTCACTGTGTTAACAGTTTGGGTGGGAGATGTCCCCCACAGGCTAATGTGTTTGAACACTTGCTCCACAGCTGCAGGCACTGTTTTGGGAGGTTGCAGAACCTTTACAAGGTAGAGCCTTTATGGGGGAAGTCGTTGGGGACAACCAGCCTTGAGATTTTATAGCTGGGCCCAGCGTCCTGTCTCCTGCCTGTTTCCAGATCCATGGGGATGTGAACAAGTGGCTGAAGCAAGCTCCCACCACCACGGAGCCACCTGTTGCTATGCTTTTGGGGCCACGACAGACCCTGTCCCCTCACACCATGATCCTAAATAAATCTCTCCTCCCTTAAAATTGCTTCTTGTCAGGTTTTGGGTCACAGCAATGAGAAAGTAACCAATACACAGTTGTAAAACTATTTCACCATTCTCATTTCTAAAGAACCTTCAAGATTGCTTTATTTATCATGTTGAAACAGAATGGGACAGAGCGTGAAAACTGCTACCTAGGCATAGTGTCTGATATTTTGAATGAGCTTTCCAGGAAAAGTGACTTGTGATTTCCATGTGCAGCCTTCCTAGAAGGGTCCAGAATGCATGGGGAAGCCAGGTAGTGCCCCAGTCTTCAGGGGCATCCTGACTGCATTAATGTCTAGTTCCTAGGACATTCAGGGAGGCTGAAAATCCCCTCAACCTGTCAACAGTTACACTGTAGGTTCTGGAAGGGTCCAGAGGCTCCTTTCCCAGCTGCTGGCTTCACCCTGGCCTTTCTTACATCTTTTCCATTTCCTACAGTGCAAGGAACATACTTTAGGCACAATGGCATAATCTATGGGTATTGCTAGAGCATTTTCAAACCTCAGTGGAGTTTCGCCAACAAGACCCACAGCACCCCATAGGAAGAAGGCTAAGGGACCCTTTCCTGAGGGGCAGTTGAAGGGTCTTCTTGGCAGAGTCCCTGACACTTAAAACAATGGAGGCAAGATACATCAAACTGCTAATGACTATTCCTGAGTGTGCAAGATGCAAGACTTCTTTCTACTTCACACATTCCTTGGTTTGTTTTTTTCTGAGGTAGGAGGTAGGCGCTCGCTCTAGCCCAGGCTGTCCTGAAATTCACTATGTAGTCTCAGGGTAGCCTCTAACTCATGGCAATCCTCCTATCTCTGTCTCCTGAGTCTGGGATTAAAGGTGTGTGCCACCATGTCTTGCTCAAATTTTGACAGTCTTTTTTGTTTTTTCGAGGTAGGGTCTCACTCTAGCTTAGGCTGACTGGAATTCTCAGGGTGGCCTCGAACTCACGGCAATCCTCCTACCTCTCCCTCTCAATTGCTGGGATTAAAGGCGTGCGCCACCATGCCCAGCTGACAAATTATTACCATTGTTATTATTTTGCAGTGCTGGGGATGGACCCAAGGCCTTGCATAGGCTAAACAAACAGATGCCACTGGGTCACATCCCCAACCCACATTTATATCACTTTATTATTACGAAGGGAACCATGAATAGCCAGGTCCCTGTGTCCCTCCCAAGTTAGCCCCACCTTCCTCCTCAGCCTTACTTCCCACTCCTCTCCAGCACTGCCAGTGGCTGATGTCCCTCAGTCCCCATGAGTGTATTACAGTTCTTTTATATCTATAAAGACTGCCAGGTAAATACTGCTCCCACCTGTGGCCGACAAAGCCCGCGAGTCAGCTCTCCGTCTCTCCTTAGACTACGTCTTCCCAGACCTAACTGAGAAGGCAGCGTCCATGGAAGACATGGGCCAGGCTCAGGAGCTGCCAAACCTCCCCTCTGCCTTGCCCAAGACGAATCTCGCTGAGCCACCTTGGCATATGCCTCTGGAAGAAGAGGAGGAGGAAGAGGAAGAAGAAGAAGAGGAGGAAGAGGAAGAGGAGAGAGAGAAGGAGGAGGAGGAAGTAGAAGAACTGCTCCCTGTGAGCGGGTCCCCAGAATCCACAATGCCAGCTCAGGACTTTTCTCCCAGCAGCAGCAGCAGCAGCAGCAGCCAGAGCCCTGAGGGCACCAGGCACAGGCAGGAGGATTCTGGGGACCAGGCCACATCAGGCATGGAGGTGGAGAGCAGAGTGGAGCCCACCTTGTCAGTGCCCTCAGTCACCCCAAGTACAGTGACCCTGGGAGATCAGGACTTCACTAATCAGGAGGTGGTGGGCACTGAGCTGTCAGCTGTTGGGCTGGGGGTGGAGCCTGAGGTCCCCCAGGGAGCAAGTGAAGAGGAGGCTACAGTGGGAGCAACCGGCTTGGCTGGCCAGCAAGGGGCGCTGCCGTCCTCCACCTCACTCTCGCAAACTGAGGTTCCAAGTGGGGCTGTGGCCCCCAGTGAGGGTCACCTTGACCCCGGGACCCCAGCCTCTTTCCCATCTGGACCCCGAGACACAGAGCCAACACCTTCCTCTACTACCTGGGGACAAAAAGGTGTCAGCCAGCAGCCCCTGGAGGAGCAGGCAATAGAAGCTCACTCCAGGACACCCTGGGATTCTGCTCAGGTAAGGGGACGGTGTGAGTAGCCATGCCTGGTATGCATTGGTGCAGGAGCCCCCACTGTCCCTCTGGGTCTTCTCTATGCATACAGCAGCAAGATAATGGTGGCCAGCTATGCCTTTCCCACACCCACCTCTAGCACGCATGCACCAAGTGTGTTCACACCTACAGGCCCCCAAAGGAAGGGAAAGAGTCCCCAGGCCCGAAGTGTGCACTGGACATCACAAAGCAGCTTGGAGCCCCTGGACAGGCCACAGCCTGGCCCCCTGGACAGCTTCCTGGCTCCTGGCCTAGCCTCTCTTCTCACTTCCGATTCTCTGCTTGGCCTTGTGCACCCAGGGTGGGTTCTGGCATAGCAGCTTGCTGAGCATGTGGCCGCTCCCAGCTGTGCAGACCTGCGGTGGCCTACACCTCCACCTGCTCTCCCAGGGCCTCTCCTGAGCCACCGCCCTGCCCTTCTTTCTGTCTCTCGCACAGGTTATCTGTAAGGACTGGAGTAACTTGGCCGGGAAAAGCTACATCATCTTAAACATGACGGAGAATGTGGACTGTGTGAGTGTCGAGCTGGGCCGGCTGGGGAGGGCTGTGGGGCGGGGTGGGGGCTAGTGACGGTGAGCCTTGCTCAGAGACACCAGCACCCATCCTCTAGGAAAAACCAAAAGGAAAGGTTTTCCTCCTTAAAATTTTCTAGGGGTTTCTCCTTGTATTCCTCCTGTGAGTTTGTTTTGAGCCAAGGTCTTACATGTAGCCAAACTGGCCTCAAACTCACCCATGTGCTTGAAAATTACCTTGATCTTTGTGTCTCCGCTTTTCTAGTGCTGGGATTACTGGTATGCACCCCCATAACCAGGTTATGAAGTGCTGGGGGTGAACCCAAGGCCTTGTGCATGCTAGACAAGCACTCTACTTACTGAGCTATATCCCCAGCCCCATCCAGTTTTCTTTTCCCTCTCTCCTGTTTTTTTTTTTTTTGTTGTTGTTAATTCTTAAATTTTTATTTATTTGATCCAGGCATGGTGGCACACACCTTTAATCCCATCACTCGGGAGGCAGAGGTAAGAGGATTGCTAAGAGTTTGAGGCCACTCTGAAACTACATAGTGAATTCCAGGCCAGCCTGGTCTAGAGCAAGACCCAACCTCAAAAAAAACAAATTTTATATTTGAGAGAAAGAGAATATGAATAAATGTGGGTATGCCAGGGCCTCTAGCCACTGGAAATGAACTCCAGATACATGTGCCACTTTGTGCATCTGGCTTTTTATGGGTACTGAGGAGGCTTTGCAGGCAAGTGCCTTAACCGCTGAGCCATCTCTCCAGCCCGCTCTCTCCTATTTTAAAGAATCATTTTGTTTTTGTGTACTGTACTATGTCTTAGCTCTCTGATGAGATTCAAACTTTTTTTCTTTCTTTTCTTTTTTCTTTTTATTTTTTGAGGTATGGTCTCCCTCTAGCAGGCTGACCTGGAAGTCACTACGTAGCCTCAGGCAAGCCTGGAACTCAGTGATCCTCCTACCTTGGCTTCTTGAGTATGGGATTAAGGCGTGTGCCACCACATACAGCCTGGTTTTATTTTTTGAGGTAGGATCTTGCTATGTTGCTTAGGCTGGCCTCTAATTTCTGGGGTTCAAGCAGTCCTCCTGCTCCCATCCTCCAAGTGCCGAGACTACAGGTAACTACTATTGTGCCCAGTGAAATCTCTTTTTTTTTAGGAGAATTTATTTTTACTTATTTGATATATCTGTCTGTCTGTCTGCCTGCTATCTATCTATCTATCTATCTATCTATCTATCTATCTATCTATCTATCTGGAGAGAGAGAGGGAGAGAGAGAGAGAGAGGTGGATAGTGAGAGAATGGGCGCACTAAGGCCTCTAGCCGCTGCAAATGATCTCCAGACACATGCACCACCTTGTGCATCTGGCTTATGTGGGTCCTGGGGAATCGGACCTGGATCCTTTGGCATTTCAGTCAAGTGCCTTAACTGCTGAGCCATCACTCTAGCCCTATTTATTAGTTTTTGGTTATTTCAAAGAAGGGTTTCACTCTAGCCCACGCTGACCTGGAACTCACTATGTCGCTCTAGGATGACCTTGAACTCACAGCAATCCTCCTACCTCAGCTCAAGTGCTAGGCATGCATTACCATGCTTGGCTTCTAATTTACTTTTTATGAGCACTCAAAACCTTGCGCATATCACATACCTAAGGCAAGTGCTGTGCCACTGCGGCACACCTGGCCCTCTGGGAGAAGCTGTGAACCACAGAATGTAGAAGTTGTCACTCTGACTTCTCAGGAGGGTCGTCTTGCTGAAACATGTCATCTGAAAGTTTCTAATGCAACATCATTGGATCCTTCCCTCTGGGGTGACCAGAGTACAGAAAGGTAACACTTCTCACTGCAGGTGTGAAGAGCTCCTGTCAGCATTCTGGGAGTCAACGTTGGGCAGAGGCTAGGTGTTCCTGTAGTGTAAATCTGCATGTATGCATACCAGGGTTCATCCATCCTGGGTGCAGTATGGACTTCCCACAGTCATGCCTGGCATCTTCAGGGTCACAGGCCCTGTATTACCCTCTTGAATGAATGAACTCCCAGACTGGGGTTTGGCTCAATGGAAGGTATTGCCCAGGATATACAAGGCCCTGGATTCATCTCCATCACTGGGAGAAAATAGAAAAGGTAGATATCCAGCCTTCTCCAGGGAGATTTGTCATCGGTGCCAACCCACAAAAGGACAAGGTCATAGGATAGTCTTTGAACCTTTTTTTTTTTTTTTTTTTTTGGTTTTTTGAAGTAGGGTTTCGCTCTAGCCCAGACTGACCTGGAATTCACTATGTAGTTTCAGGGTGGCCTTGAACTCATGGTGATCCTCCTACCTGTGCCTCCCCGGTGCTGGGATTAAAGGCGTGCGCCACCAAGCCCAGCTTTGAAACATTTCTTGTTTTTAGTAACACTTCTCCCTCTTCCAGAGCTTAACTAGGGCATATGGGCTGCTCAACCTCCCAGTTTGGGCTGAGCTTGGCCCTTTGCGTATACTGAAAGAGGCAGTTCTACCATGTCACCTGCTCCTAATGTCCAAACTCCATTACTTTTGTCTTTTCTGTTTTCCTCTGTGCTTGTCTTTTTGTTCCAGATCTTTATTTTATTTATTTTGTATTTTACTTTATTCTGTTTTTGGTTTTTCTAGGTAGGGTCTCACTCTAGCCCAGGCTGACCTGGAATTCACTATGGAGTCTCAGGGTGGCCTCGAACTCATGGTAATCCTCCTACCTCTGCCTCCTGAGTGCTGGGATTAAAGGCGTGTGCCACCACGCCCGGCTTTGTTCCAGATCTTAATTCACTCTTGTTTAGTGATTCACTCTTGTTTAGTAAGTTTGGGAGTGAGGGAGAAGATTAACACATCCCACCCAAGCATCATTATGCATTGGTGGATAATAACATAAGTGTGTACTATTCTCACTGGTGCTCAAATACTTCATTTTGGTTCCCTGGAACCTTTAAAACTTTGGAATGGAGCTGGGCATGGTGTGGCACATGCCTTTAATCCCAGCACTTGGGAGGCTGAGGTAGGAGGATCATTATGAGTTTGAAGCCAGCCTGAGTCTAATTCCAGGTCAGACTGGGCTACAGCGAGACCCTACCTGGAGAAGAAAAAAAAAAAAAAAAAAAACAATCACTTAAAAGTTTGGAATTCACACTCACAGTTTTGGAGCATTGACTTACACATCTGCATAGTTGCTGTTATTCTTCCTGGTGCTCTAATGCCTCATTTTTGGCCAGTGAAAACCTCTTTGCGTTGGCATCACATCCTTTGGGCCAGCCTATTAACTAAGAGCCTTGATCGCAGCCCATAGGAAGAAACTTGACTCGTTTTCCTTCCCCAGGCATTGAGTAAACATTTCTCTAGGGAGTACTTCTTCCCACTAAAACTTGCTTACGCTTTTAGGGGAAAAATAATTATTTATTTGCAAGAAGAGAGAGATGGCGGGGGGGGAGAGAATAGGTGTGCCAGGGCCTCTAGCCACTGCAAACAAACTTCAGATGCATCTGCCACTCTGTGCATCTGGCTTTACGTGGGTCCTGGAGAATCAAACCCAGGTTGTCAGACTATGCAGGCAAATGCCTTCACCAGTGAGCCATCTCTCCAGCCCAGTTTGCTTAGGGTTATGTTGCACACACATAATTTCAGAGCATACGCTTGCATAGTTTAGGGGTGCACATATGCAGTTCTGAGGCTCACACTCACATTTAATAGATTTGGGGTATACACTGCATACTTGCAATGTTTGGGGGCACACTTACGTAGTTGAGGATGCATAGTTGAACAATAAAAGTTATCTCTCTCAAAGCAATACATAGACACTAATCTGCTTTGATTTTTTTTTGTCACCTGTATTCTTATTTGGTCTGTAGTGTTTATCATTTTTATGATGTATTTTTGAAATTTTTAGTAGAAACATAAAATTGGTCATCTAAGACTCCATGAATGCACTCATGGTGTCGAGAATGTTCACATTGTCATGAGACAGACCCCCGGAATAAGTGTGACCCTACACTTGTCATTTGTGTCTGCCCCTTTTCATTCTGCATAATGTCCTCTGAGCTTGTTCATGTGTCAGAAATTTTTTTTATAGCTTCTCCCAGGGTTTTACATTTTAGAGAGAGAATTGGCACGCTAGGGCCTTGGCCACTGCAATCAAACTCGAGGTGCTTGAGCCGCCACCCAGTGGGCATGTGCGACCTTGCACTAACCTCACCTTTGTGTGTCTGGCTTATGTGGGATCTGGAGAGTCGAACAAAGGTCGTTAGGCGTCACAGGCAAGTGCCTTAATCACTAAGCCATCTCTCCAGCAGCCCAGAATGTTTTAAGGCTGAAAAATAATCCACTCTGTGGATGGACTGCATTTTGTTCATCTGTCACCCTATGGTGGCTCGTGGGCACCTTCCATTTTCTGGCTACTGTGAACCTGATGCTGTGAATACAGGGTGCAGAAATCTTGTCCACAAGCCATCTTTCCATCCAGAAGCGGGGCTGTTGGGTTGTGTGGTAATTAGTTTCTTGAGGAGCTCCCACCCTCCCTTCTGCACTGGCCGCACCATTCCGTGCTCCCACCAGCACAGCATGCTAGAGTCCCAACCCCTCCATGTACTCAACAACACATGCTTTCCATTTATTTTGAAAAACTTTTATTTCCTTGTTTGCAATGAAAGAGAGACGGCACTCTTGCCAGTTCCGTCAGATGTGCCACTTTGTGCATCTGACTTTACATGGATACTGGAAACTGAGTACAGGCTCTCAGGCTTTACAAGCACGTGCCTTTATCCATTGAACCATCTCTCTAGCCGTTTTCATACATATATATATATGTGTATATATATATGTGTATATATATATATATATATAATTTTTTTTTTTTTTGGTTTTTCAAGGTAGGTCTCACTCTGGTCCAGGCTGACCTGGAATACACTATGTAGTCTCAGGATGGCCTTGAACTCATGGCAATCCTCCTACCTCTGCCTCCCGAGTGCTGAGATTAAAGGCGTGCACCGCCATACCTGGCTTTTTTTTTTTTTTTTTTTTTTTCTGACGTAGGGTCTCACTCTAGCCCAGGCTGACCTGGAACTCACTATGTAGTCTCAGGGTGGCCTCGAACTCACGGCGATCCACCTACCTCTGCCTCCCAAGTGCTGGGATTAAAGGCGTGCGCCACCACGCCTGGCTCCGTTTTCATATTTTTAATGAAATGAGGTTGTATTTTTGTTGTTGTTTTCGAGGCAGGGTCTCTCTAGCTCAGGATGACCTGGAATTCACTCTGTAGTCTCAGGGTGGCCTCGAACTCACTGCAATCCTCCTACCTCTACCTCCTGAGTGCTGAGATTAACGGTGTGCACCAACATGCCTGGCTTAAGTTTTTTTTTTTTTTTAAAGGTGTCTGTGTGTACACATGCACACTCATGCACACCAGGGCCTTCTGCTGCAGCAAACAGCAGATGCTTATTGCCACTTTTTGTATTTGGCTTATGTGAGTCTCTTGGGAATTGAACTTTGGCTGGCAGACTATGCATGCAAGCAATCTTTGCAGCCCCCTTGCTATGGTTGTGATGTGCGCATTTTTTTAAATAACTTTTTATTACAAGGATTTTTATTTATTTGACAGAGAGAGAGAATGGGCACACAGGGTCTCCAGTCACTGCAGACAAACTCCAGATGTGTGTGCCCCCTTGTGCATCTGGCTAATGTGGGTCCTGGGGAATCGAACCTGGGTCCTTTGGCTTTGCAGGCAAACACCTTAACCACTAAGCCATCCCTCCAGCCCATGATGTGAGCTTTCTTGATGATGAGCACTGCAGAGCCCTAGTCATTATTAATGGTCAGTGCCTAGGCCGCGTGTATCTAAAGTTATTCCGTTTCATTGTTCTATTGCCTTCTCACATCTCCACTCCTTCCTTCCTACTTTAGCTTCCTTCTTCCTGAAATATAGCCATGTTAATCAGCTTTACTGTTGCTGTGACAAAGTACCAGGCATGCACAAATTATGACAAGAAGTTTATTGTGGCTTTTGAGTTCAGAATTCTCAGTTTGATGAGTCCGCTCTGTTGCCTTTGAGCCTGTGGTAGGAAAAGAGTGGTGGAGGAAGCTTACCAGTCATGGGACTGGGAGAGAGAGAGAAAAGGGCTGAGGTTTCAGTATCTCTTTTAAGGGCACACCCCAGTCAAAGAATTCACTAGGTCTCACTTTGTAAATACTCCACCAACTTCCAGCCATGTGATGGGCTGGGAATTGAGCCTTTAACACACAGCCTATGGGAACATGTAAGATCCAAACCCATTAACTGTATCCTGTAGTAGCAATTGCTGCAAGGATAACAGCCTTTATTGACATAAAAGCAGCTTTATTCAGTACTAGGGATCGGACCCAGGGTCTCACACATGCTAGCAAGTATTCTACCAGTGAGCTATAAAAACCCCAGTGTTTTTAAAAATTATTTTTTTCAAGGTAGGGTCTCACTCTGGCCCAGGCTGACCTGGGATTCACTATGTAGTCTTAGGGTGGCCTTGAACTCTCAGCGATCCTCCTACCTCTGCTAGAATTAAAGGTGTGCGCCACCACACCCAGCTTTTTTACGTTTTTGAGAAAGTGTCTTGGTAAGTTGCTCAGGTTGGCCTTGAACTTGTGATGCTCACCAGTATCAGCACCGACAGGTCTGTGCATCAGGTTTGACATATCTTTCATTTTCTTGCCCATTTTTTTCCTGTAAATTTGAATTTTAAATTTACAAGAATAGTACAAAGAAAGCCCATCTGTTCTACAGTCCAATTTACCACTTACTTTTTCAAAGCTTTTGAGGAAAAAAAAAAAAAAAAAAAGGTGTCACTCCTTTTTGCCTGGCCCCTAAATTCAAGTTTACATTTCCTGTAAACAAGAGTGTCCTTTTAGAGGCTGGGGAGATGATTCAGCAGTTAAAGGCTTTGGTTTCTAAGATGCCATCCTGGGTTCAATTCTCTAGACACCCACGTAGGGCCAAAAGAGCATTTGTTTGCAGTCACAAGACCCTGATGTGACTACCCACATACATTAAAAAAAAAAAAAAAACTAAAAAAACTTTTGAGGCGGGTGTGGTGACGCACGCCTTTAATCCCAGCACTTGGAAGGCAGAGGTAGGAGGATTTCTTGAGTTCAAGGCCACCCTGAGACTACATAGTGAGTTCCAGGTCAGCCTGGACTAGAGTGAGTCCCTACCTCAAAAAACCAAAACCAAAACCAAACATAAAACCTTTTTGGTTTTTCACGGAAGGGTTTCACTCTAGCCCAGGCTGATGTGAAATTCACTATGTAGTCTCAGGGTGGCCTCAAACCTACGGCAGTCCTGCTACCTAAGTGCTGGGATTAAAGATGTGTGCCACCATGCCCAGCTCATTAAAACAAAAAAACAAAACAAAGAAAAAACTTTAGCTGGTGTGGTGACGCACGTCTTTAATCCCAGCACTTGCAAGGCAGAGGTAGGAGAATTACCATAAGTTCGAGGCCACCCTGAGACGACATAGTGAATTCCAGGATAGCCTGGGCTAGAGTGAGAACCTACCTCGAAAAAAAAAAAAATCTTAATGTTCTTTTAGATAAGCACAATACGGGATACAGTTACCAAAGCTAGGAAATGAAGTTATGTAAAAAATTATCCTCATGTACCTTAGATATTTAGATTATGTCACTGCTCCCAACAGTAGTCCAACACCATGTACTGCACATGGGTTTCATACCTCTCTTGGCCAGTTATCTAGCAGTTCCTTGAAGAGAATGGGCGCATTGTGTGTAAAAGTGGACCTTACAGATCCCACACCTTCAGGAAGACAGAGCTGTTTCAGGAATGTCACCCTGAAGATGTGGAGTAGTGCAGACTCACTGGCTGGTTTCTCCTTTCTACCTCCAGTATCCCTATCACAGGAGGCTGCAGGCAAGGGCGCAGGCCACAAGGTGGCAAACCAGAGCCTCCCTGCAACTCTAGAAGCTGGTGTCCTTCCTTCAGGGATCCAAGCTTCTGATCTGGAGGAAGGAGGGACAAGCCAGGGAATGTGGGTGGTCCTCAGAGAGGAGCCCAAGGGCTCTGGTACCTGCTTCAGGGCTGTCCCAGAGACTTAATGCTTTCTTCTTCCATTGGGATAGTCACTATTCCAGGGCCTGTGATTAAGCACTTCTAATCACCCCAGTGAACCCGGGGTGTGGACCCATTCCCACATTTCAGATGGGGCAGTTGAGACTCAATGGGACGCATTATGCTGCTGAAGGTCCGAGCTGGTAACTGGCAGCATTTGAACCTGCCATCAGGTTCCAAAGCCAGAGCTTCCTGTCTCCTGGGAGTCTGTCACAGGCTGTGGGCATAAGCCAGGCAGGCATCTCTGCCGGAGAGGAAGTGGCACACACATGACAGAGTGTGGGGCAGGACCGCTGCTGGGTTCCAGCAAGTGTCCTGCTGCGGGCAGATGTAAGGCTCCCTCACCCACCCCTGTCTCCGTGAGGACTTCCTGGCTGCTGTGGGGTGGCCTCCAGGTCCCCACACTTGAGAACTGAGCTGCTGACTGGGAGGGTAGAGTGTGCCCAGGCCTGAGCCACATCCGGTCCTTGCCATGGTAAGAAACAGCTCCAGCACTTCAGTCACCATGGTGGCTTTGAGTTTTGGCATGGCACCAGGGGAAAACTGGTCCAGGGCTAGGTCCTGGCTTGTATGTTTCCTTCTTTAATTACAGCAGCTCTTGGCCAAGGTGTTCTCAACAGTGTAGCCAGGTTTCAAGGGAAGAAAGACTCATTTCCCTCTGCTGGTCACTTCCTGGGGCTCACTGAGCCCGTGTTGGCTGTTCGAGTCTCCACCATAAGAGCATTCAAGGCTCTTATTGCGGGCTCCGGCTACACGTGCTGTGATGGACAGAGCCTCGCTCTGCCTCCCACAGCCCCTGCTGTCTGGTGGCGGGGGGTACACAATACTGTCATTTCACAGCATGTAGTTCTCCTGAAGTCCTGTGCACTGCAAACCTTACATGGACAGATCCATGTCCTCAGCCTGGAGTGTCTCTGAGGTAGGCTCGTGCTTTCCTCATTGCACCTGCCACACAGGTGAATCAAGGCTATGTATTGGTGTGCCTATGCTATGCCCACTCATAGCTCACAGGTCACCCTAAAGCTAACCAGAATAGCCAAAGGACTTCCAGGCTTTTGGCCTCTGCGTTGAGGGCAGATGGGGGTGGGCTGACAGCCATCCCTAGCAAGGCCACTTTGACCCCCAGGAGGTGTTCCGGCGGCACCGGGGGCTTCAGCTCCTGGCCCTGGTGGAGGAGGTGCTGCCTCGCCACCGCAGTGGCCGCCGCGGGGACTGGCGCATCTCCTTGAGCAAGCCCAGCGAGAAGGAGCAGCACCTGCTGATGACACTGGTGGGCGAACAGGGTGAGCAGGGCACAGCATGTGGGAGGTGCCATCCACAGGCCTGTCCTGGGGGCCCTGGGACAGTGGCATCAAGCTGTAGGATCAGGGACCCCAGGCAGAGGGACCCTGGTGTAGGACTTCCGGATGACTGGTGTCTCTGTTCTGTGGATGAAGGGACACGCATGGATCCAGCATAGGGGTGGAGAGTGGGCACTTCACTCTACGGGCGGGAGGGCCTTTGGGTTGCAGGAGGTAGCCTTCTAATGCCAAGCCTGTCATGGTGTTCCAATAAACCAATGCAGTGGGCAGCAGGTGGGAGTGCTGCATGGACTGAGGGCCTCTGTGCGGTAACAGGAGGCAGAACGGGCAAACTCAGGCAGACTGTAAGAGGAAGCAGGGGTTTGCAGTTGGGAGGGACACCTCAGGAGCCCTGGTACTGCCGCTGATGGCTTTTCTTCTCCAGGGGTGGTGCCCACCCAAGATGTCCTTTCCATGCTGGGTGACATGCGCAGGAGTCTGGAGGAGGTAAGCCGGCAGACTGCGCCATCGGCAGCTGCAGCATCCCTTCCATCCTTGAACTGCAAAAGCCCTGGGAGAATACGCAGGCGTCCTGGAGACGGGATGGATGTCCCGCCCCGGGTCCTGGCCTTCTGTGGGACACATACAGCATGCGCTTAGCAACTGAGCAGTGTGTGCAGTGGCCAGGGCAGAAAGGGCTCTGGCCTGGAGGCTGTGGCAGAAGGGTGGCAGTTAGAGGTTAGGGTGAAGGGGAGGAGAGAACTGAAGCCAGACGGTCAAGGAATCCCTCTGACCTGAGATCGCCAGGCTGGGAAGGACCAAGCCCTTCTGATGGGGCCACTGTCCTGTCTAGACTGCCCAAGGCTCTTCAGTTTTGAAATTCTGGGTTCATGAACACTGGGGGAGGGGGTGGTTGGGGAATGGATAGTAAGAACTTGGACAGGCCCTGACTTCTTAGTGAAAGCTTGCCTCCCTTTTCTTCCTAACCCTGGGCATTCTAGGTCTTGAGAAGTATAGACATGGGTGAACTTATCAAGTATGTTGGTGGGCCACTCTAGCAAGAAAAACCACTCTGCTAACCAAAAAGCAAGTGTTGTTTACATGCCGGGGCATAGCAGAAAACAGGGAAAAGCTGAAGCTCTCTAATCTGTCTCTTCCTTGTTTTGCTCCCTCTGCTTGAGGCCGGTCTGTGGAGAGGGCTCTGGCCAGTCCACAGCAGCCCCTGGGGGAGAAGGCAGGCCCAGCCAAGGCAGCCTGTGTGTGTTTGTGGGGGGGGGGGAGTGTGTGTGGGGGGATTGCTGAGAAGACACATCCATTGGAAAAGGAAGGAAACTGGGTGGCCCAGGATGCAGGCTACTCTCAGCAGCCCCACACCCAGCCCAAAGGTGGAAGCTGCACTTTCTTAGGGCTGTGCTGGGAAGACATGAGGGTCTTAAGGCTGCCCTGGCCTGGGACAGATGTGGGGCTCTATCTAGTAGGGTCATTACTGGCAGTATGGGATCCAGGCTCAGTGGAAGCTGGAGCCACAACCAGATGCATTCAGAGTAGGGTTGGGGCAGAGGCCACAGTGGGGATGTGGAGGGCTGGAAATGTGGCCACAGGAAGAGGCCCAGAGCTGTCCTTAGGTGAACCAATGGAGTTAGTGTAGACAAGTGTGTTCCTCAGCACAGTTCCTGGTCTCAAAGGAGTTCGCAGTATGCTGGGTTGGACAGCTTCTCCAGGTCACTAAGGAGCTCCTAGGACCTTAACTGAGTCACTGGCCCCACCCACCCCTAGATCGGCATCCAAAACTACTCCAGTACCAGCAGCTGTCAGGCGCGGGCCACCCAGGTGCGCAGTGACTACGGGACACTCTTCGTGGTGCTGGTGATCATCGGCGTCATCTGTTTCATCATCATTGTGCTTGGCCTGCTCTACAACTGCTGGCAGCGTCGGCTGCCCAAGCTTAAACACGTGGTGAGCAGCTGGGGTGGGCCTGGGGAGAGTGAATGGGGTGGCCAATGCCAGCTAATGAGACGCAGCGACCTCACACGCTGCACAAATGGGAATATTGGCTACTCTCAGGCAGGCGGCGCTGCAGGGAAGCTCAGTGTGTGTGTGTGTGTGGGGGGGGGTGCTGGGCACACCCAGGAGTGGTCCTCACCACCAGCTCCTCCTGCCCTCAGCGTGGGCGCTGCACATCCTGAGCAGGCCCATGGGGTGCAGGCTCCTGCAGCCTGGGGCCCTAGTCAACCCCCCAACTCCCGTTCCGAGTTTCGGGGAGTGTCGTATTATCTGATAAGGGGGCTGTTGGGAAGGGTAAAGGGACCCCGGGGAGGCACAGGGTCTTACAGCAAAGCATAAGGAGTGGGGCCGCAGTCCCCCGGCGCCCGGCTGCAGCGCACATCCACCCAGCGCCCTCTCCCACTGCCGCAGTCACACGGCGAGGAGCTGCGCTTCGTGGAGAACGGCTGCCACGACAACCCCACGCTGGACGTGGCCAGCGACAGCCAGTCGGAGATGCAGGAGAAGCAGCCCAGCCTGAACGGTGGCGGGGCCATCAACGGCCCGGGGAGTTGGAGCGCGCTCATGGGCGGCAAGCGCGACCCCGAGGACTCGGACGTGTTCGAGGAGGACACGCACCTGTGAGCGCGGCCCGGCCAGGCCGAGTCGCCTGCAGAGACAACCCCCGCGCTCCCGAACCCGGCGATGGCCTCACGGGGTGGGTGGGTGGGTGGGGGGAAGGGCAGCCCGAAGCCGCGGAGCCCGACAGTCCCCGCGCCCCTCCCGGCGCGCCCCGGCCCTCGGTGCGGGGCTCCCCCGCTTCCCCTAGCTCACCAGGCGATCTTGGCGCAGCTCCCACCCCGCCCTGCCCGGCCCCTGAGCCCTACCCGCGGGCGGCGGCGCTCCCCGCGCCCGGACTCTCATTAAAGCCGCCGAGACCGCGCGGGCGCGTCCGCCTCCACGCCTAGTTCTTGCTTCCGGGAGGGCGGGGCCAGGGGCTGGAGATGGGAGGGGCGGGGCGTGGTCTGGGGCGGGGCCTCTGCGCGCGGGGAGGCGGGGCTCTGGGATGGCGGGCGGGGCCGGGAGCGGGCGGTCCTCCGGGCGCCAGGCGCCGCTGCGGAGCTGCGAGGCTTGGTGGTACCGGGGACGCGCCGGGAGGGGCGGGGCGGTAGCGTGTTTACATCCGGCCCGGCTGGGAATCGTTGTCCCGGGTCGCTCGGCCCCGGGTCCGAACCTCATTTGCCATGGACACCAGCGACTTGTTTGCCAGCTGCAGGAAGGGGGACGTCGGCCGCGTGCGGTGAGGACCCGCAGTCCGGGAGGGTGGCGGGAGGCAGGTGGACGCCATCTGAACGTCGGGCCCCGGGGTGCGTGGGAACTCGGCCAGAAGCGGGTGCCCTGTGAACCCTCGCTGAGACCAGCTCACTGCAGACTTCATGTGGCTCTCAGAACGCGAGTGCGCCTGCCTGGGATACTGACGCTGGGGGAGCTGCTTGGTGGAGGCCGAAGAAGTGGGCAGGGATGCCGGGCTGTGGCAGGCCTGGGTCCCCAGATGTGGCTCCTTTCCCTAACCTGGCACTGGGAATTACCCTTCCCTACCACCAGCACTGCACTCCCCAGAGATGCGGACACCCTGATGCAGTTAGTGCGAGCCCGGCGCCAAGGTCGTCATCCCAGGCATGGGGATGCGGTATCTATTTGGGATCCAGGGCCTCTGGTCCCCAGCCTCCCGTTAGCCACCTTTTCTGCCTTCCCCATGCCTGGTTCTGGATCAGGGGAGTTCAGGCTGCAGTGCTCTTCCAAAAGCCTCCCTAGGCCCGTCCCCAACACCTGGTGTCACCTGAGGGTAGTGAATGCAGCTCAGATCCTGCCTTGATGGCCTCTTTGGGCTGCCCCGCCCCAAGTGGTGGCTCTCTCTGCATTACGCTTCCTCACTTGCATCCATCTGCAAACCTTCCTCCTTCTACCTTCAAGTCTTCTTTCAAATCTGTCCTAGTTCCCTTATCTCTCCCCGCCCCCACAGGGTACCTGCACCCGTTTCCCGCTGGCCTCCCCAGGCAGTTCACTTGTTTTGGCTGAAGCAGGGACCCCTATCACCCTCTCTTTCCCAAATGCCGCAAGCCCAAAGTCTCAGCTTCCGCATCTGGAGTCTGACCTGTCTGTCCCTAAAGCCATCATCTACACACTTGGGGGCCAGTGCGATCACAGGCTTTGCCCTCCTCATAGGCTTCCTCAGCCGGGAGAGATGTAGGTTTCCTCCCATTTCTGGTCTCATCTTCCAGACCAGGAGCAGTTCTGACCCAGGTTCTGACCCTCCTGCCCAGGTACTTGTTGGAGCAGCGAGACGTGGAGGTGAATGTGCGGGACAAGTGGGACAGCACCCCTTTGTGAGTGTGGGCAGTGGGTTGACTGGGTGGCCAGGCTGGGCCTGCCCCTGCCTTGCTGACAGCTGCCCCCTCCGTTCCCTAGGTACTATGCCTGCCTCTGTGGACACGAGGAGTTGGTACTCTACCTGCTGGCCAATGGTGAGGGAACAGGGGGTGCACGTCTGCATGGTTTGCACTCTCGATTCCTCACGTACCCCTCCCCCCCCATATCAGCAAGTACTATCTCCACTTCCACCCCTGTGGTCGGCTCTCTCCACTTCCCCATCTCTGCCTCTGCCACCCAGACCTCAGCTATTCCTGGACCTTTGTCACTCTCTGGTCTCCCAGCTTCCTCTGTTGCTCCACCTACAGTCTGTCCTCCACATTGCAGGCAGGGGTAATCTTTCTGGTGAATCTGATTGGAAGTCCGGGTAGTAAGGATAAAACTAGCAGGTGTGGGCACTACTGTACTCCTAGCTCTTGGGAGGCTGAGGCAAGAGGATTACTTCAAGTTCAAGGCAAGCCAGGACTAACAGTGAGACCCTGTCTCAAAAAATCAAAACAAGGGCTGGAGAGATGACTTAGTGGTTAAGGCATTTGCCAGCAAAGCCCAACGACCCAGGTCGGATCCCCCAGTGCCCACATAAAGCCAGATGTGCAAGGCAGTGCAGGCGTCTGGAGTTCGTTTGTAGTGGCTGAAGGCCCTGACGCTCCCCATTCTCTCTCCCTATCTGCCTCTTTCTCTCACCTGCTTGCAGTCCAGCCACACTGGCTTTAGTGCTCCCCTAGGCCAATCCAGCTCTGTGGAAGAGCCTTGCAGTCGCAGTTCTCTCTCACGTAGCCTGCCATTCCCAGATCTGTGCATGGCTCACTTCAAGTCCCCGCACCTTGTCACCCACCACACAGGGACCGTCTGTGGCCTTCCCATGTCCAGCCACTACACTGTTATGCTTCATCTTGCTTTGTATTTTCTTAAAAAAAAAATTAAATTTTATTTATTTGAAAGAGGAGAGAGAACAAGGCAGACAGAGAGAATGGGCACACCGGGGCTTCTAGCCACTGCAAGGAACTCCAGATGCATGCACCACCTTGTGCATCTGGCTTATGTGGGTGCTGGGAAATTGAACCTGGGTCCTTAGGCTTCATAAGCAGGTGCCTTAACTGCTAAGCCATCTCTCCAGCCCTTGTTTTAGTTTTGAGGCAGGGCCTCACTGTATCCCAGGCTGGCCTGGAACTCATGGAGATCTACCTCAGCCTCCTTTGTGCTGGAATCACAGGCAAGAGCCACCGTGTCTGGCTGTCCTGTATTGTAATGGTGCCTGCTGTCACTTGATGAGCTGCTCAGTGACCTTATGCCCCATTAGTTCCGTGGGGGCAGGGACCTGCTGGTCTTGACAGCTATGAACAGGGTAGCCACCCAGTCTGACTTAGCCTGGAGCAGCCTAGAATGTGTGTGTGAAAACATGCATGCATGAGTGCCTGTGTACCTGGTCTTGAGAGAGCAATCAGGGACCGAGTAGGCTCCCGACCTCCAGGATATCTGGGCCCTATTCTTGGGAGCTGGGGAAGTGAGCAAACCAGGAAAGAGTTCTCCTGGCTATCTCCAGCCTCAGCACGCCTGACTGGTGAGCCCTGACTCGCAGGAGCCCGCTGTGAGGCCAATACTTTCGACGGCGAGCGCTGCCTGTACGGCGCGCTGAGCGACCCCATCCGCCGGGCTTTGCGGGAGTACAAGCAGGTCACGGCGTCCTGCCGGAGGCGGGATTACTACGATGACTTCCTGCAGCGGTGAGATGGGGGCGGGGCTGGGGCCGGGGGCGGGGTTTGCAGCCAGGGCCTTGCTGCCCCAGTTATCTAGCAATGGGTCTGAGTGGGTAGCTGGTGGTGCACCCTGCTCTGCTCGTGCTGGGTGCTGCCTGAGTGGTAGATGGGAATCCCCTCCCGGCTATCCTCAGGCTTCTGGAGCAGGGCATCCACAGCGACGTAGTGTTCGTGGTACACGGAAAGCCGTTCCGGGCCCATCGCTGTGTACTGGGTGTTCGCAGTGCCTACTTTGCCAACATGCTGGATACCAAGTGGAAGGACAAGAGTGTCGTGGTCCTCAGGCACCCCCTAGTGAGTCCCTCCAGGGCGGCAGAGGGCGCTGACAGCCTCGCTGGGAGCGGTGGTTAGCTCGTGCTGTGTGGCAGTCTCTGATCCTCCCTTCCTGCTGTTTGCCTGCAGATCAACCCTGTGGCCTTCGGGGCTCTGCTGCAGTACTTGTACACAGGTGACTGACCCCTGGGCGGCCCTCAGCTGACTTTCCACCTCTGGACTGGTCATGGTTCTCACAGTGAGGGGTGGTGCCCAACTGCCTCTTGGCTTGGGCAGGGTAGGCTGGCTTGCCTGCTCTAGGAGAGTTTGTCCCATCTGTGAACTGAGCAGGTACCAGGTCCTTCTGAGTGTGGAACCCAAAACAGCTAGCAGGAATTCCCTCTGGCCCTGACACGCCCCCTCCCCCACACCCCAGGGCGCCTGGACATTGGCGTGGAGCATGTCAGTGACTGTGAGCGGCTGGCTAAGCAGTGCCAACTATGGGACCTGCTCAGCGATCTGGAAGCCAAGTGTGAGAAGGTGTCTGAGTTTGGTGCGTCCAGGGTTTCAGTCCACGGCTTTGGGTTGTAGCTAGCAGCATTGGCCTGGTTTACTAAAATTGTTGTCGCCTCCCCAGTGGCTTCCAAGCCCGGCACATGTGTGAAGGTGCTGACCATTGAGCCCCCTCCATCCGATCCCCGGCTCCGGGAGGATATGGCACTGCTGGCCGACTGTGCCCTGCCGCCTGAGCTGCAGGTACTGCAGGGCAGGTGGGACCTGGTGGGTAGGAGGGATGTCTGGGGATGGGGACCTTGAGAGGCAGACCCCACAGGTGTGGGCTTCGTTCTTGCTGTAAGCAGCTCTGGTCTGATGTGCTGTCTCTCCTATATCAGGGTGACCTTGGAGAGCTGCCTTTTCCCTGTCCTGATGGTTTCAACAGCTGCCCCGATGTCTGCTTCCAAGTAGCCGGCTGCAGCTTCCTCTGCCACAAGGTGCCTGTCCCCTCTGACCTGAGTCCTGGGCTAACTGGCTTCTCTGCGAGCAAACCCCAGCCCTGGCACTTTCTGAACCTGCCTCCTCCAGGCCTTCTTCTGCGGTCGCAGTGACTACTTCCGGGCCCTGCTGGATGACCACTTCCAGGAGAGTGAGGAGCCTGTGGCCTCGGGTGGTCCTCCAGTAGTCACCCTGCATGGCATCTCACCGGACATCTTCACCCATGTGCTGTACTATGTGTACAGCGACCACACTGAGGTGCGGCACCGGGTGGGAGTGTGGGAAGAACGGAGCCTCAGGCCACTACCTCTGGGGTTGGTTCTGGGTTCTTGGGTCATCCCCACCCTTGCTGCCCAGCAAGGTGTTCCTGACCTAAGCCTGTGAGGGGCAGCAGAGGGAGCTGGAGTTCCCTCTGCCCATGTGAGTGTGTGTCAGGACATATTACCGCACGTAGGAGGGAGAAATGTGTTTCTCCTTTGGGTCTGAGGTGGGCAGGTGGCCTGCTGGGGACCCAGGCTTCCCTCTGTCATGCTACCCCGGAGCAGGGCTGCAGACCTTTTCTCTGAAAGTAAATGTTTCTACCTTGTGGGCTTTGGTCTTGCAGCTGCTCAGCCTCTGTAGAGAAGCAGCCACAGGCCACCTGGAAGAGATGTAGGGGCTGGGGCTCTGCTCTGGGAAGGTTCTGAATAAAAAGAGCAGTTGTAGCCCCTAGTCTGTGGCATCCCCACACTGTCCAGCCTTGCCCTCTGCAGATGGAGGATGAGGCCACAGGTGTCCA
This sequence comes from Dipus sagitta, assembly GCA_036346955.1. Lineage (NCBI taxonomy): Eukaryota > Metazoa > Chordata > Mammalia > Rodentia > Dipodidae > Dipus > Dipus sagitta. The sequence goes on from CM070777.1 coordinate 34,516,592, forward strand.
TTTCCATGAGCCATTGGAAGTTGTACACCTGTCTTGCCCACCTCCTGTTGCCCCCTCTCCTGTTCCAGCCCACCTGCCTTCCTCTGGCCTGTGGCCTCTGTGCTGGGGTTCTTGCCCAGGCCTCCTTCCTGCCCACCTCCCTCCTTTCATTTCTCCTGGCCTGCAGCTCGGCCAGCACTCGCCCTGTACCTGGGTCTACCTCTCCCTGAAGGAGCTTTGCACCCCAAGAGCATCTTCTTAATGGCCCAGAGCAGGGATCGGCCTCCAGACCTGGCCTGACACTGGATTAGCTGTGTGATCTTGGGCAAGTTACCTAATTTCTCTGCTCTAGACCCCCTGCCCCAGAAAACAAGAGATAAAGCTCAGGTCTTGTGCCTGTGACCATGTGATCACAGGTGGCAGGGTGCCTGTGCTCAGTACGTTCCTGATGTTCCCAGCCAGTTCCCTTTGGCCATCCAAAGCCAAACCCTTGGCCTTTCTCAGCCGGGACCTAACTGCCCACGTGCTCCAAATCTGCAGCTGAGTAGCAGGGTTCCTGCTTTGGACTGGAAAGAGAAACTCTAGCTCACTTTCCCAACAGCCTTTCAAGGCAGGCATGACTTTCTGCACCTCACAGACTAGGAAACCGAGGTAGAGCAAGGTGAAGGGACTTGCCTGATGTCCCACGGCTGAAGGTGTCAGAACCTAGACCTTTGACTCCGGGACTGCAGGATTTTTCTCTGGAAGGTGCTGCCTCCAGCCTGCCCAAGGTGTAGGACCGTTCCCCCCCGCCCCCATGTCCCAATCTCTTCTTTCCCTTATAGCCCCAAGATCCCCACAGGAACCTGGGCTGGGCTGGGCTTCAGGGGCTATGGATCGTGTGTACTCCCACCAAGGCCTCCAGCATTTTCCTAAGCGAGTCCCAACCTTGGCTGCTGGGCCCTGGCAGTGACCACAGGTGCTTCTTTTGTCCCTTGTACCATAGTTGTCACCTGAGGCGGCCTACGATGTGCTGAGTGTGGCTGACATGTACCTGTTGCCAGGCCTGAAGAGGCTTTGCGGCCGCAGCCTGGCCCAGCTGCTAGAGGAAGACAGCGTGGTAGGCGTGTGGCGGGTGGCCAAGCTCTTCCGCCTGGCCCGACTCGAGGACCAATGCACTGAGTACATGGCCAAAGTCATTGAGAAGGTGGGCAGGGGTGCTGAGATGGGGAGGGCATGAGGGCCCACTGCAGCTTGTGCTGAGCTGGTCCCTCTGCAGCTGGTGGAGCGGGAGGACTTCGTGGAGGCAGTGAGGGAGGAGGCGGCGGCTGTGGCGGCCCGGCAGGAGACGGACTCTATCCCGCTGGTGGATGACATCCGCTTCCACGTGGCCAGCACAGTCCAGACCTACAGCGCCATCGAGGAGGCACAGCAACGGCTGCGAGCGCTGGAAGACCTGCTCGTGTCCATCGGCTTGGACTGTTGAGTCCTTGCTGTCGTGTGGCAGCCCCAAGGCTGGGGACACGCATGTGCAGAGTGCACGTGCAGGGACCCTTGCTCTGGAACACGGCGTGTGGAGGGCGTAACAGGTTCCTCCCTCCGTGGGCCCGAGGACCTTGCAGGGTGTCCTTGGGATGAGCCTCCTCCCACAGTGCACAAGGTAGCCCTAAGACTGTGGGGCCAGTACCTCTCAGGGAAAGCTGGGGAGAGGTCAGCTCTGGGTTCACCCACTCCCCCAGCACCCCACCTGCTCCTTCTGGCCCTGGCCCTGGCCCTGGCTTGCTCTGGCTGCTTTCACTACAGGGCTGGGCAGGAAGGGCAGAGAGTCTGTGTGTGGTAATAAAGCTTCGATTCACTGTGGGGGCCTGAATCTGTCCTGGGGTGCAGCTTGGGGAGGGTAGGCTTTGGGAAGCAGAGCTAGAGGCTTCTTGAGGAGCAGGAGGCCTTCTAACAGAGACTTTGATATTAGGGCCAACGTGGTGACATTCTCATGATGCTTTCAGGCCTTGGAACCCCATCCCACCCCATTTACATCCATATCTTGGCCAGAGACCTGGGCAACAATTCACCTTCAGCAGTTACCCACCTGTATCATAGCTCTCTCTCTGCGCTTGTGCTCGCGTCATTGCCCAGAACTTTCTGGATTTATTTCCCTTCCCTCCCCAGTGTGTTTTTGTTGGTCATGTGGGGGAAGCTGCAGGATCCGAAGTGACCAGTCGGAGCAAGTTCCGTAGCATTTGGGGTTGCGGAATGAGTGTGTTAGAAGGATGGGAGGCAAATGCTAAGAGCCTGCCCCAGGTAGAGTTGGAGCCTGGTCAAGGGTAAGTTACTAGGCTGAGGGTGCGCTAGGAACTTGGTCCTAGCTGCAGGGTTGAGTGATCATCTGAGGAGGGCTTAGGACAGCACCTGGTCTATAGTTTGTGAGACCAGTGCTGGAGCCCCTGTGGGAGGTGCCAGCAAAGCAGGATGTGATGGGATGACTTGACATTTCACACTTTATCTTAGCTGTGAAGCCATGACATGCATTTTTGAAACCTCACTTTGTGGCCCTGGGGCACATGGGCAGGAAGGGTGAGGCTCAGGCTGGCAACAGGCCCAACCTCATTCTCCACTCACCCTGGGTGTGACAAGGTATGGATGATATAAAGAAAAGATTTTTACGTTCCTGTGCATTTCTCGTCACGGGTATCAGTGTGGTTAATTAGTACAAGTGTCCCTTTTACAGATGTTGAAATCACACACAAGGAAGTTTGAAGGAATACCCCCCCTGGAATTTACATTTCTTGGCTTACTGATCCAGCCAACAGGGTCAGGACATGTTCCCTAATCACTGGGCATGTTCCGATTCTTAGTTTAGTTTAGAGAGACCATTTAAGTGATGGGGACACTCTCTGCGTACGAAACTCAGCGTTGCAAACAGGAAATGTCACAAATAGCCTTGCTGCTGATGAGCTGGCAGGGTCCTTCTCTACATGGCTAGAAACCTGAGCAGCTGGCAGTCCCGGGCCCTTGAGTGTCCAAGGCCCAGAGGCTGGACCGGCAGAGCCAGGGCCTTGCTGCTCCAGGTTTCAGAAGCCAGGGACTTAGAGCTTTGGGAGCTCAGGGTTTATTCTCCTGGGCTTTACCCACAGGCTGGTACTGGGCCGCCATTATAACCTCTAGCCTCCAGTAGCTGTGAGCAGCAGCAGGTGGTGCCTCTAGCGCTGCTGGCCACGGGCATTGGGCCCTTAGCGCTGCAAGAGTTACAGACCTTGTGTGGGTTTAGGAAGTTCTGGTTCCTTAGTCCTCAACACATGGGCCAGAGTTAGAGTGCTTGGCCGGTTAAAGACTACACACCTCTGGAGCTTCCTGTGAGCAGGGCCTACAGTTTTGGCTCCTTACATCCTCCTCCTCTTCATCACTCGGCTTCCCATCACCTCTGCTCCCACTGCTCCACTTCTTTCCCTGACAGCTGCTTTGTTTTTAACTGTCTGACACTGGCCACACTGTATGGTTGTCCCATTCTGTTTCCACGAGTGACAGCACAAGAGAGACACAGTGTGCCTGAGCTATCTACTTATATATCCTGTGGTGTTTGGCCCAATCACAGACTTGCCTCAGCATCAGTCACATTGAGGCTTGAGTTTGGACCAATCACAGCCTTGTCTCTTAGCACCATCCACAGCAGTCCTGGCTGCCAGGGAAGTGCTACCCGCTCTGGCCTAGGTGGAAGGGCTTTTGATAGTAGTGTGTGATGAGAATGGAAACAATCCTAGCTGAGGCTGTGCCTTTAGAAGCAGGGCCAATCAGCTGCGATTTTGCATAGCTGTCTCCAGTGTTCCAGGCAGTCTGGCGCTTTGACTGACAGTCCTTTGTATAAGGGAGCCAGTCAGAGTCACATTGTCCCTTCCCCAGTCTTTATTTACAGGAAAATGGACATCAGGAGTGCTTATAAGAATTTAAGAGAATTTATCATTAACACTGATTTTGACAATTTTGTTTTGAGTCAGGCTCTTATGTGGTCTAGGCTGATCACCAACAAACTATGTAGGCTTGGAGGCAAGTGGTGGAATTACCACACTCACACAAGCAATTTTAAGAGTGCTTAATATGTGAGGGGAGTGGTTCATATCTGTCCCCAATTACAACTCCTGAATGGGAGACAACCCCACAGCTAAGTTACAGCTCAGGTCCAGGGTGACGGATGCTCAACTCTAAGGCCTGGTAGTTCCCTGGGCCTTCCAGCGACTGGGTCCTCAGTTTCTCTTCCCCGGGACTTGAGCCTTTGTTCTCCGCCTCGTCTCTGCTTCCAGCCGCTCTCTGGAACTTCCATCATCTCTCTCTAAAGCTCTCTAAGCATAGGAATAATATAGGAATAATGAGGGCGTCCCCCAGCCGAGCCAAGAACTGAGTCCACAGCCAAATTGTAGCTCCAGGAAGGGGGCGTGGTAAGGGCTCTGCACCAATCACGGCAGCCCCTCATTTGCATGAAGGCTGAGTTTGCACCAATCACAGGCCTTCCAGGGCGCTCTCGGTGGGGCAGGTCTAGCCCTGAGGTGAGGATTAGCTGGGTCAGCGGGAGGTCAGCATCTGCGCACGGAGCTTCTCAGGCGCTGGCCGCCCTCTGGACCAGCCTGCAGCACAGGGTGGGTCGTGCATGGGCTACAGCGTCCATGGTAGAGCCTCCGCAGGGGCATCAGCAGGGCCCGTCAAACATGCCCTGGACACATTTAAAGTTCAGAGAAAGCATGGGAAGGTGTTCTCAGTAGACTGAGGGGAAGATCCGCCCAGGGTAACAATTCTAATAGCACCGGATGGTGCCTAAGAGGTTCTCACAACTCCCATTGGTGCTGAACTCCCCGCCTTGGGGCCTGGGGAAGGGGAAGCCCCCACCTGTCCTGATTCAGGATGGCGAGTGTCCTGTAGACAGTCACTGGCATTCAGGGGGCTCCTTGGGAACACTGGAATAGTGTGTGAGATTATAAACAGTTTTTAGAACAAAAGCCACATCTACCAGGGTCCACACAGGCCAAGTTCTGTCACTGTCCCAATATGCTAATTAAAGAGACAGTAATACTGAAAAGTGCAGAGGGGTCTCAATCCATGGCCACCCTTTGGAAGAACAGAGAGGGGAGGCCAGTGACCCCCGAGTCTGTCTTTGGGGTACTGACAAATAGAGGGAGACTTAGGGGGGGCTCTCAGTTCTGGTTCTGCAGAGTCCTTGTCGCTGTCATAGATGAGTGTTGTCATTTTGGGGAGGAGGGTTGTCCTGTAGGTCTTTGCTGTTCCAAGCGAATTCAAGGTGAGGGCAGGTTTCAGAGAATGACTTATCTCTGCCTTCGGCTTTGAAAGGGCTGTTGAGACAGACACTGCCTGTGATTTTAGCATGCCATATACAGACAGAAGCAGGGGACAGACCAAAAATGAAGACAGATGTGTCAGGCTTTCATCCTGCTTTTAGTCACTTTGTGAGCCCAAGAGAGGGGTCATGCTTTGTAGCAAAAGCAGTTTCTAAGTGTCTAAGACTGGGGGATTGGTCAAACCTGTTTACTTTCTACAATGTGGTTTTAGGATTAAGAAAATACATCTATCCTTCATAATTCAATAAAATAAACTTGGTGCTGGAGTCCAACCTAGGGCCTTGAGCTAACACCAATGTTAAATGTTAAAATAAATATCAGTTAAAAAAAGAAAGTACAGAGGCTGGAGAGATGGCTTAGTGGTTAAGTGCTTGCCTATGAAAGTTCAAGGACCCCAGTTTGAGGCTCGATTCCCCAGGACCCACGTAAGCTAGATGCACAAGGGGGCGCATGCATCTGGAGTTTGTTTGCAGTGGTTGAAGGCCCTGGTATGCCCATTCTCTCTCTCTCTCTGCCTCTCTCTGCCTCTTTCTCTCTCTCTCTGTCTGTCCCTCTCAAATAACTAAATAAAAATAAACAGCCAGGTATGGTGGCGCACACAGAGGTAGAAGGATTGCCGAGAATTCAAGGCCACCCTGAGACTACAGTGAATTCCAGGTCAGCCTGAGCTAGAGTGAGACCCTACCTCAAATAAACAAAATATAATAATAATAATAATAATAATAATAAAAAATAAAAATGAAGAAAAAAGTACAGGGCTGGAGGGATGGATTAGTGATTAAGGAGCTTGCCCACAAAACCAAAGGACCCTGGTTTGATTCTCCAGGACCCACGTCAGCCAGATGCACAAGGTGGCGCATGCGTCTGGAGTTCATTTGCAGTGGCCAGAGGCCCTGGTGTGCCCATTCTCTTTCTCTCTCTCCCTCTTTCTCTCTGTCAAATAAATAAATAAATAAATAAATAAAAATAAAAATAAAATTTTTTTAAAGCACATTTTGCTGGGTGTGGTGGTGGACACCTTTAATCCCAGTACTTGAGACACAGAGGTAGGAGGATTGCTGAGTTCCAGAACAGTCTGGGACTACAGAGTGAGTTCTAAGTAAGTCTGGGCTACCATGAGACCCTACCTCAAAAGGACAAACAAACAAAAAGAAAGTATTAGCCGGGCGTGGTGGTGCATGCCTTTAATCCCAGCACTCAAGAGGCAGAGGTAGGAGGATCATTGTGAGTTCAAGGCCACCCTGAGACTCCATAGTGAATTCCAGGTCAGCCTGGGCTAGAGTGAGACCCTACCTTGAAAAACCAAAGAATAAAAATAAAATACAGTATATTTTGACACAAAGGCTCTGGGTTTGAAGCACAGTTCCATTACCTCTAATCCTAACTCTAATCTTTCTTGTTATTTATTTATTTACTTTTCTAATCCTTATTTTTTTTTTAAAAAAAAAAAACGTTTTATTTATTTACAACCAGAGAGAGAATGGGTATGTCAGAGCCTCTTACCACTGCAAACAAACTCCAGATGCATATGCCACTCTGTGCATCTGGCTTTATGTGGGTACTGGGTAATTGAACCTGGGTCATTAGGCTTTGCAAACAAGCAAGCACCTTAACCACTGAGCCATCTCTCCAGCCTCCTAACCCTAATCTTTCTTATTTTTTGTCTTTTTCATTGAGATGATCTCACTAAGCAATCCAGGCTGGTCTGCAGCTCGGTAACCTGCCCAGTCTCCCCAGCTCTAGTGATAGGGAAAGGTGGCCCCAAGCTGTGACTGAAGACAACAGGCACGGCTCTGAACCGCTCCCCTCACCCACACATACTTTGCCCTCCTGACCCCTGCAGCCCCTTCTGCTGATCCACCTCTACCTTAACAGGAAAGGGAGCCATGGTGGGAGTTTTTAAATTCATGGTGTTTTGATAGGCTCTTCCGCTTGGTTCCTGTGATTTCCACCTAATTTGCATGATCAACCAGAGCCCACCTGTGTCTATATAAAAACTCCACACTCAGCTCCTTAACAGACTCTCCTGACTGAAGAGCAGATTTGCTAGAATAATGAAGACCTTGAAGACTGCCTGAAAGTAGATGTCATGCCCCAGCCCTGGTGCAGACTCACCCCAGATCATCTGAGGATTTTCCCACTCCTGCCTTGGAGACAGACCAACTGTTCCTGCCTCTAAGGCCCATGGCTCTGGGTCCTGCTTGAGCAAGACTCCTCCTGGCTGGTCTTCTGAGGCCTACCAAGGCCTACCAAGGACCTTGAGTTGTGAACACTCCATCAGACCCCTGTTGATGGCATCCCAAGGCCTGTCAGCAGTTGGAGCTGTAACTGCCACCATGGTACCCTCGTGGTGGGCAATCTCACTGCCACCAGTTTATCATTTAAGTTGTTGTGTTCCCATGTACATAAATCCTGGTTCCTTCTCTCATCACTGTTCATCCCTTTTTTGCTTTGTTTGTTTTGTTTTCGAGGTAGGGTCTCACTCAGGCCCAGGCTGACCTGGAATTAACTATGTAGTCTCAAGGTGGCCTCGAACTCACGGCGATCCTCCTGCCTCTGCCTCCTGAGTGCTGGGATTAAAGACGTGCACCACCACGCCCAGCTGTTCATCCCAGTTTTGAGGTGGACAGACAGAACTGGGGAAGAATGGACTGTTTGACTGGGACTACAGTGTGTCACCATGCGTGGGTTTTTGTTGTTTTGTGTGCTTGTCGGACGCTTCCTCTGGACAGCTTTAACCCTGGTGCAGCTGGTGCAGACAGCTAGGCTTCTCTGTGCAAGTGTGGAGCTGGGCCTCTGAACCACGTGGCGGGCTGTGCGGGTTGCTCCTTCTCTACACGGTTTGTGAGCACGCTGACACACAGAGCCTGTGGTGGGCTTTCTTGGGTCCCTGAGGAGGGGTGAGGAAATCTGTCCAGGTCCAGGAGGCAGGGATTTGGATCCTCAGACTTGAGCAGGTCCCGCAATGTCATTCTCACTTGGGCTACCAGGGCATCCATGCTGCAATTCTATCTGGGCACAGCCCACTGTGTCCTGTGTGGGAGCCTGGTGCCCTCGTTTTTTTGGCTGACCCTTGGCTCATTTGCCAGCTTCCCCCCCCCCCCCGCCCCCATGCCCACAGCTGTGGCTTTGCTGGTTGAGCCCGTTCTAATGTGAACACAAGTACCAGGTGAATTTTGAAATTTCTATTCTGCTCCTTTCCCCACTCCTCTCTCCTTCTCCCTCCCTTCCTTCATTGTTGACACTCACTCATGGCCCTTCACTCACTACCCTTCTCTCATTGCCACTTATTTGTTCTGTCCCTCTCTCCCTTATTCATTCCCGAACCCCATTACCTCCTCCTACCCCATGACATGGTTGTTTCCAGGGACCCTCTGGGCAGCAGAGATCTAGGTCACATTCCCATGTGAGGGACAGGGAGCTGCCCAGAGGACAAAGAATTCATCGCACGTCAGATACCCAGGGCCCTGGAGGAAGGCGGGGTCGGGCCTGGATGGATTACGCTGAGGAGAGGCTGAGAGATGGTGGTCAGGCCTCAGCAGGGGCTTTGGCTTTAGTGAGCTGGAGCCACCAGAGCCCCTTGCACAGGGTAGGACACAATTCTGGCCACCCTGTGGAATCTGACCTTGCAGGACCCCTGAGGGGCTGTGACTAGTCTGTCTGATTTTGGTGAGCCTAGAGGCAGGGAGAGTGGGTCAGGTGGGGTGTGGGATCAAGGAGGAGCAGCCCAGGATGCCAGCAGCAGGCACACCAGATTCCCCATGCCCAGATGGAGTTTGAACATGTCCAGCATCCAATGAATGGGTCAGCAAGGGAAGCAGTGAGCTCAGGGAGCCTGCTTCTGGCCAGACTTCCCCAAACGTGGGTGGAGGAGATAAAATCCACTGTCTAGTGGATCCCAGAAGGGTACTGAGCTATGTCAGATGACTGGTGCGTGACTCCCTGCTCCTCTGAATGTGGGTCTGTGGTCCTCTGTACAAGCGGGCTGCATGTGGGATGAGAGGCCACACAGACAGACACAGGCACTCAAAAAGCATCTGCTTTATTAGGATTAGCTGTAGTGCACATCGGTTCCTTTAGTGGTGCTAAGCAGATACAGGATCCCCACTAGGAGTATACATGGGACGTGTCTGAGCGCAGTGACAGTAACAAAGTGTTTGGACATCATTGTGATCCTTGTGAGATTACATTAGCAGTCAGGGAGGAAGGAGAGTGAGGCCTGCAGGCTGGCCTGGAGGCAGAACGCCTGGAGTGGGATGTGAGCAGAGCCCTATGGCACTCACAGCATTCTCATGACTTTTGTGGTGGACCTCAGGGCACCCAAAGCTGAGGGGGGGGGGGACTGTGATGAAGGGTGGATGACCCCTGTCTCTGCCAAGGGTCTGGGTCCTGGTGGTTTAGACCTGCCCCGTCTTCCTCCCCAACTACCTGTGGGTGGCTCCCTTTCCCCACAAGCTTTTCAGGTGCAAAATCCATTCCACAGGGATTCACATCACCTTTGACCTGCTGCGAAGGGCACTCTGTGTTCATATAGGTGCTTGGATATCCCTACAGGGCTCCAAGGGGTCCCCTCCCTGGCATTCATCTTGCTCCCTGTCTGTTCCAGGCCAAGCTTCATGTGCCTTAGCATCTCTTCCACACCTAGATTCCTCTGTGTTCCTGCAGTGCTGGCACTCTGAAGTGAACGTCAGCTGCACTCAGTTGTCAGTGTGGATGGAGGGTGCGATCAAGCAAGGATGACCCAGTCTCCACAGACAAGCCACCCAGCCTTGCCGCGGCTGCACGTGAAAGACTTGCCACAGCTGCCTTGCAGGGCCCTGGCTAACCCGCTTCTGCCATGGATGTGGCACACCCGTATTCCTGTCCTCTCTTCCACATTTCATAAGACAGTCCAATGTCAGATCAGCCTTTCCTTTTTTTTTTTTTTTAGTATAGTGATTCTTAAAGCAGACGAGTATGTCTGTAAATGAAGTCATGCACCTGAAAGGAACAGCCCAGGGGCCAGGCGTTTGGTTTGGGAGATGGTGGTGCTGTCCTATCCTGCTGGGTGAGACCCTGAACGAGGCTGCAGACTTCGAGCTCTGGGTGAGAATTTCAGATCCTGTCCAGGGGCACCTAGTGGTTTAGGGGTGGGGTTCTTGTTTTTCCTTAATGGAGAGCAGAAACATCCCTGGGGACTGCTGCTGCCCAGAGCCAGAACAGCCAGTGCACACTGATTGCCTCCCTCAGCAAGCTTTTTACACTTGACTGTTCTAAAGAGAAGTCAGAGCTAAGGTGGGGCCTGGTCAGCTCCTGGGCTCTGGCTACCCTTCATGGGTGCTTGGGTCCTCCTGAAGGGCACCCTAGGACCTTTAGTAGGGAGCCAACTCTTGACTGCTATGACATGGTCAGGGACACTGGAGGATAGAGGGACACCCCTCCCAGGACACAAAATAAGCCCAAAGAAGGAAAAGGCCTTGGTGGAGGGCAATCTCCACTGCCAAAGAAGACAGTCAGAGCCCTGACTGCAAACCTCCATGTCTTTGCAGGGGAGTGGCTGCCTCCTCTGAGACCCTGAGGACCCTGTATTGCACCTTTGCTGAAGGTTCACTGGCACCCCAACCAGCCTCCTTGCAGCCATGCAGGTCTCCCTGCCTCTACCCAGGGCCCTGTGGGCACTAATGAGACTGTTGAGGTAACAGCGGGCCCCCACGATAAAGATGAAAGTGCTCCCAAGGAGGCAGAGCCCCTGTTATTGCTGGCACTAAGTGAGGCCTGGGGCAGGCCACTGGGTGGCATCTGAAGGGGTAGGGCTTGTGCCTTGGCTATGCCTGGGTGGCCCTGGGTGACGCCTGCTGGGGACATCCTGCTGTGGCCTGGGACGGGGTGCCAGCAGCTGTGGTCCCTGCCTGCAGGTGGTCAGTGAGTGCTCTGTGCTGCCCTGGCAGGCGGCCAGCACCGTAGCTGCATGTGAATCTCTTCTCCTGCCACCAGAGGTAGCTGTGCCGCTGGCACTGTGACCTTGACTCCTGGTGGCTCTGGGCAGAGGGAGACCCCAGGCCCTGAGGCCATAGTCCTCCACGCTGAAGGGAAGGGAGGGACACTGGGTCCTTGCCATGGGAAAGGCTAGCCTAGTCCCTCTCTTGGGGGTACAGGGCCCTTACTCAGTCCAGCCATCCTAGTCTTGTGCAATATCAGTTCCTGGCAGGTGCCCAGGCTCCGCCTACCCACCACCCAATAATTGTCTCTGCTTTAGGATATACATTATATATTAGACACCTCCTCTTCAAAGCAACCCCCTTCTCAGGATCAGATACATAATGACTTGGGGGAAAGTGGCCTTTCTGCATACATACAGCACATGGTCAGTGACCCAAATCCCAAGCAGGAAAAGCCAGGAGTCCATGACAATGCTCTACCGGGCCATTCCTCCTACCCTGAGCCTGGTTTCAGGCTAAGTTGCTGACAAGGTCATGGGTGGCTGCCCGTTTTGAGGAAGTGCTGTGGAGGAGCATGTGAGCTTGTTGAGGAACTAGCTCTGGGGGCACAAGACACCTCATCACAGCCCAGAGAATGGCCAGTCAGAGAGGCGTTGGGGAAGGAGCTCAAGAGGGGACAGGAGGGAAGAGGCCTCCAATTATTGCAGGCTGGGATCACAGGACGCAGGGGTGTCCCTGGAACCCCATAGGAGCTGGGAGCGGAGGACAGAGGTTACACTTTTGTTTTCAAAGGATATTTCCACATAATCCCATGTGGAAAACTGCCTGTAATCCCCCCTCTCTCTGGCTACCCCTTAAGGTAGTAGATCCAGTGGTTGATAAGATTTATATATGACAAAATGTCTTTTTTTAAAAAATAAATTGCACTAGGGAGTCCTCCAATCTGTGATTTTTGTTTTTCAAGCCAGCAAGGGCTGCTCTTCTCTGCCCACTTCCCCCAGACTGCGAGCTGGTTGCCTGGCCAGCGTGCTCAGGGTGGGGTTCCGGTGGCTCCTGCCGTGGGTATCCTTTGGGAGACCCACATGTTTATTTCATGGAAGACGGACTTGGTCACTTCTGGAAGCTCTTTGTGGAGAACGTGGTAGGCACCTTCATAGAGCTGCAATCAGGAGAAATATGGAATCAGAAGTGGCAAATGGAGGGGGTGGGCACAGGCAGGGGACAGGCGTATACAAGGTCATACTCCCGACATCCCCCACCCCTTGTTTCAGATGAGGTCTTGCCATGGTGCTTAGGCTGGCCTCAAATTCCTGGTCTTAATCTGTCCTCTTGCCTTAGCCTTTTGGGTAGCAGAGATGGCAAATGTGTGCCACCTTGCCCTGCCAGGGCCAGCACTTTTTGATCAGATGAATTACAATTTCCAACAAGTCTTGGACCTTCACTCCCTGCCTCCACAACTCTCTAGCCTCTGCACCTCCACTCTAGAACCTTCCACAGGGGGACTCTTATCTGTCTTCACATCTCCATCTTCCATCAAGTCCAAGGCTCATGTGGAGATGTCTCCTACTCCCCACAGCCTCCAGTGGTTGCTCTAGGCAGGATCAGTAGGGACCTCACATGCCATGCAGGGGCACTTAGCACTCACGTGTCATTAGACTTCCCAGCAGAGGCTGACCAGCGACCATCTGCTCACACTGACTTTTCATGGACTGGGGGCTCCACATAGCCCTCTCCCCACCTCTCCCTGTTAACTCATGTCTTAAAAACCCTTCATATATGGATGACTATGGGACTTTCCTCTAGCTAGACCTCTCTGATGCTGCCTGTCCATGCACCATTTGCCTTAGAATTTCTCAGGTCTCTGGGGCTGGGGAGATGGCTCAGCAGTTAAAGGCACTTGCTTGCAAAGTTGGCTGGCCTGGCTTGTCCACGTTCCATTCCCCAGTGTTCATGTACAACCAGATGCACAGGTGATGCATGCACCTGGAGTTAATTTGTTTTTTTTTTTTTTTTTTTTTTTTTTTGGTTTTTCGAGGTAGGGTCTCACTCTAGCCCAGGCTGACCTGGAATTCACTCTGTAGTCTCAGGGTGGCCTTGAACTCACAGTGATCCTCCTACCTCTGCCTCCCAAGTGCTGGGATTAAAGGCGTGCACCACCACGCCCGGCTGGAGTTAATTTGTAGTGGCAGGAGGCCCTGGCATGCCTGTTCTCTTTCTCTCTCTTTCCCCACCCCTCTCTACTTGCAAATAAATACATTACATAAATTAAAAAAAAAACACTCTAAGGTCTCTAGTGTCTGAGGAGACTACTGGGTAATCTCAAAATGATTCCTCCCTCTCGCTCCAGGGTCCGCCAGGGTCATCATCTCAGAAGGGGTGGAACAGCCCTCCTGCTAGCTGGCGTAGATGCCAACCCCAAGGGCATTCTTAAAAGCATTTAAAAATGATCAGCATATCTGTCACCTCCACCACTTACTTCCTTATGGTGACAGCACTCAACAGCCTCTCTACTGGCTATTTTGAAAAAAAAAAACAATGTCTTTTTAACTTACCCTGCTGGGCTGTAGCACACCAGGACTTACTCCTGTCACTCAACTGTGAATTTGCATCCTTTTTTTTTTTTTGAGGTAGGGTCTCGCTCTAGCCCAGGCTGTCCTGAAATTCACTATGTAGTCTCAGGGTGGCCTTGAACTCACAGCAATCCGCCTACCCTCTGCCTCCCGAGTGCTTGAGATTAAAGGCATGCATCACCATGCCTGGCATGAATTTGTACCCTTTAACCAATCTGCCCGCCTGCCTTTCCCCTCTCTCCTCTCAGCACAAAGAACCACCATTCCACTCTGCTTATACCATGAATTCAACACGCTAGCTCCTCCCTGTCACTAAGAGGATGCTGTACTTGTCTTTCTGTGCCTGGCTCATTTCGCTTAGCGTGTGGTCTTCCAGACCCAGGCCCCTGCCCACCACCGCTGCACTCATTCTTCTGCTTATCGCTCTTCCTGCTGGGCACAGGCTCCACAGCAGAGGCAGGGAGGGCCTTCAGTGGTTCTCAGGGCCTCTACCAAGTGATGGAAGAGCTGCTTGTGAGCATGCGGAGATGGAAGCCAGGGCCCAAGTGTGCAGCGAGTGCCACATCACTGAGGTACACCCAGTGCCTCCCATTTTTTTCTTTCTCTTCTTCCATTCTTTCTGTTCACCCATGGGTCTATCTGGCAACCGATATGGGCTACAGTCTGGCTCAGCACGGACGAAGGCAAATCCTCCACAGTTTGCAAAGGTGCGAGTCTGTCAACACAGCGTAGACTGCAGAGGGACCTCAGACTCCAATCTAATCATCTGAGTCGAACCCTGACTCTATTACCTTGCAGGTGAGGGGTCTAAAGAGTTACGTGCTCTCTTTTTCCTTTTCTTTCTTTCTTTCTTTCTTTTTTTTTTTTTGGTTTTTCAAGGTAGGGTCTCACTCTAGCCCAGGCTGACCTGGAATTCACTATGGAGTCGCAGGGTGGCCTCGAACTCATGGCAATCCTCCTACTTCTGCCTTCCGAGTGCTGGGATTAAAGGTGTGCGCCACCACGCCTGGCAACCTGCTCTCTTTATAACCCAGTGAGAATGCAGCCTCAGGTCCCACCCGGGCCACAGCCCAGACCAGGAGTCAGACTACGTGGGCCAGGGGCAAGTGTGCTGCAGTGCTGGCCCATGCAAATTCCCTTACAGCTCAGGTTCAACCAAGTGCCCTGGGACCCACGTACCCTGATTCCATAGGCCCTGCATGTCCTAAACCCCTATGTTCCTTGAGCCCCCGGGAATCCCTTATCCTGAGCTGTGGTAGATACAGAGGGCAATGGGGCACTGTGTGTGTGTGTGTGTGTGTGTGTGTGGTGTGCCCCTGCAGCATGGACAAGACAGTCTCTCTGGGGTTGTAACTGCTCAGTGCTCAGCTGCAGGCTCCTCTCTTGATCCTTCCTTCTCCACATCCTGTTCTTCCTCTAGTGAGGCCCATCATGCCAAAGGCCCAGCTAGGGACCCACAAGTCGTTAGAGTCCTTCCTAGCCAGGCTGGCCCTGCTCCCAAAGGGACACAGCCTTCTGGCCCTCACCTTCAGCGTCTTGTCCTGGCTCCGGGCCAAGTCCATGAGCAGGTAGGCCCCCTTGCTGTCACACAGCCTATCCGCCGAGCCCTGAAGCAGCAGGAAGGGCAGTGTCAGCTTGGGCAGCGCGCGCTCCACCCGCGAGACGGCGTTCATCAGCTGGATGCCGAAGCACACCTTCAGCCCCGCGCGGCAGATGAGGGGGTCTGAGTCATACAGGTCGACCTGAGGGGAGAAGAAGGTTTGTCCGATGGAGGAGATAGTCTGCCCGGGGTCGGGGGGGGGGGGAGGGCATGCATCTCTCTGCTCAAGGGTGGCTTCAGTTCAGGCACTTGGTCTGGGGAACCCACAGAGGCCAGCCTGGGCTGTACAGCAAGACCCTTGCCTCAAAATACAACAAAACTGGGCTGGAGAGATGGCTTAGTGGTTAAGCGCTTGCCTGTGAAGCCTAAGGACCCCCAGTTCGAGGCTGTATTCCCCAGGACCCACGTTAGCCAGATGCACAAGGGGGCGCATGCATCTGGAGTTCATTTGCAGTGGCTGGAGGCCCTGGTGCACCCATTCTCTCTCTCTCTCTGCCTCTTTCTCTCTCTGTCTGTTGCTCTTAAATAAATAAAAATAATTAAAAAAAATAAAACAAAACTAAGCCCAGTATGGTGGCACACGCCTTTAATCCCAGCACCTGGGAGGCAGAGATAGGAGGATTGCCATGAGTTAGAGGCCACCCTGAGACTATATAGTTAATTCCAGGTCAGCCTGGGCCAGAGTGAGACCCTACCTTGAAAATGAAACAAAACAAAACAAAACTATAAGAAGACTGGTGACATTTGCTTCGATTGCTTTACTCAAGAGGAGCTCGGAGGATGCTGAGAAATCGTGTCTTGTTTCCTTGTCCATCTTCCAACTTGGCGTCTGCCCAGATGGGTCTGGGGAACCTGTGAGCCATGCTAGAAAGCAGGAGGTCAGAGTAGGGAGCCCCCAAGGGTGCTGCAGCAAGCTCCCTGCCTCATGGGCTTCAGGAAAATGGTTGTTCTGGGCCACAGGGGCTTAGGACTGGACAAGACTGGGGTTTGTGGCTATCCCTGCCCCTCCACAGGATGTGCCCAGAAGCTTGGCCCTCCTTCAACCACCAGCTTGCCGGGGGTCTAACTCCCACACTCACCTGGAGGCCCAGAACAAGCCATTCTCAGGCTCTCCCCAATGTTTCTGGCCAGGGCCAGTCTGCCCTCTTTGGCTTGCTTTGACTTATGGCTTAATTCTCCTGTTTTGGGGACAGCTCAGAGACTCATTATCTCAATTTGTGACTTGAGGTGGGATCTTTGCCCCACAGAGTGTGTGAGAAGTTTCTAGAAGCCTTCTGGACTCCTAAAGGTAGGTATGAAGCCAGGATGCCCCTTTCTACTTTCCTCTTTGTCAGTGGGCTCTGGTCAGGTTGGAGACAACCACTTGGTAGGATCTGGTAAGGCAAAGAGAGCTGCCTGTGAGGCAGTAGGGGTCCCTGGGCTCCAACTCAGGCTCACCCCTTCTGCTGCCACCCTCTGAGACTTCAACTCCAGATCCATGTGAGAAGGGACAGGCTGTCCTGCAGTCACCCTGACATCCTGGATTCCTTCCCATGCCAGGCAGGGACTGAGCTCCATAAAACAGACCATTTGTGATGAGCTACACGAGACGGATTAGCCACTTCCTGCAGCCGATCTGGCGCGGACCCCACGGGGCCAGGCCATCTGTTCGGCAGGCCAAGAGGACTCGAGACTGGCAGGGCAGTGCAAGGGCTGTGAGGGGGCGATCCAGTCATAGGCCCAGGCTATTGTGGGCACTCCTTCGAAGCCCACAAGGAGTCTTGTTTTGTAGAGAGGACCCCAGAAGAGCTGTGAGCTCAAGGTTGGCGGGGTCCTGACACCATCAACAAGAGCAGCAGCAACGTCTGTGCTGTGAACCAGAAGCTCACCCAGTGCTCAGCACGAGGCCAGGGAGGGCTGTGCAGCAACTTGCTGTGGGCAGCAATAACAGCTGATACCCGAGCTATTGCTCTGGGCATGGCATGGAGGGTTAATGCATCTGATCACTCACTTGGTCTTCATAACCACCTAAATGGCTCTTATCACCCACGTTATGCTGGTGAGGAAACAGAGGCACGGAGAGGTCTAATAACCATTTGTTATTAGCATCCTGATTCCCGCTGCCCCTTTTGAATCTTTGGCACTCGGCAGGCCATATAACTTCCCAGATAGACTACATGTCTCAGCCTCCCTTGCAGCCAAGTGCGGTCACGTGACCATGTCATCGCCAACAGAAGGCAAGCAGAAGGGCTGGGCATCACTCTGTGAGTCAAGGGCTTGCTTTATCTTCTAAGGGCCACAGCAGCAAAGGGGCGCCCTTGGAAGATTCCAGCAGCAGGATGGATGTATGCGGTAGAGAAGGAAGCCTTCTCCTGCTGGATGTGCTCTGTTTGGGGCCTGGTTCAGTGCAGGCTGGCTCTCACTCTTACCAGCCTCACCCACTCATGCTGCGTGAACTCCTCCAGGCTCTGGGAACCACAGCCCCATAGGCTCCAGCCTTCTGGTGCCCTGTGTCCCCGATTCATATTCTTCCAGAGGCTTGGCTCTGTTTTCCCGGAGCATCCTAGCATGCCGGGTCCCTGGGGAGTCTGCTCCGGGGTTTAATTGCTCCTATGGCCTGGTCACTTCCTGCAAGTGGCTTCATTTCCACGTTTGGGTCACGTAGGCCTTGTTTACACAGTGGCCTTCTGGGGAAGGAGCACCAGCTATGTGGGGGAGAGGACAGAAGGACAGACCACAAATAGAACCACAGCTAGGGCTAGAAGGGACTGAGGGTCAGAGGAAATTCAGTCAAGGAGGAAAGAGAAGGGCTGTGTCCTGTGGAGAGACTGAGGCTCAAGGACCCACACCCTCCCTCTAGTAGCAATGCTGGCCCAGTCAGTGGCCTCTTTTTTTTTTTTTTTCTTTTTAGGGGTGGAACCCAGAGGCTCAGGCATAGCTAGCAAGTACTCTAGTCCAAGGCAGCCCAGCTCTCCTTACGAAACATTTTTGGAATATTGTTGGTTATCTCAGAGGCAAGGAGGGGTCAAGCATGAGTGGAAAGTGGCTGTGGTCATGTAGGATCAACATCTGGCGGACAGCATGGCATGGGTTTGTAGGAGACCTCTGTGCTGTCTCTTAAGGCACATGTGACTCAGTGACCTCAAGGAAAGAGTTTCTGAACAAACGAACAGACAGCAAGGGCCATCTCTGATCTGCCTTTCATAACCAGCCACCCCCCCCTAACCCTCCATCCCTTGTCTGGACCAGGTTCTCCTACCAGCTGAGAGCAGAGCGCTCTTCTGGGGATCTGGGGCCAAGAGCCACATCTTGAATCCAGGTAACTGTGTCTGTGGAGCCATCATCTCGACTAGAGCTGCATGCCTTTCCTCGGGGGCAAGGGTAAGCCCCTAGCCTTCCTGTATTTCTGTGCCCCCAGCGGGGGGCCCTTCTGTGGTTTCCAGTGGATTAAACTGCATGGGCCCTGGATATGTCCCTGTCACTCTGGAAGTCTTGGCGTTTCCCTGTTCCTAGCTCTGAGGCTCTGTGACGTTGGACTTATAGCCAGGGACTGCCCGCTGGGGCTTAGGGCCCTGAACACAGCCACTGCTGGAGGAAACTGAACCTGTGTCCACAAACACAGCCATGGTCCTCAGTGCAGTCCACAAGAGTGGGCCCCGCAGGGAGAGCACTTCACCTGTCCATGATGAGTGAGGCTGAGCCCTTGCTCTTGTGCCGGGTGTTGGGTTCATCCTCCCAGCAACACCATGATGTAAAGTGCTGTCCAAGAGGAGACTCAGACAAGTCAGGTGACTCACTCAAGGCCCGTCAGCAGGCAAGAGGCAGAGGCAGGCTAACCACGAAGGTGGTCTGCGGCCAACATCAGCACTTCCGCGTCTCTCATGCGCTCATGGCTTCTGCCCTTACCAGCCAGCTTTTCCAGCCCCTCACTTGTGGCTGGTAGCCTCATCAGTTGTCCACTCTCTTTCAGCCAAGACTTCACTAGGAAGCACAGGCCTTCCCAGAGCCCCCCCTGGGCCATGCTGGCTCTTGGTTTCTGACCCTGGTCTGCACTAAGTGTGTCCACATCCAGCCCATGCTCCGTGATAAGTCTGGGTGTACTGGAGGCCAGCCCCAGGAGGCCCTGGGTGGGTACTAGTAAAGTGAATGAGAGTTCAAGATGTTCCCTCACACCGAGGCCATGGAGCTGAACGACCAGCACACAGCAGATGTGCCGTGATCTGCTGGGCTGGGGCTGGTGGGCCACCCCCTGGCTGAGGCACTGTTCACTACTGGCATCCCACAAGGGTTTGCTGCTTTTAGTGCGACAGAGACGAGCAGGCCCTGTTTAACATGAGGCTGAGTCTCCACTGCCATGGTCTCACTGGCTCTGGCCAGTGCAGTGGCACTCCACCTTGGAGGCTGACGGTCATGCACCAGACCAGAGCCACTGGAAATAAGGTGTTGTTTCTGCTTTCCTCTCTTTTTAAGGGCAGTAGTGAATTTCTGTTGCTTTAGATACACAGGTATGCTCTGGGCAATATAAGATGTGAATAGTAGGGAGGTTCATGATGTAGCCTGCTGTGCAAACTGAAGTGGTTGAAAGCCTAGGTTTGGAGAAGGTTCGTGGCCTGGGACAGAGGGGCAGTTGGAGCTGTCGTGAGCTATGTTGTACCCAGTTCCCGTGAGCTATGTTGTACCCAGTTGAGGACCTCAGTCTGGCCAAGGTTCTAGAGGGTGCCTTCTGAGGTCACCTGGCAATGTGCTCATGGGGATAGGGAGAGGCCTAGCCCCTGACCTGACTACCTCTAAACGGGAGCAGGGAGAGGCACCCAGCATAGAAGCTACTGGAAACTCAGCTGGTTGCTCCAACTGGTTCATTGGTGGTGCAATCTTAGTTTCTTAGGTTTTTTTTTTTTTTGAGGTAGTGTCTCACTCTGGCCCAGGCTGACCTGGAATTAACTATGTAGTCTCAGGGCGACCTTGAACTTATGATGATCCTCCTACCTCTGCCTCCCAAGTGCTGGGATTAAAGGCATGAGCCATCACGCCTGGCTGGTTTGTTTTTTATAACATTATTTATACACTTATTTAAGACAGAGAGAGAGAGAGAGAATGGGTGTGCCAGGGCCTCTATCCACTGCAAACCAACTCCAGACGCACATACGACCTTGTGCACCTGGCTTACATGGTTACTAGGAAATCAAACTTGGGTCCTTAGGCTTTGCAGACAAGTGCCTTAACCATTAAGCCATCTCTCTAGCCCTGGTTTATTTGTTTATTTATTTTAATTTTAATTTTTTTTCCTCAGGAGAGAGCGCAAATGCAGTCCCCCACTACCACAAATTACGCAGTTGAGTTTTCCACATTTGGGGAAAACGCAGGGGTCAGCATATCCGGAGTGCAATGGCTAAGCCTCACCCTGGGAAAACCACCTTCATGATCATGGTATCTCCTCTGCCAGGTAAGTGGTTTTTGTTTGTTTGTTTGTTTGTGTTTTAATTTTTGAGACAAAGTTTCGCTTTAGCCTAGGCTGACCTCAAACTCATGAGGATCCTTCCAAGTACCGGGATTAAAGGTGTGAAGGTATGAGTCAACATTTGCTCATTTGGTTATTTGTGGAGAGCAGAGATTAAGCAGAAAGACAAACACTTCCTTCTGCAAACAGCTTCCCAGGTTCTCCTATACAGGGTGTGCTCTGCATCTCTCCCACAGGCCACAGAGACCAGCTGGTGGCTCGAAGCACTCAGTGCATCTGCTTGTGAGTAACTGGGACACTGCCCAGGGTTTGGGGCTCAGCAGCCTCTCTTCCCTCCTCCCACGTCCTTAAGGCAGGGATCTATTCAGAATCCCTGTGGTGACTTTTGGATGGGAGGTCAGCCCCAGTGTGGAAATGCAGTATTGGGTGTTGAGGTTCTGATCACGGCCCTCAAGGCAGACAGCGCCCCAAACAGAGCACAGGGACTTACATTCAAATCTGACTTGCAGCTGTTGGGTGAGTAACTTGCCCTCTCTGGGACAAGGCTTCCACAAATTCAAATGCCAGTAATAAGACTATTAATAATAAACATAATATAATAAAAATACGATGATGACTAACTGGGTTATGGTGAGACTGGAGGGGCTCTGGTGTCTGGCACGGAGGGTCTGACTGCTATGCCCTGATAGTATGGAGACAACAAGAAGGCTCTTACTGCAGAGGTTTCAACATGCAGTGTGCCTCTGGGGTGGCAGTTGTGAAGTGACACTAATACCTAGGAAGGTTGAGAGGCCCTCATCACAGCAAACCCCAAACATCTCGCTGCTGGCGTCCCGCCTCAGAGCCACCTGCTTCCCCAGACACTGTCTCCCAGCCGTGCTGTGTGCTCATGCCCAGCCACGTTCTCCATGGCTCTGAATGGGTTTGCCAGCTCAGCTCGTTAGGGGAACGGTTGTTGCTTGGCTCTTTGAGGCTTTTATAGCTGCAGGGTTCCATGGGAAATATGTCAGCTAGAGATGGGCCTTGAGACTCGTGCTGGGTGTTCCCAGGCAATGCTGCTATTTTTAACTCCCCGTGAGGTTCAAAGGCAGAGTCTAGCTGGGTGGTGAACGGAGCTGACCCTCTGCTGAGGAACGAGGCTCCTGCCCCACCTTCCAGCGGGAGTCCGATCATCAGGCTGCCCAGCGCCTCGGTCCTGTGTCTTCCAGCTGGAAACGGCTCAGGGTCTCTGTCAGGCCTGCGCCGAAGTTCCCCTCATTTCAAACGTGGGGAAAGCCCCTGCCACGTGCTGCTTTTCACCAGAGAAGGTTGGAAGCCGTTTCCTTATCTCTTTTTCCCCCACTTCACTTTTCAGAGGGGAAGAACCACCTCAGAGGGAAAGTTCCTGACTCTGTCCCTTCAACTGGGCTCACCAGAGACTGCTCATTCAAGTTGGAGCCATTATTTGAGATACGGGCAGGTCAGAGCCCCCCACCCCCCATGAAGTAGATGATGCCCACGGAGCAACAACCCTCAGTGTAGCAAAGAAGAAAAAGCTTTGCTATCAGGCATGTAGCTGAAACAAGGCACCAAAGCACAGACTTGCTGATCACCCAGGTTCGCATCCCGGCCCTGCCCCCAACGTCTGTGCACCCTTGGACAGTTACCTGCTCTGGGTCTCACTCCCCTTACCCAGAAGTGGGGGCCGCCTGGACTTTGTCCGTGTCAGGACCAAACCTGATAGAAGACGGCTCATTTTTGCCTTCCTGGGCCCTGGGCCTTTTCTTTTTAATTTTTATTTCAGAGGAGGGGAGAGAGAGAGAAAGTTGGTGTGCCAGGGCCTCAGCCACTGCAATCAAATTCCAGATGCTTGTGGCCACCCAGTGGATATATACGACCTTACACTTGCCTCGCCTTTGTGTGTCTGGCTAATGTGGGATCTGGAGAACCGACCATGAGTCCTCAGGCTTCACAGGCAAGTGCCTTAACCGCTATCTCTCCAGCCCCCCTATGCCTTTTCTACTTTTCAGAATTCTTTACTCAAAGATTAACCCAGAAAGACCAGGGGCCACACCTGCCAGCCCTGGTGAGTCAAATCCAGCCTCAGCATGTGGATAGCAGCTTAGACTTGGAGACTCTCTGGGATCCCTCCACCCCCACATGAATTTTGTGTTTTGTTCTTGGCTGAGGATGGAACCCGGGGCTTTAAGTGAGTGCTGAGCTGCACCTCCAACCCCCTGCCTGACTTCTACATGACTGGCCCCACAGGCTAGGGCACTCCCTCCAACCTCAGCATACCTCATCAGATGTCCTCCTCCCTCCAAGCCAACCCCCCCCCCAAAAAAAAAAGCTAGAAGCTGGAGTCCCACTGCCTAGGGAAACTGGCACTGGAATGCCAGAGCCCTCCTCCAGTCTCCCCTCCCCCACCAGCCCAGGGCCTTAGGGAGTTTGGGATTTAGTGGTTTTTAAGCTCCTATGGCAAGAAGAGAACAGGCAGAGGAGTGGTAAACTGGCGTCTTAGTCCTGAGGGTAATTCTGGTATCTGCCACATGCTCAGGGGTTCCTGGCTGCCCCAGTGCCATACAAAGCAGGTTCTCAGGCTAGCCTAGCAAAGCTTAACCCCAGGCAAGTCTTCTCACTGCCTTGGGCTGTATGCTCCACTGCAGAATGGATGGGTCTGTCCTTCCTGGAACCACTATCACTACCTTTCTCTCCCTCAGGGCGGAGTTTGGGTGGGGCAAGCCCCTCACCTTTTCTGAACATGTCCTTAGGCCCACGTATCAGCTAGCCAGAGTCAGCCTGAGGCTCCTGCTGGGAGAGCTGCTATTTTTGTACCTGGATTGCTCAGGTAATGTGGCCCATGGTCTCCTTCTCCTACCTGGGGAAAGCCTGGCTGGGCATGATGCCTAGCAGGGGTGCTGAGAGTCCAAGAGAGATAGGTGGAGAACAGGCTTTTACACACATTTTAAAAACATTTTACTTATTTATTACTTATTTGAGAGAGAGAGAGAGAAAGAATTGTTGTGTCAGGGCCTCAGCCATGGCAATGGTCAAACTCCAGATGTTTGCACCACTTAATGGGCATGCGCGACCTTGCGCTTGCCTCACCTTTGTGTGTCTGGCTTATGTGGGATCTGGAGAGCCGAACATAGGTCCTTAGGCTTTGCAAGCAAATGCTTTAACCATCTCTCCAGCCCTTATTTACTTATTTATTTTGGTTTTTTGAGGCAAGGTCTCACTCTAGCCCAGGCTGGCCTGGAATTCACTATGTAGTCTCAGGCTGGCCTTGAAATTCACAGTGATCCTTATTTATTTTTTGAGAGAGAGAAATAGGCAGAGAGAGAGAGAGAGAGAATATGGGTGCACTGGGGCCTCTAGCCACTGCAAACGAACTCCAGACGCATGCACCACCTTATGCATCTGGCTTCACATGGGTACTGGGGAATCGAACCTGAGTCATTTGGCTTTGCTGGCAAGTGCCTTAACTGCTAATCCACCTCTCCGGTCCTTTTACACAGTTTTGATGCCCTGGATCCAGCCATGCCTGAAGCCTTCCGCTCTAGTTACCAATAAATCCCCTTTGGCTTTGGGTTTCTGTCACTTACAACCAAGAGAGACCTGACTAATCCACACGCCATTTCCTCAGCTTGTCTGGGGCAGAGCTCAGACTAACCTCCAAAGCCAAGGATAAAGCCTCCGGCTCCAAAGGGCAACAGAACGGCAGGGACAGGGCCAAGCTTGAACCACTAAGCCCCAGAGCACCTCTGCATCTCCCCAGATACTCACCTCAGCCTTGTTACGAGAGAGCACACTGGAGTCAATGGGTCCCAGGGACAGGTTTGGCAGGACAAGATTGAGCACTTTCGCAGCAAGGACCTGAGCAGGGAGGCAAAACAGGAGCTGTGAGAGTGACCTGTGCTCACTGGAGAGCTGTGTCCAAGCTGAACACAGCCTTCCCAGGGCTGAGCCTCGGATGCTCAGAACCCAAGGATGAGGGTCCCGGTTCAGGCATCTTGGCCCCAGCTTGGCATGGGGTGGGCACCACGCTGTAGTGGCCATTAGGCCAGTCTCCTTCCTACTCTGGATTCTGTGTGGATATGATCATGCATCAGCTGCAACTGTGAATTGCTGTAAGAGCTATGCCTTGGGATGCAGCTCTTTCCCAGCATTCAGATACCACAGCCGGGGCAGAATCATCAGATGGGCTGCGAGCAAGGGAAGCAGGGCAGCTCAGATCAGAAAGAATTACGGATCAGTTTGCAGCTTGCTTCTACCTCATGGAAAGAGAAGCCACCACCAGCCTGACCAGGAGGTTATGGGGCACAGGAAAGGACCCCTGCATTTGATTCCTGGCTCTGAAGGCTGGACTCACAGGCCAGGCCCTCATTGCTAAGTCTCCTTTGCTTCAGCTGACAATGAGAACCTTGTCACTCCCCCAAGAGGAAGGCTAATGACACAGTGTGTGCAAAAGATGTCCAGCAGGCACTCGACTCAGGTCTCAGCCCACCCCCTTTCTGGAAGTCCTGTTCCCGGGAAGGCAGGGGACCCAGATGTCACATGTTGCCTTCGGCGGGGGGGGGTGGCTGTTTTCATTTCTGCAACGTGTGTGGACACTTGGGTGGTCTTTTCGAAGTGAGATGTGAAATGCTGAGATTAGAATGGACTGGAGCTGCCAAGAGGTGAGTTCTCAGGAGGCATGGTGGGCCCTTGATGGAGGGTGGGCTGTGGACATCACTCAGGTCTTCTTCTAGCATGGGGGCTTGGTAGTAGATGCCCTGTCCTCAGATATTGACTCCATCCTGTGAACGAGGCTTGACCCTCACTCAGCAGATGAGAAAACAGAGGTTAGGCATCCTGTGGTCAGCAGACACCAGGCAACGATGAGTGTGTCCTTTCTGCCTCCCGACCTGGGGCTCTATCTGTCTATCTTCGTGAAGGCAGCTGAGAGCTCCAGTTCTTCCTCTGGGCAATCAGCCATCATAGCCACTGCTATTCTCAAGGTAGCACTACGGCTGGCCTCTACCAGCTTCTCTTCAGGCCCATACCTATTCCACCTCCTCTGTCTTCACTGTTCATCAGCCACTAGGGGCTAGGCAGAGAGCAAAGCCTGCTCTACTCCTAAAGTACCAAACAATCATCTGTCACCAAAGGGTAGGAATCAGTAATTTCCTTAAAAAAAAATTTTTTTTTAAGGTAAGGTCTCATTCTAGCTCACGCTGACCTGGAATTCACTATGTAGTCTCAGGGTGGTTTTGAACTCATGGCGATCCTACTACTTCTGCCTCCTGAGTGCTGGGATTAAAGGCGTGCGCCACCACACCTGACTCCTCTTTAAAAAAAAAATTTTTTTTTATTGCTGAGGACTCCACATGCTTGGGTGGCAAGGCCACTGAGAAATTCTGCTGGAACTGAGCTGATAACCTCCTCCATGTAGACCAGCTGAGAGAAAGCTGGACGAAGCCATTCTACATTTAGTTCAATGGGAGAGAGATATCACCAGTGAAGATACTCAACAGTGGACACTGCAAGCCTTATAATTGGCCAGCCAGGCCAAATGAGCCAACAGGTGCAATAGTGGCACGTCTGTCATGGTGGAAACCAACTGCCCTCCAATTGGACTGTAGGCCGGCTCCATGGGGAGGGGAATACATCCCTGATACTGAAAACTTAAAACAGGGGTAGTCATGAGCCGTAGGGGTGTAACATCTGCTGATGTCTGGAAAAATGTATATACTATGCTTATCAAACTGCCCAGTAAGCACTTTTCTTAATATTTATACCCTTATATTAATGCTACTCTCACTTTGGGTAGAGAATCTTCTCTTTTCAGGTGGCAGTGACCTTGGGATGACTCAGAAGGTATCATAGTGCTGGAAAGAAGTGACTGGAGTACTGAGTAACATCTTGATCACACCTTCCAAGGCTCAGGGTCTAATGCGGAAAAGGTGGCAGAAAGAATGTAAAAGCCAAAGGAAGGGTAGGACTCCTTACAATGTCCTCCCTCCAGACATAAAATGGCCTGGATATCCATGGCCTCACAGTGCCTGACACTACCTACACAAGACCATCATAAGAGGAGGGAAAGATCATGGCATCAAAATGAAAGAGAGACTGATTGAGATGGGGAGGGGATATGATGGAGAATGGAATTTCAAAGGGGAAAGGGGAGGGAGGGAGGGTAGCACCATGGGATATTTTTTATAATCATGGAAAATGTTAATAAAAATCAAGAAAAAAATTTTTTTTAATCAGAGAGAGAGAGAGAGTGAAAGACAGAGAGAACTGTCACGCCAGGGCCTCCAGCCACTGAAATCGACTCTAGATGCGAGTGTCATCTTATGCACATATACGACCTTGTATGCTTGTGTCACCTTGTGTGTCTGGCTTATGTGGACCTGGAGAGTCAAACATGAGTCCTTAGGCTTCACAGGCAAGTGCCTTAACCTCTAAGCCATCTCTCCAACCCAGTAACTTCCTTTTTGGTGTGAGGGTGACCCCGTCTCTGAGAAAAATCAGAGCTTGTTGTACCTGGACCCTGGACATCCAAGCAAGCAAACTTCACTCACGTTGGCCACTGCCATTGTCAGACTACCAGAGTGTCCCTGAGCTCTGGGCTCCAATGCTGGGCAGTTCTGTGTAGACCCAGGACTCCAGCTGAGCACCCTGATGGGCTATATGGTCTGAAGCCCCCAGGGGTGGACATGACATGTCTGTGCGTGTACGAGTTGGGTTTTGTGGAACAGGGCTGTGCACATTTGTGGGAAGGGAAGGGCTCAGGATGTGGGAACACTACACCAACACTTGGGCACCTTCAGAGACGGAGCGAGCATCTGTAAAGTCCAAGAATAGGATGCCCCTTTAGGAACCTAATTCTGTAACTTCCCAAAGTTACAGAACATAAATATAAAGAGAAAACAGCGGGTAAATGCAGGAGGCCATGGGCAGAGGTCTTGTGGACTCCAACTACAGCAGGGCAGCAGAAGAGGCACTGTCCATGCCTGTATCCTGGAGCAATGGTGGCCCAAGGACCATGTTGCTCGGAAGAAGTCTTCACGAGTGTTAAAGAATTTCATGGAGCCCACTTCCTGCTCTCTCAGACTCTTGACACAGTTCCTCACTGTTGTCCAGGTTTGTCCCTGTCATTCTCAGGAGCTGTAGCAGGACACCAAGCTCCAAGAGGTTGGGCATGCCAATGCCAGTGCTCCAGGCATGGTTCCCATCCACTCACTGAGCCTAGTGGAGCTGTCCAGGACCTGGCTGGCTTTCTGCCCATCTCCCATTCCAGGGTCACGAGCCAGGGGAAGGCCATGCGCTGCTCCCGCCGCTGCTGCACTACGTCCACAGCCTCACAGCTGGCATGGTTGATGGCTCATGGGGGAGATTAGTGTTTTCAACTGTATTCACGAGGAGACAGCAGGAAAGGGAGAGCAAAGGGTGGACCAGCAAGGCTGAGAGACAGAGACCACCTTAGCACTGGCTCTGTGACAGAGAAGGAGGAAGACGATAAATAGGGCCAGTTCCAACTCATTTGAGCCACCACCAGATTCCTCTCTTGCCACCTGTCATCCGAATTCATGTGGACCAGGGCATAGAGAGGCTGGCCCGGCTTCAGGATGGTCATCTGCTCAGACACACCTACCTTGGTTGTTGAATCTATGCTCCTGCTGTGGCACCCCCCCCCCCCGCCACCAAGCCAAAACACTGACCCCATGAAGTGGCCAAGCCTCCAGCCCTGGCTCTCAAGCGGACGCTGTAGGTGTGGAGGTTAGGGAGAAGGAGCAGGAAAGGCAGAGAGCGCCCACATCTGCCTCCAGAGAGAATTCTAGGGCAAACCACTCAGGGAGCAGTCTTTCTTCCTCCACTAACCAGCGGCACTTGGGCAGCTCAAGAAGCTTTTAAGAAAGGGTAGCGGGGGAGACAGCTGCTTCTGGAAACGTAATTGTTTCACAGAATGAGCAATGAGAGGGGGCTGGCACCCTCCCCCCCCCCACACACACACGGAGATGAACTGTGAACTGCCTTTCCAGTGTAGAGAGCCGATTGGCAGATATGCACACTGCCTGGGTCTGGAGATGGGAGGTGGGGCTACTGTACCAAGGACCCCTGAACACTTGCGGCCATGGCACTCACACGGGTGGCAGCTGTCCTTTCCCAGCTGCAGTTTCTGGTGCTCAGGACCAGCCAGCGACAGTCCAGTGTTGTCTGGGTGGGTGATGATGTTAGTGCCCTAGCCACAAGACTCTCTCCCTTATCACAGATGCGGATGAGGCCCACCCCACCCTGCAGAGACAGTCTTTTGTCAGAGTCAAGGTCTGCCCCACACGATGCCACTGTGAGAACAGAAAAGCCTTAGTGCATCCATGGCTGTGGAAGCCCTGGGTAAGAGTCAACCCCAGGGAGAGCCTGGGAGAGGCCTCGAGTAGATGCCCCATTCCTGGAAGCTCCTTGCTGACCTCAGTGCAGGCACAGTACGAGTCATGCTGATGACAGGCTCAGATGTTTGTGCAGCAATGACCTTCAGCTCTTCCTAGTTTCTGCACAGTGACTCCCAAGTCACACTTCTTTCTTTCTTTCTTTTTAAAGATTCATATTTACTTATTTATTTATTAGAGACAGAGAGAGGGGGAGAGAGAGAGAGAGAGAGAGTGAGAACTGAAAATGAACTCCAGACACATGCGCCACCATGTGCATCTGGCTTACGTGGAACATGGAGAATTGAACCTGGGACCTTAGGCTTCGCACGCAAGCATCTTAACCACTAAGCCATCTCTCCAGCTCCACATTTCTTTCTTCTTTTTCTTTTTCTTTTTCTTTTTTTTTTTGAGGTATTAAAATCTTTTTTATTTTCTCAATTTTTATTAATATTTTCCATGATTATAAAAAATATCCCATGGTTCCACATTGCTTTCTTTAAAAAAAATTCTTTGCCAGGCATGGTGGCACACACCTTTAATCCCAGCACTCGGGAGGCAGAGGTAGGAGGATTGCTGTGAGTTCAAGGCCACCCTGAGACTCCATAGTGAATTCCAGGTCAGCCTGGGCTAGAGTGAGACCCTACCTCGAAAAACCAATAAAAATTTATTTATTTATGTATTTTGTATTTTTGAGGTAACGTCTCACTTTCTAGCCCAGGCTGTCCTGGAATTCACTATGTAGTCTCAGGGTGGCCTTGAACTCACAGCAATGTACCTACCTCCGGGATTAAAGGCGTGCACCACCATACCCGGCTTTTAAAAATACTTTTATTTATTTGTAATGAGAGAGGGAGAGGAAGAGAGATTGGGCACCCCAGGGCCTCCTGCTGTAGCAAATGAATTTCAGCTTGTGTATCTGGGTACTGGAAGGTTGAACCCAAGCTGGCAGGCTTTGCAAGCAAACACCTTAACTGCTGAGCTATTTCTCCAGCTCCTAGGTCACATTTCTAACAGCGTCCACTTAGATGGAGGCAAAGCTTCTTTGGACAGTACCCTCACGGCTTAAAGCAGTTCAGGGGCTTTAATAGCCTCCTCCCTCCAAAATCCAGGAAGACAGAGGGCTAGTCCTGAGGGGTGGGACGCTGGACAGTGGCATGGCTCTCTTTCCCTAATGTTCTGTTAAAGCTAGATGACTGCTCGAGGGAGAAGGGAGGGCAGGGGGGAAAGGCCTCTGGCTGATTGAATGGAGGAGAACAGGGGTGCTGAGAGGCCAGCATGAGACAGAGTGATGAGAGGTTGTGGGAAGGAAAGCACCGTGGCAGATCCCACAACCAGGCAGAACAAGGTGGGCTGGGTTACCCCAGGCGGCTCCACACAGCAGCTGCAACCAGGTCCCTAAGCCTCCACAGCAGCCCCATGCTCCGCTCCCTCGCCCCAGGAGAGGCGGAAGGCAGGGTCGTGCTCACCCACAGTTGGTAGATTACTAATGGGATCCAAGCCATTGCCGTTCTTGATGTCCTTTCCACCAACTCTTTCAAGATCTTCCGGTTGTCCTGCAGGGTGTGGAGACAGCCTTGAACCCCATCTCAGGAAGAGGAGGCCAAGGTGAGCCCCATTGCTGGGCTGAGCTGCCTACCCTCCCAGTGATCCTAACAGGCAAGCCAGGCCTGACCTTGGAAGAGGCCAGACTGAAACGAAGAAATCAGATTCGGAGGCCTGCGACCTTGGGGTGAAACTCTGGGTCTGAATCCTTGAGAGAGTCCATGATCCTGCTACTCTCCGTCTTTAAAAGCAACCTATTTGCAGGCTCAGCAGTTGGATGCAAGCACGAGGGCCTATCTCTAGAACCAAGCCAATGGCTGGGTGTGGCCGCACACGCCTGTCACCCAGCGCTGTGGGGCGCAGAGACAGGAGAATCACTGGGGCTTCCGAGTGGCAAGCTCCAGAATCAGCAAGAGACTGTCACAAGTTAAAAAGTAGGTGGCTGAGTGATGACGAAGGCGGGACACCCCATGTTCTCCTCTGGCTGTCTCGGTTGAGCCCATGGGGCACTGCACACAAGTTCATACTCTACCACACCAGCACATACACCTGCATACACCACACACACAAGCCACACACATACCCCCCCCCACTTCACACACAAACCATTTACTGGCATATATTCATTACAAAGTGATGGGTTTCATAAAGATCTTTTTGTTGTTGTTGTTGTTGTTTATTTCTTTTTCTAGAGGTAGGGCTTCACTCTAGTCCAGCTGACCTGGAATTCACTGTTGTCTCAGGGTGGCTTCGAACTCACAGTGATCTTCCTACCTCTGCCTCCTGAGTGCTGGGATTAAGGGCATGCGCCATCACGCCAGGCTACAAAATTTTTAAAAATATTTTTAAATCTTATTTGAGAGAGAGAGAGAGAAAAGGCAAGCCAGGGCCTCCAGCTTACTATAAATGAGCTCCAGATGTATGTACCACCTTGTGCATCTGGCTTACATGGGTACTGGGGAACTGAACCCTGGTCCTTAGGGTTTGTAAGCAAATGCCTTAACCACTAAGCCACCTCTCCAGCCCTCCTAAAGATATTTTAATTCAAGCATATCATGAACTCTGCTCGTGTTAGCCTATGGCCCTCTCCTTTGGCCCCTCCCACAAGTCTTCCTTTTCCCAGATCCTCTTCTCCTTTCTACTTTCATGCTGTGTGTAGGCGCATGGGTGTGGGAGTTTGCACACGCATGGGCATGTGTGTGTGTGTATGTGTGTAATCTAGGTTCCACATATGAAAAGGATCATGATATTTGTCATTCTGGCTCTGACTTATTTCATTTAACATGATGATCTCCAGTTGTATCCATTTTCCTGCAAATGACATAATTTCATTCTTCTTAATGGCTGAACGAAACTCCACGGTGTATTTATATCGCATTTTTTAAAATCGATCCATCTGGTGATGGACATCTAGGTTGGATCCCTATCTCAGCTGCTGTGACGAGTGCAGAAGTAAACACAGATGTGCGGGTGTCTCTGTGGCTGATTTGGAGTCCTTTGGTTTATCCCCAGGAGTGGTACAGCTGGAGCACATGGTAGCCTATGTCTTCATTTGTGACACAGGGACAAGAGATTCAGCCTCGAGGACTGCTGTGGAGGTGGATGAGCGCTTGCCCCTCAGCCTCCTTCTGTCCCTGAGGAGAAGGTCAATCAATACTTAGTCACCTGAGTGAGGAAGCAAACAGTACTCAAAGTGGAGACTTCGGAGGCTTGTTTTGTATTGTTTCTTTGTTCTATAGATCGTCTTACACTGTGGCTCGGCTGGCCTTGAACTCACAATCCTGCGTGTCTTCCCCTCAAGGGTTGGAATCACAGGTGTGGGTCCTGCCTGACTCTGTGACCTGTGCTGGCGCAGTCCCTGTAAGCAGCGGCGACTCTGTCGTGACTGAGACTAAGCAAGGCACTGGGGGATGCTGAGTTCTTGTCCCACCCTGGGGATGTTCCTGGATCAACTGCAGTGCTCATCACTATAAACAGAAGAGACATACACAAATACCTTTATTGATCCGAATGGTCTTAATGGCTCCCTCGGATCATTTTTAATCTTCTGTCAGTGAAGGACTTCAGGGAGAGGTAATTACCATCTCTCTTCTGTGGTTCCTGCATACTGACCTGCATGCTGGAGGCTAGGGCGCCATGTCTTTCACGGGCACAGCGTTACAAGCAGGACCACAGGATGGCCACATGTGTGCAGTGATGTAGCAAGATCCCTCAGGGTGTGTGTCGGGGGGGGGGATCAATCCAGATTTTCTTGGGCAGGAACGCTCTCCTTCCGGTAGGAAATATGTGTGCCTTTTTCTGGTGGGTTGGCACAGGGGCTAAGTAGGTGGCAAGAATGCCTAGGTAGATGGCTTGCTCTCTGAGTCACAGGACTGGAACCCTGAATCCCCAGCTCAGACAGCAGGAGTCTACAGTGCAGAGGTGGTCATACCCACACTTTGTGGCCACTGCCCAACCAGCCATAGCCGGTGGAGGCTTCTGAGTCTTAACCCGCCTGCAGCTGCCGCCCCTCCTTCCCCACTCTACCCTGGCCCCTGTATCCTGACCCCTCTGGAAGCCAGTGGCAACAGGCTCGTGACTCTCAGAGGGGAAGTAACCTCTGGTCACAGGCACGTTTTTGGGTAAAAGGGGGTATCCCAGCACTCACAGACCCAGGAGGTACTCAAGCTGACCTTGAGCAAGACAATGGCCTCACTTCCTGGCCTGTAAATGGGAAGCAATTTCCCGTCCTTGAAGGGTGGTGCTGGCTTATGGTGACAGCTTCCCTCCCCACCTTGGTGAGGGGCCCCAAGTGGCCTGGGAGTGGGGCATCCTGCAGCCCTGCCCAGGGCTCAGGGAACCTCAGGCAGAGAGGGTGTGGGAGGGAGGCCTATGTCTTCATACTCTCTTCGTCAGGCTAAATATGTCCCAACTTGTCTTACAAGGAGGCTCTGAGTCAGATGGAGATGGTGGCAAGATTCGGAGGCCACTAGGAATCCTCCATCCCAGGGGCATGTCTGGTCACCTTCACACCTGCCTTCATTTGAACATTCTGTGTTCCACGTACATACACACACACATACTCATACACACACATGCATGCACGCACGCGCTCACACTTGCACATACCCACACACGGCAGGAGTCCACCATGAAGCCCCCCAGAGCAGCCCTGCTGACTGGCTTGAGGAGCCTGAGCTCAGGACTCCGTGACACACCCTGCTGACTATTCCCTGCAGCGCATCTCAGAGAAGGCCCTGTCCCTGCTCTCACTCAGGAGGGGACAGGCACAGGACAAGTAACTGGAAATGAACTAAAGGTTTATCATCAGGGACTGCTAAGCCAGGACCTGTCCCCATGGGGACCCTCTTCAAGTTTTTTTTTTTTTTTTTTTTTTTTTGGTGGTAGGGTCTCACTCTAGAAAAGGCTGACCTGCAATTCACTATGTAGTCTCAGGCAGGCCTCGAACTCACAGTGATTCTCCTACCTCTGCCTCCCAAGTGCTGGGATTAAAGGCGTGTGCCACCATGCTGGGTTAAGGTTGGGTTTGTTTTGTTTTGTTTTGCTTTTTAATGTATTCTTATTTATTTATTTGCAAAGAGAGACAGAGAAAGAGAGAGGGACAGAGAGGGGGAATGGGTTCACTAGGGACCCTTGTGGCTGAAAACAAATCCCAGATGCATGCGACACTTTGTGCATCTGGCTTTACGTAGGCATTAGGGAATTGAACCCAGGTTGGCAGGCTTTGTGAGCAAGCACCTTTTATGGCTGAGCCATCTCCCCAAGTTGTTTTTTTTTTTTTGGTTTTTCGAAGTAAGGTCTCACTCTAGTCTAGGCTGACCTGGAATTCACTCTAGTCTCAGGGTGGGCTCAAACTCATAGCGATCCTCCTACTTCTGCCTCCCAAGTGCTGCGATTAAAGGCGTGCACCACCATGGCCGGCCTCCCCAAGTTTTGCCAGGGAAAGACCACCAAGAAGTACAGTGCAGCATGAATAACAATCACTACCACCACAACAACAAAAACCCAACCCCCCAATAAAACAAACAGGCCAACCTAAAGAAGAAGTAATACCCCAACATATGTGGAGCACACCCCCATCTAAGGAAAGAACTAATAGGGTGTGTCCATACTGCCTAGAGCCTGTGAGCCATCTGATATCATGGCTGCCTGCCTTCCCTGGAGGCAGGCATCCTTTTCATCTTTTGAATTGTGAACTGTACGCATTATCCTTCAACTTTTAAAATTCAATTTGAAAGAAAAAAAAAAGATGTGATCCTCTATCAAAGAGTTTGTCAGGGGAGAAGGTCATGTGTGAATGGCAGCCACGTGTCCCCATGCAGGTGCATGGAAGAGTCACAGACTGTGTCAGTCAAAGGGGATTCAGGCCAAAGCCTGGAAGCAGGCAGCAGACCCTGGGGTGGGGCCCTCAGCAGGCCAAGGGGAAATCTCATTTGTCTTGGTTAATCAGAGGCTTGCATCCCCCCAGGGACCCCGGCTCCTGATTTGACAAGGTGATCTATTAGCACCAGCCTGAAAGGTCACTGTGCAGCCTCTCCCAGAAGTGCTGGAGCCCCACGGAACCCTGCGAAGAAAATATGGTAGCCCCTTCTCTGGACACAGTTGCCAGTGGTCCTGTGGTGCACTTTGTTTGAAAGGTCCTCTGGCTTTTCTCTCAGGAAAAACACTCCTTTCTTCTCTGGGAAACCTCCTGGCACCCTGCTGGGATTCAGCTCCATCAAGCAAGTGTGGATCTAGGCAAATCTGTCATCCTTCCCAAGCTCCGGTGACCCGCCCCCAGCACGCCTGTCCTGACCTTTCCGTGGTCTGAGACTATGCTGGCGAGTGCAAAGCGCCTGCCTGCAGCTCTCCACAGCCTGTGACCCATTGTGCACTGGTCACAGGTCTCCAAACGGAAGCCACAAGAACGCACTGGAGCTCTCTACTCCCCTTCCACACTGAGCGCAGTTTCACTTGACTTAGAGAAAAGCCCTATCCCCACTCATGCAAGCAGCCATAATTAAACTCAATATTGTCACAAAAACCCATGAAGGGAGAAAGGGGACTACTTAGGAAAAAGAAGGAGTCAGTGGGAGTGGGAGGTGGATAAGGAGGGTAATGGGGGTGAAGATCAAAATATACCATATATATATATACACACACACATGCTTGGTTTTTCAAGTTAGGGTCTCACTCTAGCCCAGGCTGACCTGGAATTCACTATGTAGTCTCAGGGTGGCCTCAAACTCATGGCAATCCACCTACCTCTGCCTCCCGAGTGCTGGGATTAAAGGTGTGCGCAACCATGCCTGGCTATACTATCTATTTGTATGAATTTATCTAAGTAAAGAAAGGAAAAGAACCCTGAACTTGCTGGGCCTCATGTCACACACTGCACAGGCTCCCCCTCTTGCACTTTCTATGAGGCCGAGGCCCTCAGGGCCCTATGCGATGCCCAGGGCCTCAGCCCCTACTGCAGAGCTCTGCTCTGCATTGGCAAGGTGGGCTCCTTCAAGACAGTCATGGAGTCCCTTCTTCAGGGAGTCAGGCAACCATTCTCCAGCTAGACCACTGGACAGTTCCAGGCTTCTCTTTG
Source organism: Dipus sagitta (assembly GCA_036346955.1). Lineage (NCBI taxonomy): Eukaryota > Metazoa > Chordata > Mammalia > Rodentia > Dipodidae > Dipus > Dipus sagitta. Next base: position 34,552,924 of record CM070777.1, read on the forward strand.
GCCACCCCCACTGCCACTTCAGATCAAGAGCTGCTCTGTGCCCAAGGTCAGGCAAGTCTGGTCACGCGTGGAGGGCCCACTCTGAGGACAAGCTTACAGGGTTTGCCTCCCTGTGTGACATTCCTATGTTGGTCCCAAGGAGACAGGGACATAAGAGCTCACATTGGTATTTACATGACCACGCTGTTTTGTGCCTACGGGGTGATGGTTGCCCGGTGTATCTCACTTTACTCCCCTCTGAGCACCCCGAGAGCCAGCTCAGGAGCAGCAGTCGCTGCCAGGGCCGGGCATCCTGGGAGTACAAGGGGTTGGACGGAGTTTCTCTGCCTTTAACCTTCATGCTTCCAAGGGGAGGTCTACACTAACACCATGCCCATAGCCTCGTGGGGCCACTGGCTCCAGATCCTTTCTGGGGCATTATTCCTTGCTCCATTGGCCTTGTCAGAAGGGCCCCAAAGCCCTAGAAAGAACAGAGTGCACTGTGCATGTGGCATACTATATCCAGAAAGCAAAAGGATGCTCGTGGCCGGGAGGCTGAAAGTGCTCAGGGCAGGGGCGGAGTGGAGCTGTGGGAACAGCGTGCCTGGTGTGACACTTAGGAAGCCCGAAGCTCTGTTGCCTGTTCATGGTCTGCTGGGCTGACAGATATCCTGTGGAAAGTAGCTCAAGCCCGCGTGGGACTCTTCAGCGAAACGTGACTTCCTGACCAAGAATACATACAACCTTTCCTCCTCTTAACCTTGGCCAGTTCAATATGCATAACAGGAAGGCACGTTTCTTTTGTCTTTATGGGAAGGCACACCTGACTTTAGGACTTGGGGCCCTGGTGGCGGCAGTGTGTGACATCAGCCCAAGCCTTTGTACAACGTTGTGAAGTTCAGTGGTGGCCACAGGCCCTTTGACTCAGACTTCAGTTGTAAGTGGATACGCCCATGTCCTGGGGGCCAGCAGGCTCCATCCAGACCAGAAAGTCCTCTTACCTTGAAAGTGGTTGCTGATTCTGGATTGGCGAGAACCAGAGGTGAAATCAGGACCATGCCGGAGAAGAGAGCAGGCTTCTCTGCGGCAGCCAGGATGGCGATGGCGCCTCCCTGCAAGGCCAAAAGGGCAGGATAACGGCTGGGTGGCTGGCTTGTACCAGTGTGGTGTTTTTAGCCCCTGTCACTACAAATCCCTCCCTATGTCCCTGCTGGCTAAGAGCCCCAGAGGGGAGCTTGAACACAATCCATCCACTGCTGTAGCAATGAGACCTCTCTTTCTGTTGAAACAGGGTCTCTGTACCCCCAGAAGCCTAGGCCTCACAGTGACCATCCTGCCTTAGCCTCCCAAGTGCTGAGATTACAATGGTGAGCCACATGCCTGGCTCTGCAGTTTATTTATTTATTTTTAGAGAGAGTGAGTGTGAGAGAGAGAGGGGGGAGAGAATTAGCACTCTAGGACCTCAGTCACTGCAATGGAACTCCAGATGCTCACGTCACCTAGTGGGCATTTGTGGCCTTGCACTTGCTTCACCTTTGTGTGTCTGGCTTACATGGGATCTGGAGAATGAACATGAGTCCTTAGGCTTTGCAGGCAAGTGCCTTAACCACTAAGCCATTTCTCCAGCCCTGCAGTTCTTTTATTACATGTCTTCCCCTCTGGGTTGTATTAAAGCCAATATTTCATATAGATATAACAAAGGACCTTGTGTGCGGGATCCAATGAAACAATAACACATTCCTTTTTCCTTTTAAGCCCAGAGCTGGAAGACCCATACCCCATCATGCTAACAAGCTCAATATGAGTTGATTTTTTCCCTCTGAGTGTGTGTGGGGGGAATAATCCAACCATAATAGTAGGAGGCTATACTTTTGGCCTGATTCAGTAAAGATGTCAGAAATTTAGGTTCCAGAAGAATGTTAGTGAATGTGGATAAGACAGAGGAGGCAGGCTCTGCCAGTTTGAAGCTCAGAGAAAATTTATATCAAGGTCTGTGATCTTGTGAATCCTTACAGAGGCTGAGCAGGTAACAGAATGTAGGAACCAGCCAGGCAAGGAGGAAGTGCTCAGGGAATCCTATCCTGGGTAGAAGCAGTTCCCAGCGCTCTGTCCATCTGCTAGACAGCTTTTCTGCAGGAAGGGGTGGGCCGAGGGCTGCCAGTGTAGGACCACGATCCAAGATTCAAGTTATTAAACTCATTCTTAGATTGCATTGATTTCGAAGATGGAAGGATTCTGAATCCTTTCAGGATTGCTCCCTGCCCCTGGCTGTCACTGGCAAGGTAAAGCACTGAAACACACACCCAGGCTGGGAACATTCCATGTGCTTTCAATGATCTCTCTTTAAAGCCCATTCCTCCTCTAAGTAGTGGCTTAGAGGCCTCACTATGAAAAGACAGTGAGGGGACAAGTGACACTGATGTCCTGTGGGGCCCTCCAGTCGGGACCAGGCAGAGTGGGCAACACCTGAACCACTTGGTGGACTCTAGGCCCTGGCTCAATTCCTAAAAACTAGGTGGCATGGAACTCCACATGCGTTGTGTACAAAGGATCACGCCACCCAGGCAGAGGGGAAGCCAGGTGGCCCACTGGGGACCAGATTGGCTTTGAACCGTGTCTTTGTGGTCTGCTTACCATGGAGTGGCCCAGAAGGAAGACAGGGAGCCTGGGGTGCTCCTTCTGAATGGTATCCACATGCTGTAGCACGTCCCTGACGAACACGTGGAAGTCTGACACCACCATCCTCTCCCCTTCACTCTGCCCGTGGCCAACTGGAAAGGAATGGGAAAAAGAGCAGCAGGGTCATTCACGAGTGCCACACACATCGTCCCATTAAACCCTTCCCAATCAGTGTACAGTAATGGGATTCCCCTTTCCCTTGCAAAGATTAGAGGTACAGAATGGGTAAGGAACTTGCCCAAGGGCATACGTCTAGGAAGGGTACCCTGGTATAAATAGTATACTAGGCTGCCATCCTTGGAGGTAGTTTTTTTTTTCTTTTTTTTCTTTTTTTTTTGCAAGCAGAGAGAGAGATAGTGAGGAGACAGACAGAGAGAATGGGTGCACCAGAGCCTCTAGCCACTGCAAACGAACTCTAGTTGCATGTGCCCCCTTGTGCATCTGGCTTACATGGGTCCTGGGGAATTGAACCTGGGTCCTTTGGCTTCGCAGGCAAGCGCCTTAACTGCTAAGCCATCTCTCCAGCCCAGGGGTAGTTTTTAAAGAAACGGCAGGTAAGTGTACGTGCATCTTCCTCAGTCCCCAGCTCCTCATAGCTGGGCTTCACAGGCAGCCCTCAGCCAAGGGAGGCACTGTGTTTTGTCCCCTCACTGTAGTGTCAGGTAGAGATCATGTGACAAACACAAAATCAAACAGGACAGTCAAGGTTGATGGCAGACATCTTCTCCACGAGGGTCACATTCTGTCCCTTTGGGATTTGTCAATCTGTCACCTGTTTGTGTAGCTCATTTCCCCTTTGTCCTTTGCATAGGGTTCCCCCCACCTCTTTCCCTTGGAGAAGGATGTCAGTCGCTATAGAAACAACTGCTGGCAGCTTCAGGGATGTTTGAAAGCTGACAGGTGGACTGGCTTCCAGAGGACGGGCCAGCGCAGGAGGCTGTGGCTGCATCAGGCTGAAACACTCCTGTCGTCAGTCCCCAAACTCCTGTTTGTCACTGGTGTGTCCGCCTTGCATCCCCACTCTCCCAGCTGCTCAGCTACCTGTCTTTCTGCCTGTGACCCTGGCTAGCTGTTTCACCACCCTCGGAGCAAAAGCTCCATGTCTTCTGCCTGTCTGAAATTTCTCCCCTTTTAAAATTTATTACAAGCCGGGTGTGGTGGTACACGCCTTTAATCCCAGCACTTAGGAGGCAGAGGTAGGAGGATCACCATGAGTTCAAGGCCACCTGAGACTATATAGTGAATTCCAAGTCAGCCTGAGCTAGAGAGAGACCCTACCTCAGGAAAAAAAAAAAAAAATATATATATATATATATGTAGTAAAGATATATCACATAAGTTGCACCATGCTAAATTTTTTTTAAATTTTTTTCTTCATTTTTTATTTATTTGTTTGAGAGCGACAGACACAGAGAAAGAGGCAGATAGAGAGAGAGAGGGAATTGGCGCGCCAGGGCTTCCAGCCACTGCAAACAGAACTCCAGATGCGTGCGCCCCCTTGTGCATCTGGCTAACGTGGGTCCTGGGGAATCGAGCCTCGAACCGGGGTCCTTAGGCTTCACAGGCAAGTGCTTAACCGCTAAGCCATCTCTCCAGCCCATGCTAAATATTTTTAGGCATCCAGTCCAGTGGCACTGAGGACACTCGCAGTGTTTATGAGTACTATCTCCCACTGGGATGTTTCCATATTCCCAACCCAAATGCCACATCCATTCCTATGGGTCCTTGTGTCCCCCATTCATATGTTGAAGTCCTCACTGCAAGTCTGTGATTGTGTTTGGAGATGGGGACTTTAAAGAGTGGTTAAGTTATAATTACCTAAACCAATGTGACTAACCTTATAAAATTTTGGACACAGAACAAAAGGGACCACCATGTTCCAAAAAGGGATTGCCATGTCACAAAAAGGGACAGCCAGAGAGAAGACAAGCCAAGGAGGAAGGCCTCAGGAGACAGCAGCCCTGACCAGGCCTTGACCTTGGGAAAAGACATTATCTGTTCATTAAGCCACACAGTCTGTGGTGTGTTTTATAGCAACCCCAGCAGACAGTGAACCCATTACCACTGGCTCTCTATCCCTCCCCATCACCTGCAGCCAATATCTAGGGACCTCATTGGAGGGGAACCACAATGACATTTGCTCTTTTTGTCTGGCACATGTCACTCTGCATCATGTCCTTGGGGGTTCATCCATGTTGTCCCCTGTATGGAGATTTTATTCTCAATAGCTGGCAAGTTTGTTGCAGGGTAGACCTCATGTTCCTCCTCCATCCTCTCCACGGCACTGACTTTTTTTTTTTTTTTTTTTTCCTGTCCTGCTGACTGGGTTGCTGAGAGCATGGCATGTGCACAGTCTCTCACGTTCTGGCTTTCTCCTGGGTCTATACCCACAGTGAAACTGTGGCACTATGTGAGAGCTCTCGGGTGACTTTTTAGAGGAATGTCCCCTTGAGGATGTCTTGGCTCAGCCCAGCCCCTCAGCAGGTTGCTGTGCCTCTGCACCAGGTTCCTTGAGCACAGGGTAAACAGGGACATTGGTACCAAGCAATGCCATGACCTCTTCTCACAGAATTGGTTCACACCACAGACCAGACCAGGCCTCTCATCCACGTGGTCCACACCAGCAGGAGACTTTCATCCATGCATCTCTAGGCCTATGTCATGTCTCCAAGCGGTGGAAGCCACCCTTCTCTTTTCAAAAAGCACGGATCCTCCAACATGGCCCCCTCCCTCTCTCCTGCCAGAGCCTCCTTGAAGGTTTCTTTCAGCTGCGGTTTATATCTTCCTGGTTCTGGTCCCTTCTGGCCCACTCCTCCACTACTGTATCCAACAAGGCCCTTTGCTACCTTCTCCTGTAGCGCTTTCCCCAACCGCTCTCTCCACCTGTCAGATGGAGAACCCAGAGGCTCCCTCTGGAACATTCTCTTCCAGCTCTGGGCTCTCCTTGTTGACCTTGTCACTAGGCATCTGTGAAATTCAGCTTCTTTGGTTCTCTTCTTTCCTATTTTGTGTTTTTGCTGCTGTTATTATTCATTATTGGAGATTGAGCTCAGGGCTTTGCACATGCTAGGCAAGCACTCGACTGCTGAACTATATCCCTAGCTCTCTTTTTAGTTTTTATTTTGGGACAGAGTTTCACAAAGTTGTCCAGGATAGCCCAAGCAGGCCTTGAATTTGGAATCCTCCTGCCTCTGCCTCCTAGGTAGCTGGAATAATAGTCCTTTATCACCAGGCCTGGCTCTTTCTGTGTTTTCTTTGTCTCTTTCCCTGGGCTGGCTTCTGTGCTTTATTCACTCACTTTTAATTTTAAAAGATGTACTTTTTTTTTTTTTTGATATAGGGTTTCACTCTAGCCCAACATGACCTGGAATTCACTATGCTGTCTAAGGAAGGCCTCAAACACACGGCAATCCTCCTACCTCTGCCTCCCAAGTGCTGGGATGAAAGGCGTGCACCACCACGCCCGGCTGAAAGTTGTACTTGAAAAGACCAGTTATATGATTCAAAAATCGAAATGGGTCTGGAGAGATGGCTCAGCAGTTAAAGGTGATTGCTTGCAAAGTCTGATGTTCTGGGTCCAATTTTCTAGTCCCCACATAAAACCAGATGCACAAAGTGGCGCATGTATCTAGAGTTTGTTTGCAGTGACAAGAGGTTCTGATATGTCCCTTCTCTCCCTCTTTCTTTCTCTCTCCACACTTGCAAATATTTTTTAAAAAAAATCAAAGTAGTATAAAACCATGAACAGAATGGTGTCTTCCTACTTCCACCTCTTCCCCCTGAATTCTTAGTGTCTCTTTGAAAATGCCTAAAGATGGGAGCCCTGGTGTTAAGCGCTGTCTTGCACACTTGCAATGAATCTTGCCTTCATCTTGCCTGTTCACATGGCAATACAGCTGGAAGACTTTCTAGCACTGGAGATCAAGCTCCATTCAGCTTTCCCCTCAACTTTTATCACAAAAATTTCAAATGCATAAAAACACTTAGGAGCGCTGGAGGGGTGGCTTTAGTGGTAAGGCGCTTGCCTGCAAAGCCAAAGGACCCAGGTTCAAGTCTTCAGTACCCACACAGAGCCAGATGCACAAGATAGCACATATGTCTAGAGTTCGTCTGCAGTGGCTAGAGGCCCTACTGCACCCACTTTCTCTTTCTCTCTCAATCAATAAGATATTTAAAAACATTAAGAAACTACTTCCATCATTAATCATATTCAAGGAGAAGCAGGAGAAAGACAGCTTTTTGGAGACAGTTAGGGATGAGCCCAAGGACAACAAAGAGACGAGACGGCACCCTGCCTGCTTTGGCAGAACTGGAATTTAGCATCTGATCCAGTATCATCCAGTCTCTAGGTCATCACCCTGAATCCTCGAACCAATCAGTCTCTTCCTTACAAACCTGAGTCTGATGACAAAAAGCTGTCCTAATTCACTATCAGGGCTTATCAAGTGCTAACTGTTCCTGTCTTCAATTTTGGCAGTCTGCATATGAATAATAGTGTGTGTCTCCCCTCTCCAAGCCTGGCTGGGGGGTGGGGAGGGCTCTCACTGCCTGTCTGGGTACTTTGCTATTCGTTCCTCACATGAGCTCTGTTTCAGATGCCTTTTGCACTTTTTTATATGTATGATTTCCCTCAAAACTCTGGGTCTGCCACTTGGGTAATAACTCTCTTGACTACGCATTTTCTCGGCACCTAAATGTCCTGGCCCTGGCCTTTGGTGTTTCATCGCTCTGTTACATGTGTGATCTCTGATCTTTTGAGTCCTTCACTATTGAGAAATCCCCTCTGGTCTTTATTGGGAATCTTTGATTCTTAGGCTTTGCCTTCCAAGTGTGGGTGTCTATAACTCTGGATGGAGATCCCCGTCCTCCCTCTCCCTTCCCAGCTCTGGCATGAGTCTTTCAGTGAGTCTTCCCCCTGGACCCTAATTTGCCCTAAATAAACCTCACAATTCATAATTTCCCTCTAAATGAATTTAATAATTCATAATTTATCCTTCTTGGTCATATTTTTCCAATTCTTTATTAATAGACAAGGCCCAGAAGCTGGGGCTCATAAGCCCTTCCTGAGCTCCAAAATCCTGCCATCACTATCCCTACTGTATTGACCCAAAACCTAACATTTTATTTTCTATATTTAAAAAAATTTTTTTTTCTGTGTGTTTATTTATGAAGACACACAAAACATTTTAAAAACATTTTAACAACTGGAAAACCTAGACATGGATAGCCACCACTGCCCTTTGCTCTAGACATGGTCTCATACCTTTACACTGTCATTTGCATCTCTCTGGGCTCACTAACGCTGGGAGGCAGGGATCTCTTTCCAGCTGTCTCTACCCCCTCCCTGCCCAACACCAAGGTAAAATTCACTTCCCATTAAGTCAACCATGTCAAGTAGAAATCCGGGCATTCAGTTATGTCCACAGTACCATTCAACAACTGCTAGTGCTGACACCTAGTTCTTGTGGTCCTTCCTTACTTCCCTGAATTGTGATGTCATCCTTGAGTCCAGTCTATTTCTAGAATTTATTTATTTTCACTACTGGATATTGAACTTAGGGCCTGGCTCATGCTAGATAAACACTCATATACCTAGTCCCTCCCTTGAAAAAAAAAAAACACCATTTTTGTTTTTCTAAATTTCTAGTCAGGAGTCTTGGTAAGTTGCCCAGGCTGGCCTTGAACTCTTGATCCTCCTCCTGCCTTAGCCTCTGGAGTGGCTAGGATTACAGGCCAGTGCCCCCACACTCAACAGAGTGGAGACTGTTTCTGGATTCGGGCTCAGCGCCCTGGCTGCACTCAGTCATGCACCGTCACTGTTGCTGGGCCACCCCCAGATCTGCCTGCCCTCTGCATAACCCTGTGTTGAAGGGCCCTGGGCACTCTGCAAGCTCTCCCTTGGCCATGGGCCTTGCTCTCATGCTTCAACTCTTGCTGCCGCTCTTGGGCACACTGGTTCTGACTCTAGCCACATCTACCCTGTCAGCCCCTGCCAGGTTCTCCTGTCTGTCCTCCAGCTCTTAGATGGCTTCCAGATCAGCTCTCCCTAGGCCCCACAGGATGGCCAGTGTCCCCAAGATCCCTCCAAATCCTTCAGTCTGGGCTCACATCCCATTGGTCCCCAGGCTCCTCAGTTAGCCTCCTTCTTTGTACTCCCATGTCACCTGCAGGGGCTGATAGCTTCTCAGCAGTCTCCCAGCCTGCTGTCCCCACATGCTCCCTGTTCCAAGCCATCTGCATGTCCCCTCCTCTTCCTGACTGTGGGAGCTAGTGCTCACACTTCTCCCATTGTTCAGAGCAGACCTCACATTCCAGCCTGGCATTCCTGGCTTTGCTGAAGACTCCCACTGGCCCTGCGGCTTGCTAACCAGCACATTCCAAGCCACCTGCCCACAGCTCTGGTACATGCCCACTTTCCTACCCTGTCTGTGGGATCAGGCAGCCCAATGGACTTGCCTTCCTCAGCCCTGCTCCAGGCCAGAGATAAATCTCTTTTAGACTCAAGGCCTGCCTCACTCCAAGCTGAGTTACCTCAATGTTGGTGCAATTTCCCTCTTCCTTGTCACTATAGTGCTCCTTATATTGATTAGCGTCCTCCCCCATTCCTTCCTTTGGCACCACCCTCCCCCATATACCAGGGTCCTTAGAGCCAGGGGCACAAACAGCTCTTGTGCCCACCCCCACCAGCACTGTGCCTTGGAGAAGTCTTAAGTGGACTGAGCAGAAGAGTGCTATGAGCAAATGATGATGTCTATATGGACTTGGGGATGGGGCTTAGACTCTATGAGTGATTAATGATGTCTCTGCATTGGCTTGAGGATGGGGCAGAAGAGTGCTGTGAGCAATTGGTGATGTCTGTATGGATTTGAGGATACAACTCAGTATATATGAGAGATTAGTGATGTCTGCATGGGCTTCAGGATGGGACAGAAGAGTACTGTGAGAACCTGGTGATGTGTGCATTAACTTGGGGATGAGGCTCCGTGTTTGTGAATGATTGGTGATGTCTACATGGGCTTGGGGATGAGGCTCAGTGTGTGTGAGCTTGACCCTTTCTCAAGAGCAAGAACCATATGCCATTCACCTGTCTGTTCCTCAGGATTCCCTCACAAGCCTAGAAGAGGGCAGGTCTGTAACAGATGTCTGTTGAAATGCACTGTAGGAATAGTTCTATAATAGCCACTTACCTGAGAGGCTCCACCTCATTACTCTAGCCACAGTGAGGCTGTGTTTCCATTACCCCTAACCCCCAACAAGGTTGGCCAAGCAGCTGTCCTACACTCTGAAGAGAATTCCTCTCATCATTTTTAAAGAAAACCCCTGCTCCATAGACTAATCCAACATATTGTATTTATCTTACTCTGTCTATATACTAACCATGTTTGTTATTATTAGTTATTATTAAGAGGTGGGGGGATGTCTTGCTACATTTGTTGTCCAGGCTGCCCTGGGACTCCTGGGGTCCAGGGATCTTAAGTAGCTGGGACTACAGTGTGGCCACCACATGGGGCTCCACTGTGGGTTTTATTTTTGTTGTTATTACTTATTTTTTGAGTCAAGGTCTCACTCTAGTTCAGGCTGACCTGGAACTCACTCTGTAGCCCCAGGCTGGCCACAAACTCCCAGACAGAGATACTCCTATCTAAGCCTCCCAAGTGCTGGAATCAAAGGTGTGGGCCACCACACCTGACTACCACCATGGTTTTTATTTTCTGTATTTTCAGGTTGTGCTGGTTCGGCCTGGGTTAGTTGTTCCTTGACAGAAGTAGCAATTGCCCGTGAGCGGCCTTCAAAGGCAGTGCCAGCCTCAGGAGTCCACACCCACAGCCACCTTCTTTATCAAGCCTCTAGCTGGGTCTGTCTTATCTTAATCATGCCCAGCAGGAGCTAATTAAGGACAGCTCCACACCCAGGAGTCCTGAAGTTATCTGAACCCGCCCATCCTAATCCTGCTGCCCTTCTGGCTGAGTTCTTCCAGTGGAAGCCACAGAGAAAGCTCTCAGGGTTCTCGCTGCTGCTGCCCGGGCCATCTGGTGCTCCCCCATGGTGCTCCGCATGGTGTGCCAAGGTCTGTGAGCAGGTCAACTTCTTTTACCACCATCCCACCATCATTTCTATGTCTGCTCACCTTAGCCTATGGGTACCCTTCAAGCCTCTGGCAGGACTGGGATGTCACTCAGTGGTGGGGCACTTGCCTAACATGAGTGAGGCTGGGTCTCATCCTCAGCACTGTAAAAACCATCAACCATTCTTCCCCATCCTCTAACACAATAACTGCTACAAAGTAACTGCCTAGTAATTCCTTTCTGTTCTATTAACAGAAGTTTGTCTCCCACAAACTATTTCTTTTTTTCTTTACTCTTTTTATTTATTTTATTTGAGAGAGACAGAGAGAAAAAGGCAGAGAGAGAGAGAGAGAGAGAGAGAGAGAGAATGGGCGTGCCAGAGCCTGCAGCCACTGCAAACAAACTCCAGATGCATGCAGCCCCTTGTGCATCTGGCTTACATGGGTCCTGGGGAATCGAACCAGGGTCCTTAGGCTTTGCAGGCCAATGCCTTAACCGCTAAGCAATTTCCTCAGCCCCTCACACAATTTCTATGTGAACTACTTTCCATGTCCGCATGCAAGAGTAAGTTCACCCTGGAGGGAGGTAGCCAGAAAACTGATGTTCCTGTCAGACTGCGGCGCCCCACCTCCCTCTTCTCGGCAAAGCAGTTCTACTCAGCATTCATGTTCTCACAGGAGGAAAAGCTGGTAAAAGAGCTTAGCATGGAAAAAAAAAAAAGTCAACCACTCCAGCAGCAGTAACAGCACCTGTGGTTTGTGTGGGAGTCTAGAATTCACTAAGCACTTTCCCAGAGTTCATGTCACTCCAGCCTCCTGAAATTGTGAGTGAGGGGACTTTTTTTTTTCTTTCCATATGCTAGCTTAGAAAACTGACCCTGGAAAACTAAGCACAGAGCTTTGCCCCTGGCTAGTGGCTGGACAGGGACGTGAGCGTCAGGGCTGAGCTGCCAAGCTCACAGCTCAGGGGAAACCAAGCATGAAGCAGTATTTAGAGGTGCTGGGGATGGAACCTAGGACCTTGTTCAAGTGAGGCAAGCACTCTACTAATTGAGCTACATCCCCAACCCTTTATTTAGATTTTTTAAATTTATTTTTGTTTATTTTTATTTGTTTATTTGAGAGCGACAGAGAGAGAAGAGGCAGATAGAGAGAATGGGCACACCATGGCTTCCAGCCACTGCAAACAAACTCCAGAAGCATGTGCCTCCTTGTGCATCTGGTTTACGTGGGTCCTAGGGAATCAAGCCTTGAACTGGGGTCCTTAGGCTTAACAGGCAAGCACTTAACTGCTAAGCCAACTCTCCAGCCTTTTTTTTTTTTTTTTTTTTTTTTTTTTGAGGTAGGGTCTCACTCTAGCCCAGGCTGACCTGGAATTCCACTATGTAGTCTCGGGCTGAGCTCAAACTCAGTGATCCTCCTACCTCTGCCTCCTGAGTGCTGGGATTAAAGGTGTGTGCCACCATGCCTGGCTCCTTTATTTTTGAAACAGAATCTCACGAAGCTGCCCAGGAAGGTCTTGAACTTTCAATGCTACTTTAGCTTCCTGAGGAGTGGGGATTACAGGCCCTCACCACTGGCCAGGCCTAATAAGGTTAGCAAAAAGCCCTTCTTATTAGGTAGAAATTCTGCTGAGAAAGTACATCCTTGGCACCGTCCTGATATGTCCCCAGCCCACGAACAATGCCTGGCACAAGCCTCGAGGCCACGTCCTGGGAGGGAGCTGGCTGGCCACCTAATGTGCAGATGGCTTGTCCCCCTCTGCGAGGCCGTGTTCCCCAGGAACTGCAGATGTGTAACTAGGGAAGCCACCCAAAACACCCTTGGGGCCTCTGCACATTTCCATGGGTCCCAGTGGGGGCAGAGAAACTAGGAGAAGACTGACACTGGAATGAACCACAGCCAACTGGAGACCTCGTGTCTGTGACCCCAGGGGTGCCAGCTGCTCCCAACGTGCCCTCAGAGTGCAGGTGGGCATCTGTCAGACACCCTAAATAGACATCGGTGGATGCTGCTGTCTGCCCAAGGTGGAGGAGACCCACATGGCAGGAGAAGAAGGGGGGAGTGGTCTGGGACAAGGTAGATGAAGGTCCTGGGGGAGGGGGAGACGAGGCCAGGGAGGATCTTGGGCATGAGACTGCACTTTCATTGTTTAAAGAAATTAGCCTCATTTTCTTTCTCCACAAGATCATCACAGAAAAATCTCATGCCAGTGTTCACCAACTGCCCACGCTTCCCTGAGGAGAAAGAACACTGAGGCCACTCGGCTTCAGCGGCAGCTCTGTGAGGATGAAGGGACAGTCTCAGGGGTGGGAGCTACGCCTGGGTGGCTGGGGTGAGGACACAGCGAGACAAGAGACCCCAAGAAAAGGCAGCTAGGAGGTTGCAGAGACACTGGCTTTCCTTTTGTCCCCAGCCCACTGACGAAGAGTGCAGTCACCCAGCTGGCCCTCAGTTCTTGCCCCTTGACATCATCACCCTGGGCTTCCCTGCTCAAGAGGATGCTGAGACCAGGGGGCCACCCTGTGGAGCCAGACTTGATCCATGCTTTTTGCCCCAGAGTCGCCTGCTTGACCACAGAGCCTACCCTGAAACTTTGCCCGGGTCTTACTTACATGATCAAAGAAAAGACCTGTCATATGTGAAGGCAAATGGACGTGGGCCTCGCCCACTTCCCCTCAGGGTCTGCAGCTGCTCCAGCTTTGATCCCTGGCTCTGAACCCGCCACTGTCTGCACAAGCAGAAGTGTCTCCTCGTATTTCACCTCTGCTCCTCTGTAGGTGCCCATCAGACTCTGCAAACAAAGTGGCCCTGGCTCCATCTGCCACAGAAACCAGCTCTATGGACAGATGGAAGGACTGATGGCGAGACAGGCTTTAATCTTGGCTTTGGCCCAACTGGACCTTGCCTAGTGGAGAGATCCATGGTGCCATGGCTCCCCACCAAGCTGTCATCTCTCTGTGTCAGCTAGGCCCAGGTCTCCTACCTGTGTTTCTCAGGGGGAGGGTCTTCCTGTGGTGAGGTGCACAGGGCTGGGATAGAGCTGAGCTCTTGAGGGCTGGCCTTGACTCTCTGAGGGGACATTTGGCTGCTAAGGTTATAGGCCCTTCTTGCCCTCACAGTTTTGGTTTGAGTCCTACGTTGCCGGCCAGCCCACAAGCAAACACCAGAAGGGAGGAATTCCATAACATGTGTGGTTGGGCCAGAAAGACAGATGATCACTGTGGAGCCTCTGGCCCTAAGAACTATAGGACAGAAGTCCAGTGAGGAATCTTGGCTCCCTCAAACCAAAGGACAATAAAGTCCATTGTCCATTAGTATCATCATGGAAAAAAAAACAAAAAAACAGAAACATTGCTTGAGCAGCAAGGAGGAGGGGTTGCCACAGACTCACATGACTCACACCCACTCTGGAAACACATGGAATCTTGTAAACTTGGATCTCCATGATTTACAGCCTGATGAATCCCTTCAAGGTTTGCATCCAAGAAACTTCCCAGTCATAGGGTGTAAGAATAATTGGCAGCCTGCTGTGGTCACTGGGACATGTAGGTGTCACAGCAAAATGATGATCAGGCAATGGGGAGAAACAGGCAATAGGGAGAAAGCTACATATAGCAACATGGCAGGGGGCCTCTCAAACACAAAACATAAGGGGGAGAGGGAAATCCAGTCATAGAAGCCAGCAGAAGTAAGACAACACCTTATAATATTAAAAAAAAAAAAAAAACCAAGCTAAAACAAAGAGCATGTTGCTTAGAGACCCACATCTGTGTGCAAACCCATGTGTAAGTAGACTCATGCCGGTCTGTGGAGGCCCACACCTGTACAGAGATACCTGTGTGCAGACCCACACTTGTGTAGAGACCCACGCTTGTGTAGAGACCCACACCTGTGTGCAGACCCATGCTAGTGTTCAAACCCACGTCTATATGGAAAAAAAAAAAAAACATGAATAAAACCAGGAAGGGAACAAAAATAAACTTCTCAAGATAGTAACTCCCCCTCTATCAAGTGAGGAGACATCGACTGACATGTCATAACGTTGCTGGGGAGCCGGGCATGGTGGCACATGTCTGTGATCCCAGCAATCGGGAGGCTGAGATTCAGGACAACTGCAGAGTTTAAGGCCAGACTGGGCTATATACAGTGAACTCTTATCTCAACACAGAACAAATACAATCACCAGAACAGTGCAGGGCAGACCCTCATTGGTGCCAGGTTCTGACTCTTTATATAGGTTCTGACTCTTTATATAGCCGCAGTTCCTACACTATGCTGGTGTCCAGCCTTCTTCCCTACAACAATGCCCTCCCTATCTCTGGCCTGTTCTTCAAATGCAAGAAAGATTTTTGCTGGCTTAGTTCTCCAAAGAGGGAATGAGGGCTCAATCCTAAATTCCCCTCAGGGCTTTCTCATTGCTTGACAACCCAGCTTCCTTCCTTCAAATGAACAATTCTCAGACTGATCTTGGATGGACCATTATGGTTACTCTTTTTTTAAAAAAATATTTTATTTATTAGAGAGAAAGAGGTGGGGGTGGTTAGGGCCTCAGCCACTGCAAATGGACTCCAGCTGCATGTGCCTCCTGTGCATCTGGCTTATGTGGGTCCTGGAGAATTGAACCGGGATCCTTTGGTTTTGCTGGCAAACACCTTAACGGCTAAGCCATCTCTCCAGCCCCAGTTGCTCTTTTCTTTTTTCAAGATCATTATACAAAAGCTTTATCAGATGTGTTATGTTCTACATGAAATTGCACTCATGTTTCCTGACATTAGTAAAAAATAACACTAGTTCACAACTGGTGCTAACATGGTTGTTTGGAATTTAGGGCTGTGAAGTATGAATACAGAAATGAGAAATTAACATAGACACTTGAGCCAGGTGCGGTAGTATACACTTGCAATCTCAGCATTTGGGAGGCAGAAGCAGGGGAAGCATTTCAAGTTCAAGGCCAGCCTGAGCTACAGTATGAAACCTTGTCTCAAAAAACAAAATACAGGGGCTGGAGAGATGGTTAAGTGGTTAAGCGCTTGCCTGTGAAGCCTAAGGACACTGGTTCAAGGCTTGATTCCCCAGGACCCACGTTAGCAAGATGCACAAGGGGGCACACGCATCTGGAGTTCGTTTGCAGTGGCTGGAGGCCCTGGCACGCCCATTCTCTCTCTGTCTCTCTGCCTCTTTCTCTCTGTCTGTCGCTCTTAAATAAATAAATTAATTAAAAAAAATACAGAAACTGGGGACCATAAGCCCCACCTCCTTGGATGGCTGATGACCTGTGTAAAGTGCTCAGAACTTGATGGAGAGGATTAAAAACAAGCCACTGGGGCTAGAGAGATGGCTCAGTGGTAAAAGTACTTGCCAGCAAAGCCCAAGGATCTGGGTTTAATTCCCCAGTACCCATGTAAGCCAGATGCACAAGGTGGAGCATGTGTCTGGAGTTCGTTTGCAGTGGCTGGAGTTCCTGGTGCACCCATCTCCCCTTTTTCTCTCAAATAAATAAATAAATAAATAAATAAAATATTAAAAAAAAACAAAACACTCCTCCTTGACCAAGTAGAAATGATTACATGCTTTTAGTCTGGGTCTCATTCAGTGGCTAGCTAACATGAATGGCTCAGGCAGACCTCTGAGATACAATGCAGAAGGAAAAAAGCTCAAATTTCTGAGTGCTGATGCCTGGAGAGCTGCCCACATGCTTTTAAAAGCCCAGAAAATAATGCTACATGTTTTCTATGGACTCATAAATCATATACTTAAAAGCACAAAGAAGGCTCTGGAAGTTTCTATTCAATGGCCATGACAAAGATTTGATTTTTTCTGGAACTGGAGAGTAAACCCAGGGCCTTGCACATGCTAGGTAAGTACTCAACCACTGAGCACACACCAGACCCTTTTTTCACTTTATTTATTTATTTATTTATTTCAATTTTTTAAATTTGAGGTAGAGTCTCACTCTAGCTCAGGCTGACTTAGAATTCACTATGTAGTCTCAGGGTGGCCTTGAACTCACAGTGATCCTCCTACCTCTGCCTCCCAAGTTCTGGGATTAAAGGCGTGCACCACTACACCCGGCCTTATTTTAATATTTATTTATTTATTTGAGAGAGAAGGAGAGAGAGAGAGAATAGGAGTGCCAGGGCCTCCAGCCACTGTAAACAAACTCCAGATGGGTGTACCCCTTGTGCTTCTGGCTTACGTGGGTCCTGGAGAATTGAACCTGGGTCCTTTGGCTTTGCAGGC
Organism: Dipus sagitta; assembly: GCA_036346955.1. Classification (NCBI taxonomy): domain Eukaryota; kingdom Metazoa; phylum Chordata; class Mammalia; order Rodentia; family Dipodidae; genus Dipus; species Dipus sagitta. Next base: position 34,569,890 of record CM070777.1, read on the forward strand.
AATCGCTTGAACCTCTAAGCCATCTCTCCAGCCCTTTTCCCTTTATTTATTGAGACAGGGGCTTGATAAATTACCCAAGATGGCCTAGAACTCACCGAGTAATCCAGCTGGCCTTGAATTTACAATCCTCCTGCCTTGGCCTCCTGAATAGCTAGGATTACAGGGCTATGACACCAGATCCCACTGAAAGTTATCTTTAGGAGGGCTTAGAGGACAATGGTAATGACATCAGAGACGATGCCACTTCCTTTCTTTGGTGCCCACATGTAACGTAGACGATGCAGGTGTGAAGGTTAGCAACATGTTTTTTTGAGGTTTCTAAGGCCCTGGAAACTCACCTGCTCTGCAGACATGTGGTCAGCCCCATGTGCCAGCCAGTATTTAGGTGCAGGACACAGATACCAAGAGTGATAAAAACAGGAGTGGCCCAGGCAATAGAATAAATGGCATCTTTCAAGCTCACAACTTCCAGGGTCACCAGCAAAGGCGGGATCATTGGGTTTCACCACATTCTTGTTGGCATTGGGAGTCACCATCTAAAGACATCTTTGCTTGTTGAATAGTACATGGCAAAACAAATTTCGTTTTTTCCCTTATGATAATTGGTTGACGCTGGGTCTGAAGAGAATGTGGTTCAAGTTACATAGTATGATGGCTTTTGTTCATTGTTAACTTGACAGGGTCTAGAAACACCTAGATTAGGTCAGCCTCTGGGGATGCCTGTAAGGGATTATCTTGATTAAATTAATGCAGATGAGCAGATCTACCTTAACTTTGGGCAGCACCAGTCCATGAACTAGGCTTGGAACTATATAAACAGGAAGCTGGAGCCGGGCGTGGTGGCGCACGCCTTTAATCCCAGCACTCAGGAGGCAGAGGTAGGAGGATCGCCGTGAGGTTGAGGCCACCCTGAGAATACATAGTGATATCCAGGTCAGTCTGGACCAGAGTGAGACCCTACCTCAAAAAAAAAAAAAAAAAAAAAAAAAGGGAAGCCGAGTGGTGGCACATGCCTTTAATGCCAGCACCAAGGAGGCAGAGATAGGAGGATCACCGGGAGTTTGATGCCACCCTGAGACTACATAATGAATTTCAGGTCAGCCTGGGCTAGAGTGAAAAATAAAAAAATGAAAGAGAGAGAGAGAGAGAGAGAGAGAGAGAGAGAGCTGGCTGAGCAGCAGTAGTCATCGTTCTCTGCTTCCTCACTGTGGACTGCGGACTGAATGTGACCAGCTGCTTTAAGGTCCTGTCACCCTGCCTTCCCCACCATGATGGATTGTAACCTGGAACTGTGAACTAAAGCAATAAATCCTTCTTCCCTTAAACTGATTTTTTTTTCAGCTATTTTAATCCCAGGAATGAGAAAGTAACTGATACATATGGGTCTCTTTCTTTTCCTTGTCATCCCCTGGTACTGGGAATCGAACCCAAGGCCTCACACATGCAAGGCAGATACTCTATCAATGAGCCTCTCCTACACCCCCTTTTTTTGGGGGGGGTTTCTAGGTATGGTCTTTTTCTAACCCAGAGATCCTCCTACCTCAGTGCCCCCCCAAGTGCTGGGAGTAAAGGCATGCACCACCACACCTGCCCTTTCTCCTTTTTTTAAAAAAATTTTTTTATTATTTATTTATTTGACAGAAAAAGAGAGGGAGAGAGAGAGAGAATGGGCACGCCAGGGCCTCCAGCCACTGCAAATGGACTCCAGATGTGTGCACCGCCTTGTGCATCTGGCTAATGTGGGTCCTGGGGAATCGAACCTAGGTCCTTTGGCTTTGTAGGCAAATGCCTTAACTGCTAAGCCATCCCTCCAGCCCCTCCTTTTTTATTTTATTATTTTATTTATTTGAGAGCGACAGACACAGAGAGAAAGAGACAGATATATATATAGAGAGAATGGGTGCACCAGGGCTTCCAGCCACTGCAAACGAAATCCAGATGCGTGCGCCCCCTTGTGCATCTGGCTAACGTGGGTCCTGGGGAATCGAGCCTCGAACCGGGGTCCTTAGGCTTCATAAGCAAGCGCTTAACCGCTAAGCCATCTCTCCAGCCCGCCTCCTTTATTAAAAAAATATTTAATTCATTTATTTGCAATGAGAGAGAGAGAGAGAGAGATTAAGAGAATAGGCACAGCAGGGCCTCCAGCCACTGCCAACAAACACCAGACCTCTTTGTGCATCTGGCTTTATGTGGCTACTGGGGAATCAAACCCAGGTAGGTCATTAGGCCTTACAGGCAAGCGTCTTGTTCACTGAGCTATCTCCCCAATTCCCCCTCCTCCTTTTTTTGAGGCAGTCTCACTAAGTTGTCCAGGCTGGCTTGTAACTCACTCTATAACCTGCGAAGGCCTGAACTTGTGGTCCTATCTCAGTCTACCAAACAGCTGAATTACAGGCCTGTATCATGAGGTCTCCATCTTCCTCCTTTCTTGAGAGAGTCTATGTAGCCCAAGTTTGCCTTGAATTTGTAATACTCCTGATTCAGTTTCTTCAGTGCTGTGCCACCATCTCTGGTGTTTGCTCTCTCTTTCTCCTCCCTTCCTTTTTGGGGTTCTGAGATCAAAGTCTTACACACTAAGCAAGTGCTCTGCCACTGAGCTTCCTCCCTAGCACTTCACTTCCCTCTTTTTTAGGTGAGGAAGGAGCCATAGAACAAATACATACAATCCAAACGATGGATCATAACAAAGCTGGGCCTGGGCCATTTCCTGTGGACTTCCTGTTGCAGGCACATCCAAGCGGCCACAGTGAGCCACAGAAAATGCTCCTCAAAGTGAATGCCTACATACCAAGAACACTTCCAGTTTCAGCAGATGACTGTTCTGATTTCAGCCTTAACCTCAGTGCTTCGTTAAAATGAGGATGTAGCCCCGTGTTTTTTTGTTTTTTTTTTTTTCGAGGTAGGGTCTCACTCTAGCTCAGGCTGACCTGGAATTCACTATGTAGTCTCAGGGTGGCCTTGAACTCATGGCGACCCTCCTACCTCTGCCTCCCAAGTGCTGGGATTAAAGGCGTGTGCCACAATGCCCGCTGTAGCCCTGTGGTTTTAAAAATATTTTTATTTAGTTATTTGCAAGGAGAGAGAGAGAGAGAGAGGAGACACACATGGAGAGAATAGGTGTGCTAGAACCTCTGGCCATTGCAAACAAACTCCAGATGCATGTGTCACTGTGCATCTGGCTTTATGTGGGTACTGGGGAACTGAACCCAGGTCATTAGGCTTTGCCAGCAAGTGCCTTAACTGCTGATTCATCTCTAGCCCAAACCCCATGTTTTCTTCCATCTTTACGTGGCACTTTGATTAAGCTTTTAAAAATTGGATATCAAGTTTCCAACAAAGCTTCCTGGAAGGCCTGGAATATCTTCTGTCCTGCGACACAGCAGAAACTTCATGTGCACAGGCAGGACATGGTATGATATAAAAACTAAGACCAGAGAAAAATTAAAAATGAAGGAATGGCATATATATATATATATATATATATATATATATATATATATATTTTTTTTTTTTTTTTTTTTTTTGAGGTAGGGTCTCACTCTAGCCCAGGCTGACCTGGAATTCACTATGTAGTCTCAGGGTGGCCTCGAATGCACGCTGATCCTCCTACCTCTGCTTCCCAAGGGCTGGGCTTAAAGGCGTGCGCCACCACGCCCGGCTATATTCATTTTTTTTTTTTTTTTTTTTGCCACCAAGAAGTTTGGTTATCAGCCAAAACATTCTATCAATACTAAAGACAAACTAAAACCCTGGCGCTGAGCAGAAAGCTCAGTCGGTAAAGTGTTTGTCTTGCAAGCATGAGGACCTGAGTGCAATCTTTAGAACTCATGTGGGAGGGAGAAAAGCTGTGGCACATTCAACACTGGGAAGGCGGCGACCAGGGGACCCTGGGACTGGCTAGCCAGCCGGTCTAGCCTACTTACTGAGTTCCAGACTGAATCAGAGACCTGGTCTCAATAAAAAGATGGCACCTGAGGAAAGACAGCCACAGCAGGCCCCTGGCCTCACACGCACGTGTGCACACACACAAACATCCTGTCAGGTTCCAAGGATGGGAAGTGTGGGAACAAAGGAAACTCAAAGCCACAGGTCAAAGAGACGGAAGAGGAGGTGGTTTGATACAGGTTAGATAAGAACTGCGTGCTCCTCCCGTGCAGGGCAGCCATGCTTCCTCTCGCCAGGACAAGGAACGTCACACAAACAGGCAAACTGTTTCCCAATCTTTCAGAAAAAAAAAAACACCCATATGGCAAAAAGTCCAAGATCACAGCTTGCTGGCCTGGAGAACAGTTTGTTTCCCTCAACAAAAGCCATTTCCTCCTCTCTGTCTGCTGATGGTCCAAGTTTCCGTCCTTGGACACTCGGCACAACCTGTTTTTGTCTCCCTAGCCACTGCTGCACAATTCCCTTTGCCCGAAGAAAAATGTGGCCCTGGTAACTCTCTGCCCCATCTGAGCACGAGCCTGGCTGTACAAAGGAGATGAAGGCAGAAATTAATTTCTTTACTAATTGACAACAGCTTGAGAAAGGTATAAAAGATGCCAGGATTCAGCATATGGGCTATGGAAACACATTTCTACTCAGATTTTTTTAAGCTGTTACAACATGCTTTATAATGTAACCAACTAAAAGGCTGTTATCGGTGCTGCGTTGTCGAAGTAATGCATTCTCAGGATTTCATATTTAGAGGATTTATTTGAAAACATCTTACCCTTCACTGTATAAATAAGAGGAAACAGCATGACAAAGTGTCATAACTGTGGTCCTTAGCGTCTAGCAGGACCGTCTTCCCTTTGTGTCATGCTATATGATTTGTTTTGGAGAACTGAGGGAGGCAGGACGGAGGGGGAGGTGAATGGTCACGGCCCTCTGTGTTGCACCCACCCAGGCTACTCAACCCTTCTTATGAAATGCTGAGGTTCCAAGTAACTGTGGGCTGGGCGGAGTCACCCCCAGTGCCAGCTCCTTCTCTCCTATCCGTGGGGTGGAAGTGGCGTCCAGCAGATGCCCTGCACAGGCGGCAGCTGGGGCTGTAGATAGGCGTTTCCACCAGGAGCTCCCAGGATTCGACAGATCAAGGAGGGAGAGGCTGTGACAGGATGCTCTGCGAATTCCAAGCAGCTGGAGGCAAATTGCAGGGCTCCATGCAGTCATCAGTCCCCGGGGCTTTTAACATTCAGGAAAATATTTGATATAAAAACCTCACAGACACTTAGAACCAAACTAAGGGGTGGGCATCGGAGGGGCAGGCATCAACATGTCCACTTAGCCCCGTTCCTGACATGCCCTGCATTTTGTAGAATGCTTTGGCTTAAAATTCTTTCTCCCTTACTTCCTTATTTGTGTCAGGAGACTGGCTAACAAGATGATATTTTTTGAAGAATATATTCATTTCTATGCCATAAAGCCATTGACTAGCAATTTCTGGAAGGCAGCAGGAAGGACTCAGTCTTTGGTGTGAGGTGTGGGCTCAACTTACACTGCTGCCTTTTAGTTGTGCTACCCTGAGCCTGTTTGTTACGATGACCCTTGATTTTCCCCAGTGACAAGCGACATTGGGGCAACAGTATTTACCTAGTGGGCTGGTGAGAAGGTTACATGAGAAAGCCCCTCCATACAGCCCAGTAACTGTCACCTTCCTTCCTGTGAACAGTGCCTCCAGAGACAGGGAAACCACTGTAGTACACTTGCGCTCAGAGCACGGTGTTTATACCTGCCGATCCTCCAAAATGCAATCTTACTGCTCCAGCCAAACAAGGCTTTCATAGGGCTGGGCCCAGAGCAAGGGCCAGTAGCAGGGTGCTGTTGCTATGACAACTGTCTCTTGTGTTAGGGCACAGACAGTTCAAGGGAGGATGGAAGAAGGCTGAAGGGTACTCTAACCTCTAACAAGACTTGATGTGAAAGTTTGTATTTTTGTACACCATCTTAACAAAGCCATTTGACTTCTGAAGTGAAGGCAAGAACAGAGCTGAAGTGGGAGGGGATAGCCCTCAGCCAGGGGTTGGAAAAAGTGGCCCAAGGCAGGTGGGAATGAAAAGAATGAGAAGATGGAAGCCAACAGTGGCTTCTGGGATGACAGAGTGTGAAGAGATAATGATAGCTTTGAATGGCAGAGACAGAAGTGAGCCAGGCTGGAGTGAGCCAATCTCCATGACCTCCCTTCATGGAGACAACAACAACAACAACAACCCCCCCCCCAAAAAAAAATCAAACCTGTGTAGCCATTTCCACTGGGTTTCTAATATGGTGGCTCCACATACATCTTCCCTACTATTCTGGAAGTTACTGCAAGCCACTCATTTCAACACTCTGCTCACAGACCTCCCAGCCTCAGGCACTGCCTACTGAGTGGTCCTGGCACGCTTGTGCTCGGCCCAGGCCTTGGGCATGCTCTTGCCCCAAATCTAATACTATCCCACGATAGTATAGTGTTGTCTCTGCTTACAGATCCCTTCCCACAACTAGGCTTCTTGGGGGCAGGATGCCCTATTTTACCCTCATATCTCCAGTGTCTACACAGTTCCAGGCCCACGGCAGATTCTTGGGAATGAGAGGCAATGAAAATGAGAGGTGTGATTTACTGGGTCACTGAGTGGGAGGCTCACTCCTTGGAGGACAGTGAGAAGCTTAGCAGGACTTTGAATGCAGGATCTCAAGTCACAAAGCTTCCTAACAGGTGGCAGCTGTTCCAAAGACTGGAGAAAGAAAAGTCTAGTCTTCCTCAGATATGGCTCCTGCATACACTTGTCTCAGTTCCTCTGATGTCCCTGGAGACCCCAGAAGCCTCATGGGGCCTACAGCCATCAACTATGGTTCCTGGGTGGCTCATCCACACCAAGCCCATGCAAACAACTGGCCTTGTCACATCCTGGGGTGGGATTGCCCACACAGCACAGCAGGCCACAACCACAGTGCTCTAGAACCTGTGTAACTTTTGCAGAGACACCTGGCACTTCACCTGGGCAGGGCCCCATAGCAAAGGTGCTAAGCAGAGTCAAAGTAACCAGCAAGAAGAGGCAGGTGTGCTCTCAAACGTGCCCCCCCGCACACCTCAATGCTACAGATCCAATCTGGGGCCTCACACAGAAGTACTCTGTACATGGCAAGTATTACAAGTGTCTGGAGACAAATTCACACTGGGTGAGTTTCCCAAGGGCAGCAGGAGCTGGGCCAGGTCAGTATTTTTTCCTTTAAGATGATGTTCTTCCCACTCCTCCCAGCAAGCTCTAAAATGCTGCACTTACTAATTTCAGAAAATTACCGAATACAGAGGGAAAATGCTCCAACAGCACATGGAGCTGGATCCCCAGGGTCTCATAAGGAACCATCTGTCCATCGTGTTGACAAAACCACTGGCTTCTCTCTCAGGCAAGAAACTTAAAATAAATTCTATTTGTTATTTATCGGAAAGAGAGAGAGAAAGATAGAATAGGTGTGTGAGGACCTCCAGCCACTGCAAATGAACTCCAGATGCATGTACCACTTTGTGCATCTGGACCATGTGGGACCCAGGGAATTGAACTTGGGTCCCTAGGCTTTACAGGCAAGCACCTTAACCACTAAGCAATCCCACAGCCCTTAAGAATTGTTTTTTTAAAAATATATTTTATTTATTTATGAGAGAGAGAGAGAGAGAGAGGCAGATTGAGAGAATGGGTGCACCAGGGTACTAGCCACTGCAAACAAACTCCAGATGCATGTGTCCCCTTGTGCATTGGCTTATGTGGGTCCTGGGGAATTAATTGAACCTGGGTCCTTAGGCTTCTCAAGTAAGTGCCTTAACTGCTAAGCCATTTCTCCAGCCCTTCTCTCTCTCTCTCTCTCCTCTCTCTCTCTCTCTCTCTCACACACACACACACATACATAGCATGGTTGAAAGGATATAACACTCTGGGTATCTCTAAGTAATTGGATAGTTAGAGCTATTTTTTTTTTTCAAGATTCCAAAATTTCTACAGTGAACTGATATTTTTTTTTCATAAAGACAGAAATAAAGGCATAAAAATCACACTTGTCCATGTGTACAGATAACGAGGCATGAGCCTGGCCCTGCTGTCAGCCTGCAATCAGAGCTGCTTTCCAGAGTGGGTGTAACTGGAATCATTGCGTGTGCATCACACTAGTGTGCTGGGTCAGTGAGGTGTTGAGCATATGAAAATGAGTGAGCTAAGTGGGGGTGGAGGGGAGAACAGCAGCAGTCAGCATGAAGAGCCCCTAATGGAGCCTCGATGCTTCTGCTGGCCTGGCCTGGAGCCATCAAGACAATTCCCTGAGGCCGTCGAGGCATATCTTGGATGGGAAGGTAATTATCAGAGAGAGCTCCAAGTAACACTTCTGATCTGAAACTAGAAAGCACATCTTTGTCTCCCTCTTGGTAGGCTGACTTTAGTCACAGCCCCAGTTCTGCTCCCCACCCTCACCCTCTGCAGTGGGCCTGGTTCCTCCAGCAGGGATGGACTCCAGGGTTTTGGCTTTGGCCAAAGTGGTGTAGATAAAGGGAAGTTGTACCAGGTCTGATCCTCAGCTCAAAAGGACTTGAAGCTCTTCCATGGGCTTGAGACCCCACTGTTAACTTACCACTGCTGTGTGCACAGGTCCTACTGATCTTTCAGGTGGCCATAGGAACATCCAAGGCACCTTCACTGCCCCTGCCCCATCCAGCCAACAAACAGAGCTGTTTTGCCTAGTTGCAACTGATCATGTGAGTGAGCATGCGACTGAGATTTCACAACTACCCATCTTGAGTCCCCCTGGACTGATTCACAACATCATGGGTTGTATAACTGACTGTTGTCTCAAGCACCAAGCTCTGGGGGTGGTTTGTTACACAGCTAACAGAATAACTGACTATTGCACACATATATATCTGTGCAAGAAGACGTGGCCTGATTTATGTGGGTCCTCACAGAATTTCATCCCGGAATATGAAACTGGCCAATAGGATGGTCCTCTTGGGATAGATATCTGGGGTTTCTGCTTCATAGTGGGGTCTTTCAGAGTTTAAGTGCTGAGGTAGGCAAAAGATCATAAATGACACATGGTCAATGACCATTGCATCTACTGACTTAAATACATAATGGGAAATACATAAATAGAATCTTCCTAAACCCCAGAATGGCTGGCCCTTTGGTATGTTTCCTTGCAGATGTTTTCCTAATAGAGTCACATGCCTCTCCTCTCCATGTGATTCTTTTGCCTGCCATAAAGAGTATTTTCTACTTAACAATGTCTTAACCATAGACCATGGTCACAGGACACTGAGAGTCAAGCTGGAACTGAGATGGAAGCCATATCCCTGCCACATAGCTTCCATGGTACTGGAGGGAACAGTGTGTGCTTCTGGGGGAGAAAAGTCGTCTATAGAATGAACAAGCAGTAGACCCTGCAAGCTATAAGATCAACCAGTGAGCTGCTGGGGGCAAAAAGTTACCTGCAGAATGAACAACCAGTGGATCAACCAGCAGAAAAGCTGTACTTACTGGTGCAGTAGTGGCACATGTTATAGGTGTAATCAACTGCTCTCTGCTTGAACAAGAGGCCCTGCTCAGTTGTAGGGAATTCATGCTTGGTACTGAGAATGGAGTCAAAAACCTATGGCTTAGAAGGTCACAGACCCTAGATGGAAGTTTCCACTGTGTTTTGGCTAAGCAGAGACACCATGCCCATATGTTTAAGCTCGTTGATGAATTCTGATCTCACTTTTGGTTAGAGAACCTTCTTTTTACAGATGGCTGCCAATGGTGGGGAAGACCTCAGACTCATCAAAATGACAAGAAGTCATAGTCCAGGGCTCAGCACTGGATAAGTCATCTTTTTCACGGGCACCAGGGATCAGGGAACATTGCAGAGGTAATCACAGAGAGAATATGAGTGCTGCTCTCACAGATGGCTAGAGACCCTTCTCCAGGGAGATGGTGGCAACACTGAGGAGATTCAAAACTCATCAGAGTTGAAAATTATTGTCTACTGAGAGATCAACACTTAAGGGGATATATAATATGTCCTCCAAGGCTCAAGGTACATTGTGGAAGCAGGAGCAGAGAAAATATAAGAGCCACAGGGTTCACAAGAGTACTTTGGGACACTGTCTTCCTGACATGAACTGGCTGGTACATTCATGATTCCATGGGGGTTACTCATACCCCCAAAGACCATCACAGTTGAGCTCATCAACATTTTGACATGGAGGATAGAGGAGGACAAAATGAGGAAGACAACAGGACAGAGGAGGAGCTACCTTGAAAGAGGAGAGTCCTGAGGGGAATGGAAGGGTAGGGAAGAGGGAACAAATATGAATAAGGAGATGGAACCATGATCAATTTACTGTATATTTAAGTTCTTAATAAAAAAGAGACTACATTGTTTAGATATCTAAATAAAATGGATAGTATAAAAATTGTCTTGGAGACCATCCTGTAGCTCAAATAATAATAATTGAGTCAGGTGTGATACATGCCTGTATCACAGCACTCAGGGGGCAGAGGTGAGAGGATTGCTATGAATCTGGGGCTAGCCTGGGCTACACAGTGAGTCTCTGCCTCGAAGTTCCTTCCTTTAAACCATGGCAAGGTGTGAGCTGGCCTTGGTTTGGCTTCTGCTGGTGGGTGTGAGACCTGTTCCTAGCTCACCGTCACAGGCTGGTTCCAGGGTAGAAGCTGAGATGAGGCAGCCCCTGGAGGAGTGGTGACAGAAACTTTCCCAAAGGCACAGACCAGAAGAGAGTCTGCCCCCCAAACCAGCTGAGCTTCCTCTGCCTTGGGTTTCTGAGTTTGTCCAGACTCCCACCTCCCCTGGCCTCCACAACTTGACGTGTGCGTAGCTCAGGCTCGTCACGTAGAGAATGCTCTTTCCAGCTTGAATCCACAAAGCTCTTGTTCTCCAGTGGCTACTTTTTTCTTAGTTGGTTGGTTTTCTTTTCCTTCCTTCCCTCCCTTCCTCCCCCACCCCCGTCTCTTTCTTTCTTTCTTTTTATTGGTAGTTTTTTTTTTTAACTTTCATTTCCCTGATGGCTAGAACCTTTGCTCTTTTTTTTAAAATGTATTTTTATTTATTTTTTTATTTGAGAGAGAAAGAAAGAGGCAGATAGAGAGAAAGAGTTAATGGGCATGCCAGTGCTTCCAGCCACTGCAAACAATCTCCAGCCACATGCACCTCCTTGTGCATCTGGCTTACGTGGGTCCTGGGGAATTGAACCGTGGTCCTTAGGCTTCACAGGCAAATGCCTTAACTGCTAAGCCATTTCCCCAGCCCTCTTCCTTCCTTCCTTCCTTCCTTCCTTCCTTCCTTCCTTCCTTCCTTCCTTCCTTCCTTCCTTTCTCTCTCTCTCTCTTTCTTTCTTCCTTTCTTTCGGAGACAGGGTCTCCCACCATAGCCCAGGATAGCTTGAACTCACTGAAGTCTTTCAATTTCAGCCTCCTGAGTGGTGGAATGTAGGCATGCATGCATCACCATGCCTGGCTTAAGTGTCTGTTTTTCCCCAAGAGAAGGAAACCCGCCCACCCTCTGTTTAGTTCTCTCCTGTCCTTGTTTTTCCTGACTCGATGCTCATGTATTAAGAGTAAAGGATATTCTATTGCTGTGTTATACAATGAACAGCAGAGTCCCGTGGGAGGAAGACTATTAGAGAAATCACTTCAAAAAGGGAGACATGGTACTCACAGGATTATCACAAAAGTCTCTCCCAGACAACTACAAAATCAAGGGGAAAAGAACAGAACACAGAAGGTCTATAATACAGCCTCACTGACCAGTGGTCTTAGTAGCCTATCACAGTACAGATAAGTCCCCTGCCTCCTGTGGGGGAGGGACACATGTTGGGGACAAACCAGGGCTTTAGGCACAGACCAAAGATGAGTTCTCACCCCACCTGAAGCCAGAACACTGAGCATGTGTCTTTCCTTATGATTCTGGGCCTTGACGCCTTCATGTTGTACCCTTAGAACCCGGTGTAGCTGGTGGCCCCTCTACAAAGTGGCCCAGGACCCTGAGTGGCTTTCTCATAGCCCATGGATACTGCCTGTGTTTTCCAGTGGTCAGGTCAGCTGGGGACTCCTGCAGACTGCGCCTTGTTTACCCATGTTATACACTGCTGGACCAAATGTTGGATGTCATCGCTGACCTTTACTTAAAATGTTTTCACTTAAAATGGTGACAGTGATGTGACCAGGGATGCTCCTTCTGCACCAGACTCAGCCACAAGCAATGAGGGACTCAAGGGCATATGGCAGATGTGAGGTGGCACAGGACTAGGGCCCAGGAGACAAGTAGGCCTCCCCATACCCAATAGGGTCCTGAAACCCTTTCCCTTCATGATGGGTCTCCATTCCCCACCTGCTGTGCCTCTGCCTCTGGCCTGGCGGCACATGAGGGGCCCTGTGGAGGTCCCGGAGATGGCCTTCCTGCCTGGGAGCCACACTGGCCCTCTGCTGTGAGGTGACAGGCACCTCAATCAGGGCAGGTCCCTCCTTGGTCTGACCAGCCTTCCTACTCCTCCCTGCCCCCCAGGCTGAGAGAAGGCAATGTCATAGGAGAAGGTTGGGAGGTCTGGTGGGCTGTGCTTCTGTATACACTTCTGTCCTTGTGTTCCGGGCCTTTAGCCAGTCACAGACCCCAGAACATACACCAAGCCTTCTGGAGGCCACCCTTCATATACAGCAGTCAGCCCACTCCAGTAACAAGACACCACATCAGCGACTCTTTCCTGGACACACAACACCTACCCTACATTACTATTTACCCAACAGATTCCTTCATTACATACACTCACTTTCCCCCAGGTCAATATATTTATCCAAGGTACTTTCTGTCACAGTGGTTAATAGAAAACCAGGGTCATTTCTCATTAACAAAGCTACCTGGTGGAAATTATGCACCTGCCTGACATCCACTCCCTCTGTGTGCGTACACACATAGAGAACAGAAGACGAGGTTGTGCATTATCCTCAGAAATGCCACCCACCTCTTTTTGAGACAGTGTTTCTCACTGGCCTAGAACTCACCAATCAGGCTAAACTGGTTGGCAGTGAGCCCTAGGGTCCTCCTATCTGTGCTTCCCCAGTGCTTGATATTTTATGTGGATACCGGGGATTGAACTCAGGCCCTCATGCTTGCAAGTAAATACTCTGCTGACTGAACTGTCTCCCTAGCTTCAGAGGATCCATGCTTAGCAATGTATATCCAATAGGCAACACCCTCAGTGTGGCACTCTTTTTTTGTTTATTTTTATTTATTTATTTGAGAGTGACAGACAGAGAGAGAGAGAAAGAGGCAGAGAAAGAGAGAGAATGGGCACACCAGGGCCTCCAGCCACTGCAAATGAACTCCAAGTGCATGTGCCACCTTGTGCATCTGGCTTACGTGGGTCCTGGGGAATGGAGCCTCGAACTGGGGTCCTTAGGCTTCACAGGCAAGCATTTAACCGCTAAGCCATCTCTCCAGCCCTGGCACTCTCTTTTTACCATCAAGTTGACAATGAAGATGAACCATTACAGTTTCTCTTGTTTAGTAGAAAGTGTGCTATGCATGTCCCAGCACCCAGACAGCTGCTCCTAACTTACAAAAGGAACGTGTCCCAATGAATCCATCCCAGATGAAAATATCTTAAATGGGAATAAATGGAACCACCTCACTTGCTGAACATCACAGCTAAGCTGTGTGACACACACAGGGTCACTATGCATCTTGTGAATGTAGGGCCTACTGGAGGACGCAGCAAGTTTCCCCGCCCCATGTCTAGCTGCAAAGAGATCATAGTCTACGGGTGGAAACGTGGCTTCTTAAGAATGTGTGTTACTTTCACATCACTATCATGGAGATGAAAAATCCAAGTTGAGGAACATGTATAGTACATAACACACACACACACACACACACTCCACACCACACCACAAACACTACACACACACTACACGCACAGATTCAGCAGGTGGTCCTGTCTTCAAGGACTTTGTGCCTTGGCTTTGGAGTTCTCCTTGGGCCACCTGCTACCAAAAGCATGTCCTGACCCTGGCTGGGGTTGAGCAGAATCCAAGCTCAGCATCACCTGACTGAGCTGCCTCTGCAGAGGGCTGACCGGGGAACAGGGAGACACTTGCTGAGCACTGACCACACATGTGTGTACCTGGCAGCCAATCTATGTGACAGTGAGATGAGGTCTTCTGTTCCTGTTTTACAGCTGAGGGACATGAGGTTCACTGGGTCCCATGTGGCTTGTCATCTCATCTCCCTGTCACGGCGTCTCATCTCCTTTCACTTTCTCCTTTGCTCACTGCTCTTTCAGTCTCTAACCATTCCTCTCCTGAGCCAGGTACCCTCCTACCTTTAGGACCTTTTAACTGGCCTTTGGCTTCCCTACCCCCCAGACATCTGCATGGCAGCTCCCATCTCCTTCAGGTCTTTGCTCAACTGTCACCATCTCAGATAGTCCAGAGGCTGAGAATAGTACCTGTCCCCATAGCCTGTCTGGTTCCTCATCATGACGCTTATTATCTCAGTGGGTCATCAAGGCACCCATTTCTGCTTACTGTTTGACAAGGTCTGGCATTTATTTCTGTCTCGTTCACAAACAAATCTTTTCTGAGTCCCAGGTTAGCTGGGAGGAAGGAGGAGCCAGACCTGTCACTTAGGACCCAGCATGGCCCATGGCAGGCATTCAGTAGGTTATTGAATGAATGAATGAATGAATGAACGAACAAATGAGGCTCAGAGACATGCAGGAACCTGCCATGGAATCAAGAGCGGGAAGTGTTCTGCCCAGCCCCCGGCAGCAGCCTGCGCTGCGCTGCACCTGTAATTAACCCACAGCCTGGCTTCTCTCAGCTGGCGCCTTGTGCTGTTAGTGCTAAGAGACACAATGTCAATCTCATCTTAATAGCTCCATTGTACGGGAGCTCGGAGGACGGGGGAGTCACCCACAATTTTCTTCTCTCTCTTGCTCTGTCAAAAGGTCTTTAACATCATCAGATGAATTTTTTTTTAAATAGAAAAACAACAGGCGAATCAGTCAATTCACCATGCCAATGACAAGAGATTGCTGTGGAGAGAACATTCTCGAAAACGTGCAGAAACGTGCTGGTCGTGAGGCTAGCACTGATTTGTGTTAGGCATGATCCAGGAGGCTCCTAATGGTTCTTCTCCTTACAAACAAGCCCATCTGTGGTCCCAAAATGCACAGGTTCAGGTCAACCTTGCCATATTACTGGCCCAACCTTATTCCTCATGCAGCCTCTGTGTCCCTCTAGGATGCAACCAAAACTCCTAGCTTTGCTTGAGGCACATGGTGGGCACTCTACAGAGCTGCTGCACCTTGCATAGGATGCTGTCAGTGACTGTTTGCACTTGGCTGGTCGGTGTGTCCCAGGAAGGATTTAGTGTACAGAGGCAGAGCCACTTCACAGACACTTGTCCGAGGGGCCTGATGACCTCAGGGGCTCTTGGCTCTCAAGTTGGCCAGCCAGGAGCATCAGTGCAAATCTTGGTTCCCCCACCTGCTTTCCCCACATGACTCAGGGCCTTTGGAATCGCTCTTCTGCCTGCTGATAAAACACTGCCAAGGTTTTTCTCCTTTTTTGGTTAAGAAAGTTTCTACCGAATAAACAGTCTCAGCGATTTCCCAGTCTGCACAGCCTGGGAAGAAGTAATAACTAAGATGGAAGCCAAGCGGCCTGTGCTTCTCCACCAGAGACAGCAGCCAGCGCCTCTGAGGCTCACTGTGGCAAGCTCTGCTCCAGATGCTGGTCCTGTGTGGGGTCCAGAGCCAGGCTGGGAGGCGAGCAGAGTGGAAGGCATGGCAGGACTCGAGGTTACGGAGCCTGTCAGCATTTCAGGGGAAGCCTCAGGCCCAGCCCGCTGATGGCATGCTGAAGCTTATGGGGGTCACATGGGTACAAACACTGCATGGGCCCCACGGGCTCCATCAGCAGAATCACATTCTAGAAGGCTGCTGAACTGAGCTGTCAACAGATCTGGCTCTTCTGGGGCTCGGGGCGTAATCCTCACAGGGCATGCAGGTGCTGAGGAGGACGGCATCCAATCTCCAGAGCCTTGGAAGAAAGTGGGGAGCTGGCACCGTACCCCGGCAGACTGCCTGTGCAGAGCTATTCCTGGAGATGCTGTGGCACTTCTGTCACATGGTACAGAAGCCCAGGTTCACTTGCCTAAAGACTGGGGCCTGATCAGCACTGAGGTGGGGGTGGGGGAACTGCAGAACTCCACCCCAAACAGGTTCTTAAATATTCTAACAAGGTAACATCTTTTGGGGATCTAAATCTGGCTTTGCCACCCTATGGCTTGTAGCACTGGGCAAGTTACTTGACATATCTGAGCCTGTTTCCTCAATAGGGACATTGCAAGAATAAACAGGCTGATTCATGGGCGGGGGGAAATTCCAGCACTGATATAAAAGAATTTCTGATCAAGAAAGAGTTATTTTTCTTTAACCATAGCCCATTCCTGGTCTGAATTTATACTCATATACATTACATTCACACGTTTGACCTTGAGCAGAGCCAGAGGCGCTTAACTCCGTGTGTGTGTGTGTGTGTGTGTGTGTGTGTGTGTATACTTTATGTGACTCATATTCAACAGCACTCACTGACACTTGTTAGTGCCCAGTGCTACATGGAAAGCTGTGTCACTGTTCCAGGCATAGCTGACTGGAAGTAGAGATGGCTCTGAGGTGCCCGGGCACTGAGACAGGGAGCTGCTGGGTAGAAAGTGTCTGGGAGGCTGTTGACTGGCTTCCTTTGCAGTTCTGCTCCAGTTGAGGACCAACTGGGCATTACCCTGCCTCCTCACCCCCTGGGCCTCTGTGTTCTACTTGCCCTGACTGTTGGCAGCCTCCCAGCCATTTATTTTTAGTGCTTGGTGGGTTGGCCAACTCCTGGTCACATGCTGTTTGAATGCCACCTCAGGCTTAGCTTGTAACACACTCTAATCCCCCGACCAGCAGGTCCTGGGTGAGCACCCCACATGGCCATGAGACCTCTTCCAAGGTCTAAACAAAGCCAGTCCCAGCCTGCCTCTTTGGAAGTCCCTTTGAGTAGCTCCCTCAGGGCCCTCTTTAGGCAGGTTTGTGTTGAGTCTTCATCTACCCAATGGGAAGGCAGCAATACTGAAGAGTGGGGAGAGGTCCTGGTCCTGGTCCTGCAGCCAGGCTGGGCCTCCAGGCCCCAACCTGCTTTGGGTCAGTGGTTAGTGGCTATGCCCTAGAAGACCATCCCCACAGGCCACGAAGAGGAGGAGCTTCTTGCCAGCTCACGCTACACAATGAGCCGTACCCCAAAGGCCACTTTCTCTTGACAGACAGGAAGTGAAGAGCCACCTCATCTTGACAGACAGGAAATGGAGTATCCTCTCCCTCCGACAGAAGTTAGAGTGCCATCTCTGCAAGACAGGAAGCAGGGAACCACCTCCTCCGGACACACAGGAAATGAGGCATCATCTCCCCATGACAGACAGGAAGCAGGGTGCCACCTCTCATCAGACAAGAAGTGGGGCTCCACCTCCCCCTGACAGAACTAGGGGGACACTAGGGCCAGACCCGCCCATTCTTGCAGCTGGCAAGTGGAGCAGTGGGGCTCACACCTTCCACGAGCATCTTTAGAATATCAGAATATTCAGAATTTAGAAAAAAGGGGAGGCCTGGGTCCTTGTTACCTAACTAGGAGGCAGATGATTTAAATGGAGAAGGTGTTGGAGCATGCAGAGAAGCCAGCTATGTCACCTCTGAGTCCTCTTGGGCCCTTCCCATAGCCAGGAGACTGGAAAGTCCCACATAAAAGGGCTCCCCAGGGCCCAGTGTCTCCATAGCACGTTTTTTCCTGTTTTGTTTCGAGACAAGTCTTGCTATGTAGACCTTAAACTGGAGATCCTCCTGCCTCAGCCTCCTCAGTGCTGCAGATCACAGATCTGTATCACCAGGCCAGGTATGAGAGAGTATTTTTAAGCTGCTAGCCAAGACTTGTGCTGCAGCTCGGCCATACCACTAACCACTGCCCTGTCTCACCTCAAAACCACAAAAGCACCTGGGCAACATGGCTCTGGCTCAAGGCCAGCTCTGACTTAGCCAGAATTGATTACCCCAGGAGGCACCCAAGGAAGTGTGGCATTTATTTCTTAGGGCCTCCTAGGTATCAGACCTACCTGTCAGACAGGGCAGGGACTCCTTTGGGGACCTGTGTGAAGATTGAGAGGAGCCAAACCTGCACAGTCCTCTCCTCCTCCCCCTCTCTCAACTCAGCCAGGATGGAACCTCTGCTATAGGTGAGGGGAATGGGCTAAAGCGAGGGCTGTGTCCTCAAGGAGGGACTCAGTTTATTTATGTTACAGACGTCATTGTCACACCTGGTCTATGTGGCCAGAATCTTAGCAGTAAGCTAGGGAGATGGAAAGTTAAAAAGAGAATTGGGTCCAACACCGGAGGAGCCAAGTCTAGCTGACTAAAAATATAGCTCAGGAAGTTCCGTCCGAAAGCAAGCAGAGGGATTCAGGAGCCTCGCATGGGGGAGGGAGAGCCGCGAGAGACCAGAGCTGGAACCCACCGTGCTGGCCAGTGGGGGTGTTTGGAGCTGTGGCCAGTGCACAGTGTGGAAAGAGGGCTGGGGTGCCCAGGCCTCCAGCACCCGGCCATGGCATGTAGGCATGAGGTCTAATATGTCAAGCTGCTTTGCCTGGACCACCAGGAGCACAATAAACATTGATGAATATTCAATAAATAGCAAGGGCGTCTTATCCTGTGCAGAATCTTGTTTGTTTAAAACTATTTTATGAGATAGTCTGGCTTCAAACTCTTGAGCTGAAGTGATCCTACAGCCTCAGCATCCTGAGTAGCTGGGGCCACAGGCTGCTCCACAGCTCCCAGCTGAGAAATCGCATAAGGACTCCCCGAGAGGTAAGGAACCTCGTGTCCACTTTGCCTATGCGCATGCCACAGTGGTGGCACCTGGCTTCCTGGGGGGTGGGGGCAAATGTTTCCAAGACCAATAAGTGTTCACCCCACCATAACCCTATCTGCAGGAGTTCTACATGGACGAGAGTATTTAATTCCTTTCAAAATGCCCCAGTGACTCCCAGGGGACAGAAAGACAACTCTGATTATTCTATTGCTATAGGTGAGAAAACCAGTTTGGAGAGGTTCGGTAACTTGCCCATAGCAAGTGTTTGAACTGGACAGACCCTGGGGCTTCCACAGGTCCAGTGTGTTTTCTCTGTATTTCTGGAAATGACTCATGGATGCACTGTACTTAGGAGAGTCCTCCTGGGCTCCTAGAGCAGGAAGAAAGCATACCATAGCACTTCCCTCCCTCGGGCTGCTCCGTTTTGCTTTCAGCGCAGCATCACGTGTGATGTGACTTTTTCTCTTCAACAAGTGACTCATTTAAACACTTCAGAAGCTGCCTCTTCTCATGCCCCACAGCAATGTCTGTTTTCTTCTCACCACAAAACCTTCAATATTTTCATCTGAGGCAGCACATGAGTAATTTTGGATGTGTGGCTGCGCCTTGGGGGCAAATGGCTGCTGAAAGACAACCAGGCAAAAATCAAGGCCAGCCCCTGCAGGCTCCAGGGAAGACAGTCCCGGGCTCTGAAGCATCCTCCTGGTTTGCAGAGTCCAATGTCTCTCTAGATTTGGAACTTAGGAACACCCTGCAAAGAACTGCCCATTCCTGATACAGTGCTTGCGCTATACTCACCTCAGCAATCACTTTCCAACAGTGGGTAAAAGAAGAGAGTCAGAGCCGGGCACAGTGGTGTACACCTGTAATCCCAGCTCTCAGGAAGCTGAGGCAGGAGGATCACTCACAGTGAGTTCCACGCTACATGACAAGATGCTGTCTCAAAACAAACAAACAAGAAGAGGAAAGAACAGAGCTGGTGACAGCAGGCGAGCTCAGAAGGACGGCCCAGGGCAGATGAAGATCTGCAGGACGGTCACATGGTCACACCAGGACAGGCAGGTGTGAGCAACTTTCCCATACTTTAGAAAATATTTCCATTTAGAAATGACGGATACTCTCAACTAATTTTAAGGGAACTAAGAGGAAAAGCTCCTCTTTGCAAAGACAGTGTCTAAGGTGTGGCTGAGGGGCACATGGGCCCACAGGTCTGTGCTAGGCAGACAATGGGCTTAGTAGTTACAGGTGGGGAAACTGAGGCTTTGTGGGGTCACCAGAGTCATGTCCTATGAAGACTCTTATGGCTCCTCAAGGTGGACTGGCCCCTCCCCCACTTACATGCCCCATGAGTATGTCTTCCAGAGCCCCACACAGACCAAGCAACTCCCCTCCTGTCTGTCCCTTTGTCAGGTTGAGGCTCTGGGAGTCGATAATTGGCTCTGGGGGCCATTTCTATATTCCCACCCCAGGAGAAGACAGGCACACAGTAGGTTCTCACACCCTGTCTGCTGAGTCTTGCACACATTGGGTGTTGAATCCACCTTTACCTCACACTACACCCTCTCACCACTGCAAGTCCTACACGAAAGCCACTTGTGGTGACCCAGCTGGCCCCTTGGTCATGGAAGCCACTAGCTCTGCTCCTTCCCCTCAGTCCTCTTCCTAGTCCTCTCTAGCTGTCCAAGGGGTCTCCTGGCAAGGGCTCTGTCCCATGTAGAGGCCATTGGAAGGTACTTGATAAGGTTTGCTGAATAACTGAGCACCTGAACCAAATCTTTGATTCTTTAAGAAACTTTAAATCTATTTATTTATTTGCAAGTAGAGAGAGAGGAGAGGAGAGAGAGAGAAAGAAAGAAAAAAGAGAGAGATAAGATAGGCACAGCAGGGTCTCTTGCCACTGCAAAGGAACTCCAGATGCATGTGCTATTTTGTGCATATGGCTTTATTTATTTATTTATTTTTAACTGGGGAATCAAACCTGGGCCTGTCCGGCTTTGCAAGCAAGCACATTTAACCAATGAGCCATCCTTCTAGTCCCTAATTCTTTAAAAAACTTTACATTATTAGAGTCTTTGGGGCCTCTGTTGCATAAGACAGAAAACTATTTCCCCAAAGTATTTTTAAAAAAGATTATTTAGTTATTTATTTGAGACAGACAGAGAGAGAGAGAAAGAGAGAATGGGCATGTCAGGGCCTCTAGCCACTGCAAACAAACTCCAGATGCATGTGCCACCATGTGCATCTGGCTTACGTGGGACCTGGAAAATTGAACCTGGTTCCTTAGGCTTCACAGGCATGTACCTTAACTGCTAAGCCATCTCTCCAGACCCCAAAGAAATTTTGAACTCTAGAAACAACTCCAACTCCAGTAATTTGTACACTTAGTTTCAAAATGACTCAGCTGTTAAGAACTAGAAGTCAATGCTGTGTGTGTTGGCACAGGTCTGTAATCCCTGCACTCAGGAGTCTGAGACAGGGGTACAGTGTGAATCAAGCCAACATGAGTTACATAGCAAGACCCTGACATACTCATATAAGCAAAGCAGCATTCAAATAACGCTCAGGGTACACCATTCGCAGGTCACTGAACTATGGCTTGAAGCCATCAACAATCTCTAACAGTAAGCACTGTTACTATAGCAAAATACCAGAGGCTATCAACCTATAAAGATGAAAGGTTTATTTAGGCTCACGGTTTCGGAGGACTTTGTCTCTGGCCACTTGGTTCTATTGTTTGGGCCAGTGGGGAGGAGGCAGCATGTCATGAGAGGAGTGCTAATGGGGCAAAACTCATCTCATATTTGGAAAGCAAAAGAAAGAAAGAA
Organism: Dipus sagitta; assembly: GCA_036346955.1. Lineage (NCBI taxonomy): Eukaryota > Metazoa > Chordata > Mammalia > Rodentia > Dipodidae > Dipus > Dipus sagitta. Next base: position 34,591,611 of record CM070777.1, read on the forward strand.
TGGAGCCAGGTGTGGTGGCGCACACCTTTAATCCCAGCACTTGGGAGGCTGCAGTAGGAGGACTGCCCTGACTTTGAGTCTTCCCTGAGACTATAGAGTGAATTCCAGGGTAGCCTGGACTAGAGCAAGACCCTACCTAAAAAAAAAAAAAAAAAGGGAAGGAAGAACAGGGGGCCGAGATCCCACTATCCTCCTTGATCTGAGTACCATCTCCCACTAGGTCACACCTCTTAAAATTCCCGCCTCCACCCAAAGGCGCCAAGCTGAGGATCAAGACTTCAATACTCAGGCCTTCAAGTACGTTTCAGAGACAAAGCACAGTAATTACATGTACCAAAATCTTTGATAACAAACAATTCTATCTAAGCCACACGCACGTGCATGTGTGTAGGGGTGACACAACCTGTCATCTCAAAAGTATGGAGGCTGAGGCTGGAGGATTGGGAGTTCAAGGCCAGTCAGCACTCTACACTGAGGCCCTGTCTCAAAAATAGCAACAATAAAGCAATCTCCCATCAGAGTAAGAATTTAATTCTCTCAAGAGAAAGACATTTCAACCTCCCACCTACAGATGAAGGCTGCCATGGTGCAATAAGTTGTCCAAGTATGAGAGGGGAACAAAATATTTGTCCATGATGAAGCAAACTCATTGCAAAATACAACGTACTAAAGCCTACTGAGAGAAAGGGGGTGGGGAACAGTCCTGTGTGTGTTAAAGAAACTGAACCCAGGCTGGAGAGATGGCTTGGTGGTTAAGGTGCATGCCTGCAAAGCCAAAGAACCGAGGTTTGATTCTCCAGGACCCACGTAAGTCAGATGCACAAGGTGGTGCATGCATCTGGAGTTGTTTGCAGTGGCTGGAGGCTCTGGCACGCCCGTTCTCATTCTCTCTCTCTCTGTCTCTCTCTTCCTCTTTTCTGTCTCTAATAAATAAATAAAAATAAAATCTTAAAAATAAAAAAAGAAACTGAATCCACTGGGAAACCCCTTCCCATCTACAACACTCCAGGCCTTGGTAGCTTCACTGGTAAATTCTACCAAACACTAACTGGAAAACAACAGCCATCTTGTTGCATGAGCCCTTCAGAACACAGGAAGACACTTCTACTAGGGCTGGAGGAATGGCTTAGTGGTTAAGGCATTTGCCTGCAAAGCCAAAGGGCCTCGGTTCGATTCCCCAGGACCCACATTAGCCAGATGCACAAGGGGGCACACACATCTGGAGTTCTTTTTTAGTGGCTGGAGGCCCTGGCACTCCCATTCTCTCATTCTCTCTTTCTCTGTCAAATAAATAAATAAATAAATATAAAATATTTAAAAGTGTTCTACTAGCCAAATGTCCTTGGCACCACCTGAGCAAGACCCACAAGAAAGAAATCCTACAGACCAAGGCCACATGGCTAACAAATAAGCGAGTCAAGATTTGAACTCAGATCTCACACCAAAGCTGGTGGGTATAGCCATCATGCAATACTAATGCTATGCATCTGGACAAAGGGTTTAGGGCTCAGAGCACTCATCTTGGGGTGCAGAGAAGAATTCAAAGTGAAGAGCCACAGCCTGACCATCTTACTTGCAGAGGGTTGTACCCAGCAGCACCTCTGACCCTGCTGGCTCCCTCCGCACTGAAACACCCTCCCTGTCCCCCCCCCTTCCGGGCTGTGGTGGATAAACATTCCCCAAGGGCCTTGTGCTGAAGGTTTTGTCCCCAGCTTGGCATGGGGGTGGGAGCAGGAGGCAGGGTCCAGTGGAAGGAAGTGAGACCTGCCCTGGAAGGGAGCTAATATTAGGACACCACCCCTTCCTGTCTCTTTTCCTCCTGACTGCATGAGGTAAACAGTTTCTTCCACCATCTTGTAACAGGGTGCTTTGGGGTTCAGGAAAGTCCTTGGACCCCAAACCGTAGCTTCGTTTCTAATTTTAATCAAGGAATTGAATAAAAAGACTGAGAAGTACAATTATTAAATTGTTACATTTATTGAAGGAAAGGACAGAGCCAAGGAAAGGCACCCATGTAGCTAGAGATCCCACATGGAGGGCCTGGAAAACCTTGGAAAGAAAAGAAAGTTTAAAGAGCTCCTACTCTGTGGGGAGCTGGAGGGGATAAAGAGCCTCTGAGGAGAGTAGGGCTAGGGGGCTTTTCCCTGGGCTCTGCCCGGCTGAGGAAAAACTTACCCCAGTGGTCAGGCAGCTCCGAGAGTGTCCCCTCCCCTCACAAAGGTATTTATAACCTTATAGTGGTGGGCTCTGCTTCTGGCTCAGGTGAACCAGAGGGACAGCTTGTTGGTTAGGGTGAGGGGCTGTCTCAGAAAGAGGTTAGCCAAGTTCTGGGGGCTGAACTTGACCAACCGCCACTTTTAAATCAAAGACCTCCCTCCCAGGAGGGGTTCAGATTGTTTGTGGAAAAAACAGGTCTAGGTAAGACATAAGAATTCTAGCAAGTGCAGACCATCCTGCCTGCCTTTTTACTTTTAGGGGCCCGCTCACCCTAACTGCTAACTCCTTCTCAACCTGCTCCCATCGTGATGTGCCGTCTCACCACAATCCCCAAAACAACAGGGTCAAACAACCATGGGCTGGAACCTCTGAAACCATGAGCCAAACTAACCTTTCCTTCTGCGAAGTTGTTAACTCAGGTAGTTTGTCACAAGGACGGAAAGATAACACACACATGCCTCTTCTTCCTCCAGTGCCTGATCCTGTCCACTCACCCCACCCAGGCTCAGTCAGCCCCTTGTCCCCTCTGTCATAGGATCTCACACATCACTGTGTTTACTCCCATGGGGCTCTGATTCCCGCATGGCAGTCTCCATCAGAGTGGCTTGGGGGCGGGGGAGGGGTCACTAAACAGTGCTAGTACCCCTGGACTCAGCATCCAGAATGGCACTCTGAGACCCTCCATCACAGTGAGACCCTCATCTCTCCAGAGGTCTCCAGAGCCCCTCGGCCTCTCTCGCAGCCTCCCCGTTCGTCTTCAGTATGGATTACCGAGGGATGATGCCCTGCTCTGCTCCTCTGGCCAGGCCTCACCTGCCTTGTTCACTACTGATCCTCACGGTGGCACCAAGGCGGGCAGTTGTGACCACAGAGTGGAGGTCTCTAAGCCCCACCTGGATACTTCTTCTTGGGGGTGCTGATCGCAGCCTCACTTCCCTGAGGAGGCATCCCAGGCTAGAACTCTTCACCTGTGGAGCTTTCCTGCACTTGCTTCCTGTTTTGTGTCCCCTGAGGCTGAGAACAAGCACTCAGTGGTCCCAAACTGGGTCTCAGGGCCCTCAGCATTGGCATCACGGGGGCCTGTGGGAAATGTATGCTCCCCTGCCCAGCAGCCCACCTGCATCTGAAAATGGGGGAAGGGAAGCAGCCATCGGTGGGGCACTGGCATTCACTGGAGCTGCAGAGCCCTGCCCGCCCCATCTCCTCGTAGCCGCAGCACCAGTGGTTATTATTATTATTATTGTTGCCCTCATTTAATGGATGAGCAAACTTAGCCTCAGGGGGATTTCATCTTAATCCAGGAAAGAGACAAAGGATCACATGTCTGATACAAACTCATCAGGGATGTACATAGAAAATCAAAGATTCTGGATATGTGTAACCATGAACAATGCAGGGTGGGGAGGCAAGGGAGAGGGGAAGGAGATGCGGCTGGACACTCCTGGGGACACTCAGGGCAATGCCATCTATCTGGTCCCCTGTCCCTCACCATGTTCACCCCAAGTTGGCCCAGAAACTCTGAAACGTTGGCAAGCAACTCCCTTATTATCTCCACTCTCATATTTACTAAGGCGAGAAATGTTGTTGACACATTTTTTTTCAAGCCTTTCCAACAAAAAATATATTACTTGTAACTGATGGCAATCTATTTTAGAATACATCCCCCCCAGGGATCTTAACTCAACTCTGTCTCCCTGTGTGGAAAACACCATAGATCAGTTGGGTTTGTCCCCTGGATTTTCTACATATTTGCTTTCTATTCACATGGAGGGGGCCCACACCTCCCTTCCATGCAAATCATTCATCATTGCCACACACGGACATTCCCTCAAAATTTCCTTTTCTCTCACCGTGGCTGAGTTGTTTTTTTTTTTTTAATCTCCCCTCTAGCACTTTCTCTCAAATATTTGCAGATAATTAATTCACTGTTAACCAGCTGAGGATTCTTTCTTTATACTTTGTAAGTAGAAAGCTTGGGCCTCAGCAAATTATCTTAACAAACTCCTTCCTTCTATCTTCCCTCCCTTTTCTTCCTCACTCTTTTCCTTCCCACCCCTTTCCTTCCTCCTTCCCTTCCTCTCCCCCTTCCTTCCTTTCTTCCTCCCTCCATCTCTCCCTCTCTTCTTTCCTTTTCTCCTTCCTTCCCTCCCTTCTTTCCTTCTCTCCCATTCCACCTCCATCGCTTCCTTTTGCTTTGTGTGGTGCTGGGATGGAACTCAGGACTTCACGCGTGCAGAGCAGGTGCTCTTGGCAGCAAGCGACACTCAAGCAGCAAATATATTTTTAAACATGTTGTGTTAGGAAGACAGGAGGATGCTTGCTGGGGAATATGCAACATTTTGGGCAGAAGTGCTCTGGGAGTGAGCAATAACGACCATGTTCTGGGAGGCCATGGGTGGCAGCTTCCTGCCGCCTCTCCACAATAGATGCAGTGCACCCATCTTCTTGGGCTCACCTCTCCTTCTCCAGCCGGACTGGCCAGGATGCCTGCGTGGAAGACCCATCAAAGGGTTTCCAGTGAGTCACAGGAGCAGCTGGCAGGCCCAGGACTGAGTGCACACCCAGCACCGCTTTCTCCAGCTATGTTTAGAAATTCACAGGAAACTATCTTCTGGTGTCTCCACCTGAGCGGACGTGGCCCCTCCGCTCCTGCCTGCCTGCACTGCTCCTTTGCTGGGCCCTGCCCTGGATTCTCTCTCCTGATGACCCTGAAAGACTCCTGGTAGCTCCCAGCTCCCAAGCTCAGAGCTTTCTTCCCAGCAGCAAGCTTTCTCCCCATTGCAGAACTCCATCAACAGCAAATGTCCAAAGGGGTTCCTCGAAGCCTCAAGCTTCTCAAGACTCTTTCTTCCTCTCTCTGTTCCTCCCTGCTAAGCATTGGGGTCCAGCTAAATTGTCAAAGGGGACTTCTCTGACCAGGATACCAGTATGTAATACCGCAGGCCAGAGACTTTGTTGCCTGTGTGGTTACTGCTGCCCTGACCCTCTCAACCTGGGCTGTAGAGATTGGGGGACTTAGTGACTTTAAGACTCTCAGTGCCTGGGCTACATATACCAAAGGCCACAGAGCAGGGTCTGGGGATGAAGGGTCAGGCATCAGTCTCCATGGGGTTTTGGCAGTAGCTGCAGTGAGAGCCAGGGTTCCCTGTGGTCAATGCTGTTCCCTTCTCCCAGCAAGGTCCTACTTGCCTGAGAAGACCAGCTGCCCTGTCATTCCTGTGGCAATGGGGACCCCCATGTACCTCAGAAGCACTGTGTTATTGCCTCTGAGGCACCCAAATGGGTCTTGTGGCTCTCTGTTCTGGGCTCATAGCCCCAGCATAGGTTTTAGAAGCCTTTGGCCACCATACTCAGGGATCCAGTGTCTTTCCTGCTGGCCATACGCCATAGCAATGGGCCATGGCCATGTCTGGCTAGATACTTCAATGTGGACATTCCACAATTTCCATCTAAAACATTTTTATTTTGATCTCATTTGGATCACAAACTCATCTAGTCAGTCAACAGTCATTTCCAGCCCCTGGGCTACATGTGGACGGTGAGAAGGTTCCAGGAGAGGGAGGAGCTAGTACATGTCATGGGGGGACTGAGTCTGTGTCAGCCAGGGCCATGGGGGAACTGTCACCCCAGCATGATAAGTACCGTGTGCACTTAGAGAAGCGCTGCTGTATTTGGGGGGTGGACAGGCAGGATGTGAGAATTGCTATGTTGGGTGTCTCTCATTGCATAACACCCCATCAAGAAGGAATACGCAATCAGGAGCTTGAATTGACACATACCAACAATTCTAAGGAGAATGGGCACCTCGGACCCTTTGGAAGGGCATGTGGACGGATGATGTGGAGAGGAGGCTGTGACTCAGCAGGGGCACCAGGAAGACACCCAAAGTGGAAGCGACTGGGAAAAGCTTGGAAGTATGTGGCATGGCAGGGATGGCGGCTGCCACCCATATATCTATTCTGTTCCTCTTCCTCAACATTCCTGCGTCTGTGCCACCTGAAGGGTCAGCAGTTGACAAATTCCATTTCCCTGCCTCCCTTGCAGCTAGCAGTTGCCATGGGATGCTGGCCAGCGAGACGCAGCTGGGACCTGCCATGAACCTCCAAGGGAGGTTAGCTGTCCTCGTGTGAGCTGAGCCGAGCGCCTTTCTCCTTGTGGCCTCCTGCTCTATATCCCATGAGTGAGAATGTGTGGCTGGAGCAGGGCCATGGAGCGAACACCACAGCTATGTAAGATCGCTGGGTGAACCTCCAGCAGGAGCCTGGGTCTGATGGCACCCTTCTAGTCTCACCCTGATTAATGCTGCAGCACAGGAGAACCCAGACTCCCCTCCCTTAGGCTATTGCCGTTGGGTTTCTAGTCGCCACTGGCACCCAGCTTTGGTGCAGAGGGAAGATCACCTTTAGTTATCCTACCTCAGATTCCTCACCTATGCAATGGGGACAGTAAGGTCAGTCCTCACAAGAGAGTCGAGATAATACAGGAAAGGCTTAACATGGGGTAGGCTAGTGACACACAAGCCCAAAGCAGGCATTGTGACTCTTCCTGCTGACTAGCTGACCAAACCCATGAGGCCATCCCAGAAAATTCCAAAGGTTTAAATAGGAAACAAAGCTAAATTGTATACTTATTGAGCACAGTGTGCTTGGCAGGGCGAGAAACATGGATAGAAAGATAGCCATAGCACAGCCTCAGATGTGCCTATAGAGAGGCCAGCACATGCTGAGCCAGCGGTGAGAACCACGTAATTACACAGTCAGCATCAGAGTGATGGACATCACTGTTTTTGTAAATGGCATGTGGATATCAGCAGTGACACTGCTGTAGGTTCCTCCAGCTGCTTTCTGAAGTGTTCCCTGCCTATAGCTTCATGTTATCTTTCTAGAGCCTCTGCCAGCCTGAGACAACCCAACTGGAGGGGCAAGAACTCCATATCCTTGACTCCAAGCCTCAGCTGTCTTGACCTTGCTTAGACCCTTAGGGACACAGCACTGCAGTTAGTCTGACCTATGGCTGAAAGAGGTCTTGGAGGGGCCCAGCCAAGGGGAAGATAGCCCACTGTGCGCACACACACACAGCCTGGGCCCTTTCTGCACATAGTCTTGGTAATCTGCAGCACCATGGTCCACGTGGAAGATGAAAAAAGAGAAGGCTTGGGATGGCTCCATGAAGTCCAGATCAGATGGCTTGGACTCCCCATAGGGTAATGACTTGGCCTAGCTATGTGGGAGGGACTCCCCATAGGGTAGTGACTTGGCCTAGCTATGTGGGAGGGACTCCCCATAGGGTAGGGACTTGGCCTAGCTGTGTGGGAGGCTTTCCCATAGGGTAGGGACTTGGCCCAGCTGTGTGGGAGGCTGTGCTCCTGTGTCTGGGGAGAAGGCTATATAGTAGCATGCTTGTGCTGGGTAATGATGTGACGGAGGGAAGGGACTGTTCAGGCACTTCAGAGGCCATGGGTCCCATACTGTTTCCAGCTCTCTGCTTTTAGACCTCAGTGCTTCTCCAGCTACTTAATAAATGCCCTGACACTCTCCCAGTATGAGATTCACTTACATGAAAAGCAGGTGGGAAACCATGACGTCTGGGAGGGGCCCTTTAGGAATCCAGGCCTGAAAACCAGGCCAGGCTTTCAGCAATATTGGGTTAGCATTCTTCCTTCGGCACCTCACATTTCTCAGCAAGAAGAAAGTACAACTGGGGTCACTAGCTACCAGCATCCTCCTCTCTAGATTGTTCAAGACTCGTACCACCCAGCTTCCTTCCACGAAGAAAACCACAGTGACTCCCATCCTCAAACAGAAAACAATGTTCATACACACACACACTCTCTCTCTCACACACATACACTCACATACACATGTACACACACTCAGCTCAAACTCCTGCCTTAAGGTCGAAGCAGAAGTATCTCCAGTGCATTATTGAAGGAACGTGAAATAGGAAAACATAACCACCATTCCTGCCCTGCGATTAGGATGTCACGGGGAATACTGTATCAACTTCAGATGTTCCTCTGGAAACATCAAACAGGGAACTGTCTCTTTTCTCTCTCTACTCAAAACAAAGAAGGCTTTTAAAAGTGCTCTAAGCGCCCCAGTCAGGTAAAACCAACCAACAGTGACTTAATCCTGTGGATCTGGCTAGTTTGTCTGGCTGGCACTGAGCTCTAAGGTGGACGCTTGAGATCTGGGGGTCCAGTGTTCCTATTCTTCCATGGTGCCTCTAGCACATAATGACAATAGCAGCCGATTTTAATGGAGACAAAGGCAGCAGGACCAAGCTTTCCTGTCTCAGGCCTTCACAGTGGGCAGAGTGCCTAGCTTAATAACAATGCAGTCTCCACAGCAAAAGCCTCAGGGATAGCCCAGGACGGCATCTCTCAATCAGGTTCACAAATATTTCTGGACAGACCACAGAACACTAAGAAAGTAACAGGTGTAATGGGAAGAACTTAGTCAATAATCCCAATGACCAGGACACATGTGTATCTCTGGCTTGAAAGGATTCTTGGCAAATCAGATTCTCAGATCTTTATGTACAAGATCCGCCAGCAAGCTGTCTTTCCCCCAGTAGCTTCTCTGGGAGTGATCAGCTCCCTCTCCTTCTAGAAGACTCCAGGCCACTATGTCATGGCTCCCCTGCCCCTCTTTTCAGTACCACTTAATTCTCTCCTTTCCCATCAGATCCAACGGAGTGGCCTGTCTGGATCTAGGCAGAATGGTAGAGGACCACACCAGGCTGTGGAGAAATCACTGTGCTCCATCACTAGAATGCTCTGCTTGAGAATATCAGACAAATACCCACCACTGGGGACTTCCCAGCCTTGAGGATGTCATGAAAATGACTGAGAAGCAGCTGCCTACTGGGTCAGGGATACAGGTTCAATGGCAGAGTGGTGGTTTAGCATGCACAAGGCCTTGGATTCAAATCCTAGCAAAGAAAAAATGATTATGGGCCTGGAAGCTGCAAACCAACTTCAGCAATGAGCTTGGTGCTGTCGGCTACTGGAGTTTTTGGTCACATGACAAAGAACTAAACTTGGGGCTAGAGAGATGGCTCAACAGTTAAGTGCACTGCCCATGCCGGTCTGAGGGCCTGAGACTGCCCAAGTTCAAATCTCTAGACTCCACATCAACAGCTGGGAATGGTCACATGTCCCTGTAACCCCAGACCCAAAGGTGGGCAGAGGCTTAATAATCCACAGAGCCTTGCAAGCTCCAGGAAAACAAAGAGATTCTGGTTCAAAACAAGACTAAGCAGAAAAGCAATGGAGTGGATCACCCTGCCTTCCACTCTGGTCACCTCACAAGTTAGTGACCCCCCTCCACACCACAGCTGAGAGTATGGGGTACCACAAGGGCACATACACATACATACACCACACACACACACATTACACGCTACATCACACATGCACACACACACAAGCAAAAAATAAATAAACTTTGCCTTTGCTTGGTATGTGTGTGTGTGTGTGTGTGTGTATGTGTGTACTGCATGTGTATGGTGCTATCAGTACACAAATGTGTGCATGTTACTTGTATTCAACACATGCACATGTACAGGTATAAGTGTGCACTGTGCACATGTATGTGTGTGTTTTCATGTGCCCTCCTGCACCTTGTGACAGTTAATCTTGATTGTCAACCTGACTGGATTGAGATGTGCCTGGGAGATTAGCACAGCACACCTCTGAGGGTGTCTGTGATGGTGTCTCCAGAGAGTATGAGCTACGGGGGAAAATCCCCCTGAATGTGGGCACCAGCCCCTAGCCTAGGAGCCAGATGGAATAGAAGGGGAAGGAAGAGAAAGCCCTTAGTGTAGGCATACTTTCTCTCTGCTTCCTGGCCACCGTGACATGACCTGCCCTGCATTTGGCATGAGCCAAAAAACATCCTTCCTCTCTTGAGGTGTTTCGCTCAGGTCATTTGTCACAGTGGTGGAAAAGGTGACTATCACATGGATATGTGTAGCTGTGTGTTTGTGTACATATGCATATCTGTGTATAGTTTTGTGTGTTCAGCTGTGTTTGGTGTGCTACTGTGGCCAGTTTAGCCTCTGGAGATGTTTACAGTTCTTGAAGCACTTTTTAAATCCCACGTGGTTAATTCAGGGTTTAAATTGGACTTGCACTGCCTCCCTGAATCCATCTGAAGTCCCTTGGGAGAGACCATAGCCTGCTCTGGGAGAAAAGCACTTTGCAGATGTAACAGAGGACTGCTCGGCCCCAGGCAGCAATTCTGTGAACACACCCAGCTTTGGTTTTTCAGCTGAGTTTCCAATCAGACTGCATTCAGGCTCAGACAGAGATTCTGGTCAGACATATTGCCCCACTTACATAATGACGTATTTTTAACCCAGATACATCCATAGAGAACAGATTAGGAAGGAAGGTGGAGGGGGTGGGACAGAGCAGATGGGGGGGGCGCTCTCCTCCAGCCCCCATGGCACGCTGGGGTACTCACCATGGTCGTGGGCGAACACCAGCAGGTCCAGCCCCCTCAGCATCTGAGCCAGCTCATCATAGCGGCCACAGTGCTCCCCGGCACCATGGGACACAAAGACGAGGGCCCTGCAAGGCAAAAAGGGACTGGTTAGGAGAGCCATGACCACAATATTGCATCTGGAGCAGTTGGCAATTCACATCACACCAGCAATGGGTCAGAAGCCAAATCGCAGCACCACGTTGCCATTCAGTAAGTTTAGGGGGCTGTCACAATGCAGCTGCACCCAGGTGAGATGGACCCTCCCACCAGACTTCTTTACCTCGAAAGTCATGTGACAATGTGCATGTCAGTGCCTGTGAGGTCAGTGGAACTGACCTCTGCCAGGGCTGGGCATTAGCCAGATAACACTATGACTAGAACTGTTTGCTCCTAGGAACACTTCAAATGTGAAGCAACCAGTTTTCAGTCAGATTCTTAGCAGAAGACCTCAGAGGAGCAGGAGTCCCCTGCAGTAAAGAGCAGATGCGGAGAGCACCCGGCCAGTTTCGGCCCATAGTGACGACGGGAGTGCCAATCACAGCCACGTTTTCCTCAGCCTTTACTACCTGGCCGTTCCTTGCCAAGCCCACATGCAAGGATTTCAGTCCTGCAGTCAATGTGTGCTGCTCTTCTTCAAAGATGACAGTAACATTCAGAGAGCTGAGCTGCCCAAACACATTTATGGGATTTATGGGAGGAAGACAGGAATCAGAATATGTCCCTTCTGGTTTCTATCTGGCCAGTGGGCTGGCTGCCCCCGGATCTAAGAGTACCCCCATGTTGCCGGCCCATCTGGGGTCACTCACTTGCTGGATTCCTTGCCACTTGAGTTCAGGCCCAAGGGCAGGTGCCCTGGAGCTAACTCAGCCTCGCTCCCTAGGCTGGCCACTGCACTCAGGCTGAGTAAGCTATCAACCCCCTCAAAAGCTGTGTTCTTTCCATAGTCCCTTCCAGCCAAGCCACACAGGGTGCCCACAACGTGGGGCTGGTCTATTCTGCTGTGTATTTTAGTCTTTGAGAGTAATCCCCTTTTGCAGCTGTGTTCCCTGCCCTCTCCCTGAAGACACAGAAGACTCGCTCCCTGCCCTGCCCTGCCCTGCCCTGCTCCACATATCATCCAGCTGCCATATTCACTGCCATCAATGGGCAGATGTCACCTGCCTGGTGGTACTCCTGGGCTCCAAAGGACTGGTGTCTTCCCTGTTTGCCTCAGCTGCTGAGAAGTATGCTGGACCTCTGAGCAGCCACTGGCCTCCATTTTCCCAGTGGTTGACTCTGGGGTATTCACCCTTGGGACTACAAGCAGCTGTGATGACAGCCCAATTACTAAGAGACAAGTGGTCAAGCTTACAATGTGCCAGGCCCTCACCATGGCCAGGGGCCAGAAGCAGGGCACTTCAGAGTTTCACTTAGGACCCAAAGGAACTGTCATCATGCCTACGATAGCACCCATACTTCCCCCATCCCATACCCTGTCAATATGAGACAACGACTTGGTTTCCTGCTCTGTGCAATTCCTTTTACTCCTATGGCTCTGAACATTGGCTTCCCATCAGAATCATGAGGAGCTTTCAAATGCACTGAGGTGTGGTTCCCGCCACCAAAGAGTCCTAGATTTGATTGGTCTCCAGAAGAGGCTTAGCTCCCACTCCCAGAGACTGTTAGATTTGATTGGCCTGGAGTAGAAGAGACTTGCCTCCCAACCCCAGAGACTCCTGGGTTTGAGTTGTCTCTAGTAGAAGAGGCTCCTGCCCCCAGAGACCCTTAGGTTTGACTGGTCTTGAGTAGTAGAGGCTCGGATCCCACCCCAGAGATCCCTAGATTTGATTGGTCTGGAGTGGAATCTCCCCAGTGGCTCCCCATTGCAACAGACAAGGTTGAGAAGCACTTGCTCTAATCAGTGAAGAGCATGGCCAAGATGCTGCTCAGAGGCCTGCTGGGACTCCACAGAGATGAGAACGGCTCTTGTGGAAGCCACTTTCATGCCATAGTCCCTCTAGGGGACATGCTAGGTTCCCTGGGTTCTGTGCATAGAGGTGTGGAGGTCTCAGGAGCTTGCTGCTGTCACCTCTTGGAAAGAAGCTGACCACATGGCTGACCAGTGCAGATGCCAAGGTCTCTGAGGCCATTTCTGCATCTGAAGACCTGGTTCTCCCCAGCTCCACCCCCACTCCTGTGGGTATATTCAGACCCAGCCTCACTCTGCTGTTCTGCTGCCGGAAGTGGGCTTTCCTTTCCTCCTAGGTGCAGACTTTGCATGAACCCACTCTAATAAGTCACTTCTGCCCTTCCCCACCCCAGCTCCTTGTTCCCTGGGCTCAGGCTGCTTTGTAGGCTCTTTCTGGCTAAGTGAAATTGTCAGGGTGCCCTGCAGCTTAAAGCTCTCCACCCACTGTAGCAGGACCAAGCCTGCCATCTCTGAAATCCTGCCTCCTCCCTTCTCTTCTGCTCAGACATGCCAAATGAGGCATGCTGTCGGATGCTTATCTGGGGTGGGGGCCTGATGTCTGCCCATCACCACAGTGTAAACGCGCTCACCACAGCGGGCTTCCAGCTATTAATGCATGTCACTGGACACCTACACCTCTGTGCCTGCTGCCCTTTGGTGTTCAAGGCCAGCACCCAGCTCCAGGCTTGTTGATGGCATATCCAAGACTGCTCTGGAGGCCAGCCACCTCTTGGAAACTTCTCCTTTGGGGTTTCAGAAAACACTGGGATTAAAGTCAGTGCTGGAAGCATCCATGCATGATGGAGCACAGAAAACCAAGTCAACACCATCTTACAGGCTGGTAGGCCAGGAGCCGACGACACAGTAGGAAAGCAGAAAAAGCCAGTTTGGAGCCCTGTCTTCTGGGTCCCACAACAAGTGTTTCTCCAAATCAGAGCAGCTGTGATTATCCACAAAAGACCCACACAGAACCAGACCTATTAGCATTCCATCAAAGGAGGTGTGAGGAAGGGTCCCTAGGTAGAAGGGAAGACTGCATGATGCAGCCCCCATGGCCGTCATCTGCAGAGGAGCGAAACTTTTCAGCAATGCAGCTAAACTTGGGGTAACCCATGCCATAAGCCCAATAGACTCACTGGTTTACCAAGCTGGACTTGGTCTGTAGTTAGCACCCTGTCTGGGGTGAGTAGGTGATCACTCATGTCTTCTCAGGAAAAGTCATGTCACTCTTGGTTTGGTGATTGATAACCACATGATCCCGGCCAAATTGCAAGCCTGGTCTGAGCCTGTGTCCTCAGCACCAAAACAGAAAGGAAACACTAGATCACAGCCACCATGGTATAGAAACCAGCCCAGAAGTATGCCTGGGAGCTTGTTTAGCCCATCTCCAGAGACTCAGAGGTAAACACTGTGTCACCCCTGCCCGCACAGAGCTCCCAACCTAATAGGGAAGAAGAACTCAACAGGAACACATTCATGAGCACAAAGAGGGGCTGACGGGAGCCCTACTTGTACTTGGTATGCGGGGCCCTGAAGATCAATGTCCAGGCCAGGTGAAAGCTGCCCAGGTGCAGTGCACAGGTATGCCCAGTACAGACACAGGAACAAGACTGGTGACCAGGCAGTATTTGGTGGTAGAGGAGGAGGAGGAGGAAGAGCTGCTCCAAGGCGCAGGCAGCACAAGGGAGTGGGGGTTTTTCTCTGAGAGAGGATGGTACCAAGCAGACAGTGACCTGATGTGACTTCAGCCACTGTGCAGCGCGGAGCCAGGAGACGAGAAGGATGCTTGTGAGGGAGCTGATGCGGCGGAGCCCTGAGCAGGTGCAGGGAAAGGGGCCACTGCCCAAAGTCCTCCCCTAGCGTCCCACGTCCTCAGCAAAGAATCGTCGCCCAGCATCAGCTGAGCCATTTGCGCCGACAGGGCAGGACCTAACGGCAGCAAAAATTAGGTTGCAGGAGAGCCTGGCACAGATCTTTTTTCCTGGAACTTCCCCATGGCTGCAGCCAACCGGGAGCCAGGCGTTCAGGGGGATGGCAGTGGCTGTGGGAGGGAGGCCGGGCCCAGAAGCAGATGGCCTGCCTGGCACCCAGCCCTGAGCGGAGGGGCTGCCCTGCGAACAATTTGGAGCTTGAGATGAAGGAGCCTCAAAACTCAGAATACATGAAGGGGGGGGGGCTTGTCTAGGCCTCCAGCGAGTGACATAGGCATTTTCTCCCCATCTATAATGAACTTTGTTTCCAGTTTAGGTGACCTTGGCTTATTGGATCTCACTGTGTGAGAAGGATATTTCTACCACCCACTCACCTTAGGTCAGGCTGTAAGGAAGACGTAGATGGAATCTTCCAGGGGTTGCCTGACCTTGGGAAAGCCCTCAGTAACCACCCACCATGGGGCTGTTTCCTCAGAGGGCCAGGCCCATGAGAAGTATGAAGGTCTCCCACCAGCTGGTTCCTAGACCACTGACCTTGATTTCACCCCTTGTGAAATGGGATCACGGGTGCCCAAGCACAGAACTTTGGAGATGGAATTCGAAGCAGGTGCCCAAAGTATGCCAAAGAGCTTGTGATGTGTCCCCTGTCTTTTTGGAGAGCATCCTGCCTGGGGCCCCCTGTGGGTGTTAAGGAAGAGGATCTGTGACCATCAATCTGTTCCCTTCTTACTAGCCACCACCAGCCACTTGCTCTAGGAGGCTAAGACCCCCAGGAAGCTGAGCAGGAAGCTGAGCAGGAAGCTGAGCAGGGAGCAGGCAACAGCCACCACCACCTGCTCTCCATGAGACACTGGATGACTTTGATTTTCTGTCCTCCCCCCCACCCCCCGGCCATCTGAGGAATGGAGCCCAGTGTCCCTCAGCAATGGCAGGGAGACGCTGCCTTCCCTGCCATGTACTTCAGGCATCTTCAAGGGGAGAAGTCCATGTCCAGTAGCAGCAGTGCCTTGCTCATCCTTCTGGGCAGGTCTGCAGAAGCATCCAGCCAGAGGGGGATGACCTCCATTCCCATCGCCAGGCAGAAGCTTGGGTTGGAGAAGGGGGACACCAATGACACTCAGCACTATGACCCTCGCAGCGTCCTCTGTGAAGGGGTGAGGGAATCATCCACTGCCTCCCGGAGATGCATGCTCTTCCTTCTGCCTATGTCCCAGCATCCCACTCGTTCAGCTGAACTCCTGTTTCAGCATCCACGTCTCCACAGATTTCTGCTGCCAAATTTTATGGCTTTAAAACATTCGAAAGTTGGATCTGTCCCTGGCCCATGTGTGGGACTGTGAGAGTGAGCTGAAGCCCTTCCTATAACGAAGGCAGGAGCCTTACAGGTGCTGTAGAAATCCGAATTTAACTCCTGACACCCTCCTTAGTGGTCCAGCAGAACTGGATTCCCCCTGTCTCTGGCAGTGCTCCCCAGCAGGAGTAGGGCAGAGAACCAGGATAGAGCCACTTGCTTGAGGGGACTGCAGAGAGCAGCCCATAAGTGTGCATACTCTCTCTCCCTCCCTTTCTCTCTCTCTCCTCACAAATAAATAAATAAATAAAATTTTAAAAAGAGGAGAGATTGATGGCTGGAAAGATGGCTTAGTGGTTAAGGTATTTGCCTGAGAGGCCTAAGGACCTAGATTTGATTCCCCAGTAGCCACATAAGCCAGATAGATGTACAAGATGTGTCTGGAGTTCGTTTGCAGTGGCTACAGGCCATAACATGCCCATTTTCTCTCTCTCTCTCTTAAATAAAAGAGAGCAGATTTACAACCCTTCAAAACCTGTTGGCTATGTGAGTTTAGACAAGCTGGTTAGCTTCTTTGGACCTCATTTTGCTCTTTTATAGAATAGAGACCTTAACAGTCCTACAGTATATAGCTGTCGTGAGGGTTCATGGAGTTGACTCGTTATAACAACATTCTTGGGCCAACATCTGGTCAGGCAAGTAGTAGCCGTTATTTCTGCAGCATGCACTGTTACTGTTAGTGCATGGCTAAGATGGAACCCCAACAGTTCCAGACAACTCGATGGGCTGCTCTCCACAGCCCACTCAAGCAAGTGCTCTCATAACCCAGTAAAATGGGCCTTGTTGATCCATGCCTCCAAGTCCATTTCTAGTTTCTTCAAGATTTCATTGCCCTTCAGTATGTCACATTCTCTGTTATCCTGGCTGTGAGCCACATGGGATCCTCCAACAGAGACAAACAGGTAATCAGGGTGGAGCCAGGAGTGGCATCATCTGACCTCCTTGGCCCAGAAGCTCTCATAGTATGCTTTCAGGTCTCTGTCTTCAGCCTGTGGGCATCTAGGAAGGAACAGGGGAGCCTGGCTGGGCAGGGAGGCACTAACTGGACAATTTAGAAAGCCCACTTAGTATTATTACTAATAAACCACAGTTATTAAAATACTAGAAAGCCAGGGGGTGTATGTGTGTGTTGGGGATATGTATGTGGATTATAACAAACACAGTTTTATTTTTAAAATGATGGCATATTTTAAGTGTTTATGTATACACCAGCTACTGGGCTAGAGCATCTACAGGCATGACTCATCTCTCTACTAGGAAAGCTTTCCATTCCATGTGCTTTGAATAAGGTTTGTTCCCCCTGAAAAACTCATGTGGAGGCAGACTTCCATTACGAGGCAGTGCTGGGAGGTGGGGCCCAAGAAGGGGTTGGGTCATGGGGGCCAAGCAGATGCCAGCACTATGTTCTTGGACCTCCGTAACTGTGGACCAAACCCCACATCCTTCCTTTATAAAAGTTCTAGTCTCATACTCTGCAATAGCAAGAGATACAGAATAAGACACCATGGACTCTTCTAATGCCAGGTTTTTTTTTTTTTTTCTTCTTCATAGAATCTTACTTACTCTTCATAGAATCCAAGACTTTTTTAATTGTGTTGGAAGTTACTGGGAGATTGCTAAATGTCTTAAAGTGAGACTGTTCTCTGCAATTCCTCAGCCAAAGATCCTTCTCTGAAGCTGTGGTGTCTGAGCCGGCTTTCTGCTATTGCAATCAATACCTGAGACCATCAATGCATGAAGCACAAAGGTTAATTTTGGCTCACAGGTTTTGAAGTTTCAGTCCATAATCTGACCCTGTTGCTTTGAGCCTATGACAGCACGTCACAACCAAGCACATGGTAGAGCAAAGGTCTTCATCTCACGACCACGAAACAAAGAGAAAAGAGCTAGAGTCCCACCAGCCCCTGTAAGAGCATAACCAGAATAGTCCTTGTGAGACATCCCCCCTCAACCAGAAGATCCCCCACCAGCCCTTGTGAGGGCATGGCCCCCCATACCCTGAAGACCTCCCACTAGCCCCCATTAAATGTTCTAGCAGCTCCAGCAGCAGTGGACCGAGAAAGCCTTTCCTGAATACGCAGGGCCTTTGAAGGACACTTACTCAAACCACGGCAGGTGCCTGTCAGATTTCTGAAGGGCTTTCACCTTTTGCTCAGCCTTGCAGGTGACAACTAAGGCATGTCCAGTATTAGAATTGGAACAGGTGACTGGAAGGGTTGTTGTTCAAGTTTTTCAGCCCAGATGAAACAACAGTTTTTTTTTTTTTTTTTGAGCTAAGCCTAAATAGCTATTTAAGGATTATGCTGAGGAGGAGTAATTAATGTTTCTTGTGAATTTATGAAGTATAAAAAGCATGACACCAAATCCTCAAATATGTAACATTAAAAAATGCACACACCCACTCACACACATAATTTATGTATGCTTGAAAAGAGAATGTGGGTCATTTCAGAAAAATAGACAAGCATAAGGAAAAGAAAAACCTACCCCATTTTCCACCCAGTGACACCCATTGTGAGCACTGTGATCGGTTTCCTTCCAGTTTCTCCCTTTTCACATATATTTAAATTAATTTATAACTATTCATAACCAATTATACATGTATAAGTAGAACCCACCATGTAACTGTAATCATGTTTGTGTGTTTGATTTTGGCCCCTGCTTTCAGCTCCTTACTGTGAACATTCTACGGTGGAAATAGCAGCACCATCTACTTCCAGGGTTGTTGCCCCTGACAGCAAATGAAAAGAAGCTTGGAGAAAGCCTCAGCACAGAGCCCAGAACCTTGGAAATGGTCAGATGACAGATAAATGGCACTCGAGGCCACCATGCCCTCCTCCGAACTCAGAGCAGGCATCACGGATCAATCACCATCTCTCAAACTTCGAACAGACATCACCAAGCAATTCCAGCTCCCTTTCTACTGAACCCAGAAAACCTATGAGCCTTTTTCAGCACCATACTCTTATATTCCTGCACTGGGTCCAGGCTTTGAAAAGGCCAGTTCTGAGCAGCTTCAATTCACAATTTTCCCCTAGGAATAAGCCCACTCCTAGAGGATCCAGCTTCTAGCACACAATGAACCTGCAGTCAGATCTTTTGTATTTAGCTTGGACCTTCACTAAAAAGCCATGTGGAGCTAATGGCTTAGGGCTATTGAAGTCAGGATCTGGCATCAAAACCTCTAGCTTGGTGTCCAGTTGGTATGACTTGTCTCTGTAGCATGACTGGCAACAGGGCAGCATTTGGTTTGGGACCAACCCCTCTCAATTCCTGGGCCTTGTGACACTTTAAACCAGCTGTGGACTGCAGGGGCTGGAGGCCTGTGGTGACTGACAGGATGTCTGTCGCTGCCCATTCCTCTGAGCATGAACTTCAGCAGAGCTCTCAGCGTAAGGACAATTAAATTCCACAGTGGGCCTACCCTGAAGTTATCCAACTGGAAAATTACAAGCCACTGCAAAGACGTGCTTCCATGTGGATGTGCAAAAGCGAATGCTGAGCTGGCCTGGCAGCCTGATGTATTTCAACACGTGACTTACAAAAATGCTGCCAATGTCTCTTGAGGCACTTATCTCGCTTCTGTGAGTCAAGGCCTGCCTGCCTGCCTGCCTTATCTAACCTGCTTGTAGGCTCTGTGAGGACAGCGCCTAACCCACTCTACAGTGTCCAAGAGGCCAGTGGCCAAATGATGCAGGCACGGGAGCAGAGACCACACCAGGCCATGCAGTCCCCAGGCACCAGAGGTATGCTGAGCCACACCCCACTCCTGTCACCACTGGCTGCCACTGTATCAACATCATCTCCCCACCCCTACTGTCCTTGTCTCTGTGGTGATGTCCCAGGACTACTCTCCACTGGGCTCCCTTACAGATCTGCCCTTTGCTGGCTCCTCCAGCTCATGTGCCTGTCCCTGAGAATACCAGAAACAGTAGAGCCAGGTAGAGACTCCTCCTCAGCCCCCAGCCCAGCGTTTTGAAGGCAAATGAGATCTCCCCAAGACTCACAAGAGCGCTGTCTCTCCTAAATAGTATTTCATCTTGACCCTCCCAGCTTCAATCCAGGCTTGCTTGGCATACAGCCTGTCTCCTGAGCCAGGAGACCCCAGAAAGCAAAAGCTTTAAGATTGAGCACAGTGCTTTTCTTAATGTTATCTATAATTTATTTACATATCTAAACTTTACATCCTTAATATCACTAGTATCCTAAAACGTTCCAGGTTAGAAAAATCCTCCCTGTTCATTTCTGGGGATCAATTCATTTCTGGCAGTACTGAGGATCAAACCCAGGATGACGGGCAGACCGGTCACTGTTACCAGGTCCTGACAAACTGCTTTCCACAGAGGCTGACCAGTTTGTACTACTGCCTGAGTGGGGGTGGGGGGGTGAGCATGGCCCCACCCACAGTGGCAGAAGCCCAGGACACCACCAGAGCGGCTTGATGTAGACCCTGTGGGGATGGCCCTGCCCTGTGGTTTGAATCCCCATTGCCCTGGTGCTCACTGGGGCCGGGCATCTCCTGGCGCACGTGTGGGCCCTCGGGGCTGTACTGCTGTCTTGTACCTGTCGTGATCGTGCACATGCCAGGCTCCTGGCCTCAGGTGCCCCTCTTCCTTCCAGTGCCTTGTGAGGCCTTCCTTGAACAGAAATGACCAGAGCACATGGGCTCTGGGCGACATCATCCTCCAGTTCTCCCAGATAAAACCAGTTCCTCTTGCCTTGACTCTGGGTTCCCACGTTCCCGAGCCGGACAGTTGTACTATTCCTTCCCACCCTGGGCAGGAACAGCCTGCTTTCGATTTCTCCTTTTGTCCCTTGGCCCTCTCCACCTGGTGCATCCTCCCACTCGTGCCTACACAGAAGCTTCCTGTCTCAGAAGACCCGCCAGTAGCCACCTCAGAGTTCTGTGGCCACTAGGCCCCTGTGAGGGGGCAGGTGGTCAGGGGGTCCACAATGAGCCAAGAGCATGGACAATGCAGTCAGACTGGAGAGCCCCAGAAAGAAGCTGCTTCGAGTGCTCCTTGACTAAGTTCTCAGGAGTAAAGAAGCACATCCCTTTCCAGCAGAGAGCAGCTCAGAGTGGGAGGGCGAGGGTCTGGCTTTAGAGAGAAAGGCCAGTCTGGACACCTTCCCAGCTCTCTGTGCACCAGCCTAGCACCACAGTGAATTCTAGGATGCTTCAGATGGACAGCATGCCTCTGGGCTCCTGCCTTGGCTCTTAGCTCTCTGCTTTCCTCTGGACCCCAAGTCCTGCACGCCCTGGGCTTCTGAGTGCCCAGTATAGACCTTGCTTGTCCTGCTCACCTACAGACCACCTGCACTGGACTTCCTCATCTCGGGTCTCTGTCGGTTCTCACCTCTCTCGTATCTGTCCTCTTCATCCCTTCTGCCCCTATCAGCTCTTTTTACCCCATCTGAGCATACACAGCCTCCTAACCCTCCAGGCCTGCCCCACCCCTCCCATTCAAACATGAGTTCCCATGGGCACTCCATTCTGCTGACAGCCAAGCATGGCCTGGCTCCACCCCCACACCTGTTGTTCTTAGCCCCCAGCCTGGCCTTGTCCCTTGGCCCTCTCCACCTGGTGCATCCTCCCACTCTTGCCTACACAGAAGCTTCCCGTCTCAGAAGACCCGCCAGTAGCCACCTCAGAGTTCTGTGGCCACTAGGCCCCTGAGAGGGGGCAGGTGGTCAGGGGGTCCACAATAAGCCAAGAACATGGACAATGTAGTCAGACTGGAGAGCACCAGAAAGAAACTGAGGCAGAGCAGGTGGGAGGTGAGATGCAGAAGAATAGGAGTTCCCACGAAGGAGAAACAATGCCTCAGCTGGGCAGAGCCACCTGTTGCCGCCCCAAGTCTACAGACCCAGGACTTCTTCTTCTCTTGGTGACTTCTTGAAACATCACAGACCGTGTGGTGCAGAGTGGTAGGAATTTCGAGCTCTGAGAGGGCCAGAGGGCAGAGAAATTCATACCCAGGGAATAGCCCCTCATCCTAAGACCAGGTCACTGTCTCAGGAGGTCTTCCTCCCAGCCCTGTATGAATCAAATCCTGTCACTATAATGTACAGTAGGCTACCTGACTCGGGTGGCTTACGAAGGAAAAGTTATTTAGCTCATGGCTTTTGAGGCTGGAAGTCAAAGTGCCCCCTGGGCTGTATCAAATTATGGCATACAGCAATGGAGGAAGTGTGAACAGGAGTCTCAAGCCAGGGAGCAAAGGGACTAAGGTGTGGACAGGCTTGCTCCTTTTACAACCCACTCCTGAAAGATCTCCGGGGGTCCTGTAAGAACTCGGTCATGCTCCTTTCCCATATGCTCCACCTCTTAAAAGTCCCACTGCAACTGCTTCCTGCCCTTCAACACCAAGCCTTCAACACACAGAGATGTGGTGAGGCTGGGGAGGGGTGCACACAATTAAACCATATCCAAACTAGAGCAGCCCTTCAACACAAGTCACCTGAGCACCAGTCCCACAGATGGAGGAACTAAGGCTCAAGGGGATGATTTGCCATTAGGCAGAAGAGTTGGAACCAGAATTTGGATCTGCCTGAACTTGACTAGGTGCTTTGGCCCGTCCACCACACTACCCGAGAGATTAGCCTGCTTCTCGTCTTCAAGCCACCTCTGTGGCTCTAAGGACCTGTCCTGCCTCCTTCAGGGTGGGCAAAAAGTTGAAAGAGACACGCGAACAGAATTTCTCCAATAATACGTTTCCACAGATCTCTACGTCAAGCCCATCCCACAATGTGCACGTACAAATAAGCCTGGTTGAAGGAATGAGCTGAAGTTTGTAAGCCAACTCAGTCCTCTTTCATAGCTGCAATCTTGTCTCCATGCCACGTCGCATGGACTCTTCTTACCCCAGAGGGGCTGCAAAGAAAGGCTTTAACGATGTGTATTAAATGTGTAAATGACCACATGTCCACATGAGAATAGGGAACGCACATAGCGCTTTCCTGGTAGAAGACTTGTATTAATTCAAGGTGAGAGGAGATGGTTCTTTGGGCAGCCTGCCCCAAGCTCCAAGTCCCCTTTCTCCCATAGCTATGTACAGACTTTCAGCGAGCTTAGGGCCACTTGGACAGGCCTCCCAGTCTTCCTTGCAGTCAGGTGGGCGCTTTGGACTAACTGATGCCAACAGAATGTGAGCAGAATGGAAAGGGATGGTTTCTCTTACTTATGATTGCTGCCTTCTCCAGGTTCTTCTCCTTCCAGTGGCTGACAGTGGCTTTAACCAAATTCTACTGTCAGCTCAATCAGATTGAGATGCAAATAAGAGACACACCTCTTGGGTGGGTCTGTGAGAAAGACTGATGGCAGAAGGAAGCCCTTCCCTCAGAGTGGACGACACTTCCAATGGTGGAGAGAGAACACAGGGCTTTTGCCTGGCTGCCCATGCTCCTTGCTGGTGCATGCAACTACCCTGTTGCTGCCATCTTTCATGGACATTGGAACCCAGCTCTTCAAGGATCCTCCAGGCCTTCAGGGCTAGATCAGCATCTAGCCTCATAGACTGATCAGCTACTGCGTTCTCAGACTCTCCAGCCTGAAGGCAACTATTGTTGGACAGCCCAGCCTGTATCCTGTAAGCTAGGCTAACAAATCCCTTTTATAACAAAGGTGCATTCAGACTAATACAATCTCACCCTAAAGAATGGTGCAGCCACATGATGGAAGGAGCCTGGAGCAGAGGGCGTCTTATCAGCTTAGTTCACCTTTGGACTACTGGAAGAAAATCCCCACGTACTCTTACTGGAGCTACTAAATCTCAAGCTCATTTTGTTAGGATGCTCAGATTGAACCTTCACATACGCAGAGTATCATTAGGGCCCTCATGTGTGGAAGAACCAGTTGACCTGAGTTCAAATCCAGGCTCTGTCATTTCATAACTGTGTGACTCTGAGCAAGCAGTTAAATCTCTCTATTGCCTCACATGTGACATAGGGTTACAGAACTCTGTGACTCTGAGCAAGTAGTTAAATCTCTCTATTGCCTCACATGTGACATGAGGGTGACAGAAGGTCCCACAGTAAGAACTACATGATAGAACATGCATGGTGAAGCTGGCTACTGCTGTTTCCCTACCAGTGGAGGCCTAGCCTAGCTAAGCATGGGTTAGTCTTCCTGAGCTACAGGACAGTATCCCAATGTTGGTCTTGTGTAGTAAGAAATGTATCTTCCTGCACAACTGGTCTCACTGTCCCCACATCTGTTGTAATGCAAACCCCTTGGGCTGGGGAGATAGCTCAGTGGTTAAAGGTTCTTGTTTACAAACCCCTGGTAAGCATGCAAATGGGGCTACCCACAGCCAAGTTCAGGGACAAGTCAGAGCGTGGCTTTACCCTGGGAAGTCTGAGCACTGTGGCTACCAAGAAAACCCCCCTGACATATGTTTCCCTCCTCAGCACTCAGCCCGCAGCATAGGGGATATGGGAGAGGAGACAAGAGTAATGCCAGTTGATGTAGTGCTAGAGTGGTTTGTCCTCTGGAAATTCATGCTGGCGTTTCATCTCCACAGTGAAGTACTGAGAGGGTGAAAGAACTTGACTCTGATTCTGGGGGTGGTGACTAGGATTAGTTAAGGTCATCCCCAGAGGATTTTTTTTTTTTTTTGAGGAGATATCAAAGAGTGCAAGAACACAGGGATTCCCTAGCTCTGCTAGCACAGAGGCTGCACCAGATGTAGCCCCTGAACCTTGGACCAGAGCTGTGACCCAAGACAAACCTCTTGTTTTCACAAGGTATACCACTTATGATACTGGAGCATTAGCCCCAGCAGCAGACTACGACCATTAATTAAAAGAGTGATTTTGGGGGCTGGAAAAATGGCTTAGCAGTTAAGGCATTTGTCTGCAAAGCCTAAGGACCCTGGTTCAAGTCCTCAGGACCCACGTAAGCCAGATGCACAAGATGGCGCATGCATCTGGAGTTTGTTTGCAGTAGCTGGAGGTCCTGGCATGCCATTCGCTCTTTCTCTCTGCCTCTTCCTCTGTCTCTCTCTCAAATAAATAAATAAAATATTTTTTTAAGAGTGATTTTCAGGGCTGGAAAAATGGCTTAACAGTCAAGGCATTTGCCTGTGAAGCCAAAGGACCCAGGTTCGATTCCCCAGGACCCACGTAAGCCAGATGCACAAGGGGGCACATGCATCTGGAGTTCATTTGCAGTGGTTGGAGGCCCTGGTATGCCCATTCTCTTTGTCTCTCTTCCCTTCTCTTCCCTTCCCTTCTCTTCTCTTCTCTTCTCTTCTCTTCTCTTCTCTTCTCTTCTCTTCTCTTCTCCTCTCCTCTCCTCTCCTCTTCTCTCTCTCTCTCTCTCTCTCTGCTTGCAAATAAATAAATAAAAATTTAAAAATAAAAGAGTGATTTTCAGAGTAAAGTTCAGGTACGTGCAAGGGTTCCTAAAACATCTACTTCCTTTGAAAAAAGATAAAATTCTCTTAATATAATGTACCAAATACATTATCTATGTATGTATAAATATATTTTTCCCAGAAGAAATGAAGCCTCTTGCAGATGGCAAACAAGCTGTCTGGCTGCTACTATGACCTGACACGGCTGAGGAGAATCCATGCATGTCACCAACCCGACGCTACCCAGCTCTCAGCCTTTTATTTCTTCATTAATAAAGAGATGCTATTGGCTGGCTAAGCAGTTAAAGACACTTGCTTGTAGGGCTTGCCAGCCCAGGTTCAATTCCCTAGTACCCAAGGAAAGCTAGATGCACCAAGTGGTGCATATGTCCAGAGTTTGCAACGGAAAAAGGTCCTGGTGCGCCCATATTCTCTCTCTCTCCACTACAAATAATTAAATGAAAATACTTTAAGCCGGGTGTGATGGTGCATGCTTTCAATCCTAGCACTTGGGAGGCAGAGGTAGGAGGACTGTCGTGAGTTCAAGGCCATCCTGAGACTTACATAGTGAATTCTTGGTCAGCTTGGGTAAGACCCTACCTCGAAACAACAACAACAACTCTCTCTCTCTCTCTCTCTCTCTCTCTCTCTCTATATATATATATATATATATATATATAATGAGACACTGAAGGGCTGAGGGTATAGCTCATTAGTGGTGGAACTATTGCCTGGCAAGTGCATGACCCTGGCTTCCATCCCCAGTACTAAGAAGGAGAAACAACAACCAATGAGTGCTCTGTCCAGGAACTGGCTTAGACTTGGGACAGTTTGGAGTTTGAGAAAGTCCTTACCCTATGAGAACTTGCAATTTGTGTGAGAGGCAGGATTAGTTAGCTGGTGAGTGTATGCCCCGTAACATGAGCCACAGGTCAGGGAACAAGGATATTGCACCCCATTCCTTATGACACAGAACTGTTTCCTAGAGTAGTAGACATACAATGTGCCAAGTGACAGGTAGATAGGAGGAGTTCTGCTGTCCCATGGTAGCCAAGGGTGACCATTTAACAGCACTGTCTTGTCTAGTTCAAAAAAGTGGGGTGGCTGGGCATGGTGGTGCATGCCTTTAATCCCAGCACTTGGGAGGGGTAGAGGTAGGAGGATCACTGTGAGTTCGAGGCCACCCTGAGACTACAGAGTAAATTCCAGATCAGCCTGAGCTAGAGCGAGACCCTACCTTGAGAAAAAAAAAAAGAAAGAAAGAAAGAAAGAAAGAAAAAGTGGGGTGAGAGCATTTTGAATGTTTTCTCCAAAAAGACATTATAATTGCTTTAGATGGCATTCCTAGCCTGATGTGAGCATTAAATAATGTATACATGGATCACATGATGTTCCATAAATTGGTTTAATTTTTATGTATCCACATAAACATTTTTTAATGTTTAGAAAAATGAAGTCAGGGGTTGGACAGCTGGTTCCATGGTTAAAGGCACTTGCTTGCAAAGCATGATAGTCCAAGTTCAATTCCCCAGTATACACATAAGGCCAGATGCACAGTGACACATGTACCTGGAGTTCCTTTGCAGTGGCAAGAGGCCCTGGCGTGCCTGTCTTTTGTTTTTGTTTTTTTTTATTTATTTTTTTCCCCTCTTTCTCTCTCTCTCTCTCTGCTTACAAATAAATTTTTAAAATTTTAAAACGCCAACAGCAGCAAGAATTCATGTATCATGTAACAAGAAGTTGGTTTAGGACAGACCACATTTTTGATGGTGGTCCCATAAAATGGGTATTAGACAGTACCTGGTGATATCATAGCCATCTTTGTGTGTGCATATTCTCTATGATGTCTGCATGGTAAAGCCAACTCTCAGAGCATGTCCTTTTTGTTAAGTGACACATGACTATACCAGGTCCAAGAGTTTGGTCAGAGAAACTTCCCTCCCTTTGAGGCATAGCTTGTTGCCAACGATACATGAAAGGCAATGAACAGCCCCACACTGCTGGTGCCCAAAATGCTTTAATAACGAGCAGAACTGACATCCTGGGTTCCCTAATTAAGCTTAATTATTCTCTCCCACATTTCTTTCTTCTGAGAGGCGCAGAATACATGTCAGTTCCAGCGAAGGGAGATGGGTAATTGCCTTCTATAAACTAGGTTAGAAACTTCTATGGAAATGATTCTTTCCAATACCAGGCATCTCCTGCCTCAGACACATTCTGTATGCTCTGGGGATGCAACCTCCAGGAGTGATTTGTTTTCATGGAAAGTGGCTCTGCACTGAAGGGGCTAGGAGACAAGGCCTTCATTAGCATGCAGAATCTCTTTAGAGGCCTCGCCAGGGCCCTAGCCAGCTCCAGAAAGGGTCTGATGCCAAAGGGCTCCTGGGGGCCAGGCCATGTCCAGATCAATATTTGGAAATGGCCTTCTGGGAAATCACTAATGGCCTGTGGAGACACATGGGGTGACTTTTAGGCTGGAGCATTAATGAAGAGCTTCACAGCTGTCCCCAGGATTCTTAAGAAGGGCAGCCAGAGGCCAGATGTTGGTGGGACTGACCAGCTCCCATGAAAGAGCTCTGAGCTCGAGTTCCAAGCCCAAATGTTCTTCATTTCTGCTGTTCAGGAGGTGAGGGACATCCTTGCTTTTGCTCCTAATGGTAGATGCCTACCTCCAGGTCAGCTGGTACCCCAGCCCCTGCTGCACCCCTCTTTTTTTCTAGGTCCTAGCCAGCCTCACAGCAGACAGCAGTACCCCCCAAGATGCTCTCACTATGCTGCAAGCTCTACAGGAAGAGAATTTACAGGGTGGCCTTCTGATTGGGGCAAAGAGAAATCTGAGGCAAGCTTTGGATCAGTCACTTAAGCCTCCACCTCTAGCTGGTATTCAGGATACTGAGTCTCTAGGCCTGTAAGATGCCCACAGTCCATCATGCTTTGAGCATGAAAGAAAGTCACAGGTGCCGCAGTGATGGCTTAGCGGGTAAGATGCTAGCCTGCAAAGCCAAAGGACCCTGGTTGGTTCAATCCCACGTAAGCCAGATGCACAAGGTGGTGCATGTGTGTGGAGTTCATTTGTAGCAGCTGGAGACTCTGGCACACCCATTCTCTTTTTTTTTAATTTCTCAATTTTTATTAATATTTTCCATGATTATAAAAAATATCCCATGGTAGTACCCTCCCCCTCACACTTTCCCCTTTGAAATTCCATTCTCTATCAACCCATTCTCTTTCTATCTGCCTCTTTCTCTCTTTCTTTCTCAAATAAATAAACAAGTAATGTCTTCTTTTTCTAAAGAAAGTCACAGCACACCAGGAGAATGTTACTGACACCCTGGTTCATACCAAACCCACCCGCTCAGTAGGGAGAGGTGTCTGTCTGTGTGGCACTGATCTGCCTCTCATGCCTGCCAACCACCAGCCTGTCTCCACTTTCAGGATGAAAGACCTCGGGCTCGGGCTCTTTAGCAAGCTCCCCGTGAAGAGCTGGAAGTCAGCCCTGTGGTTTCACTTTCTACTTGTGGTCACCTC
This sequence comes from Dipus sagitta, assembly GCA_036346955.1. NCBI lineage: Eukaryota > Metazoa > Chordata > Mammalia > Rodentia > Dipodidae > Dipus > Dipus sagitta. The sequence goes on from CM070777.1 coordinate 34,620,431, forward strand.
TTTACAGCATCTTGATGAGAAGCAGCCTCTCATGTCCTGTGTCACAACAGTCTCTGTTAGAGGTGGATTTGAAGTGGAAAAGCATGGGAGCAGATCAGAAACAAGTGAACGGAAGAACATGGAATCAAGCTAGCTGCAGTGAAAGTCACAAAGAGGCAAGCGAGCACTGGGGTTTGGGGCAAATCAATGTGGAGCCATGTGACAGAAACAACGGGAACAGGTGGCTGGAGTCAAGCCTCCATAGTGGCCTTAGTGGGATGAGGAGCCAGAAAGCCCCAGCCTGTCTCTGGCAAGCAGGTTCGTGCCCAGAGCTGGCTCAACCATCACCTCTGTTTGAAGCCACTCTGGCTCCCTCAGTGGTCAGCTGACCCCACTGCTCACTCTCCTATGTCTCATACTTAAGTCTCTCACTAACTTCACTTACTTGCCAACTGCCAGCTCCCTGGGGGACAAGTCCCCTAGCCCAGTCACTGCCACTCTTATCTCCACAATGTATGATTGAGCTAGGTCTTCTGTGCCTCAGTTTCCCCATCATACAGCTAAAGGATTGAGTTAGGTCAGTTTTGGAAGGCAGTCTAACTTCTCAGCATGTAGACAAGTTAACCGTCATTGTCCAGGGGTTGGTGGTCCTCCTACTTTAATTTCTCAGCGTTTCAGAATAAATATGTTTGCAAACTACAAGGGTGGTTTAATACAGGGGCAATAATGGAAGAAAACAGCCCCGGATACGTAGGTGGGGGTGGGCAAGTCTGTTCTACAAGGAATAAATGGCAGCAGTTGGACCAGGTCATCCTGGGAGGCAGTGGGAGGAAGCGGGTAAGGGTCCCTGACAATCTTCAGGCACCTTGACCACTGACAACTATTCCCACCTCCACAGGAGGATAAAGCACGGAGCACAGAGAAGCTTCTGGGGAGGGAAGGTCTGTGTGGACCCAGACTGCAGAGTTTCCTGAAGGTTCTGCAGGGGACAGTGGCTCAAAAGTCAGTTGTAGCACAACTTCAGAGCAGGACAAACAGAAAACTGTAGGTAGGTGTCGTCAGTGGGGGGAAGGCACCCAGCCTTCCTGTAAGAAGTCACTGGGCTTCATCTTATGTAACATCATTTTTTTTTTTTTTTTCCTAAAAGGAGAACAGCATGAACTCCAAGGCTGCAGATGGCTCCAAGTTCTGGGTGGTGAAATGCCAAGCGGATGGCTGTGAGCAATCAGGAATTCATGGAGAACACAGGAGAGGAGAGACAGTGCTGTGAGGAAAGCGGTCATGATACAGATGTGCTGAGCCCCCTGAGCTCCATGTGGACCTGAATGGGCAGCTGCACCAGCCTGGCACAACAAAAGCAGATGCTAGTGGGCAGTGCATGGACAGCACGTTGTCCAGACCTGTCATTTGTAAGCGTGGAACCTCGGCCATCAAACCTTCCCAAGTCCCAGTCTTTTCATCTATATACTGGACATCCCTGTCTACGTCCCAAGGCTGAGGTGAGGATGGTACGGCTTCTGTGCATACAATGGGTCACACACAGGGTTCTATGAAAGCTTTATGCTGCAGAGCTGGATGCTGGAAAGAGAATGGGGCTTTTAAAGCAAGCAGATTTGGGCTCAGGTCCCATTTCTGCCACTTAGGAGCATGTGGCTTTCTGAGACTCAATTTCTCCAGAAATAAAACAGCAAGAATGATTCTAGCCACCCCACACAGGTGTGAGATTTAGGGAGGCAGAACCAAAGAAATATCCAGCAACATGATAGGCACCAGCTTGGGTGCTTCTAAAAATTAGCTTTCTTCCCCTTCCCAAAGCTGATCCAGGCTTAAATTAAAACTGGTTACAAAAGGATCTCAAGAAAGACAAATATTCAAGCAACGTCTGCCCCTCTGCAGGTCTTTGAGGGGAAGATGGAGGCTCTCTGGAGCAGATACCTCAGTGGAGACAGCCTGGTAGTGTACATCTTTGGTCTGCTGTGCAGAATTCTGAATGCACCAAATGGCCAGGTAGGGCATGAGCCAGTCACTTCAAAGGACCCTCTTCTGTGTCCCTCTCCAGCCTATCAGGAAAAACACCTGGCCTAGACCCCATATCTGGCACTGGCACTAGGTGGCTTACTGGCTGGCATTTCTGACTGTGCTATAAGCACTTGGAAGGCAGAGCTGTGGTCTTAAAGATTACTTTACCCCCAAACACAAGGCTTCTCACAAAGCTGCTGCTCAAGAAATACCTGCTGAACGAAATAATGGATGGGTGGGTAGATGTGTTTGTTACCAATTGGCTGGCTGGGGTACTTTGCTTTACATGGATAGACATGAGAGGAAGTGCCAAGTCTTCAGTGCTGGCAGTCCTGAGCCCTTGAGTGCCAGAGGCCCAAGACCTCGAATGGCAGACCTAATCATTTGCAGCTGAAGCTCTGAGAGCCAGGGCCCTGCTGTTCTAGGCTTCCGAGTCCATAGACTAAGGGCTCCAGGTGCTCATGTTGGAAGCTTATTGTCTTGGGCTTTAACCACCTGCAGCCTGGCACTGGGCAGCCATTGCAATCCTCAGCTTCCAGCATTCATGGACTGGAGCAGCAGGCAGTACTTGCTAGTGTCATTGCTCCTGGGCAGGTCTGGGGTGTTGAGACCCTCAGCTTCTACAGTGTCTAATGCGACAGCTCCTAGACTGGGACATCTGAGACCCTTGGCCTTAAGGCTTGGCAGCTCCCATCTCATGAACCAAGTGTTACAACACCAAGGGGCAGCCCAAGAAAATGTCTCCCTACTGACTTGAAAACTGAGCCAGTCTGCTTATGTAGCCAGAAAGGAGTGTGGCAAGGGTGCTTGCACCAAGGCTGTTGGACATTGGAGGGTGGGTGATGGAGGCACAGGTGAATGGTCACAGCTACCTATCCATTTCTTCCCGCTCAGATTGGCGAATTTTCAGATGGAGAAGAGGGGATGGAAGGATAGATGGATGGTCCATACTTCATGCAAATGAAGGATTCTGCTTGTACCAATCATAGCCCAGGATTGTTTGTACCAACCACAGGTCTTCTATGGGTCGCACCAGGCCACTCCCCCTGGCCTGGGTGGAAATGGATGCTAGATTTTACTGAGGTTTGTGTTGGCAGAATGTCTAGTGCATCTAAAAACAGTTGTAGCCAGGGGTACTGCCTTCTGGAGCCAGAGTTGTGCTTTGGCAGCAAGCAGCTATGCAGATTCCTCAAGTGGTAGCGATAGCATCAGTACCACTGAGCGGGCAGGTGTAGAATTCCAGAGAGCAGCCAGAGGAGAAGTGATGGGGAGCAGAGGCAGCAAAGGCAACCAAGGGTGGTGGGAGTAGAGAGAAGGCAGAGAGCAAGAGGGTGGGGTGTTTAAAGCAGCCAAGCTGTCATGAGAGCAGTGCAGCTAGCTACCAAAGAGGGATGTTTGGCTGACTGTTCCCAGCCCAAGGCAACTGGGCACCAGAGAAAGGTCTAACAATGGTCAGTTAGGGAGTCAAACTGCCCCAGCCCCAACATCTTAGTTTACTGAAAGGAAAGGTAAACATTAACAGGGGTGCTTATCATTGAGGCCTACCATTAACAGTTTTTTTTTTTTTAAAAACAAAACAGTACTTAACAGTGTTCTACTCATAAAACTAAGGTTAGGGAAAGTTAAGTGGTTTTTTAATATTTTATTATTTATTTATTTATTTGGGAGAGAGAGAGAGAGAGAGACGGAGGGAGGGAGGGGAGGAAGAGAATTGGCACGCCAGGGCCTCCAGCCACTGCAAACAAACTCCAGACGTATGCGCCCCCTTGTGCATCTGGCTAACGTGGGTCCTGGGGAATCGAACCTGAGTCCTTTGGCTTTGCAGGCAAACACCTTAACCACTAAGCCATCCCTCCAGCCCAGTTAAGTGGTTTTATCTGACTTCGATGAGTGAGTGGTCTGATGGATGAATGTAGGGCAGGTGGTGGATGGTCACAGATACATATATCTTTATGTACAGATGGGCAAGTGGCTTGTTGGAAAATTGAGGGTGGGTAGTGGATGAACAGGTGATTGGTCACAGCTACCTATCCAGATCTTCCTGTGCAGATGGGTGAGTGGTCAGATAGAGAAGGAGGTGTTTGGAAGGACAGATGGATGGTCTCAGCTACCTATCCACTTTTTCCTGCATAGATGGGTGAGTGGTTTGGTGGACAGATGGAAGGCAGGTGGTTGGAAGGACAGGTGGATGGACTCAGCTATCTATCTATTTCTTCCTGTGTAGATGGGTGAGTGGTTTGATGGACAGATGGAGGGAAGGTGATAGATGGACATGTTGATGGGCATAGCTACCTATCTGTCTCTTCCTGTGTAGATCCACAAAATATTCAGGTCCTTCCACTTAGGGTCCAAAGCTGGGAGATTTCTCTTCTTAGGAAGTTTGTGAGTCATTTGGGAAAAGCCATTAGGAGGAGGCTGTAATCAATAGTCACCCCAACAATCTTCCACACTGCCTACTTTATAGCTGAGGCCACTCAACACCAGAAAAGGAGGACATTCCCAGGCCAGCTGTGGCCCTCCAGAGCTATGTCTGATGTGCTGTCCCCCCTCCCCGCCTTCTGAGATGTTGTCTTCTCCTCTGTGCATCCTGGTTTTGGTCTCTCCATCTGCTTCTGGGTGCTGCTGATTTCAGCAGTGGGGGTCTCTGCTCTTCTCCCTGCATTTACTCCTCTCACAGATCTGCTGGCCACCCCCACGAAGTGTAGAGTCCTTCTCCAGCTCATCTCCCAAATCCAGTCCTCTGTTCTGTCCCCCACCAGGCCTTTAGACAGGATCCAATCTTTTGTCCAGGAGCACTGTCCTTTCATTCCAATCCCACTTGCCTTCAGGCCTGGCTCTCCTACGATGTCTTTCAAAGCTTTCCCCACATTATTCCTTTTGGAAAATGTTGGGAAAACAAACCAGTCTGAGCACTAGAATGAAAATTACCCATCACAACTTCACAACATAGAAACAACTGGTCCTCACATTCCTATGCCTTCCCCGTGAGTATTTCAAATATGGCTGCTATTCAGAGCCTCCAGGACAGCGTGGGTATGGTGCTACTTCCCTGGCACAATGCTGAGTAGCAGTGAGAGGTGGCCACCCTGTCTTGTTCCTCACCTCGGGGGAAGGGTATCCATAGGTCTGAATGTAGTAGTGGGTTCTGTAATGTACATTGTCAGACTGAGCCAGCTCCATTTTAGTCCTACTTTTCTTAGATTTGTACACCACTGAAAAGGTATTGATTTTTTTTTTTTCCTGAGGCAGGGTCTCACTTGAGCTCAGGCTAACCTGGAATTCACTCTGTAGTCTCAGGGTAGCCTTGAACTCATAGCAGTCCTCCTACCTCTGCCTCCCCAGTGCTGGGATTAAAGGCATGTGCCACCATACCTGGCTCAAGGTATTGAATTTTGACAAATGCCTTTTCTGCATCAATATGACAATGGTTTTTGTTTTAGTCAACTATTCTGGTTAAATGCACTGTGTACTATTTTCATACACTACCCTTGCCTCGCTAGGATAAATTTCACTTGGTCTCAGCGTATCTTTTTTTGATGTTTCTGAATTCAGTTTGTTGGGTTTCATTGTGGTCTGGTCCAGTTTTCTTGCTCTGGGTTAGCCCATGACCAGCTATGGACAGTGAATTGTGAAGGGTCAGCTTCCTGACTCGCTGTTGCTATTGTAGGTTTGTTTTCCCATTTTTGGAAAGATTTCTGAAGAATTGATATTATTTCTTTGCATGCGTGATAGATTTCAACAATGAAGCCATCTGGGACTGGGCTTTTCTTTGTGAGTAGATTTTTGGTAATGATAAGATTTCTTTACTTGTTATAATCCTGCTCAGATTTTCTACTTATTTTTGAGTCAGTTTTGGTAGTTTGTATCTTCCTAAAAATTTGTCCATTTTGCCTAAACTATCTAATTTATTGATATATTGTATGCCCATTTACTTATGAAAAAAACTGGTAATGATGTACCCTCTTTCATCCCCAGTTATGTGTCTTCTTTATTTTTTTTCTTGATCAGTCTAACTAAATTTCATCATTTGTGTTGACGTTTTCTAATAGACAATTTTGGATCTATGCATTTTCTATCATTTTTAGGTTCTCTGTCTCATTAATTTCTGATCTAATCTTACTATTTCCTCCCTGCTGCTTGCATTAGGTTTAAAGTATTCTTTTTCCAGTGTCTTAAGCTGGAAAGATATTTGTATCTTAAAAAGAGAAGTTTAGATCATGAATCTCTGATTGTAGATTTTGTAAGTGCTGAGGAGAGAAGAGGGAGACAGGGTCACGGGGACCAGTGGGGCTCAGCCCTCCGTCTTAGGATGGCTCTGAGCCCCTCGGGCTCTTTAGTGCCCTGCTTTCATTCCTCTGCTCCAGCACCCACCCTCCTGATCAGAAACAGTCTCTAACCTGGTCACAGCTTCATGATGATTCCTTCTACACTGGCAGAGGTATGACACAGCCACTATCTCAGGAGACTATTAAGCTCAGAACTGTTACATGCGATTTGGGGAGGAGGGGTGACAACACTCCTGGCTCTACTTTATTGAGGTGGATCCATTACCAGTCAGGCTAGCCTCTAGGTCCCAAGATGGCTGCTTGGGGCTCATATTGGTAGTTTCCTCCGCAGAAGTCCCTGGGGGAAATCTCACTGATGGCTGCTTCACACAAGGGAATAGCCCTATCCCTGAACTGTGGCTGGGTAGGGAACAAGGGAGAATGTAAAGTGCTGATAGGCCAATCCTGTCACATGATCAAGCTCTGCACACAGTCAAGGTCCCCAGAAACATGGGTTTGAAGTGGAGAAGAGACGTCCCTCTAAACATGAGGCACTATTGGTGGTAAAAGGCAGGAACAGACAGGTAAGACAACCTGTTGAGCTCATCCTCTGCTTCCTCCATCCCTCGGTGACCAGGAGATGACACATGCCTACCCACACCCTTCTTCCTTCTTGCTCTTGTGTAAGTGTGCCTTGGCCCCCTTCTGAAACACTCCCCAGCACCAGCAGGCCAAATATACCCAGCATGCCCCCATCATTTGGTTACATCTGCCCCAAAGCATCAGAACATAGTAGTGGCTGAGATACATAGGCAGAGATTTTCATTCATGGATCAGTCTGCTCATTTGCCAACTGAAATTGGTCCCTGTTCCTAGCCCCTATCCATTCTGTGCAGCACCCCAGCCTTGTCCTCACAGGACTACACCCCCAAGCATCATGACCTCTAGTCCTCAGGGGACAGCATTCCCAGCTTCATGACCTCTAGTCCTCATGGAATGGCATTCCCAGCTTCATGACCTCTAGTCCTCATGGAATGGCATCCCCAGCTTCATGACCTCTAGTCCTCATGGAATGGCATCCCCAGCTTCATGACCTCTAGTCCTCATGGAATGGCATCCCCAGCTTCATGACCTCTAGTCCTCATGGAATGGCATCCCCAGCTTCATGACCTCTAGTCCTCATGGAATGGCATCCCCAGCTTCATGACCTCTAGTCCTCAGGGGACAGCATCCCCAGCTTCATGACCTCTAGTCCTCATGGAATGGCATCCCCAGCTTCATGACCTCTAGTCCTCAGGGGACAGCATTCCCAGCATCATGACCTCTAGTCCTCACAGGACTACACCCCCAAGCATCATGACCTCTAGTCCTCACGAGACAGCATCCCCAGCATCATGACCTCTAGTCCTCACAGACGGCACCCCAGCATCATGACCTCTAGTCCTCACAGGATGGCATCCCCAGCATCATGACCTCTAGTCCTCACAGGATGGCACCCCAGCATCATGACCTCTAGTCCTCACAGGACGGCACCCCAGCATCATGACCTCTAGTCCTCACAGGATGGCACCCCCAGCATCATGACCTCTAGTCCTCACAGGACGGCACCCCAGCATCATGACCTCTAGTCCTCACAGGACGGCACCCCAGCATCATGACCTCTACTCCTCACAGGACGGCACCCCCAGCATCATGACCTCTAGTCCTCACAGGACGGCACCCCCAGCATCATGACCTCTAGTCCTCATGGTACAGCACCTCCAGCATCATGACCTCTACTCCTTACAGGACGGCACCCCCAGCATCATGACCTCTAGTCCTCACAGGACGGCACCCCCAGCATCATGACCTCTAGTCCTCACAGGATGGCACCCCCAGCATCATGACCTCTAGTCCTCACAGGATGGCACCCCCAGCATCAGGGCCTCACTTAGAGACAGGAAGGAAGCTAGTGTTGGGGAACCCTCCAGAAAGCTCTCCTATGTCTCAGCTACCACTGAAACTGACAGCCAAGTTCGGCTGCAGTTGACACTGGGTATGAAAAGGACAGAAAAGTCATGTGTAATTATGACCAACCACGAGCCTTACACCTGAGGTTAAAAAAAAAAAAAAAAATCAATCAGAAAGTGAAGGGAAGAAAGGGTGGCCCACCCCAGAATCCTCTCTCTAAAGAATGTGTATCTGCTGAGACTTATCTTGGACACAAGTCAGCAAGGCAAGAGACAACTCTATGGGCTGGGACATTCCCCACAGTTCCCCAGAGAAGCACAGATGTGGAATGACAGGCTGCTCGCCCAAGTCAGAAACTCAGCCATATGGAGCCTTAGAAGGTCTTCCCAGTTGCTCAGAATGTCGGGTGCTGTCAACAGTAACCAACCTCACATGACCTCTGAGTCTGCTAGGTTTTTTAACCTGGGCCTACACAGGAATCCGAAATTCCCACACAAGTGAAAGAAGCTATTACAGACCAAGCTGTGTGCACAGAGGAGCCACCCCTCTACATGCCAGGAGGGGGTCTCACAAGAGATCAGTACTGCCCACACCTTGACTTTGGACTTCCATGCCTCAAAACTATTAGAAAATTGGCCGGGCATGGTGCCACATGTCTTTATTCCCAGAACTCAGGAGGCAAAGGTAGGAGGATCACCGTGAGCTCAAGGCTAACCTGGAACTACAGAATAAGTTCCAGGTCAGCCTGGGCTAGAGTGACACCCTACCTTGAAAAAAACAAACAAAAAACTATTAGAAAATAAATTTCATTTTTGTAAGCCACCCTGCCCATGGTATTTCATTAGAGGGCCCTAACAGACAAATATATCAGTCATCCCAAACCTGAGACCTCAAACTAGCTGTTCTAAGCTCACCTTCTGAGTGCATTTAGACTCAAAGTTCCAGAGTCCCTGTCAGTTTCAGAAGATACCATATTCTTTCCCACCTCCACACCTGTGCAAAAATGGTTCACAGTTGCCTAGAATGTCTCTTCTACTTTCAAGACCCAGCTGCAAGCCAAATAAACGTCTCCCTGAAGTCCAACATAGGATTCATGTCCCTCATGAGCACATTCCCCTGGGGCCTGGCACTGCCTCCCTGACAAACGTGCAGAGTCAGGGATGGCCGCCTTGTTTCTGTGTCTTCACAGAAAGAGGCTTGGTACGAGGTGCTCCGCCAAAGTACGTGCCCTCAAGAGAAAGAGAATCCAGGACATCTGTGGACCCTCATGGCTGGTCTGAAGGGGGCTGAATTCACATGTGGCACCCAATCAGTGCTGGTGCTGGGACGGGCACCCTCATATGGAAACAAGAAAGCAGAGCCACCTCTGTCCGCATCCTGCTTCTACACTGTCCACATTGACCCCTGGGCTAACAGGGAAGGCAGCTGCATGCCCACCATGCCCACTGGCAGCATGTCACATCAAAGGCAGGTTGGTCAAAGCACCGCTACCTAGCACAAGGAATGCTCATGTTCTGGTGCTGCTCAGCCCCACAGTGACACTCTGGGAGTCATGCTTCCTCATTTCCTAGAGCTCCATGGCAGAGGGGCCCTGGGACTCCTCCTCAGCCGTCTCACTGTGAGTACAAGGAAGCCGAATCATCCAAGCAGCAACCATTTTGGCCCCTTATTTGGTCATGAACCCATGGGAGATAAGCACTAGAGAAGACAGAATATAAATTTAAGTATGAACACTGCCTTGGAGGAGCTCAGTTATTCTACCACCCGGAGACAAAATGCACACAGCCTATATATATTAACGCAGCACCTCTGGGAACTTGCTGGAAGGTTTCAGAGATGGTACCTTACCTCAAGTCACTGAGGTCACTGAGATAGGTACAATGACAAAACTTCAACCATGGTCCCAACTCTTGATATCAAGACCTTTGCCCCGTCCTGCTTCTTGGACATGTCTTTACACACTTGCCCCCAGGCTGGCCTCCTGTCTTGCTTTGAACAGTGGGGAACAAGTGAACTTGACAGGAGCAGAGACTTGATCAGCACTTGTTCATTGCTCTTAGCTCTTTTCTCCTTTTTTTTTTTTTTTTTTTCAGTTTTTTGAGGTAGGGTCTCACTCTAGCCCAGGCTGACCTGAACTTCACTATGTATTCTCAGGGTAGCCTTGAACTCATGGCGATCCTCCTACCTCTGCCACCCAAGTGCTGGGATTAAAGGCATGTGCCACCACGCCCAGCAGCTCTTTTCTCCTATGCTCCAGGATCTGGAATATTCCTATGCCCACTTGTAACATCTTGGTCCCCAGCCTGTGGGCCTGTTGGAAGATAGTGGAACCTTTAGGAGATGGGGCCCAGTGTGAGAGACATGCCTCTGAAGGGGATCTCTGAACTCAGGTCCCATTTTTTCTCTCTTTTTTTCCTGGCCACCATGAAGTGAGCAGTTTCCTCAGCTGTGTGTTCCCACCATGATTCTCTGTAATGTCACTGGCCCAAGCCACTCTGGAGTGAAACCTTTGTAACCGAACTGACCCCAGCCCTCCAGAACAAATCTGGGCTTGTCTGAAGGACAGGACCACATGGAGAAGCCCTGAGAGGATCCTGACAATAGCCTGCCACCACTGGACCTGTGGGCAAAGCCATCCAAGATAACAAATGTCTTGCCAGTCTGTCAGTACCCACACTCCGGCAGCTCTCACAGACCATGATGGCACCCAGCAAGGGATAGCAGAGACCTGCCAGGCTGAGCTCCCATAGACTGCCAACCCCAGAACCATGAACTGAGTCATAGCAACAGATGGTGAACCAGTGAACATTCTCCACTGCCCTGCCCACTCCAGACCTGGTGAGTGTGGCATGGCGCTGCACTGACAGGCTCCTCTGTTTTTACCACAGAACCAGGATGGAGGGAGAGAGACACACACAGACCAAAATAGCCTAACACAGGGCCACTAAATAGAAGCTTTTGTTAAGCTTGAGTTGGCAACTCAAGTGAGTGGTAGCTGAGGGCTACCCAGCTCTCCCTCCAGTCAATAAAGATAAGCGTTAAATGATCCATGGGTCTTAGTTAACACTGTCAATTTGACAAGATCTGAAATCACCACGTTAATATAGGTTTGGTCACGACTGTGAGCTTCTAGATCGGGTTAACTGAGGTGGGAAGACCTACCCTCACTAAGTATGGGCAGCACTAGTCCATGGGCTCATGTCCTGGGCTGAATAAGAAGGAGATAGGGGGCTGGAGAGATGGCTTAGCAGTTAAGGCATTTGTCTGCTAAGCCAAAGGATCCCAGTGTGATTCTCCAGAACCCACATAAGCCAGATGCACAAGGTGGCACAGGCACCTGGAGTTGGTTTGCAGTGGCTGGAGGCCCTAGAGCGCCCATTCTCTCTCTTTATCTCTCCCTTTTTCTCTCAAATAAATGAATGAATGAATGAATAAATAAATATAATTATATATATATATATATCATTTTTTTAAAAAAGGAGAGAGAAAGCTGAGCACCAGCATTCATCACTCTTTGCTTCCTTGCTGTGGAATGAATGTGACCAGGTACTTTACGTTCCTACCACCATGCCTTCCCTGCCCAGAGGCACTGTACCCTCTCAAGCTAGAAGCCCAAACAAACCCTTCCTCCCTAAAGTTGCTTTTGTCACAGCAATAAGGAAAGTAACTAATACAACATTTATCCAATGAGTGGGTAAAGTAAAAATAATAATAAATATTATATTAACATTATTTATATTTACTAATATAATAAATGAATTAAATTAACAACAAATGCTGGTCAGGATGCAGAGAAAGAAGAACTTTCCACATCCTGCAAATTAGTACAGCCACTATGGAGATTCCTAAAAAAAAAAAAAAAAAAAAAAAAAACTAACAACAGAACTACCAAAAGATTCAGCTATACCAATCCAAATACATAAAGGAGGGGGAAAAAAATCTCTGAATTACAGAGTAACCATAGTAAGCCCCAGTTGATTGACTTAGATGAACGGGTAAGGAAAATGTCATGTAGTAGTCACAGTTCAAAAATTTTTAAATATTTTATTTATTTCAGAGAGAGAAGGAAAGAGAGAAAATGGGCACACTAGGGCCTCTTGCCACCACAAATGAACTCCAGAAGCATGTGCTACCCTGTGTATCTGGCTTTACGTGGGTACTGGGGAATTGAGCCTGGGTCCTTTGGCTTTGCAGGCAAGTACCTTAACCACTGGGTAATCTCTCCAGCCCCCACAGGGGAATTTCATTCATTTCAGCCAAAACAGGAATGAAATTGTATCATTTGTAGCAACCCCATGGACCTGGAGGACACATGGTTAGATAAAATATGTCAGGCACAGATAGACTACTGCTGGGTGATATCACGATTATGTGGAAGCTGGACAAGTTAATCTCACAGAAGCAGAGAGTAGAACAAGTGTTATCAGAGGCCAGGAAGGTGGGGAGGGGCAGCAGGCAGCGAACACGGGGAGGAGTAAGCGCTAGGGTTCTGCAGCACAGGACGGTGACTAAAGATTACAATAACTTATGATCTATTTTCTAAAGAATTGCAAGAGAATGGTTGACCTTCCCAACAGAAAGGAACCATCAATGCTATGGTGAGGGAAAGGCTCACTGTCCTGATTCATCACCTACACTGTGTACACTGTGGACTAAGCACACTGTACCCCACATGTGTGTAGAATCCTGTGTCATCGAAAATCCAAAAGTAAAATGTAAAAGTTTATACATAGAAGTATTGTCACCAAGTGTCTCTTAAAGTGTCATAAACTGTGTGTCATCTTAAGAATTTTGTTGCCAGAGGCTTGTGGCTTTTTTTTGTTTGTTTAACTTTCCTCTCTCTCTCTCTCTCTCTCTCTCTCTCTCTCTCTCTCTCTCTTTTTCCAAGGCAGGGTCTCACTCTAGCTCACGCTGACCTGGAATTCACTATGTAGTCTCAGGGTGACCTCAAACTCACAGCGATTCTCCTACCTCTGCCTCCTGAGTGCTGGGACTGAAGGTGTGCACCACCATGCCCGGCTACTTTTCTC